>JAECXV010000076.1:1200000-2400000 GCA_018153235.1 Drosophila malerkotliana malerkotliana
GCCTCTAGCATTATCGGGTCTGTTCTTGTCTCATTCAGCTTTGCAGTCCTTTTAGTAATGTCGTTTTCTAATTGATCTTTTACCTTAGGATATAATGTTTGCCGAAATTGGTTAAGCTGGGTTAAATAATCGTGTTCGTTATTAAATTTAACAGTTTGGTGGAATATGTGGGTTCTACCACTAAATAATTCGAAAGGAGTTAATTTTGTTGCGGAGTGTATTGCGTTATTGTAAGTAATTAGTGTCTCCGTCATTAGTTCGTCATGTTCACTATTCAACTTATGTTGTTTTCGAGTGTCAAGTATTATTCTGTAGATTTCCGTTAAAGTGGAGTGAAGTCTTTCTACAGGAGAATTGCTCGAAGATTGCTGGAATGAGGTTGTGTGTAATTCGATGTTGAACTGTAGACAAAATTGGTTGAACATATCGCTTAGAAATTCTGCCCCCTGATCGTAGACAAATTTTTTAGGTGTACCAAATATACTGAAGAAGTGTTTTAGAGATTTGATGACATTAATGGAGTTCCTATTGGTAATTGGATAAGCTGCAGCAAATTTTGAAAACTTGTCAATGATAGTTAGATTATAATTACCATTGATAGTATAGATGTCAATATGTATTATATCTAAAGGTTTTGTGGGTATTTCTGGAATTTGGAATGCAATTTTTTGTGGTTGTCTGTCGTATTTTAATTTAAGACACGTTTCGCAGTTCTTGATTATTTGGGAAATTTTGTCTTTCATATAAGGGAAGAAGTGTTGTCGTTTAATAAGCAAAAGTGTTTCGTCGATGCCTCTGTGATTATTATTAATATGATAGTCGGTCTCTCACTAAATGGAATGTGTTGTTATTTGAGAAGTAAGTTTCATACACTTTTTCTATTAGTTTAAAAATTTGATCGGGGGCAAAAATTGCGTATGTCTTTTTTTGTTTTAATGACTGCTTGAGTATGTTTGCAACATCTTTAAACTTGAACAAAGGACTACGGTATTCTTTCCTCACCTTATTTTTAAATGGGGTTAATGTAGTGCAGCCAGATTGGGGGTCAATTTTGAAAACGATTTGATTGTTAAATTCATTGAGGGGTTTAGTTGACTGTGGAAGATTTGTTTTAGGTGTAATGAGTGCTTCGTTGTGGTTAAGAGTAGTATCTATTCGACTTAAGGTGTCTGCAATTACATTCTGTGAACCTTTTTTATGAACGACCTCAAAATCATATTCTAACAATTGCAGCCTCCAACGGATGATTTTTGAATTGGGTCGTTTGAAGTTCATAAGCCAGGTCAATGGCTTATGATCTGTAATTATTATGAATTTATTACCGAAGGGATATGGTCTGAAATATTGGATTGCCCATATTATGGCCAACATCTCTTTTTCAATAGTAGAGTAGTTAATTTCTGTGTCGGATAAAGTTCTGCTGGCAAAACAGACCGGTCTATCGTTTGTAGCAGACCCCTGCGACAATACAGCTCCTAAGGCGAAATTGCTTGCGTCGGTGGTAAGTGTGAAGGGTTTTGAAAAATCTGGATATTGAAGTATTGGGTCGTTTGAGAGAAGAGTTTTGCAGAGTTCAAAAGTCTTTCGAAATTCATCATCGACTATGATTACTTTGTTGCCCTTTAGTTGCCTAGTCATAGGTTGGGTGATTCGGGCAAAATCTCTGATGAATTTCCTATAGTAGCCGAGCAGACCGAGGAAAGACTTGATTGTTTTTTTTGTTTGTGGGGCAAGGGAAGTTTTTTATGGCGGCTATTTTGTTTGGGTTGGGCTTGACGCCCTCTTGGGTCGGTTTCTTTTCTAAGAAAGTTAGATTTTGTAAGTTGGATTTTAAAATTTGCAGTTCTAAGACGTTCAAAGACACTCTTTAGGTGTGTGAGGTGTTCTTGGAGAGAGGTGGAGAAAACTATTATGTCATCTAAATATACGAGACAAATACTTCCCACCAGATCGCCTAAAATGCTGTCCATTACTCTTTGAAAGGTAGCAGGAGCATTCTTTAGCCCAAAAGGCATTCTAATAAATTCATAGTGGCCTCCTTCTACTGTGAATGCAGTTTTGGCTGTGTCAACAGGGTTCATCTCAATCTGGTGGAAGCCACTTGCAAGGTCTAACGTTGAAAAGTATCTAGCTTTGCCTAAGCGGTCTAGGATATCATTAATGTTTGGTATGGGGTATTTGTCGGGGGACAGTTTTGTCGTTAAGTTTCCTGTAGTCTATTACAAGTCGCCATTTCTGTTCTTCGGTGGGGGTGCTTTTTTTAGGAACGACCCACACAGGTGCGCTCCATGGTGAATAGCTACCTTTTATGATGTTTTGTTTTAGCATTGAGTCTATTTGTTTCTTGACTTCCTCCTTGTGAATAAATGGGTATCCATATGATTTAACGTGTATAGGAACGTTATCAATGGTTGGAATAGAATGTGTTATTTCGTCCGTGAAACTGAGAGGTTTGGCTTTGGAATATGTCGATGTATTTTTTACATAATGAGTTTAATCTCTGTTTTTCTTCGGAGTTTAGGTGTTCTAGGTTAAGTTCTTCTAGAGAATTCGGGGTGTCATGTGGCTGAGGAAGGTCGGAAGAAATGTTGAAAAGCTCTATATAATTGGTTTCAGAAAATGGTGTGCCTTCGATAGGGTCTTCAAGATAAAGGAGTTGATCTGAATCGCTAAAGTTTATTACTTCAAAATTTGTTACATTATCTTTTTTAATGTAAAGGCCACCTGATATGATTAGTTCGCTATTAATGTGAATTGCATTGAATAGGTACACTCCCTGTTTGTTCTGTACTGGCAACGGTACTATAGTTTTTGTATGTGCTGAGATATTGTATACGTTTGAGGTTTGGTTGTTATAATTTGAAATGGGTAGGGTAGTGTTAGATAATTTTAATTGTGAATTAGGTAGATCTATTTTAGCTTTAAGTTGTTGAAGCAAATCCATGCCCAGTAACCCATCAAAAAAGGAGTGGAATTTAAATGGTAGCAAGGTCATGTTACCAGGGTTTTTGAATATTGGTGGGAACGGGAGGCTTATTTTTTGTTTGATTGTAAATTTGTTTAGTGCTGTTTTAAGTGTTATGGGAGTTTCCATTCTAACGCAATTTGTTTTATTGACATATTTAGGGTCGATGAAAGAATTCGTGGAGCCAGTGTCGATTAAGACTTTTAATGTGGTGGTGTGAAGGGATTCGATTTCTATGAATGGGAGAGAAGAACTATGTGTAGCAGGACTAATGTATCCTGTTAAGTTTCCGAGGCAGGTATTCGAAAATTTTCGTTTGATGTTTGTCGTTCTTCTTCTATGTTGTGAAGGTTATTGGATTGTGGTTGGGCAGAGTTAAAAGGGTTATTCCTATTGCTATGTCTTTCGTTATCACGATTATAATTAGAATTGTTCCCCGAGTAAGCTGTGCTATAGTTAGAATTTGAGGATCTGGATGGATTTGAGTAGGGATATGGACGGTTATTTCGTTTGTTATGATTGCGATAGTTTCGGTCGTTGTGGTTGTTGCGGTTGCCCCGATCATTTCGATAGTTGCGATCATTACGGTAGTCTCTCGGTTCGTTGGGTCCTCGATTTGCTCTATTGTCCGTGTTATAGTAGGGTTTGTTGGAATAGTACAGTGACTGTTCAATTTGACACTGTTCATACGCTTGTTCGATAGTGGTTGGGACCTTTTGTCTAATGAGTGTTTTCAGTTGTTCCCTCAATCCAGTTATAAAAGCGTTCAAGCAGACCTCATTATATACAACTTTCTTGGCATCTACAACAGAGTTCTCCTGTTCGCTATTTCTTAAAATTGAATATAGTTGGCTCTTAATCTTCGATATGCCAAAGAATAGCTGTCCTAGGGATTGATTGTCCGAGAATGCTCTGAGTTCGCTCAGAAGACTAGCTTCACTCTTCTTGCTTGAATAAAGCCGAATGAGGTTAGCCTTAATATCATTCCAATTCAATGGAGTATTAGCCAACTCCAAAGCTTCGTCAGCCCTAGATATTATCTTGTTCCTTATGGCTCTTAGGGTGAGCAAGCCATGTGGTGTTTGGTCAGTATTTCGAATGAACGTAATGATTTCTTCGACACTGGTAATGAACCTATCTAATTGCCTAGGGTTGCCGTCGAAGGTGGGCAAATGTTCTACGAAGATCATAATGTCTTTGGGCTTATATGTAGTTGGTAAGGTATTGTCAGAGGTGTTAACAGTCGGGGTCAATGTGACAAGGTTTGATTCGTGTCCTGAGTCCATTCTAGGTTGTTGTTCGGAAAATGATTCGGTTTGTTCTCTAATTACCGGAAGGGTATTTGGGTATCTACCTGAGCGTTTTACTCTAGAAGTTGTTGCTGGAACCAACAAAACAGAACGCGATGTCTCCTCCATGTTTTTATCTAATTTTTTTTTTTTTTAGGACATTAAGTGACTACCTTTATTTTACAAAGTAAAGAAATTATATATATTTAGCAGTTCTTATATGTATGTTAGCTGGTAAATTATTACATATGTTAAGTAAAAAGTAAATACCAGTGTTGATAGTGTTTGTCTGTGTGTGATCGTGTTGTTTTGTGTGCTCTGCAAAATAAAGTGTTTTTACTTTTCAATTATTATACAAAAGTTCCAAAATTGTAATAAATAAATGAATCATATGTATGCAGTGTAAGCAGTTTGGCATAAGTGGGTAGCTCAGATGTAAAATGGCAGCGACTATCAGTATTTGATTTTTGTTTCACGGCCTCCCAGAAAACCATATGCGGAGCGCTCCGAACTAGGAGTGTTAACGGACTCCCAAATTTATACGGCAAAGGTGTGTTTCCGGAGCGCTCCGAAAATGGAGCGAAAAAGGAGTCCCAATGTAGCACCTCTTCGGAGCGATTGAGGAGCTCACCGAAGAAGGATCGAAACGAGACTCCCAAAGTAGCACCTTTTCGGAGTGTTTTCGGAGCCCTCCGAAGCAAAGAATAAAAAGGGCTCCCAAAGTCGCACCGTCACGGAGCGTTTTCGGAGCTTTTCTTTGCTGCTCTTCTATTTTTCATCTGTTTCTCGTGCAATCTTCCGGGCGTTTTGTTTTCTTTTCTTTTTGTGCGTTGTGTTCTTCTTTTATGGAAGTTAGTCAGTGCAAATTTTCGATTCCACGTGGTGCGTGCGTTTTAAAAATTTATTTTTGCTGCAGTAATTCATCATCATGAATAAATTCACCGAACTTTTTCTGGACGACACTGATGAGGACAACATCATGTCAAATAAATTACCCACAACATCGAAATTCAATGGTAAGTGTATCATATGTATTATATTATATGGTACGTATAATCCATAATTACCATTTCTTGCTTTTAAGATGACCAAGAGAATATGCCATTAAATGATTCTCATAGAAGTTTGGAACCCAAAAGTAACTCGACGAGACTTGAACACACTGGTAAGATAGTTAATGGTATTAATTAAAATTTAAATAATATAGTATGTGAAATGGTTCCTCTTTTACAGATTTGCTGCAATAAATTTTAAAAAATACCATCGAAATTAAAAACACATTAAAAGGTTTGCTTCACTTTGTTTAAAAAACTTATTTATTAAAAAAATATAACTTATGAACTTCATTTCTTTCAGACTTAACCCATCGAGTTGAAAAGCTCGAAGATGATAATAAAAAAATGCACTCTCGCCAACTGACAGAGCTGACAATGACAAAAAAGTTGATAACGCCAAAAAAAGAAACGCCCATTTTGCAAAGTCCGTTTAAAACAGTCGAGGCGTTTGAGAAGCTCGAGGAAGAATTAAAAAAATCGCCTGCGCTCATCGACAGACTTCAAAATGAAATTATCCGGCAAGAGGCAAGCGATCCGTCAAAATTTATTCGAATAATATGGCGCAAAATTTTGAATTTTGGCTGGGTAGTTTAATCTGGTGCTATCGAATCAAACGTTGATAACTTTAGCAGCCACAACAGAAACGAAACGCACATACAGACAATGGATGTATTCACACACACATATGTATGTATGTATACATATAAGCCTAGCCAACCAGCGGAGTCCGCACGGTGCTCCGTTAGGACTCCCTGTGCGGAGCGCAAAGCCTCCTAGGGACGCTCCTAAAAGTGTCCGTAAGAGCATGTTTTTGGGTTTAATGCATGCTTTTAATGTGTTTTTAATTTCGATGGTATTTTTTAAAATTTCTTGCAGCAAATCTGTAAAAGGGAACCATTTCACATACATATTATTTAAATTTTAATTAACTATCTTACCAGTGTGTTCAAGTCTCGTCGAGTTACTATTGGGTTCCAAACTTCTATGAGAATCATTTAATGGCATATTCTCTTGGTCATCTTAAAAGCAAAAAATGGTAATTATGGATTATAAGTACCATATAATATAATATATATGATACACTTACCATTGAATTTCGATGTTGTGGGTAATTTATTTGACATGATGTTGTCCTCATCAGTTTCGTACATAAACAGTTCGGTGAATTTATTCATGATGATGAATTACTGCAGCAAAAATAAGTAACCTATTGTTGCTAAGGGGTAATATTTTTTTTCAATTTTTGAAACGCTATGTGTACAATTTTCGTCACTTAACATAAGTGACTGTGAACAAAATAAATGTACCAAACTGGACTTGAATGGCTCGTAAAAAAAATCTTCTAGATTTAATACTTGGTTTGACTGAACAACTAAGCAGTTTGTTCCTTGCTCGATTAATTTTATTTTAAAAATGTGTGATCCCACCATATAAAAATTATTAGGAAAATGTATAGAATAGAAAAGTGTATTTGCCTGAATTGAAATTATATTACCACGCGAATCTTTTTTAAAATAGAACTGAAAAGTTGTGTTCTTTTTGGACAGTTAACGCTCATTTCAACAATGCGATTATAAATTTGGCTGCTTACGTTTGTTCCGTTTTTAACCATTTGTTTCACTTTATATAAGAAGCTCTCAAATTTAAATGCGCTAAAAGAATCTAATGTATCTTTATATAAAAGAACCTCGTCAGAGAGATGTAGCAAGCAGTGGAAATTATATTTAAAAAAAATGGGACTGTAATGAGTGGTCAATAAATCCACAAAGCTGTAAAGCAGTGCATTGGCACACGCATTTTTCGTAATACGATATTCTGGACTAAGAAGTATACGAATGCCAACGCTTAACTGCAGAAAATGTTAATAACGTGCCTTTGTCAATACATTTCTAAGTACCACTGGACCGGTGTACAAAAGAAATTGCCGAAATTCAGTCGCTTTCCATCGCTCTAGTTCAGAAGTATTTCTGGGTTTCCTGTTAAACTCTTTTCCCATGCTATTTTTCAATGATAATAAGTTTTCATTGAGAAGGACTATTCTTTCTGTTGTGAGAGAATAGTCTTGACCTTTTTCTTTTAGCCATGCCACCATCAATGTTTTTACTATACCGAGACAAACTACATGCATATAGTCCAACGCGAATGTGTCAACTATATTAATTGGCAACTCTCCAATTTTTAATGCGCCATTAATCTTGTGATAGTTTGTGTTTTTTTTTGCTCGAAATTCCTCGTCAGTAAGTAACGGCGATATTTCAGGCTTTAAAATAATTCTATTCTTGTAAGCTTCACTTAACGCAACTGAAATAACCGGAATGACCTTTGACACCAAGCATATACGAACGCGCCGGTGCATCACAAATGAATGCTCTTATTTGCACTTCAAAATTTTCCGATTTATAAGTAAACCCATTTTGAAATAGTTCTTTCATTTCCGAAACGAAGTCTGAAACAAAGTCATCAACGTTTGGAGGCTTGCTATCACCCACAAAAACACCCGCAACAAGCACTGGGGAAGTATTGTTCACATTAATTAAAATAGGCCACACTTGCTGCTTCGAACTTTTATATAAAGGTAGTCCATCTACATTGACATCAAGCCTTATGGTTTTTTTTGGAAATGTATTTTTTTCAAAGAAATCTGTTAAGCAATCATTGACACCGTAATGAAAATAACTTCCACTTCCCATCACAATGCTAGGCACTTGCCTTGGAGTTTTTTTAAGGGATCGATAGTCGGCACTTAACTCACAGCCATAGCGACGTAAAATTTTTAAAAGCCCATTAATGGCAGATCCTGAAATATTAAATAATATTGACCACTCAGCTAACTCTTCCTTTAGTTTTGACGAGAATCCGTTTGACTCGCAATCGTCTACTCTTTCGTACTCCTCATCTTCTGCGCCCGAGCTATCGCTGAAATTTACCCTTTCAGCACTTTCTATGGTGAAAACGGGGTCTGAGACAATATTATTTGTCAATAAATCCCCGCTTGCTTCAATGATTGTTTCATTTCGAACGTTTCTGTTGTCAGTTAACGAAGCTATTATTCTATTAGATTGTTTTTCTACGAGTATTCGTTTGGACATTTTTAACAATTTGTGTAAACTCAAAACAATTATAAATTTTAAAAACGCACGCACCACGTGGAATCGAAAATTTGCACTGACTAACTTCCATAAAAGAAGAACACAACGCACAAAAAGAAAAGAAAACAAAACGCACGGAAGATTGTACGAGAAACAGATGAAAAATAGAAGAGCAGCAAAGAAAAGCTCCGAAAACGCTCCTTGACGGTGCGACTTTAGGAGCCCTTTTTATTCTTTGCTTCGGAGGGCTCCGAAAACACTCCGAAAAGGTGCTACTTTGGGAGTCTCGTTTCGATCCTTCTTCGGTGAGCTCCGCAATCGCTCCGAAGAAGTGCTACATTGGGACTCCTTTTTCGCTCCATTTTCGGAGCGCTCCGGAAACACACCTTTGCGGTATAAATTTGGGAGTCCGTTAACACTCCTAGTTCGGAGCGCTCCGCATATGGTTGGCTGGGTATGTACATATATTTCAGAATTAGTTGAATTAGTGTGTGTGTGAGCGCTTTTGAGTGTGTGTGTTCGAGTGTGAGATATGTTTCTCTTACAGGGTGCTCTATTTTTATACCCTTGCAGAGGGTATAATAATTTTGTCCAAAAGTGTGCAACGCAGTGAAGGAGACATCTCCGACCCAACAAAGTATATATATTCATGATCAGGATCACCTCCTGAGTTGATATGAGCATGTCCGTCTGTCTGTCTGTTTCTACGCAAACTAGTCTCTCAGTTTTAAAGCTATCGTCTTGAAACTTTGCACACACCCTTCTTTCCTTTGCACGCAGTATATAAGTCGGAACGACCGGGATCGGCCGACTATATCCTATAGCTGCCATATAACTGATTGATCGGAAATGGTATAATTTTGGTGTTTTTAAGGTTAGAGAGTTCAAATTTGACAAGAGAGCTATTTTTGGCAAACCAATACGACATGCCAAATTTCATAAGGATCGGCCGACTATATCTTATAGCTGCCATATAACTGAACGATCGGATATGACCCAACTTTCGTGTTTTTGAAGATAGAAAGCTGAAACGTAATACAGATTATATTTTTCGCCAGTTGATCCAACCTACCAAATTTCATTAGGATCGGCCGACTATATCCTATAGCTGCCATATAACTAAACGATCGGAAATGACCCAACTTTTATGTTTTTGAAGATAGAAGTTTGGGACATTTTTAGGTTTGGTTTTTGTATTATAATAAATTGGGTTACATTATCATATTCTCATAAGGATCGGCCAACTATATCCGATGTTTGCGATATATATCCGGTTTTAACTGCAAGGGTATATCAACTTCGGCTCCGCCCGAAGTTAGCTTTCCTTTCTTTTTTTTTTTTTTTTTTTGTTTGTATTGCGACAGTAGTTAACGGCGTTTGTTTCCATGTCGCTTTTGCATGCATGTACATATGTATTTGGATGTACATATGTACGTACGTTGCTTAGCCATTTGTGATTTGGCAGTGATTATCGCATTCGATTTCACACAAGTATTTATGTATATACACATACACATGTACATACATACGTTATTCTTTGGTGTTTGATTTACATACTTGTATATATGTATGTTTTGTCAAGTAAAAAAAATTTTGTTGCGTCTCATGACCGTACCGCTCACACATACATATATATGTATATAAGTTTTTTTTTTTTTCACATTCACATTAATAGTTTCAGAATTATTATTAGCTTAAAACCCGAGATTTTATTTTATACTTACTTACTTCTTTTTTTTTTATTTTACACTGCACCCGGCTGTTTCTCGGCTGCGCCAGTTACCAGTCCTGAGTTCCTAGAAGGCAAAAAGGAAACCCTCTCAGCCACTTCAGAGGCGTGTTGGAATTTAATTCTACTTAATGTTCTTGAATAAGAATGATTGCGCGAGTCACCAGTTAAAATACGTGCTTCTAGTTTTGTGGAATATCAAAGAGTAAAAAAGCTTTATTTTCTATAATTATATGTATCTGCTTAAATCTAAAAGGTGCGCTTTTGATCCCGTTACAGAGAGTGAGAGAGTGAGAATCGGAGAGCATGTCTCCGATCTGAGCCTTGTACTCTTGTTCCATTTGTTCGGTGGCTGGTAGCAACGGGGGTAGAGAGGCAGGGTAGGGTGCTCTATGTAACTCGCGCACTATGTTTACGGCCGAGCGAATTCATATAAATTATTGTGCACTGTTTTTCGTCTTCGATAATTTCTTTAAACTCTATTGTTTTGTGCATTAGAATTGCCACACCACCGTAAGACTGTGATGTTTTAAGTGAAAGCATTGTATAGCTTTTAGGGATACCATTAGCTATTAGCATTTTAGGGATTAGCGATGTTTGTTAAGCCACTAATATTGCAATGTAGAATTTTAAGGGTCATCGTTGGGTACAGAAAAGGTCAGAATAGTTTTTTATTCATAATACATATTAAAGTCTAGGTTGTGTATTTCAATTGGGGTTTTTTTAATTGCTCTACTGGTTTTGGTTGTTGTCGCTCTTTGGCTTCTAATTGCGTTTTCTTGCGATTTAAGAGGTTTTTGGAAAAAATTATTTTCTTGACGTCGCTTACATTTTGTGGAGTAAGTTCTGTTTTAATTTCCAGTTCGGTAAGGCAGCGCAGCTCGTTAGTGTAGATGATGCCTTTGGAGGTGTTTAGAGGAGTTTTCTTCGACATCGACGAAGATGTTTCCCATTAGCGTAAGTTTGAGTAATTTTTGGGCCTGAAGGCCGTTTTTTTGGTTTTTACGAGGAGGTTTCCATCCCGTGTATTTTTTGCAAAGAAAACTTCACCATTACAGGTGTAATCAATCTGTTTTTTTTTATTAGGAACGGATTGGCGTTGCGCATGGGTTTTTTATCGTAGCGCTTGATAACCAGAAATTTTGGTTTTGCCCAATTGGGCGGCTTACCGGGTGGGTCGACTACACCCATCGCGTGAACAGGTACCACACACCGTTGGGTTGATATATTTTTTTTTTTAGTTTGCTTTGTTCCTTGATTTTCTTACAAGTAAGGCGCTAATAAACACTTTTCGAATACACGTCTCGTCGGGGCAGAAGTTTTCCTAACAGTGCAATAGAACCATACGGTTTTCAATTAAAGGACAAAATATGTTACAATGATAAAAATTTCTGGCCCATAAATACTATCAAAAAAAGGAAACAACCATTTTCGTTAATAATATATCATTTTTTGAAAATAATTTTCAATATTATATTATTTTCTTCCGCAATGAAAAAAGAATTTTAAGCATTTCTGTTTTTTTTTTTAATTAATTAACATTTATTCAAGAAGAAATAATGGAAGCTTGAAATATTATTATTTTTAGTGTTGGATGCGATCTTAAATTAAAAATGTTCAGTTATTTAATCCTTTGCCTTCAATATATAAATCCTTTGCCATCTATATTTATTTATTTATTTCGCCAACGGATAAATCCTTACATGGCTACATAATAACTTAAAAACTAATAATTAATACTAAAATACTAATAAAAACTTAATAAGCTAAAAACTTAATAATTAATGTTAATAAAACTTAATTAACATGCGTTTAAACACAACCTTATCAGAGCCCCACTTAATTCGGAGGCCCGCTCAATCGGCTCATTTAAAAGATAATTGGCCCTGTGACACTTGACCCGAAAGGGGGCAATGGTACGACTGTTCCAATTTGAGGAACATTAAAATTAATGAGTTCCAATAAAAAAGGACAATCAATGTTCAACGACTACGATGTTCAAAAAAGTTAAAGCTGCCAGTTTACGCCGATCCCCCAACGTGCAAACATTCAGAAGAAGGCAGCGACTCTGGTATGAAGGTAGAGGATACTGAAACCTCAGAGGCAGAAGAGCAAATTTAAAAAAATTTTTTCTGGAGTCGCTCAATTCTGTTGGAACGCACTTTACAATCCGGATTCCAAATGATTGAGGCATATTCCAGCCTCGACCGAATAAATGCAGCGTAGACGCTGAGGCTCGAGTATGGACTTTTAAATTGGTTCACGTGCCTTTTAACAAAGCCCAGCGTAGCATATTCATTAGGCAGAATATAGTCTAGGTGATCAGAAAAATTAAATTTGCTGTCGAATAAGACACCAAGGTCTAACACCTCCTCTTTAGCTGCCAAATTATAATTACTGATGAAATAACCCGTGCAGATTTTAAGAGACTGTAACGGGTAAAAAAACTGGGTGATTCGAAATTGATAGACCAGTTTATGGTGCTAAGCAGTGACTTAATGTAATGAACAGTGAGTGTGGCCCGACTAGATATAGCGAAGCTAAAGCTCTCGATAGAGGGCGGAGAGGGCGGCCCGAGATAGACATTGTGGAACTAAAGCTCTCTTAATATCTGCTTGCGACCAACTAATGCGTTATTTTCATACTTAAGCATAATAAATAAAAGCTGCTGACCTGACCCAAAAGGTATATAAATAGAGAAATTGCACAAAATAAAAATGATAAATAAACAATTTTAAAGTGTAGAGTGTCTTACATTGGCAACCCAGCCATTCTTGCTTAAGCTGTTGTGTGTAGTCGCAATTTTTTGGTGTAGTTCGTGACCGTGATCCAGAGTTGTTCTTTTTTTGGAAATTTTTAATCGGTGCGAAAATTGTTCTTCACTTCTTTCTAAGCGATCGGTCGCACTGTGTTTTTATATAAATCTTATTGTTTGTTCCACCAACTAAATATTTAAAGTAAGGAAACTTTTCACTCATTACATAAAAAATATGTAGGAAGTGACATTTGGAGGCGAATTAATACATTTTAATACCCTTGCAGAGGGTATTATAATATCTTTTCAAAAGTGTATAACGCAGTGAAGAAGACATCTGCGTCTCTATAAAGTATACATTCTTGATCAGGATCCCCTCCTGAGTTGATATGAGCATGTCCGTCTGTCCATCTGATTCTACTCGAACTAGTATTTCACTTTTAAAGCTTTCTACTTGAAACTTTGCACACACCCTTCTTCGTTTTGCACGCAGAATATAAGTAAGAACGGCCGACATATAGGTGATTAATCGGAAATGGTATAACTTGCTATAACTTAATTTTATATTGCAAGGTCTTAATGAGGGAGGTCTGAACTCTCAGGGTATTATGAACTTCGGCTCCGCCCAAAGTTACCTTTCCTTTCTTGTTTAACATAAATCAAAGCATAGCTCGGCTCTGCTTTTCCCCCTTTTCCTGGTTCTTCCCTTTCCCTACATTTTTTTGTTATTTTTCGTAACGTTTTTATTTCTTGAGTATTCTTTTTGCGACGCTAACAAGAGGTGTAGAAAATCTTATATTTTAAACTTAAATAAGAGTATTGACTGATACAGAGTTAGACGGCCCTAAAAATCGATTTCTGGGTTTGGAGGTCGTTGCGTCGCAGGAGGGATACGCTAGAAACCCGAGTCAATCCCCGAGCAAAAAAATTTGGGTGCGAAAACAGTTTTTCTTTGTAGGACTCTTTTTTCATCTGGATTTCGTCTATCACTGCGAGGATGCACAGATCCTGATGGATGTTTTCGTTGCGAACATACCAAGGTGCCCCAGTGTTAGTTCCCAAGATTTGTGATTGTGTGTACTGTATGATGTCTATGTTGCTACTCGCGTTCCCCCACAGCTGGGAGTTGCACGCAGTATATAAGTCGGAACGGCTCGGATAGGCCGACTATATCCTATAGCTGCCATATAACTGGTTGATCGGAAATGGTATAACTTTGGTGTTTTTAGAGTAAGAGAGTTCAAATTTGACATGAGTGCTACTCAAAATAATACGACTTGCAAAATTTCATAAGGATCGGCCGACTATATCTTATAGCTGCCATATAACTGAACGATCGGAAATGACCCAACTTTCGTGTTTTTGAAGATAGAAAGCTGGAACTTGGTACACATTCTATTTTTGGTCAGTTAATCCGACCTACCAAATTTCATAACGATCGGTTGACTATATCTTATAGCTGACATATAACTGAACGATCGGAAATATAATTTGGTAGAAAAATCAACTTTCGTATTTTTGAAGATAGAAGCTTGGGACTTTTTTTATACCCTTGCAGAGGGTATTATAATTTTGTCCAAAAGTGTGCAACGCAGTGAAGGAGACATCTCCGACCCTATAAAGTATATATATTCTTGATCAGGATCACCTCCTAAGTTGATATGAGCATGTCCGTCTGTCCGTCTGTCCGTCTGTCTGTCTGTCTGTTTCTACGCGAACTAGTCTCTCAGTTTTAAAGCTATCGACTTGAAACTTTGCACACACCCTTCTTTCCTTTGCACGCAGTATATAAGTCGGAACGACCGGGATCGGCCGACTATATCTTATAGCTGCCATATAACTGATTGATCGGAAATGGTATAACTTTGGTGTTTTTAGAGTTAGAGAGTTCAAATTTGACACGAGAGCTATTTTTGGCAAACCATTTCAACATGCCAAATTCCATAAGGATCGGCCGACTATATCCTATAGCTGCCATATAACTGAACGATCGGAAATGGTACTTGGAAGAAATATCAACTTTCGTATTTTTGAAGATAGAAGCTTGGGACTTTCTTTTAGATTTTTTATTGTAATTAATTGGTTTTATTATGACGTAATCATAAGGATCCGCAAACTATATCCGATGTTTGCGATATATATCCGGTTTTAGCTGCAAGGGTATATCAACTTCGGCTCCGCCCGAAGTTAGCTTTCCTTTCTTGTTTAGATTTTTTATTGTAATTAATTGGTTTTATTATGATGTAATCATAAGGATCGGCCAACTATATCCGATGTTTGCGATATATATCCGGTTTTAGCTGCAAGGGTATATCAACTTCGGCTCCGCCCGAAGTTAGCTTTCCTTTCTTGTTTTATGTTTCAAATAGAAAAAAATTGTGTACTCAATTCTAATTAATTAACCAAGAAAAGATTTTAATTTCTTTCAGTGTTTTATCGCTTTACTTCATTTTAAGTTTTCAAAAATAAAAATATATAAAAAATTCTCCACGTCAATTTTTGTTCAATTTCTCGCGGTGTATGGAAAAATAGGTTGGCACTTACCCCACTTTCTCCTCGGCGAAAAGGTCGACCAATTGGCGAAGACAGCTGTGGACTTGGGATAGTTTTAAATTTCATTTAAATTTTCCATATTTTGCGAGTAACCATAATTTCATTATTTTTGATTTTTATATATATTAAAACTAGAAAAAAAAATTAACTTTACAAAAAAATAAACTTAAAACCTTTCGATCTTACTCATCTTTCAGTGAAGCTCTCCTATTTTTATAAACTATTTTCACATTTTTTCTTTCATAACAAATCTCCTGTGCAACGCAGTGAAGGAGACATCTCCCACTTATATTCTTGATCAGAATCACCTCCTGAGTTGATATGAGCATGCCCGTCTGTCCGTCCGACTGTCTGTCTGTCCGTCTGTCTGTTTCTACGTAAACTACTCTCTCAGTTTTAAAGCAATCGACTTGAAACTTTGCACACAACCTTCTTTCCCTTACACGCAGTATATATGTAAGTCGGAACGGCCAGGATCGGCCGGGATCGGCCGGGATCGGCCGACTTTATCCTATAGCTGCCAAATAACTGATTGATCAGAAATGCTATAACTCCGGTGTTTTTGAAGTTAGCGAATTGGAATTTTGTACGAATTTTATTTTTGAAAAAAAAATACGACCCACCAAATTCGGCCGACTTTACCCTATATCTGCCATAAAACTGAAAAACAGGATATTTTTTTTTTTTTTTGTTTTGTAATAGCAGGGTAACGTTTATTTAAAACTGTTCATTAGGGACAACCATTAAATGTTATCACATAAACTTCACTTATAGATAATTTTAAATATTAATATGGTAGAAATAAATTAGAGTAATAAGGGGAGGTCCAGCGGGTGTGTCCTTTTTAGTCTTCTGGGCTGCTCGCTGTTGTCCAGCAGGGAGCTGGCCAACCGGTTCGGGTGATTATGAAGCCTCTGCATGTAACGTGCGCTGCTTCTTTGTATCTCGTCCTTGACCCAAGGGAAATTGAGAACCTCGTGGATGGTGCGATTGTCATGATAGACGTGGGCCCCAGTGGCGATTCGAAGGGCTCTATTTTTGAAAGCTTGAATTGTTCGAACATTCGTCTTGCTCGCAGTGCCCCAGAGCTGTATGCCGTACGTCCAGATTGGGCGTATTATTGCCTTGTAAATAAGGATTTTAGTGGAAGTCCTCAGCTTCGATCTCCTACCCATAAGCCAGTAGAAGGATCGAAGTCTTTGATTAGCCTGTTTCCTCTTCTTAATCAGATGGGGCTTCCAGGTGAGCCTCCTGTCTAGGGTGAATCCCAGGTACTTGGGATTGTCTACCTATGGGATTGGAGAGCCATTAAGGTTAACTGGAGGGCAGTTGCCTTTGCAGAGAGAAAATGTGGAAGCAGTGGACTTCTCATTATTGACGGCAATGTTCCATCGCTTTTGCCAGTCGCTGAGCAAGTCAAGCTGCAATTGCATCGTTTCGGCTGCCCCCAATGCGCTATCGGCGGTGGAAAGGAAGGCGGTGTCGTCTGCATAGGTTGCTGCGAGCAGGTCAGGCCTCTGAAGAACAGGGAGGTCGGCCGTGTATGCATTGTACATCAACGGGCCAAGAACGCTGCCTTGGGGTACACCAGCGTGAGCTTCTCTTATACCGGAGATGGCCTCGCCACATCTAACAGCAAATTTACGGTCTACCAAGAACGACTTTAGGAAATGGAAGTTTGGTCGGGGTAGGCCAGTCTTAAATTTATATAGAAGACCGGGATGCCAGACTCGGTCAAACGCCTGCTTCACGTCCAGCATGACGGCCATGCAGTACTTCTTGGTTTCAAACGCGTCCAGGATGCACTACACTACCCGATGGCACTGCTCTGGCGTACCGTGTCGCCGCCTGAAGCCAAACTGGTGGTCAGGGATCAGTCCAGCCTCGTCAAATACTGGCAGTGCTCTGCTTAAAAACACTCGTTCAAGTATTTTGGAGAGCATTGGTAACAAACTTATTGGTCGGTAGGACGAAAGGTTTGCTTCGGGTTTCCCGGGCTTAGGTATCATAGTTACCTGGGCACGTTTCCATGTGGACGGAAAGTACCCTATCTCCAAGCATCTATTATAGATCCTCGTAAGCTGAATGTTTGGAGGTGGTAACATTTTTAATGCAATTGCATTGATACCATCTTCGCCCGGGGACTTGTTGTTGTTGTCAGCTGTTTCCTCCTCAGTCACTGGTGGTATTGGATCGGCGTCCCTGGAAGGCTCGGCTAGCAGACGGGCAGTTTTAGCAGCATCTTCCGGTGAGCAGCGATCGAAAGGCGTAAAGACACCTTCGAGGTGTTCGGCGAAAGCGTTGGCCCTGTCCATATCCGATCTGCACCAGCTGCCGTCGGTTCTTTGTACAGGTGGGATTCTTTTCAGCGGCTGTCTGATAGATTTGGTGACTCGCCATAAGTTATGTTGAGGGTCGCCTGGCTAAAGTTGTTCGACGAACCCGTCAAAGGCCTGCTTTCTTAGTCTTGCCAGCGTTTCTGTCAGACATTTGGTCACTCTATTGAAGGCGGTTTTGTTCAAAGGATTCCTCGAGAGTATCCACACTCTTCGGAGTCGCCGCTTTTCAAGTTTGAGTTCTTTGACTTCTGGGCTCCAAAAATGGATGTCCCTGTCAGTGGCTCTTGGGCGGTTGGAGGGCCTTGGTGCTGCTTCAGAAGCTGCCGCCTGAATATGGGCTGTTAACTCTTCTACAACTGTGTCGATGTCAACCGGGGAGTCAAGTGTCGGGCTGGGGTCGGTAACGTTGTACAGGTAAGATTGGTACTTGTCAACGTCTGTTGTCTTGTAGATCAGCTTTTTGCGGGCTGACCTGAGCAAGGCTGGGGTGAAAAGTGACACGGCAAAGGCGCTGTGGTCCGAGAAGAGGTCTTCTACTTCTATCGCTTGAATTCCGGCAGAATCCAGTCCTCCGGAGATGGCGAAGTCTAGGACATCTGGGATTTTGTGGGGATCCGTAGGCCAGTATGTGGGTGCACCGGTTGCCTGACAGCTCAAGTTTTGGGACTGAATCTGCCTGTATAGGGCCGAGCCCTTTGGGTTTGTAATCCTGGAGCCCCACCAGGGGTGTTTAGCATTAAAGTTCCCTCCGATTATGACCTTGGGGCCGAGGCAATCCAGTAGCAAGCCGAATTCCTGTTCGTGGATGTTGTGCCTGGGGGGGCAATATGCTGCAGCGATTGTTATGTCACCGTTGGTAGTGGAGATTTTAATTTGGGCACATTGCACATGGCTGGAAGTGCCTCATACTTGATGCAGCTGCGAATAAGGATGGCCGTGCCCCCGACCTCTACCGTTCGGGTGGTTAGCGGCAATGAGGTCGTATCCTCTAATAGTCAAGTATGATCTGTTGGTAAAATGCGTTTCTGATATGAGGAGAACGTCTGCTTGGTGGGTCTTGCAATATAGCTCGACCTCTGGCCTTCTTTTTACCAGGCCGTTAGCATTCCATATGGTTATATCTAATTGCGTATGCATAAGGATTTGCAAACGGTGGCCATCATTTGGGCTATTTGGCTCAAGACCTTCTCCATCATGCGCTCAAACATAGATTCCATCCTAGCCATTAGGGCGTCCATTGGATTACTTGGAAGACTGGGATCGGGATTGGGGTTGGAGTCAAACTGTGGTGCTCCGTTTTTGACTGCGCTAGCATAGCTGATGTTAGGGTTAATTTTGCTGAATTGAGGTTGCTGGCGTCTTGGGGCAGTCTGCTTGGGGGCGAACGTGCTCTTTGCCTTTTTGTAGGCTGGACAGCCCTTGTAAGAGGCCGCGTGTGATCCGTCGCAGTGAAGGCAGACGGCTGGTTCACTGGCAATTTTGGTGCATTCGGACGATGGGTGCCTATCACCACACTCTACGCATCTGTAGTCCAGATGGCAGTACCGTTTCGTGTGACCGAAGCCCTGGCAGCGATGGCATTGGGGCACATCGTCGAATTTTTTTGGTGGCTCAACCGTAACCACCGAGCTGCATAGCCGCTTGACTTGAAAGGCCTCCTTGTTGTTTTTGGCTGGCTCAAGGTTAATAAAGAAAATGTTTAGTGGCTTCTTTGTACCTTTTTGCGTAGGATTGTGTATATCCCTGACTTTGTGTCCATGGCTGCTGAAACCCACCTTAATATCCTCCGGGTCGGTGGAGAAGTAGAGGCCTTTAACGACGATCCGATAAGCGCGCTCGTCTCGGGGCTGGAATGTGTGGTATCGATGGTTATTTTCGCTCAGGAACTTTTTCAGAGTTGAGTAAGTATCCTTGTCTGGAGTCATGACGCGAATTGTGTTGTTAGTGCTTGCCTTGTAGGTCACTGAAACATCCCCGCCTAAGAGGCGGGAAATGTCTTTGGAGAGGCCCTTGATGCTGAATACGTTCGGGATAAGAATTGGTGGCGGTTTGATGATTTTCGCCGTTTTTACCGCAGATTGCTTGGTCTTCTTGTCATCTTTTTTCTACACCGTCAACCTCCATGTCGGTGACACGATCTTCATCGTCTAAATCAGTTAGAATTGCATAATAATTTTTTTCAATATTAGCTTTAAGTGCAGCTCTGGCTGCTTCGCTGGTGGTAGGTTCGTTTTCCATAAGGGGTTTTTTAGCAGACTTCCGCTTCATTTCTCCATGCTCGGAGTCGCTGGAATCGTCATCTTGAAAATTAGAATAGGCTTTTTTTTTCGAAGGCGGCTTGATTTTGATGGAACTGGGAGGGTCTTGCCAGCCCATGGAGTTGGTTTTGCCCGAGAATGGCCGCAAGATTAAGTAAATAAGAGTGGTTTTATATTTGTTTGGTGGTTGGAAAAAAATTTTAAAATTTTCTTTTTTTTTTTTTTTAACAAACAATAAAACGATGCTTTCGGTTCAAAGCCTACGAAAAACAGTATATGACCCAAATTTCAGGTTTTTGAAGATAGACAGGTTTTTGAATCTTCGTACACATTTTATTTTGGCTTAGTTTATCCTACCTACCAAATTTCACAAAGATCGGCCGACTACATCTTATAGCTGGCATATACTTAAGCGAGGATACATCATGGAATATATTATTTCGGCTTCGCCCGAAGTTAGCTTTCCCTTCTTGTTATACCCTTGCAGAGAGTATTATAATTTTGTCCAAAAGTGTGCAACGCAGTGAAGGAGACATCTCCGACTATAAAGTATATATATTCTTGATCAGGATCACCTCCTGAGTTGATATGAGCATGTCCGTCTGTCTGTCTGTCCATTTCTACGCGAACTTGTCTCTCAGTTTTAAAGCTATCGTCTTGAAACTTTGCACATACCCTTCTTTGTGCAAACTTTGCACATACCGACACTATCCTATAGCTGCCATATAACTGATTGATCGGAAATGGTATAACTTTGGTGTTTTTAAAGTTAGACAGTTCAAATTTGACATGAGAGCTATTTTTGGAAAATACGACATGCCAAATTTCATAAGGATCGGCCGACTATATTTTATAGCTGACATATAACTGAACGATCGGAAATGGTATTTGGTAGAAATATCAACTTTCGTATTTTTGAAGATAGAAGCTTGGGACGTTTTTTTTTAGATTTTTTATTGTAATTAATTGGTTTTATTATGATGTAATCATAAGGATCGGCCAACTATATCCGATGTTTGCGATATACATCCGGTTTTAGCTGCAAGGGTATATCAACTATATAGCTTTGCTTTCTTGTTTTGCAATAAGTTATGCACTTTAAAAACAACAAAATATTATTTTATAAAAAGAAACTGTTGTCTTAGTCTTTTTCCCCCGAAATACTGTTTTTTCAGCTATTTTTTTTCCTCGAACCAGTTTTTTGTGCTTTGGAAAACTACTGTAGACACTCATTGGGTATTTTTAACTTGCTAAAAGAGAGGTTGAGCAGGTGGGACAGCTATAATGTGGCAAAGGACAAAAGATTCAATTCGAAATCCCCATAAAGACACTTGACAAAAACAGTTACTTTCGCTTGTCTATCCTTGATTGTCCACCAATGCTTTTGATTCGAATTTTTGAATGGTGATCAAATTGATCTGCAATCCTGATTTCAGCAGGTCTCGAAACTTTGCTGTCTGTCCGTAAATCGCCAAATCTGCTACCTTTGGTATGACAAGAAGTTTGTCATTTTTATAAATTATGCTCATACTGCTGGAGATTTGAGTCTAAATGGAACAATGTATATTGCTTTTTGTCGCATTGGAAATAATATTTTTTTTTAAACTCTCTCGATATATGATCAGAACAACCTACCAAAGTAAGTGAACGTGAAAAAATAGTAGTTAACCAAGCCAAAAATCTGGAGTAACCCAGATAAGCAAAAACGGCTGAGCCACAAACTAATAAAATCAATAGACAAGCGTAATATAACAGTAGTAATGTGTTAAAACAACAACTTGTGGATAGTTGTTTTAAATGTATGAATGCCACGCAAATTATCTCAAAGAGCAACAATCAAACGAACACGCGTAGAAGTTCAGTGAACCAAAGAAACGGCTTCTAGTCTTACTCACTTAACTCACGATACCGAAAGAGAAACATCGGCAATTAAGAGCAACTTGGCTCTACTGACCGCTGACAGCCAAAGGGCACGGTCTTGCTCACCCGCTCTGTTCACTCCGACTCCCGCATCATGGAGTTTGCTGTGTAAAACCTCCCTCCATTGGCAAATACAAGTTTAGCGCTAACAACAAGCAGTGCTACAATTTCTGCACGACTACTAAAATGAAAAATACTGCGACGTCAACGACTACAGTGAGTACAAAAACAACAATTTCGAATAGTGCCAAAGCGCCTCCGGCCACACAGATTGGAATGCAGTGCTATATTTAAATTTAGCGCAAGCTTAGATCCAGGCAGACGACAAAGATCCAGGCAGATCCACTAGCAATAGATTTGCGCTTCTAGCAGAGATTGAGGAAAACCAACGAGCGCAATGAAACACAAGCCCCCTCCAATTTATATAAGGGAGAAAGCTTAAAGTCCTGTTCAACCAAGTTGTGGCGTTGATCGGGAACGGTACCAATTTTCATTTTGTGCCGCTTATCAAAAGGAAGGTCCATGAAACAAGGGTGCAAACCAAGTTCATTTCCGAATCGTGTCTGGACAAATATCTGGACAGTGCTTAGAAAAACTATTACACGTAAGGACCTACAAGTGAAGCTGAGAGAAGCAGTAAGGGCACAGCTGAGAAGCAGTAATGGCCCAGCTGAGAAGCAGTAACGGCCTACAAGTGGTAGTAAAGGGAATCGAATCCGGTGTTACCGCCGCGGAAATAAAAACCTCCCTTAAAGAAAAGGACTTAGCTGCCAAGAATATAATTAACATTCTCAATAAAGATAAAAAGCCACAACCCTTCTTCAAGGTTGAGCTCGAGCCAGAACATGTCGCTGAAAAAGAACAAAGTTCACCCAATCTACAAGCTGAAATATCTTTTGCATAGGAAAATCTTTGTTGAAGAGCCACCTACCATAACAGGAACGGTCAAGTGCAATGCACTAATTGCCAATAGTATGGACACACTAGGTCATACTGGACACTTCGAGCTGTCTGTGTAGTCTGCGGGGACGCCCACAGCTCCGCTTACAGAACAGCCACAAAGCAAAACGGAAACTATGATCCTTTTCAAAAGGATTGCAACAAACTTCTTGCAGGCCACATCGATTCAAGTTCAGTCAAGCAACGGAATCCTTTCAATTGCTGCCGTTTACTGCCCTCCTCGTTTCTCAATGTCGAATGGACACTTTATGGACATCCACAATTCACTTGGACACTGGACTTTGTTTCCCCTGGAAGTCCCACATACTGGCCAACCGACTCACGTAAGCTCCCAGATCCTATTGATTTTGCGGTGACAAAAAACATACCTCGCAATCTATTAAGTGACACAGCAGTCTCGGACTTATCATCATACCACTCGCCTGTGCTTTTAGCGCTTCTTCAAAGCCCAAAAATAACCGAGCACCCCTTCAGCCTGATGACGCCAAAAACGAACTGGCTTAAATACAACAAGAAAGGAAAGCTAACTTCGGGCGGAGCCGAAGTTGATATACCCTTGCAGTTAAAACCGGATATATATCGCAATCATCGGATATAGTTGGCCGATCCTTATGAGAATATGATAATATAAGCCAATTTATTATAATACAAAATATACAAAAAGTCCCAAACTTCTATCTTCAAAAATACCAAAGTTGGTATTTCTATCAAAACCCATTTCCGATCGTTTAGTTATATGGCAGCTATAAGATATAGTCAGCCGATCGTTATTAAATTTAGTAGGTCGGATTAACTGACCAAAAATATAATCTGTACCAATTTCCAGTTTTCTATCTTCAAAAACACGAAAGTTAGGTCATTTCCGATCGTTCAGTTACACGGCAGCTAAAGGATATAGTCAGCCGATCCTTATACAATTTGGCATGTCGCATTATTTTGCCAAAAATAGCTTTCATGTAAAATTTGAAAAAAACACCAAAAAAAAAAACACCTCCCTAACTCAAAAAACACCAAAGTCTTACAATTTCCGACCAATCAGTTTTATGGCAGCTATAGCATATTGTTGGCCGATCCTGGCCGTTCCGACTTATTTACTGCGTGCAAAGGAAAGAAGGGTGATAGCTTAAAGTCAATAGCTTTAAAACTGAGAGACTAGTTTGCGTAGAAACAGACAGACGGACAGACAGACAGACGGTTAGACGGACATGATTATATCAACTCAGGAGGTGATCCTGATCAAGAATATATATACTTTATAGGGTCGGAGATGCCTCCTTCACTGCGTTGCACACTTTGGACCAAAATTATAATACCCTCTGCAAGGGTATAAAAAGAACAGGAGTGCCCACATAGAACTCGCCCTGGAGCTTAACATGGAGTCGGACATCGACTACATTACGAGCGCCCTGGATGAAGTACTCGTTGCGGCAGCTCAAGTCTCTACTCCTCATGGTAAGGAAGTAGACCGAAACAAATACTACAAATCGAATCAGAAAATCAAACAGCTTGTGCGAGGAAAGAGGCGCACGCGTCGTGATTGGCAAAACAGCAGATCACCAGCTTCAAAGCAACGCCTTTGAGAAGCAATCCGATCACTCGAACAGGCTCTTCACCAACAGGAACAAAATGCAGAGCTGCGACACATCCAGAATCTTTTTCCAACAAGTGAAAAGTATCCCCTGTGGAGCTCCCACCAAAATCTTAGCGCCCCAATTGAAACTAATCGGGATGCTGAACTCGCAGCGACGAAGACCGAGCTGAAACATTCGCTACACATCTCCAAAAAGTCTATCAGCCAAATCATCCTTCAAAATCCTTTCTTTGCCACTAATTCAGCCAGAAGCTACCCTTCTGCCAACTTATCCCTATTCCCAGTCAAACGAAATCGAAAAAGTCATAAGGGAGCTAAAACCAAAAAAGGCTCCCGGTGGTGACCTACTGACGCCAAATATGCTGATCGAAGTTCCAAAATGCGATATAGAGGTCGTCTGCAAACCATTTAATGGGATCATTAATCTTGGCTATTTCCCAAAAAAGTGAAATAAATCCATTATTATAATGATTTCGTCATTATACAGACCAATAAGCCTTTTATCTTGTTTGTCTAAATTGTTTGAAAAATGCTTGTTAACTCGCATAATACCACATCTGGGAGCTTGCAATATTATCCCAGCACATTAACATCCGAAGTAGTGCCATTTTCCTCGACGTATCTCAAGCTTTCGACCGATTTTGGCTTATTGGACTCATGCAAAAAATTAAAACGTATTTTCCAACATAAATACGTATACGCCAAAGTATACGCAACCGTATTTGCCTCCACTGGATCATAAACTCACAATCGCCACTGTGCCCGGACTACAAGTTACTACTCTACAATTTAGTCCTAAAACCAATCTAGACATATGGCTCCCAGCTGTGGGGGAACGCGAGTAGCGGCAACATAGACATCATATAGTGCGCACAATCACAAATCTTGAGAACTATCACTGGGGCACCTTGGTATGTTCGCAACGAAAACATCCATCAGGATCTGTGCATCCTCGCAGTGATAGACGAAATCCAGATGAAAAAAGAGTCCTACAAAGAAAAACTGTTTTCGCACCCAAATTTTTTTGCTCGGGGATTGACTCGGGTTTCTAGCGTATCCCTCCTGCGACGCAACGACCTCCAAACCCAGAAATCGATTTTTAGGGCCGTCTAACTCTGTATCAGTCAATACTCTTATTTAAGTTTAAAATATAAGATTTTCTACACCTCTTGTTAGCGTCGCAAAAAGAATACTCAAGAAATAAAAACGTTACGAAAAATAACAAAAAAATGTAGGGAAAGGGAAGAACCAGGAAAAGGGGAAAAGCAGAGCCGAGCTATGCTTTGATTTATGTTAAACAAGAAAGGAAAGCTAACTTTGGGCGGAGCCGAAGTTCATAATACCCTGAGAGTTCAGACCTCCCTCATTAAGACCTTAAAATATAAAATTAAGTTATAGCAAGTTATACCATTTCCGATTAATCACCTATATGTCGGCCGTTCTTACTTATATTCTGCGTGCAAAACGAAGAAGGGTGTGTGCAAAGTTTCAAGTAGAAAGCTTTAAAAGTGAAATACTAGTTCGAGTAGAATCAGATGGACAGACGGACATGCTCATATCAACTCAGGAGGGGATCCTGATCAAGAATGTATACTTTATAGAGACGCAGATGTCTTCTTCACTGCGTTATACACTTTTGAAAAGATATTATAATACCCTCTGCAAGGGTATTAAAATGTATTAATTCGCCTCCAAATGTCACTTCCTACATATTTTTTATGTAATGAGTGAAAAGTTTCCTTACTTTAAATATTTAGTTGGTGGAACAAACAATAAGATTTATATAAAAACACAGTGCGACCGATCGCTTAGGAAGAAGTGAAGAACAATTTTCGCACCGATTAAAAATTTCCAAAAAAAGAACAACTCTGGATCACGGTCACGAACTACACCAAAAAATTGCGACTACACACAACAGCTTAAGCAAGAATGGCTGGGTTGCCAATGTAAGACACTCTACACTTTAAAATTGTTTATTTATCATTTTTATTTTGTGCAATTTCTCTATTTATATACCTTTTGGGTCAGGTCAGCAGCTTTTATTTATTATGCTTAAGTATGGAAATAACGCATTAGTTGGTCGCAAGCAGATATTAAGAGAGCTTTAGTTCCACAATGTCTATCTCGGGCCGCCCTCTCCGCCCTGTATCGAGAGCTTTAGCTTCGCTATGTCTAGTCGGGCCACACTCACTGTTCATTACATTAAGTCACTGCTTAGCACCACAAACTGGTCTATCAATTTTGAATCACCCAGTTTTTTCTGGCTGCAGAATAAATAACTTATAACGTGCAATTATTTAAAGCGACTTTTATATTGGAGCGGATTATCATTGCAAACCCTCAAAGACCAAACAAAAAGATTTACTAAATAACCATGTAGTTTACATAAACTACAAACATTGCATTATATCAACAAAATAAATCTCAGACAATCATTTTTTGAACACATATTTTTTTCCACGTCCATTTTGATCAAGTGAAAGTTACAGCAACAGCCCAGCCGTTGCTTATGTAAGCTAATCCCTACAGATTAACATATTTGTGACCGCGTCGTGATCGTGTCACCCCAGAATCAATCGAATATAAAAAAAGAGGAAAAAAAATGGCCACTGCATCAGAGCCAAGTCTCTGACAGTATTAAAGGGCCAGAAGTCGGTCCCAGCCAAAATTTATTATTGGTCTACAAGGCGACCAGTCGATTATAAAATCCATCAAAAACATTTAGTTTCTTTGACCTTTAGTTTCTTTTGGCTTAGAGTTTTTTAGAAGAAGAAATTTTTGTAGGAGCTTGATTATATAAGATGTTTAAGGGTTGCCTTAGCTCATGATTTTCATCTTAGCTTAGAAGACCCTTCAGTGATCAGGAAGTCTGAAAGACTCCATTTACTAGGTGTTAGGAGTTCACCTCCTACTTTATTATCTAACTTTGAGCCATCTGTGTAGAAGCTTTTCGCGTTCTCCATTCCTCCCTTTTGGGAATGATGGTGGTGAAGCGGGTTTCAGTATGAAAGTTTGTGCTGACGGGTACCTCTGTTTGATATGCGTAGTTAAAACATCACTGTTCTGCTTGTAAGGAATTGATCAACGAGTCCCACCAAGTGTCTATCTACCCCAAGAGACGTCAGGGCATCGGTTTTTGTGTTTGTAGAAAGCGTGGTTGAAAGGTCCTTCTATGACTAAGAACGTCACTAGAGCGCATTAATTTTAATAGAGTGATTTTCGAATCTTAGAGATGAGCGCGTGAACAGCAGTTTCTGACCTTTTTGTATGCATGCTGTGATTTGGATATAAGGGTTGGGCTAAGAGAAGATTTTAAGTGAAGGCCAATGACTCTTTCAAGAGTCTTAAGCAGAAAGTATGATAGACTGATTGGTTTAAAGCCTTTTGGAGACATATGTTACGGCCTTACCGCTTTGGGTTTAACCACAATACGTGACTTGAGCCATGCCTGTGGAAGTTGTTTTAGGAAGAATGATCTTTTAAAGATGTTTTACAGCCACTTCATGGTGATTTTGCCATGTTTTCGGGAATGAGATTTGTGCAGGTATGACTAAGTCGGGACCAGATAATTTGTGAGGCATGAAGCAATAAAGGCAAGGGCAATATACAGCCCAATGAAAAATTTTCTGCTCAAAACTTTGCTTAAAGTTTGTGTGAGGGACGCTATCGTCTGCCAGAGTGTCTGATGCTGGAAAGCATTCGGGGAAATGAGTATCCAGTAGGATAGCCAGTGTCCGAGTAGAATTGTAGTATATATGGTTGGATAGGGAGAGCTTATTCAGCACTCTCCAATGAGATACAGGGGTCAATATCTGTTTGGATATTAGTTATAATTCTATTGATTCGTGTTTCAATAATAAGAAGTAGGGCCATTTCCCATTCTTGCTGACTTTCGCTAGTTTTGCCAATAGCTCGTCTAGGGGTTCCGGCCTTTCGTAGGCCATGTAAGACAACAGTGCCCGGATAGGATATGCCTTACTGTTCTTATGGAGCAAATATGGTTATATGATTTTTAGCAAGAATGCAGGGTCTAGTTTTACCTTCTGAACTACCTTACCTTACTTGTTAGCAGCAAGTAATACATGTTTTGAAATTTGAAAGACAGGAAAGAGAGTTGATAGGGTAGAGACCATTGTAGTTCGAACATAAGACCCTGAGAGATCGTGTTGTGCATATGTCGAATTATAATTGCAAAGAAAGAGAAGACCAAATTTCTAGTCTTTCTATTAGGAAAATTGAAATATACGCGTTTTAGTAAATACTGGCTATCTACACTCAGCAGAAAAACGACACTCAGCATTTTCTACGATTTATTAAGAGGTGTACGTTTATTAGTAAGAGTCTGCTACGATACGAAGGAAGATGATATTTCCATTCCAGTTAAGACCTTTAAAGGCAAATGTTAAGAAGTTCTTTTATACAGATTCTTTGTGGTCTTGACGTACTCCATGTTGGGGACTCCAAACACTCCAGTATCGGACGGTCCTCGGACCTTTGCAAAAAAATTCTCCGCCTGAGCTTTGCCACACACACACAGTTTAAATCTGTGAAACATCATTCTCACAGCCTAATTTCTGCTATTCGCTTCTAATACTAATGCGTTGAAATCAAAGCAATTTATTGAGTGCCGAACATTGCCATAGAACAAATACGTAGCCATAGAGATGGAAAAAACGATAAAAAAAAACGTAATATAAAAAGTAATGACTCTAGATGAAGCACATATTATGCGGGAATGTACATTTTTAATTAATACTCTTTGTGTTCTTCCATCTCAGTAGCTGGAGATCCATGTTAGAAGGGTCTTGGAAATCCTAGAAGATTCAGTTTACTTAATAGGAGTGAGTGATTGACTGAATTGAATGGCTTACTAAAATTTGTGTAAATCAGTTCAGAAACCATCTATGACAAAAGATGTAACCTCCAATAAATTAATGGTGTTAGATCGACGCTTAATAAAGCCATGCTGACATGGAGAAATGATCGAATAGTAAAGGTGTTGGAAATGAGAAGTAATTCATTTTATAAATAACTTTAGAATTGTCGAAAATTTTGAGATGCTTCTGTAGCTGGCAGCATCGGACTTTTCCCCTTTTTCATGTAAGGGAATTATGAAAGATTCTTTCCAACTAGGGGGAAAATAGAGGTTTCCAAAGATAAGTTGAAAATTCTATGTAGAGGTTTGCACAGAAAAGAAGATTTGCTGATTGAATGTTACATTTGTAACGATGATATTTTATTCGAGGCGGAGAGTAAGTTGTTTGAAAACATTTGACGAATATATCGGCAATGGCCTGATCAGAGGTCGCAGATACATTTTCAAACGTAAGCAAAGGCTTATAACTTTGCTTACAAAGTTATAAAACTGCTTCGGATCCTGAGAAAATTAAATCCAGCAGCGACGAATATAATTCCTATAATATTCTGCGTTATGCACGATCAAATTTGACGAAGTTATTAGATAACATGAAAAATGTTTTTTATATTTAAGTAACACCCTCTTTTAGTATTTTTTTAGGTTCGTTCGTCCTTGAAAACCAAGGAGGATTTGTTGAAGCGGACGGATATTTTCATAGCGCACATGAGTCAAAAAATAGATTTAAAGTGTGGTACAATTTTCCTAAGGTAAAATTTACATCGTTGCATGCCAGAATATCGGACCAATCAAATGTATCGATAAGGCCATTAAGTTTGTGAAAATCAGCCTTGTGAAAAAAGCGAATCCTATTTGCTATGCAAGAAAACTTTTTATCGATACAAGAAATGGTTTCAATTGAAACCTTAAGCGTGGGGGATATGAATCCTCTGGTGAAAGTGGCAAAGCAATGGAAAGAGGGGTACCATCAGGATCAGATACAAAACATAAGTCTAAAAGCCGACCTAACGAATTTCCCGTGCCCGCGGCGAAGTTCTAATGTGTTATAAGTGATAAAGATGATGAGCTATCGACATTAGGCAACCTTACTTCTGGGATATTAAAGTCACCCAGTGCTACAAGCTGGTCACAATCGGGCATAAGATTAAAAATTGATTGATTAAAGCAGAAAAATGATACAGTATGTGGGCAGTTCAGACGAACAGACAGGAAAAGATTTACCGGAAAAAATTATTTTAATCCAAATAAATTATAAATAACCAAATTTCTGCGATTTTACCTCTTCAGAAGCGAGATTGGAGTCTACTGAAATGGGGACTCCTCCCACCCTCTGCAGAGATTGTCTTAAAGTAGGTCCATCGTTTTATTTTCATCTGACCTTACAGGAGGTCGTTCGCTAGCCACAACCTGAGACCTTTTCGGTAGCCCGAAGCTGGGCATCCTCGGAGTCATCACACTAATTTTTCGAAAACAAACAATCGAAAACAACATCTGACACCGAAAACAATATCTTTTTTTTTGTGTGGCAACTTTGCTTTATGTTTTTTAATCTTCTCTTGGCGAGACTAAAAATAAATGAATCAAATCTTAAATTTTTAACTTACCTAACAGCCATATTGACTGAAACAGAGTTAGACGGCCCAAAAAATAGAAAAGACGTTTCTTTGCCAAAGCTGCTAGGTCCTCATTCGGTCCACTAAATACCACCAACGGCTTCTCCTATGCCGATGCTCTACGATCTGGAATTGAAATTCCAATACATCCTAACTCACAAAGCGCTCAACAGGTCCCAGAACAGTCACACAGCAAAACGGAAACTATGATGCTTATCCTCCAACAAAGTATGATGGAGCTTATGTCATTCATGAAAGCGACCATGCAAACACTTTTTCAAAGCCAGAACATGGTGATACAGCGACGATGCCGCTATCCTTAGTCGCTCTAGATGCCCAACCCAAGCTACAGAAACAAACTTGCCATCATGTAACGTTTACTCTTAATAGACAAACACGACCTCCGATTTCACTTAATGGTATGCAGATTAGAAGTCTGCATGCATAGCTAAAAAACGACATTCAAATGCACAACCTCGAAAATGAATTGAGTGAGATAGAATGCCGAGACGAAAATTAATGAATGAGTGAGTGCGACTGTGTAGGTGATGAAAATCGGGTGATGAAAATGGAATTGAATGAGTAAGAGTTACAGATCGCATTAGAATTGTTTCGAATGCATTCTAGAATGTACGATACAACTACGCATATTTTCTTGTATTTTTAGATACTGTTAATAAAATAATTCAAAAGTGAAAGCACGTCATTGTTTTTTTCAGAAATATTCATTGTTAGTTTGTACAATTTACTTTTAGGAACTTAAAAATACTTTCAATATTTATTAAGAAATATTTTTTCAACAAAATTTTGCCGCTAAAAAAATTTTGTAAAAGTTTTTGAGTCCGATCCTGTAATTTGGTAGGGTGGATCAACTGGCCAAAAATAGAATCTGTATTAAGTTTCAGCTTTCTATCTACAAAAACACGAAAGTTGGGTCATTTCCGATCGTTCAGTTATATGGCAGCCCAACCCTAGCCCAAGATATAGTCGAAATATCGACCTTTGAAATTTGGCATGTTGTAATGGTTTGCCAAAAATAGCTCTCGTGTCAAATTTGAACTCTCTAACTCTAAAAAAACCAAAGTTATACCATTTCGGATCAATCAGTTATATGGCAGCTATAGGATATAGTCGGCCGATCCGGGCCGTTTCGACTTATATACTGCAACTTATTTCGACTTATTTCCGTGCAAAGGAAATAAGGGTGTGTGCAAAGTTTCAAGACGATAGCTTCAAAACTGAGAGACAAGTTCGCGTAGAAACGGACAGACAGACAGACAGACGGACATGCTCATATCAACTCAGGAGGTGATCCTGATCAAGAATATATATACTTTATAGGGTCGGAGATGTCTCCTTCACTGCGTTGCACACTTTTGGACAAAATTATAATACCCTCTGTAAGGGTATAAAAACTAAAGCATTCCTCATTCCAAAAGCACTCTTTTTACTTCCCACCCCAATCCCAACTCACTCGGTTTCAAAGCAAGAGAATGCCCATGAGTAAGAATGCTTTCTTACTCTCTCACTCCCACTCATGCGTTGTATCTCTTGGACTTATTCATTCTATTCCATTCAGATGTATTCTATGCCCGAGTCTTTAAAAATGTATTCCTGCAGACCTCTTAAGCTCACGAAGTAATGTACCTTAGCATCCACCTCGATAGACGTTAAAAGCTAGTAGTCTCCACTGGATTATAAACTAAAATTTGGTAGGTCAGTAAGGTCAGCTAGAAGCTTTAATAGAGTTTTGCCTAGAAATAGTGAATAATGAAGCCTTAGCGAACATGGTGGTGTGCATCACGAGGCCCAGCGAGGGCAAGGAGAAGAAGGTGCAGAACGTGTCCGCCGCAGGCGCGTGCGGGACGCATAGCACTTGCGACAGCCCAGGAGAAGCAAATAGGAACGGAGTAGCTGAATTCAGCGGATAGAGGACCCAAATCAACCTTATCCTCATCAAGGATCGCTTCTAACCTCATTCCACGGCGGAGTTCAGGCCAAAGACCCGGGGAAGGCGAGCCTAAGCGCGTGGGCATAAAGAAGCGGAGCCCAAAGGGCGTAGAAGAGAACATATGCGGTGCTTTTGCTGAATGTTGTTGCTGCACGCAGGTCATTCGCGATCGCGTTGATACCCCGATGAGTGAAGAGTGACCCAAAGTCAGGCAACAGTGCGTGGGTTCGTTAATTATTGTAAACGATTGGGGATTATTATTATTATTTGGAGACCCTTAAATTTTGATAAACAGTGATAAACTGTCATAAACCTTAGATCTATCCGTTGGCGTTTGCACTTTGGACCAATCCCCAAGCTCGGGTATGACCCTCGCGATAACCCTATTGCGGTATCCTTTAATCAGGCAGAGCAATTGAACCAACTTATTATTTCCAAGCTAGTGGCCTGAAGCCCCGATTTCTTTAGTATTCGCGCTCTAATGTTCGCGTACGGGAACGGCCGTAGACCAATGTAAAGAACTCCGCATCTCTCATTTTGTCTTATTTTTAAAACTTTAACAAATACGATTAGGCGTTTAAGATTTTTGAATTTCATTCTAGCTTAAGCCCAACATTTAAGATTTAAGAGATATCAAATGAAGTTTATAATTTTTTAGTTTTGAAGTTCAGTAGATAAAGAAATATTATGTAGAGTATAAATAATAACATTTTGATAATGTACTAAGGAAATTTAGCCGAGTCTGATTTGTAACCGCCATGCTACCACCCGACCGTTCCAGGATACCGTAGTGGGCAGGACGCTGGCCCAGGAGAAGAGGCAGTGAGGTCTGCGCTTTTCGATAGGGTAAGCACGAATTTATTTATTTATTTCGCCTACGGATAAATCCTTACATGGCTACATAATAACAACTTACAATCTAATAAATAATACTACAATACTAATAAAAACTTAATAAGTGCCTGATTAACATGTGTTTAAACACAACCTTATCAGAGCCCCACTCAATTCGGAGACACTTGACCCGAAAGGGGACAAGGTTACGAAGATTCCTTTGAGAAACTTTAAAATTAATGAGTCCCAATAAAAAGGACAATCAATGTTTTCAACGACTACATTGTTCAAAAAAGTTAAGCTGCAAACATTGAGAAGACGGCAGCGGCTCTGGTATGAAGGTAGAGGATCCTAAAACCTTAGAGGCAGAAGAGCAAATTTTGAAAATTTTTCTTGGCGTTGGAACTGTTGGAACGAACTTTACAATCCGAATTCCAAATGATTGAGGCATATTCCAGCCTCGACCGAATAAATGCAATGTAGACGCTGAGGCTCCAGTATGGACTTTTAAATTGGTTCACGTGCCTCTTAACAAAGCCCAGCATAGCATACGCTTTAGGCAGAATATAGTCTAGGTGACCAGAAAATTTAAATTTGCTGTCGAATAAAACACCAAGGTCTAACACCTCCTCTTTAGCTGAGAAGCAAGGAGGGATGGAGTAGCTGAATTCAGCGGTTAGAGGAATTCAGCGGTTTCTGATTACTGCTGGAATAACCCCATGGGAGCACCATGAGTAAACTCTGGATATATCCTCCTGTAACAATTAACTGTCACTAATGCAGCTAATGGCTTTATAGATTTTAAGGTCATCCGCATACATTATGAAGTAGGAATGACGAAAGCCATTAAAGCAATGACGATATGTCATTAATGAAAATAATAAATAGAAGCGGTCCAAGAGAGCTGCCTTGAGAAAGACCAGAGGAGGTGACAAATGGACTTAAGATAGCGTCCCCAATAGAAACGAGCAAGGTCGGTCAGCCAGATAAGACTCGAACCAACTTAATAGGCATGAATAAATACCTAATTTATATAATTTGGCCAGAAGGGCAACATGACACACTTTGTCGAAGGCTTTGGAGAGGTCAGTGTAAATCGCATCAACTTGAAATCGGTTTTCAAAAGCTTCAAAGCAGTGCTTAGAAAAGACCGCTAAATTAGTTGTAGTGGACCTACCAGGCAAAAAACCATGCTGGTTGGGGGAAATATAAATAACAAGCCAGAAAAGTCAATTTTTTAGTTACTATCCGCTCCAGTATCTTAGCGACGTTGCAAATTTTGGCTATAGGTCGATAGTTGGTAACATCAGACCTATTGCCACCATTGTGGGAATCTACCAGATGAGAGCGACAGGGAGAAGGGGCAGTTGAAGGGGAACAGCAGTCGAAGGGGAGTAGAAAGGGAAGCGATATTCCTCTTAAGAAAGAATGGGGAGATACCATCCACGTCAGGTGTGAGCGACTCGGTAAAATGTCCTGTGGCTTCAACTAGGTCACAGTCCAATTCGTCCATGTTACTCTCATTGAGAAAAGGCTCAATGCTAAGAAGAGTTCATTATCACTCCAAGGAACCTTCGGCTCCAAGATAGAGGAAAATTATTTTGCAAAAAGATCAGAAACGCCCTGATCCGAATCGGTTGCTAAATTACCATAACATATGGATGAAGGTCCGATTTTGGCTTTTTGCTGTTAAAAAACCGCCAAAAAGCTTTAGGATTGAATCGAAGGCTAGCTTCGACATCGGATATATACTGATTGTAGAGGAACTTATTAAGGAAATCAAATACCCGCCTTAATTGCCGGTACAGCTATCCTGCTAGAGACTCACCTGTCATTATAAATCGTTTGTTATGCTTCTCCCTTCTATTCTTTAAGTTTTTTAAACCTTTTGTATACCAGGGAAGCCTATAGGATCTTCGTACCCTCACAGGGGCATAGGTATCAATAATATTAAAAAGGGCAACCAAAAATTTAGTATAACAATCATCGATTGAGCCATCCGAAAAAAGGGAAACCCAATTAAAGGCTGATATATAGGCATTAATAAGTGACAAGTTAGTATCATTCAGATGATAATGTGGAATGGGTGAAGCAGTAGGCAAAAAACTATAAAACTCAATATGAATTACTAACGACTTGTGGTTCATATCACATGGACTTAATGGTACATTGCATAATTCTACTTTACTATTAACCACATTACTTAAAAATATAAGATCAAGAATTTTGGATAAATCATTAAAAATATTATTTACTTGGGAGAGGCCCAGACTAAAAATATCATCTAAAACTACAATTTCATGACTCTGGTGAACGTTGCTAGGAAGCATGCAGGGAGATTCCGGGTCCCAAGACCAGACAATGGAGCTTAAGTTAAAATCGCCAGCTACCATCAAAGCGGTAGGGTCCAACGGTAGCACAGACACTAGTGATGTTTTCCATATGCGCATGATATATACTAAATGCGCTATTCGGAGGGATGTATGATGCAATGATGACGAACGGGCCATGGACGCCTTGGATTGACACGGAAAGCTGATCCAGTAGAGGGTCGGCCACCGGAAGGCGCAGTGGTGTAGCCTGAAGAGATCGACAGAAAGCGATGATCACACCACCACCTCGCCCATACTGGGTACTGAATGCATCTCGGTCTTTTCGAAGTACATGGTACAAGTTAGGATCGAAGAGGAGCTAAATTTGTCATTGAGACACGTTTCCACAAGGATGATTACATCAAAATCGCAGGCAGAAGAATTGAGGAATACCATCCGGAACTTGGTTCTCATTCCCGATATATTTTGGAATAGAACTTTTAGGCTTTTATTGGGGTCCGAGGACGACGAGTAGCTGCAGTCCAAACTGGGAATTGGACGGCAAGGGGGCAATGATGAAAGTGCACTCCAGGTACTGGTGCATGTGGAGGCATATCCAATTCGCATAGCTTGTAAGATAGCCGACGAGGACACATATAAATTTCCATTAGACTCATCAGTAGACCTGCGAGAGTTCAGTTGCAAGGCAAGTCCAATGCCAGGTGAAAACATTGAGCGTTCAAAGTCAGGCACGTCCAAACGCAGCAAAGATCACAAACGTCCAAAATGTAAATAAACATTTCCATCGGCAAAAAGAAAGCACCAGCGAGTGGTCCAGCGAAAAAAATAAGATGAGCAGCGATGCGCTGCTAACATCTTGATTACCATCGTCTTGTTGTTGCTGGACATTCACAAGTGAAGATACGAAATAACAACTCCCCTTGAAAAAAGTTGTTGTTGCAGAATATCGATCAGCAAACGAAGCAAATTATTGGAGAAATTAAAGCCAGCGTCAACCGTTTCCATTAATGCCCACGCCGTTTGTTGTTGGTAGAGCAGCAGAGAGAAACCGGGGTGACAAACTGAAGCTTGAAAAGAATAAAAAGTAGCGGCGCCGCTTACTGGAAGTTTTTTGAAGATTGCGATTGTGGACAAGGTTGAATCGCCGGGAGGTCAATAACCTCAGCAGGCTCTCTATGAACAAACCGGCTGACTTTTACCGACATAGGCCAAAAATCATCAATGAAGACTGTAGGGAAATGTTGCCCCGGAACTCCCAATTTAAAATTGACGAACTTGAGGGCGTTGATGTCAGTATCTTTTTTGATCAGCCTAGCACAGGCTAAATCACTTGGCTCCATATTCAGCTTATCTGCGACAAATTTGCAGAGTGCATCCGGTTGGGTTGACGTCGCGAATTTACCAACATGAAGGTATTTCAAGGTGGAAAGCACTGGAAGCTGAGCGCAACTGGGTGCTTGTCCCACAATGCGCCTATAAGGGTTGATCCGTTTCTTCCTCGGGACAGCCCCCTTAGATGCCGTTGGTGCCTGGCCCAGTGTAGACTTCTTGCTCCCAGTGCTGGTAGGCACAGAATAGAGAGCAACAACATGCACCCCAGCATGGCGCCCCACAAGAGGCGTGCCCAACGGGTCCAGCCGCTCCATTTACCAGGGCATGGTCTACTTTGGCATTAAGGCTTTCGAAAAGGGACTCCAGATCCAGAACTTTATGATTTAGTTCATCTATTTTGGAATGCGAATCATTTCCAATGACGCAGCTATCACATTGCCACATTAAGTTCGGAATGTTAATAAGTAGTTTTTTAGCCTCCGAGGGCAAATCCACACAATCGGTGTGGTTAGCACACCGGCAGATCGACGCGCACAGAACGGCCTCACACCCACGAAGTTGGGTAGCAGTAACTTCTGCACTGCACTCGGTGCAAACGAGAGGCGAGATGAGCAAAAAAGTAAACGTCCGAACTCAAAGAAATCTAGATGCAGACCCGATTAACTTCGAATTCTATGATGAATTGAAGGGACCCTGCGGCAAGATGCGTTTGTAGAGAACATACCCACTTGCCGACGAGGTCTAGGCCGGAAATCGCGTGCGCCTCATTGCGCACCCCGTGTTATCGAGTACGGGTTTCCACCGAAAATCTGTTTGTTACAGCTATAATTATTTTTTAATAATTCTTCATAGTTTTTCTGGCGCCCAACGTGTGGCCATGTGTTATTAATATGGCTAAAAGAAACCATGTTGTGCAAAAACAACATTTAAATACGTTCATAATTTTTTTATACGTATTTTACGTTAACGTGTACGTTTTTTAATAAGTTTCGGCTGGTTATAATGGCATGGCATTAACCACGACCAAAACACCCAGGAGCTGAGGCTAACATCGCTTGTAATTCTACTCTTGAAAGAAGAAGTGTAGACCACGATGCGGCAGCAGCCACACGACTAAAAGTAGTTTGTGGAAATTGGAATTTAAGTGATAAGAGAAATCATCTAACCACGCAAACGACCACATCTTCTAGTAACTCACAGACGGGAAAGCTGCCAGGATTGATGTTCGGAGATGCAGGTTCAATCAAACACTGAGTTCTGACCACGCCTTAAGGAAGCAGGCAGTTCCCGTCGTCCCCCCATGACGGACGCTTGGGACTTAGCGGCAGAAGTAGCAATTAACCACGCCTGGGAATCAACCGGGCTAGCGAGGGGAGAGACAATGGGGTTATTTTTTATTTTCTTGAACGAAGCGGATTGATTGAATTTTTAGCAGGCTTCAAAAAGCAGTTTACATCTCTAGCTTGGATCTAAAGGACGCCTATTGGCAGATTTCTTTAGATCCAGCGTCACGGGACAAAACAGCTTTCACCATACTAGGTAAACCTTTGCAGTTTACAGTTTACAGTGATGCCTTTTTGATGGTCTAACGCATCGCAGACGATGACACGAATCGTGGACAAGGTCATTACTGCGGCCTTACTGCGGAACGAAGATTTCGTCTATTTGGACGACCTACTAGTCGTGCCATATTTCTTCCAGTCGCATTTAGCAGTTCTAACGACGGTAGCAGAGCATATCTGACAGGCAGGCCTAACGTTAAACGTTGAGAAAAGTCACTTCTGCGTACAATCGGTTAGGTACCTGGGTTACGTGATCGGTCATCAAGTCCGACCCGGAAAAGATATCAGCAATGGTGGAATATCCAATTCTGGGATGACTAGATGGTACAGAATGTTTATCAGCAACTATGAGGACATAGCAGCCCCACTGACAGATCTAGTTAGACCAAAGAACAGGTTTGCGATGACGCAGGTGGGAGTTGATGCGTTCGCAAAGTTGAAAGAAGCGATGTGCCAAGCTCCAGTGTTGCACAGTCCAGATTTTGAGAAGACACTTTTCATCCATTGCGATGCAAGTAGCCATGGGATAGGAGGGGTGCTCGTTCAAAAGACAAAGGGAGATCAAGGAGGCAAGTATCTTATTGCCTTCGTCTCAAGAAAGTTGAGCAAGGCTAAAAAAAATTATTCTGTCACAGAACAAGAGTGTCTGGCGGAGATTATCTACATCAAACATTTCAGACCTTATGTCGAGGGGCATAGATTCACCGTGTTTACAGATCATGCGTCGCTGCAGTGGCTTATATCACAGCACGATTTGAAATCGCGTTCGGGTCGGTGGTTGCAGGGATATAAGTTTAAATTCGAGCACAGGAAAGGAAAGCTACATGCGGTGCCAAACGCGTTATCTAGGGTTTTTGAAGGCGAAGATGCAGAGATCGAAGTTTCAGGCATAGATTTAGATTAAGAGTTTCCTCACTTCGAGTTGAGTGAATACAGGACGCTGGCGGAGACGGTTGAGGCCTATAAGGACATGACGCCTGATTTGAAAGTAAAGGACGGAGAGGTCTTTCGGAGGGCGAGACTAGCCCAAGAAGAAGGGTTGGCTGGCCAATTTGCTTGGAAGCTGTGGCTACCCAAGGATTCCACAGGTTCTAAGGGAAGGGCATGATTGTTCAATGGCAGCACACGGCGGTGTTAATAAAACGCCAGAGAGGATTCAGCGTATGTATTATTGGCCGAAATTAGTGGATGTCGTAAGAGACTATGTACGCAGTTGTGAGGTGTGCAAGGAAACGAAGACCACCAACCATGTTACGAGACCAACGATGGGCAGAGTGGCTAAATCTCAGAGATTTTTTCAGAAAATCTACGTAGACTTTCTGGGACCGTATCCAAGGTCACGGTCAGGCATTGTTGGCATATTCATTGTTTTGGATCATCATACTGAAGGCAGTAAAAAAGTTGTCGGCTGAAACAGTGGTTAAGTTTATGAAGCATGATCTGTTCCATATGTTTGGCATGCCGGAGACTGTTGTGGAACAATTGGACAATGAATTGGTTGGACAATGGAACCCAGTTTAAAGGACAGGCTTTTTGATGCGTGAAAATCGGGTGACGCAGGTCTTCACGGCTGCATATTCAGTGCAGGCGAACGCGTGTGAGCGGGTGAACAGGTCCGTGATAGCGGCGATTCGGTCTTACGTGAAGCCAGATCAGAAGACTTGGGATGAGCAGCTGCAGGTTCAGTTGTGCGTTGAGGACATCCGTTCTTTTGGGAACAGGGGCTTCTCCATACTATCTAGGTTTTGGACAGCAGTTCATGGGTTTAGGAGGCTCGTATAATTTTCTGAGGGCTCTGGGTCTGCTAGAGGACCGGAGTGGTTGTTGTTCGCAGCCAAGCTCAGAAGGCTTTGGAATTGCAAGTTGAAAGGAACAAGAGGTGGTACGATACGCGTGCTTGGGAGATCAAGTTTCAGGAGGGGCAGGAGTTCTTCCGTAGAAACTTTAAGCAGAGCAATTTCGCAACCGGGTATAGTGCCAAGGTTGGTCCTAAGTACGTCAAAGCTAGGATAAGGAAGAGGACCGACAAGGCGGCTTATGAACTACAAGATAGGAAAGGACGATTTATAGGAATGTACCATGCAAAATACTTACGGAAGTGAGTCCTACAGAAGCAGGCGGACATGGCAACGAGGTGGTAACGCCTGGAAATATCGGTAGGGAAAAAAAGCGTCAGGAGTTGGCAGCCCTGCAGCAGGGTGGATTCGGTATGATCAAACGAGTGTTGAAAAAGGCCGGACGATAGGAAGCGAGTTTACCCTTCATTTTAAGCTAGCAATAGTAAAGCAAGTGAATTTAAAGAAGAGTAGAAAAAAGTATTCGACGCAAGGAAAAGAAGGAAAAAACGTGGTCTAGATAACGGTGAGAAGAACTGCTCCGGGAACTATTGCGGAATACAAATCTCTAAACCTGCGAGGATATAGGAGTTTGCAGCAGGAAAAATGCATTTTGTCCGGGCAAGCGGCGTTCGCAGCAAAGCGCGGGCGTCAGCTAGAAGCTGTAATAGAGTTTTGCCTAGAAATAGTGAATAACGGAGCCTTAGCGAACACGGTGGTATGCATCGCGGGCGGTGAAACTTGGAGTAGCTGTCTCAGTGGGCCTCCAGCGAGAGCAAGGAGAAGAAGGAGCAGAACGTGTCCGGTGCCCAGGAAAAGCAAGGTGCGACGGAGTAGGTGAATTCAGCGGATAGAGGACCGAAATCAACCTTATCCTCATCAAGGATCGCGCCTAACCTCATTTTACGGCGGAGTTCAGGCCAAAGATCCAAAGGCCAAAGAACTCCGCATCTCTCATTTTGTCTTATTTTTTAAACTTTAACAATTACGATTAGGCGATTAAGATTTTTGAATTTCATTCTATTTTAAGCACAACATTTAAGATTTAAGAGATATCAAATAAAGTTTATTATTTTTTAGTTTGTATGTTCAGTAGATAAAGAAATATTATGTGGAGTATAGATAAAAAAAATATTTATAATGTACATACTAAGGAGATTTAGCCGAGTCTGATTTGTAACCGCCATGCTACCACCCGACCGTTCAAGGATACCGTAGTAGGCAGGACGCTGGCACAGAAGGCTTCAGTGAGGAGAGACAGTTAGGCCTGCGCTTTTCGATAGGCTAAGCACGAATTCGATTAATTTCGAATTCTATTATGAATTGAAGGGACCCTGCGGCGAGATGTGTTTGTAGGGAACTTACCCACTAGCCAGCAATCGCATGCGCATCATCACGCACTCGGTGTTATCGAGTGCAAGGTTTCCGCGGCATATCTGTTCGTTACAATCAAGAAGCAAAAAGTGTCTTACAACGAAAAACTGTCTTTGCGCCCCAATTTGCATGCTCGGGGATTGACTTCATGCTCGGAGGATCCCGCCTGCGACGCAACGACCTCCTTCCACCGAACCGAGAAATCGATTTTTTGGGCCGTCTAACTCTGTTTCAGTCAATATGGCTGTTAGGTAAGTTAAAAATTTAAGATTTGATTCATTTATTTTTAGTCTCGCCAAGAGAAGATTAAAAAACATAAAGCAAAGTTGCCACACAAAAAAAAAGATATTGTTTTCGGTGTCAGATGTTGTTTTCGATTGTTTGTTCTCGAAAAATTAGTGTGATGCCTCCGAGGATGCCCAGCTTCGGGCTACCGAAAAGGTCTCAGGTTGTGGCTAGCCAACGCCCTCCTGTAAGGTCAGATGAAAATAAAACGATGGACCTACTTTAAGACAATCTCTGCAGAGGGTGGGAGGAGTCCCCATTTCAGTAGACTCCAATCTCGCTTCTGAAGAGGTAAAATCGCAGAAATTTGGTTATTTATAATTTATTTGGATTAAAATAATTTTTTCCGGTAAATCTTTTCCTGTCTGTTCGTCTGAACTGCCCACATACTGTATCATTTTTCTGCTTTAATCAATCAATTTTTAATCTTATGCCCGATTGTGACCAGCTTGTAGCACTGGGTGACTTTAATATCCCAGAAGTAAGGTTGCCTAATGTCGATAGCTCATCATCTTTATCACTTATAACACATTAGAACTTCGCCGCGGGCACGGGAAATTCGTTAGGTAGGCTTTTAGACTTATGTTTTGTATCTGATCCTGATGGTACCCCTCTTTCCATTGCTTTGCCACTTTCACCAGAGGATTCATATCCCCCACGCTTAAGGTTTCAATTGAAACCATTTCTTGTATCGATAAAAAGTTTTCTTGCATAGCAAATAGGATTCGCTTTTTCACAAGGCTGATTTTCACAAACTTAATGGCCTTATCGATACATTTGATTGGTCCGATATTCTGGCATGCAACGATGTAAATTTTACCTTAGGAAAATTGTACCACACTTTAAATCTATTTTTTGACTCATGTGCGCTATGAAAATATCCGTCCGCTTCAACAAATCCTCCTTGGTTTTCAAGGACGAACGAACCTAAAAAAATACTAAAAGAGGGTGTTACTTAAATATAAAAAACATTTTTCATGTTATCTAATAACTTCGTCAAATTTGATCGTGCATAACGCAGAATATTATAGGAATTATATTCGTCGCTGCTGGATTTAATTTTCTCAGGATCCGAAGCAGTTTTATAACTTTGTAAGCAAAGTTATAAGCCTTTGCTTACGTTTGAAAATGTATCTGCGACCTCTGATCAGGCCATTGCCGATATATTCGTCAAATGTTTTCAAACAACTTACTCTCCGCCTCGAATAAAATATCATCGTTACAAATGTAACATTCAATCAGCAAATCTTCTTTTCTGTGCAAACCTCTACATAGAATTTTCAACTTATCTTTGGAAACCTCTATTTTCCCCCTAGTTGGAAAGAATCTTTCATAATTCCCTTACATGAAAAAGGGGAAAAGTCCGATGCTGCCAGCTACAGAAGCATCTCAAAATTTTCGACAATTCTAAAGTTATTTATAAAATGAATTACTTCTCATTTCCAACACCTTTACTATTCGATCATTTCTCCATGTCAGCATGGCTTTATTAAGCGTCGATCTAACACCATTAATTTATTGGAGGTTACATCTTTTGTCATAGATGGTTTCTGAACTGATTTACACAAATTTTAGTAAGCCATTCAATTCAGTCAATCACTCACTCCTATTAAGTAAACTGAATCTTCTAGGATTTCCAAGACCCTTCTAACATGGATCTCCAGCTACTGAGATGGAAGAACACAAAGAGTATTAATTAAAAATGTACATTCCCGCATAATATGTGCTTCATCTAGAGTCATTACTTTTTATATTACGTTTTTTTTTTATCGTTTTTTCCATCTCTATGGCTACGTATTTGTTCTATGGCAATGTTCGGCACTCAATAAATTGCTTTGATTTCAACGCATTAGTATTAGAAGCGAATAGCAGAAATTAGGCTGTGAGAATGATTTTTCACAGATTTAAACTGTGTGTGTGTGTGGCAAAGCTCAGGCAGAGAATTTTTTTGCAAAGGTCCGAGGACCGTCCGATACTGGAGTGTTTGGAGTCCCCAACATGGAGTACGTCAAGACCACAAAAAATCTGTATAAAAGAACTTCTTAACATTTGCCTTTAAAGGTCTTAACTGGAATGGAAATATCATCTTCCTTCGTATCGTAGCAGACTCTTTCTAATAAACGTACACCTCTTAATAAATCGTGGGAAAATGCTGAGTGTCGTTTTTCTGCTGAGTGTAGATAGCCAGTATTTACTAAAACGCGTATATTTCAATTTATTTCAATTTCCAATAGAAAGACTAGAAATTTGGTCTTCTCTTTCTTTGCAATTATAATTCGACATATGCACAACACGATCTCTCAGGGTCTTATGTTCGAACTACAATGGTCTCTACCCTATCAACTCTCTTTCCTGTCTTTCAAATTTCAAAACATGTATTACTTGCTGCTAACAAGTAAGGTAAGGTAGTTCAGAAGGTAAAACTAGACCCTGCATTCTTGCTAAAAATCATATAACCATATTTGCTCCATAAGAACAGTAAGGCATATCCTATCCGGGCACTGTTGTCTTACATGGCCTACGAAAGGCCGGAACCCCTAGACGAGCTATTGGCAAAACTAGCGAAAGTCAGCAAGAATGGGAAATGGCCCTACTTCTTATTATTGAAACACGAATCAATAGAATTATAACTAATATCCAAACAGATATTGACCCCTGTATCTCATTGGAGAGTGCTGAATAAGCTCTCCCTATCCAACCATATATACTACAATTCTACTCGGACACTGGCTATCCTACTGGATACTCATTTCCCCGAATGCTTTCCAGCATCAGACACTCTGGCAGACGATAGCGTCCCTCACACAAACTTTAAGCAAAGTTTTGAGCAGAAAATTTTTCATTGGGCTGTATATTGCCCTTGCCTTTATTGCTTCATGCCTCACAAATTATCTGGTCCCGACTTAGTCATACCTGCACAAATCTCATTCCCGAAAACATGGCAAAATCACCATGAAGTGGCTGTAAAACATCTTTAAAAGATCATTCTTCCTAAAACAACTTCCACAGGCATGGCTCAAGTCACGTATTGTGGTTAAACCCAAAGCGGTAAGGCCGTAACATATGTCTCCAAAAGGCTTTAAACCAATCAGTCTATCATACTTTCTGCTTAAGACTCTTGAAAGAGTCATTGGCCTTCACTTAAAATCTTCTCTTAGCCCAACCCTTATATCCAAATCACAGCATGCATACAAAAAGGTCAGAAACTGCTGTTCACGCGCTCATCTCTAAGATTCGAAAACCACTCTATTAAAATTAATGCGCTCTAGTGACGTTCTTAGTCATAGAAAGCGCTTTCAACCACGCTTTCTACAAACACAAAAACCAATGCCCTGACGTCTCTTGGGGTAGATAGACACTTGGTGGGACTCGTTGATCAATTCCTTACAAGCAGAACAGTGATGTTTTAACTACGCATATCAAACAGAGGTACCCGTCAGCACAAACTTTCATACTGAAACCCGCTTCACCACCATCATTCCCAAAAGGGAGGAATGGAGAACGCGAAAAGCTTCTACACAGATGGCTCAAAGTTAGATAATAAAGTAGGAGGTGAACTCCTAACACCTAGTATATAGAGTCATTCAGGCAACCCTAAAACATCTTATATAATCAAGCTCCTACAAAAATTTCTTCTTCTAAAAAACTCTAAGCCAAAAGAAACTAAAGGTCAAAGAAACTAAATGTTTTTGATGGATTTTATAATCGACTGGTCGCCTTGTAGACCAACAATAAATTTTGGCTAGGACCGACTTCTGGCCCTTTAATACTGTCAGAGACTTGGCTCTGATGAAGTAGCCTCTTTTTTTCCTCTTTTTTTCTCTATTCGATTGATCCTGGGCTGTTAACGGGTTCGTCGCATTTGATTAGATTTGAAATTATTTGAATTGGTTTTTAATTTGAATTGTATTTTGTAGTTGTTAGTCTCTAAATTTACTCTAAGATAGCTAGGGCGGAGTGGGAGCGAAAGCTCATATTCGCTCATGTGCGAATTCGCCTCGCTTCGCCGCAATAGATAAGTTAGGCTTAAGATTAGAGAAATATAATTCGATTTATAATGTTGAAGAGGACACATCGTTTTTCGTATTCGTTTTCGACATTTTGAACATTCAGCAGCCACCCATATTTGTTATTTTTTTTATATTTTAAAACTCAGTATGAGATAAACTAATCTCATTTAAATATTTAAAGTGACAGTTACACTGTGTTAGTGCACACAACAAATACCAAAAATACACATAGTCAGACCAAACATTCAAAGAGCTGCTCGCGACGCTTCCGTGAAGTGCGATTTAAATTTAAAAAAAATTCGCGTCGTGAAACCGCCACAAGCCGCCAATCCAAGGATCACCAAGATCACCAGCGACCTCCATGCCACGTACCTGCATTGACTGCACGAGGAAAGTGGCAGTATTTGTGCAAAAAATTGGAAGTTGAGAAAAGACAATTTAAATCTACGTCTTGTGCTGGAATATTGCACCCTCCTTTCAATTGTTGGCGGATACGTACTTTAAATTAGTAGAGCTAACAATTTGAATAGTTTGATTAAAATAATTAACAAACTGTCTGTGTGTAAAATTGATAAACAACATACATAACTACACATCCACATCACTGTCACCGCCCTTTTACCCTCTTTCGTTTTTCGCCAAACAAAATAGTTAAATTTAGTGCAGCCACACATTTATTTATATACAAATATATGTACATATAATACATATTTACGTGCATAAATAATTTGGCGTACATACAAATATAGTCAGCGGTAAAATTCTCGTTTTCGCTTCAACCATTGTCCACTCTATATATGTATGTATGTGTTAAGAGGAGCCTCAAAATAAGGTCTTACTCCAATGAGTTCCTTTCGGAAACTGATTTTATTGGTAAAGTTCTTTTATAAGTAAGATACATGAAAATATTAAATTTATTTAAAACTAATTATCAACGCACTGCACGCTGACCTGCTATGCGACCCTTTCTCAAGTACGATAATCGCACCACTTGTGTACATATTTGTGTAGGCTGCAGGGGATCGGTTTAAGACCATGCTGCTTATCTCGTATTTCATGGGTCCGATCTCTTGAAACTCTAACTTAAGAATTTGTATATACAATGGTGTTCAATGCTTGAACAGTATGTATATGCATTTGTTTGACGTACTTTATTTTAACGGAACGCCAAGTGGCGCGCTACCCTACAATTGGTTGGGTATACACCTTTTTCGTTGTCATCGACAACAAATTATTTTTTTGGATTCTCAGTACCTCGACTATCAACATTATTGGACTATTAATTAATAAATTAATTATTTCAACCTTTTCGCCATATATTAATAAATTTCGTTTAATAAATTACATTAATAATTTTTTTCGTTGTCGCCAGATATAAAATTAAATATCTTTTTGTTTTTCGCCATATTTATTAATTTAATTAAATAATAATTTAAAAACTAGTTAAAATAAATTTTTTTTTTATAAAAAATTAGTCAATTATTTAATAAATAAAAAATACATAAAAATTTTTATGTAAAAATAAATATATTACATTTTTAAATTTTTATCGTTGATTAAAAAATAAATAAAATCAGATAATGGAAAGTAATAAACAGAAATTAAAATACACGACTCTTGATGATTTAAGAAGAAGATTAAATGTCAGGGTAAAAAGCATTCGCCGGTAAGAGGAACGTTTGGAAGCTGGGTCAGTTCCTTTAGTAAAGACCGAGTTAGAGTGCAAGCTTCAGGTTTTATATGAGACAATGTTTAAGGCAAATGACCGCTGTGGTCCGATTTCGAAAAAATATTAAATCGTTGGTACCAGCACCTGTCCGCTGAAGAGACTGGCAAGCCAAAACAGGAAAAAACTGGGTTCGGAAAGCAGCACAATAGAAGTTAGTTGGCTTGCTCCGCTTCCAACAAACAATCTTGCAGTTATTGCAACGCAATAACTTGCCCAGTGTAGTCCGTTCGCTCGCCTTGCTGTAATGCAACGGTTTGAGTTTGTCAAGTCAGCCTTATTATGTTTAAATTGTCTGCGAAAAGGTCACACGGTTGCAAAGTGTAAATCGACTAGGTGTCAAATTTTTGCAAGATCGCACCACAAACTTCTGCACCGATTTACCGTGACCGAAAATAACATGGCGTTACCACCACCAAATGAAAATCCTCCTCCAGCGCTAAATCTTGATGGCCTTTCTACATCACATGTTTTGCATGCCATCCCTAGAAAGAGTTTTGTTAGCGACGTCGAAGGTAAGCGTTAGAACTAAAAATGGCGAGCACATATTGTCCCGTGCATTACTTGACTCTGGGTCACAAATGAACTTCAATACTGAAGATCTTGCTCGACACTTACAGATCCGTAGGGAGGAATCGTGTAACAACTTGCTTGGAATTGGTCAAGCAAATTTCCAGGTTATGAAAAAGATACACACTGTGGTGTGTAATAATGGTAATGAGTTTCCGTTCGACTTTTGGATTTTAAAAACTATCTCGGGTTATCACCCTGACCAGTTGGTGAACGTGAAAGATTGGGACCTACCAAAGAACTTGCCTTTAGCAGACATATATTTAAAAAAAACCTCAGCGTATATATGTCAATTGGAGCTGAGTCATTTTTCGAACTGTTGTCCGTTGGTCAAATAAAGCAAGGTCCAAACCATCCCATCCTCCAAAAAACTCTTCTTGGATGGATAGTATCCGGAAAATATAAAGCTAATACCTCAACTCCTCAACAGCCTGTCTCCGTTGAGAGATGTTGGACCTACACTTCACGCAAACGGGGGCTTCAGACTACTGTTGATCATCCCACCTTAAAATATAAAGTTTCCATTCCAACGAGGGAGAAATGGGCCACACAAATCCCGGGACCAGCCGGTTCCCTTCATATTTACACAGAAGGGTTAAAAGTTGAATGGCCAGGTGAGAGGCGGTTTCCAGTATGAACAGTATGAGCAGAACAGTATAACATATGACCTCAAAACAGTATAACCTCATATGGGTGCCCTGTCATAGGAACCACGAAGGAAACTGCCCCGCTGACGAACTAACAAAGGCAGGTACTACCAATCCTGTCCTCACGGAGAAACAACTAATAAGCATTCTCAAAGAAACGTATATGCTAAAATGCAGGGATCGCTTCGACCTGGTAGAACTGAGGAAATGGATGAATCTCTAGAGCTGCAGGAGTTCACGCATGATATGGCTCATCCACTCTAAGAAAAGACCGTCAATAGGCAGGACTGCAGGCTGGCGGTCAAGGCCATCGCGGAGCACTGTTTAAAAAGAACGCACGCAGCTAGACAAGCGGTGCCACACTATGATTACTGCAGGAGCTGTGGGGATGTAGAAGAGGAAGAGACTGTCGCACAACTCCTGTGTTATTGTCCTGCGCTGGGATGCAGCCGACTCAAATTCCTGGGTGCAGCAGCACTTATGGACCTAACAGACCTCGCGGAGATCGCTCCACGCAGATTTGTTGCCTTCATCCGGAAAGCTGGATAGGACCATGAACCGCCGCAAAAGGGTACTCCTTGGGCATATTGGGAGATAGGAGGTGGAAGGTCCCCTTGAGGGACCTCAGTGGATGGGGGGGTCAGTGACTGGCCCCACATCGCCGCCTCAACCTAACCAAACCTACGTCCCTACTGCGTTCCACCCAGCCAAACTAATGTCTTGAGGTACTCTTGCTTCTCAGCTATTGAGTTCCCAGCTTTGGTCCCATAGGCCAAATCCTCCAAGGATGATTGGTCATGCACTATTGTGACCAAAAAGGCAACCAACGAACTTCACGCCAGAACCTTATTGTTCCAGCCCAGGGTCATCGCATCATTGTCAAAGTGTGCCGACTCGTTTCCCGCCTTACAAAGGTGAACACTGCCTATGTTTACAAATTTTGCCACCGCATCCGTCACGAAGGCACTTTTTTCCAGGATCTCCAGGAAGGAAACCATTTGCTGTTGCGTTGCGTCCAGTATACTGAATTTAAGGAATTACAAGCTTTTTAAAATAGTTTTCACACCTAAGCCCGCTTGCCTCAAGTTTAAGGAATTACAAGCTTTTTAAAATAGTTTTCACACCTAAGCCCGCTTGCCTCAAGTTTTTAAATGACGCTGGTTTGCTATCTCATCACTTCGTCTATAGTGACTTACTTTCATAAGAAGAACCTACATTCTGGACCTCGGGCACTATTTGCGAAGATCCGTTCCCAACACTGGCCTATTGGGGAGAGCAAAATCGTTTCAACAATACCTCGTATTCTAGAGCATATCATGGCTGATATTCCGACAGAGAAAGAAAAAGGATTTCAAGTCTTTAATAAACCAGATGTGGATTTTTGCGGAGCGTTTTTCTACAAGACAAAGTCTTGGAATAAGGAGTGTGTTTATCTGCTTCAGTACGTGGGCGCTCCATTGGGCGCTATTCAAGGACCTTTTCACTACTTCTTTTCTAGGCGTATTTTTATTAAAAAAAAAAATTTATTTATACGCGACGTAAGCCCAGGCAGGAATGGTCGGATAATGTTACTCATGGGTAATAAGAATAAGCTGGTCGAGTTAAAGCAAGGAGTTCTCAGCCAGGATCACCAGACGGAGGGAGGATATTGGGCCAAGCAGCCAATGACAAGTATGAATGAGCAGCGGCGGGTTTATTAGCATTTTATGTATTGTTTAATTTCTCCCAGTTCGCATGCGCTTTGGGAGCTGTGTAGAAATGATTTGATTGATCCCCTCCGACTTGATTGCACCCTGAGCAAACTGTCAAGAAATGAAGGTTCTTCATCAGAAGGTCAAGGATGCGATGAGAACCGGAGACTCAATAATTATGACCCTCGAGTCAATGAAGAAACGTCTGCGGGATTGATTCAGCACGCTTCTGTAGGAATTGGAGGAACTAAATTATAGAGAAATCGGGAGTGATTTATATTAGAAATTCTCTCCAAGGACGTGCTGGCCAGGGACGTGCAGGTCGACATGCAGGAGGAAGTTGCCAAGCGCTCCATTAGTGTTGCACCCGTTGCCGATGTCAACATTTTGCGGCGGATATGCCGAGTGGTCAGCTTTTTGCCTGTTTAGGCTTGACCAAGATGGAAAAGCTCAGGTGGCTTACTTCATGTCTGGTAGAGTCACCCTTGGAGACCGTGAAAGCTCTGGAGATTATTGACGCTAACTATGATGTTACCCTTTATCTTTTGCATAACCTGTAAGTATTCCAGGTTAATATTCCAGGCTCATATCAACAAGATCCTGCAGCTAAGGGTAGTCGAACCGGGATCCATTACAACTTATCCGACCGACCAACTTATCCAATGAGTTATCCAACCGATAAAATGGTCATATGTGGGACCTCATGAGTTCCGGGACATCAAACAAAATTCAAGAATAATAAGGATCATCATCTTCCAAAAGCTAGACCCTGCCACAATGGCGAGGTAGGAAGACTCTCTCGCAGGAAACAATGCCGACAACCTGCCAACTCGGGAATTGGATTTTGTACCCTTGGATTTGGCCTCAGCTCCGCATCTGCCAGTGAATCAGAAGACCCAACGTAGGCCATTTAATAATCATTCGTGCATGCTTATTAATGCTCCATCGGTTCCGTGTGCCGTGTGCGGTATCCTGGTACATGCTGTGCCTTTTTACCCGAGGTTCCTCGCCTTGAAAGTTGAGAAACGATACGATGAAGTCCAGCGTCCTTTGATTCGTTTGCCTCGATTCTGAGCACTTAGTCCGCCGACATCATGCACTGTTGCACCCTTGCGAGCAATTGGCCAGCTTTACTTCCGTTCCCGATTCCGGCTTGGATCCTGCCAATGAAGCTGTGACTGCGACATCCCAGGCTCCGCAGCTAACACGACACGCTGAAGCGCTACTTGGTTCTGGCTCAAAAGTTCATCTCATAACATCACCTTACGGCTGGCCAGCAAACTTCAGCTTCATTAGTCAAAATGCTCAGTAAAAGGACTTGGTGATAGTGAAAGAAGCATCGCTTAGGCTGTGCCTGAAGCATAATTCACAAATAACTGTTAACCTTTTTTTTTGTTGTGTTCAGTTTGTGAGAACAAACGAAACAAAAGTTTTACTATCACTCTTTCTAAGAGCAGGAAACTTACTTTCTTTTGATTTTGGTTTTCGGTTGAGAGTTTTACGTTGAGAAATTCGTAAAATGCTCACCTACTGAACATCGCTCACTGAAAAAAATGACTAACCTTCGCACAGAGACCCTCAATTAAAAACCGATTGACCGAAAAAGTCAACTCATAAAGTCTTTTCAACACTTTAAATTCTGTTCGAAGCACAGTGGTACAATGTGTAACTTTTTGAATGAAAAATTCACTTTTTATACCCTTGAACAAGGTAGTATAATTTTTTCCAAAAGTGTGCAACGCAGTGAAGGAGATATCTCCGACCCATAAAGTATATATATTCCTGATCAGGATCACCTCCTGAGTTGACCACCTCCTCCGTCTGTCTATCTGTTTCTACGCGAACTAGTCTCTTAGTTTTGAAGCTTTCGACTTGAAACTTTGCACACACAGTTCTTTTGCACGCAGTATATAAGTCGGAACGACTAAATCCTATAGAGATTACATTTTTGGTCATTTTTTCCGACCTACCAAATTTTATATCGATCAGCTTACTATATCTTATAATATTACAAAACTATTGGCCGACTATTTGAAAGAAATACCAACTTTGAAGATAGAAGCTTGGGACTTTTTTTTAGATATTTTATTATAATTAATTGGTTATATTTTGAAATTCTCATAAGGATCGGCCAGCTATATCCGATGTTTGCGATATCCGGTTTTAACTGCAAGAGTATATCAACTTCGAATCCAAGACTACATGTGCAAGCGCACTCAAGTTTGGCGATTTTAGCCTTACATTTGTATAAAAATGTAGTATATCGTCGTTCTAATTTTGTTTATTTCCCGTCCCATTTTCGGTTTATTTTTTTTCTCTGAATATCCAAATGTCACAAAGGCAAATAAAACAAGACCCAAAGTCAAACGGTCCTGGAAAGAACAGAGCAATTGGGAACAGAAAATATTGCTTGTCATTTGAGCGAGAGGAAACGAACAAAACAAGAAGTTGCTGTTAGACTTTTTGATAAAAGACTCATTGAACATAAAGAACGACCCTATAAAGAATATATATTCTTGTCCAGGATCACCTCCTGAGTTGATATGAGCATGCCGTCTGTCTGTCTGTCTGTCCGTCTGTCTGTCTGTCTGTCTGTCTGTCTGTCTGTGCGTCTGTCTGTTTTTACGCAAGCTAATCTCTCAGTTTTGAAGCTATCAACTTGAAACTTGCACATCAACAAAAGCTATCAACAACTTTTGCACGGGGATCGGTCGACTATATCCTATAGCAGCCATATAACTGATTGCTCGGATATTATATAACTTTGGTGTTTTTAGAGTAAGACAGTTCAAATTTTACACGAGATCTATTTTTTGGCAAAATAAAACGACCTACCAAATTTCAAAAGGATCGGCCGACTATATTCTATAGCTGCCATATAACTGAACGATCGGAAATGACTCAACTTTCGTGTTTTTGAAGATAGAAAGCTGAAACTTAGTACTGATTCTACTTAGTTAGTTAGTTAATCCGACCTACGAAATTTCATAACGATCGACCGACTATATCTTATAGCTGTCATATAACTGAACGATCGAAAATGGTTTTTGGTAGATATACCAACTTTGGTATTTTTGAAGATAGAAGCTTGGGACGATTTTTTTAAATATTTTATTGAAATTATTTGGTTTTATTATAATTTTCTCATAAGGATCGGCCAACTATATCCGATGTTGGCGATATCCGGTTTTAACTGCAAGGGTATATCAACTTCGGCTCCGCCCGAGTTAGGCTTCTTTTCTTGTTTTTGAGCTGCTTTTGTAGAAATTAAAGTACTTTGTGACCCATTGTCAATCAAAGCTCTAAATTTCATAATTTTCAGCTTTTATTTGAACACAAGCGGTGGCCAACAACACTTGCTCAGAAGTCATGCACGTATTCACTATTACCTTGTTTATGTGGATAATGCTATGGTGATTATTTCTATGGAAAAACGAGCATTCTAACCAGCTATTACACTTAGTATCAGAACTATGCTTTTAACATTAGTGGCACCAGTTCCATTTTTCAACCACGTCCATTCTTTCCTGTGGACTTAATGCTTTAAATTTGTAGCAATAAACTAATTGATGCCCGGGCATTTGGCACATTGGGCATGTTTGGTCATCTGTATTATTTTTTAAAATTTTCTTTGTGGGTAACTTATTTCCCACTTATGTCGACGAACTAAGCCGTTGATCTAAAAACTCTGTGACATCCTTTAAATTTTGAATCTCACTTGATTTTTTAACTTGGCCCTCATACTGTTGTAGAGCCTTAATATTTAATTTTTTTTAAAATTATATGCGCAAAAATGCAATCTGATTCTTCGGACAGATTTGCTTTTAGACGCATCATATAAATTGATTCATTTATTGAATCAATTGTATTTTTTAAATGCCTATATGAGTCCAAATTTATTCTTGAAAGCTCAATGAGGCTATTCAGCTGATCTGAAAATATTTTTCTATTATTCTCATCCCGCTTTATAAGCAACTCCCAGGCTGCATCATAATTGTTTCCTCAGCCAAGCAATAAATGGGAAACCACATTTCGTGCTTAGCTAAGCTTAGCTTAGCTTCAAAAATGGACTTAAATCCGTCCTTAAATTCACAAGCTCCTTAAATAATTCATAACAAGAAAGGAAAGCTAACTTCGGGCGGAGCCGAAGTTTATATACCCTTGCAGTTAAAACCGGGTATATATCGCAAACATCGGATATAGTTGGCCGATCCTTATGAGAATATGATAATATTACCCAATTTATTATAATACAAAAACCAAACCTAAAAATGTCCCAAACTTCTATCTTCAAAAACACAAAAGTTGGGTCATTTCCGATCGTTCAGTTATATGGCAGCTATAGGATATAGTCGGCCGATCCTAATGAAATTTGGTAGGTTGGATCATCTGGCCAAAATATAATCTGTATTAAGTTTCAGCTTCCTTTCTTCAAAAACACGAAAGTTGGGTCATTTACGATCGTTCAGTTATATGGCAGCTATAAGATATAGTCGGCCGATCCTTATGAAATTTGGCATGTCGTAATGGTTGCCAAAAATAGCTCTCTTGTCAAATTTGAACTCTCTAACTCTAACAACACCAAAGTTATACCATTTCCGATCAATCAGTTATATGGCAGCTATATGATATAGTCGGCCGATCTAGGCCGTTCCGACTTATATACTGCGTGCAAAGGAAAGAAGGGTGTGTGCAAAGTTTCAAGACGATAGCTTTAAAACTGAGAGACTAGTTCGCGTAGAAACAGACAGACAGACAGACGGACAGACGGACAGACGGACAGACGGACATGCTCATATCAACTCAGGAGGTGATCCTGATCAAGAATATATATACTTTATAGGGTCGGAGATGTCTCCTTCACTGCGTTGCACACTTTTGGACAAAATTATAATACCCTCTGCAAGGGTATAAAAATGGTCCCAATCTTTTGAGTTTCCAAAGAAATTGGGGACCTAAATTTTTGGTAGGCTAGGTAGTTCGTCCATTCTAGGACTACCACGTTCTACCTTTTCTACCTATTTTTTCTGGAATTTTAGTATCCATTAGCTTGATATGTATTTCAACATCATCTTTGAGCTCAATTATTTTACTCATTTATTTATTATTGATCCCTTCAATATCAATCCAATCCGACACTGTTCCTATTCTTCTAAGAAACATTTTTAAATTTTTTATTCTTATTGGAAAGGCTTCATTTTTCCTTTCTTGATTTTCAATGTAAGTTTTCTAGAAGTAATCCTCGGGGTTCTTTCTAGCCTCTTCAAGTCTACTAAAAAGCTCATCCTGGCCAATAATTTTTTAATTTTGTCCTTGGCGGAATTAAATTTTGATAACATGCTATCGAAGTGATTTTTCATAAACTAATTATGTTCTACAGGCCCGAGTTAAACCAAATGATTATGGTTCATACATGCTCTTAGCTCCATATTTTGAAATGACTCCCTACCCGCTTCTAAATATGATTTTTTTGCGAGCGCCTCTATGTGCCGGGTGAGGCGCACCTGGTCTTCAATAATCGCAATAGAAGCAATTTTTTCCTTTGTCGACATCTTCTTTGTTATACCTTTGCAGAGGGTATTATAATTTTGGTCAAAAGTGTGCAACGCAGTGAAGGAGACATCTCCGACCCTATAAAGTTTATATATGAGTTGAGTTGATATGAGCATGTCCGTCTGTCTGTCTGTTTTTACGCGAACTAGTCTCTGAGTTTTAAAGCTATCGACTTGAAACTTTGCACACACCCTTCTATCCTTTGCATGCAGTTTATAAGTCTGAACGACCGGGATCGGTCGACTATATTCTATAGCTGCCATATAACTGATAGATCGGGAATAGTATTACTTTAGTGTTTTTAGAGTAAGACAGTTCAAATTTGACATGAGAGCTATTTTTGGCAAAAAATTACGACATGCCAAATTTCATAAGGATCGGCCGACAATATCCTATAGCTGCCTAACTGATTGATAGGAAATGACCCATTTTTCGTGTTTTTGAAGATAGAAAGCTGGAACGTAGTACAGATTATATTTTTGGACCTACCAAACCTACCAAATTTCATAAAGATCGGCCAACTATATCTTATAGCTGCCATATAACTGAACGATCGGAAATGGTTTTTGGTAGATATACCAACTTTGGTATTGTTAAAGATAGAAGTTTGGGACTTGTTTTAAATTTTGTATTATAATAAATTGAGTTATATTATCATATTCTCATAAGTATCGGCGAGGCGTCAGCCAACGGGTACAACAGGGGGACCTACGCGCAAGCAATTGCGTGCGACTATACTCTCCACGTGAGGGCGGCTGGTAACAGGTCCCGGTAAGGTCACGTTTCTGCCGAGGATGCTGGCTAATGGTAGTCGGGCGGGGAGAAGAACACTCCCTTCCTTAAATCACCCCAATCCAAGGTGGAACAGCATATGCCGAAGGATGCGTGTCCGAGGGTGGGCTCGGAAGCTAATATGCGAACTCTGGGGGACAGGCCGACCTCCCAGTTTTAACCAGGCTTATTGTGACAAGCGGGCTATGTCATGATGGACGAACCTCTTCCCGCCTACTCGTGGGTCAAAAACATGAATACTACTTTACCAAACAAAAACCAAAGCGGAGAACGGAACTCCCTAAAAAAGACCGAAAATGGGGTCAATGGCCCGTCAAACTCCAAGGCCCTCAAAAGCCAAGGAGTTGCTGAGATGGAGAAGCCCCCCACAGAGGGGCAACATCTGGAGGCGGGACGCGCCGGTGCGGAGGGGGTTGCCAAGGCAACTTCTTCCAAAGCGGGGCTAGCTATCGGACCACCGAACGGTGTGGAGAGGAAGACCCCAGTGTCAACCTCTAAACCAACCGGCGGTGCCCCTAAGGCGAACCCTGGTCCGGAAGCGCCTCATTCGAAGCAGCGTAAGGGCTCCTACAAGGACAGAAGAAGAGCAGCCTTCATTTTGATGAGGGCGGATCCATCGGCCGAAGCCAACCCGGACCAGGCCGAGATTATTAAGTGGGCAAGGGAGATCCTACCCGACTTTAATCCGAGTTGCATGGGCGCTTCGTGGAGGAGATGCTACAGAGCGGAGGACCCCCACCAGAATGCGAAGACGCAGGATGGTATCAGGGTAGCATCAAGGTGATTGCTTGCCAAGACGCGCGATCGGTGGAGACCTACAAGCGGATGGTTGCATCGCCCGGGTCTACCCCGGGGCTAAGCTGGTGTCGGTTGATTGGGAGGAGATCCCAAGTAAACCGAGGGCGCGAGTGTGGCTCACAGAAAAGCCAGCCGACCCTAAGACCATCCTGATGATGCTTAGGATGTGCAATCCGACGCTTCCCACGGCGGACTGTAGAGTCGCCAAGGGCGAGGAAGCGGTAGGACTGCGGACGCAGGTCGTCCCCACACTCAACGGGGAGACCGTAAAAGCCCTGGAAAGGTCGGAGCACCGGTTAGAGTATCGATTTGAGCATGTGACGGTCCGTATTTATAAATTCGATGCGAAGGGCAAGCCAGGAGGTGACGGGGTGGAGGCAGACACGCAAGAGCCAGACTTGGAGGAGCCGACCAAAGAGGGGCACCAGGAAGGAATGTCGGATAAGGAGGAGGACATCCTGGAAGGGTACACCTCGGAGGAAAGCGACTTGGCAAGGGCACTTGGTGGAGTCCGAATGGAGGAGGACTCTCTGCTGAGCTCCGAGACGGAGGCAGAAATAACTGTGGTGGAGATTTGTAAGGATGTCCCTGACGATCTTACAAATAAACCTCCACCACAGAAGAGCGGCGTCAGCTGCCGTCCTACTCCACCTCGCCGAGAGTGGAGCTGATGTGGCCCTCATCCAGGAACCCTGGATCCTAGGAGACAGGATTCTTGGGTTGGGGGCGTCGGAGTTCAGGCTCTGCAAAGCCGATACTACAGGTAAAAGGCGAGCCTGCATCCTCGCAAAAAAGAACCTTAACCTCTTTTTGCTACCCAATTTCAGCAATGAAGACCACGTAGCCGCAGCCGTAGAGAGCCCAAATGGCCCTCTAAGGATATGTTCGGCGTATATGGGACACGACCAGGAGACCCTCCCCCCGCACCCGCTAATCAAACAGCTGGTGGAAGACAGAAGGAAGCACAAGATCGACCTGATCATAGGTTGCGATGCTAACGCCCATCATCATCAGTGGGGTAGCACTGACACGAACGATAGGGGTGAGTCAATCTTCGATTTTATCCTAGGCTCCAATCTTTTGGTGGGTAACAGGGGTACAGAACCCACTTTCATAGTCAAGAACAGAATAGAAGTACTTGACGTCACTCTTTACTCTGAATCCCTAGCAGACAGGATTGTTAGATGGGGAGTCCTAGAGAAACACTCATTCTCAGACCACCGATACATAGAATTAGTGGTCAATTTCGAGAACTTTAATCAACTTACGGTACGCAACCAGAGAAAAGCGAACTGGAAATTATACAGGAAAAAACTAGAAAGTTCCTTGGGGAAACCTCCAACAAGGGACGTTGACAGTAGGGAAGCCCTGGATGCCATGGTGGACACCCTTACGGATGCGTGCGTTAGGGCATTCAATAAAGCTTGTCCCAAAAGCAGATCGGGCAATAGCAAGTCAAAGAAACCACCATGGTGGTCGCAAACACTTGCGCCCTTTAAGACGAAGGCCCGCAAGGCCTTTAATTTTGCCAGCAAGACAAACTCGGAGACAGCCTGGGAGACGTATAAAGCGAACCTTAAGCAGTATAACAAAGAACTTCGCAAGGCAAAAAGGAATGGCTGGTACAAGTTCTGCACGAACATTCAGCAAACATAAGAAGCCTCCCGACTTCGGAAGGTCCTCGCAACTACTGCACCAAATGTAGGATATATTAAAACATCGGAAGGTAACTGGACATCGTCCAGCAGAGAAACCCTAGAGGCTCTCACAGAGGCACATTTCCCGGGATGCTCTCTAGAAGCAACAACCCTGGAAACGTAGAGACAGGGGGACAGCCCCTCCCTCCCTAACAAACTTGAATTCCTATTGAGTGACTGGTATCTCAGCTGGGCGATAAACAGCTTCAAGCTTTTCATATTCCCTGCCCTATATGGCATTGTTCTGGCTCAACTAGTTAAAGCCGGTCCCAATCTGAGGTCTTGGGTCAAGAAAGCTTTCTCAACAATTTTCAGAATAGGCATCGTACCCGCAATGTGGTTGCGGACGAAAGTCGTTTTTATACCCAAGGCGGGAAAACCATCGCACTGCACCCCTAAGGACATCAGACCAATAAGCCTGTCGTCCTTCCTTCTCAAGACAATGGAGAGACTAATCAGCCTTCATATTAATCTTACTATCAACCCAGATGATATCTCGGGATCACAGCATGCGTATAGGAAGCGCCGATCCACGGAAACGGCACTCCATAAGATCACTACTTTTGTCAAAAAGGCACTTAGTGACAAAGAATACGCACTCATTGCTTTTCTAGACATAGAAGGTGCGTTCAACAACATCCTACATTATCCACGGAGATCACCAAGCTCGATAATCAATGCGCTGACGGGACTAGGAATAGACAATCAATCCGTACGCCTTATAGAGCAGATCCTGGTAAACAGGAATATTGAGGCGTCACTAGGAGGAGAATCTATTCATAGACACGTCAGAAGGGGCACTCCGCAAGGAGGCGTACTCTCACCCCTACTGTGGAACGTGGCAGGTAACAGCCTACTGTGATCCCTAGAAGGTGGTGGTTGCAAAGTTATCGCTTACGCGGATGATGTCGCAATTGCCTTCTCTGGGAAAATTCCCCAGACTCTATATGACCGCATGACAGACAAACTTAGGGTCCTCTCAACATGGTCAGGTAGGAATGGACTAGGTGTAAACCCATCCAAAACAGAGCTCGTCCTCTTCACCAGGAAGTACAAAATACCAAACTTAAGGCTTCCAAAACTATCAGGAGAAACACTCTCCCTTAGCCAGGTACCTAGGGATTACGCTAGACAGGAAACTGGACTGGAAGTCAAATACTATGGATAGAGCTAACAAGATGGCTTTACACAGCGGCCATAAGACCCACCCTTTTCTACGGGGTGGTGGTCTGGTGGCCTGCTCACAAACTTTACAATTAGAGAGAAACTTAGGAAAACGCAAAGGATGGCGGAGGTCTGTATCACAGGCAGCCTTCGTACTACACCAACGGATGCCCTAGACTTTATACTCGACCTTTTACCGGTAGAGATAATGGGGGTCAAGATTGCCACGCTATCGGCAATTAGGCTACGCGAGACGGGCATTTGGAAATGGATTGACTATCGACATACCAAGTTAAATCTACACCACTGCACGCCAACGGGGGCTACAGACTACTGCGTACCTGTTGATCATCCTACCTTAAAATACAAGGTCTCCATTCCAACAAGGGAGAAATGGGCCACACAAATCCCGGGACCAGCCGGTTCGCTCCATTTCTACACAGACGGTTCAAAATTGAATGGCCAGGTGGGAGGCGGTTTCCATTGCGAACAGCTGTGTTTAAATGAATCCTTCAGACTCCCCGACCACTGTAGTGTGTTCCAAGCAGAAGTAATAGCTATCGGGGAAGCACTCAGATCCCCAGCACTTATTGGAAATCAAGACACAATCTGTATCTTTTCAGACAGTCAAGCGGCCCTTAAAGCCCTTGACGGATTTTCATCCAACTCCAGGACAGTAAATGACTGCCGCAGATCTCTTAACGAGATGGCAGAGCAGCATGACATCCACCTCATATGGGTACCAGGGCATAGGGACCACGAGGGTAATTGCGCCGCCGACGAACTGGCAAGAGCAGGTACTACCAATCCTCTCCTGATGGGATGGGATGGGATGGGATGGGATGGGATGGGATGGGATGGGATGGGATGGGATGGGATGGGATGGGATGGGATGGGATGGGATGGGATGGGATGGGATGGGATGGGATGGGATGGGATGGGATGGGATGGGATGGGATGGGATGGGATGGGATGGGATGGGATGGGATGGGATGGGATGGGATGGGATGGGATGGGATGGGATGGGATGGGATGGGATGGGATGGGATGGGATGGGATGGGATGGGATGGGATGGGATGGGATGGGATGGGATGGGATGGGATGGGAGCCGTTTCAGGAAGGATAGAACACCCTTGGGCACATAAGTAGTGGGAAGGGAGAGGTCCTCTTGAAGGATCCTTGCCTGTGCGGTATCACAAGGAGCCCCAGCGGCTCAAGTGGATGGGGGTCAGAATCGGCCCCTCATCGCCGCCTCAACCTAACCTAACCTAAGTATCGGCCAACTATATCTGATGTTTGCGATATATATCCGGTTTTAACTGCAAGGGTATATCAACTTTGGCTCCGCCCGAAGTAAGCTTTCCTTTCTTGTTATACCCTTACAGAGGGTATTATAATTTTGTCCAAAAGTGTGCAACGCAGTGAAGGAGACATCTCCGACCCTATAAAGTATATATATTCTTGATCAGGATCACCTCCTGAGTTGATATGAGCATGTCCGTCTGTCCGTCTGTCCGTCTGTCTGTCTGTCTGTTTCTACGCGAACTAGTCTCTCAGTTTTAAAGCTATCGTCTTGAAACTTTGCACACACCCTTCTTTCCTTTGCACGCAGTGTATATGTCGGAATGGCCCGGATCGGCCGACTATATCCTATAGCTGCCATATAACTGGACGATCGGAAATGACCCAACTTCCGTGTTTTAGAAGATAGAAAGCTGGAACTTGGTACAGATTATATTTTTGGTCAGTTGATCCAACCTACGAAATTTCATTAGGATCGGCCGACTATATCCTATAGCTGTCATATAACTGAACGATCGGAAATGGTTTTTGGAAGAAATACCAACTTTGGTATTGTTCAAGATAGAAGTTTGGGACATTTTTAGGTTTGGTTTTTGTATTATAATAAATTGGGTTATATTATCATATTCACATAAGGATCGGACAACTATATCCGATGTTTGCGATATATATCCGGTTTTAACTGCAAGGGTATATCAACTTCGGCTCCGCCCGAAGTTAGCTTTTGCTTTCTTGTTTTTAATTAAAATTAAATTTAAGTTATAAATTTAAATTTAGGTATAAAAAATAAAAAAGAATACGAAACTTGCCGAGGACTATAATTGCTAATGTTGTTATACCCTTGCAGAGGGTATTATAATTTTGTCCAAAAGTGTGCAACGCGGTGAAGGAGACATCTCCGACCCCATAAAGTATATATATTCTTGATCAGGATCACCTCCTGAGTTGATATGAGCATGTCCGTCTGTCCGTCTGTCTGTCTGTCCGTTTCTACGTGAACTAGTCTCTCAATTTTGAAGCTATCGTCTTGAAACTTTGCACACACTTTTCTTCCCTTTGCACGCAGTATATAAGTCGGAACGGCCCGGATCGGCCGACTATATCCTATAGCTGCCACATAACTATATAACTGATTGATCGGAAATGGTATAACTTTGGTGTTTTTAGAGTTAGAGAGTTCAAATTTGACACGAGAGCTATTTTTGACAAAACATTACGACATGCCAAATTTCATAAGGATCGGCCGACTATATCTTATAGCTGCCATATAACTGAACGATCGGAAATGACCCAACTTTCGTGTTTTTAAAGATAGAAAGCTGAAACTTAATACAGATTATATTTTTGGCCAGATGATCCAACCTACCAAATTTCATAAGGATCGGCCAACTATATCCGATGTTTGCGATATATATCCGGTTTTAACTGCAAGGGTATATACTTTACTTTCTTGTTTTGCTGCTGACGCCGATGCTTTTGTTTTCGTTGTTGTTGCTGCTGTTCTGGTTGCTGTTCTTTGCTGCTGTTGTTGTTGCCGCTGCCGTTGCTGCTCCTTATGTTGTTATCGCTGCCGTTGCTGCTCCTTATGTTGTTATCGCTGCCGTTGCTGCTCCGGATGTTGTTGTCGCTGTGGTTGCTGCTCCTAATGCTCTTTTTGTTGATGTCACTGTTGCTTTGGTTGCTGGTGATCTTGATGTGTGGCTGTTGCTTTACTTGCTGGTGATCATGATATTGCTGCTGTTGCTGCTTTTTGTTTTAATTTTTATTGATGTTTTTCGTCTTAGTTTTTATGTGTGTTGATTTTGCGGGTTTGGAGATAAACAATTTTTATTGATGTTTTTGGTTTTAGTTTTGTGGGTGTTGATTTTGCGAGTTTTGGGGTCTTTCTTATTTTGTTTTATTTATTTATTTTATTTTTTAATTTCTATTGTTTACAATCAATTTATAAAATTTTTTCTTTTACTTCTCCAATGTAGGGCCTTGGATACGCCAATACACAAATAATTTTATTTTTAATACATTTGTATATTATTATTATTTACAGTTAAACGGAAATTATACATAAGCGCTTAACTTATAGATTTGAAATGAACTTTCGTGTTTTTGAAAATAGAAGCTGGAACTTAGTACAGATTCTATTTTTCATTCTATTTTGAGCCGACTATATCTTATAGCTGCCATATAACTGAACGATCGTAAATGGTTTTTGGTAGAAATACCAACTTTGGTATTTTTAAAGATAGAGGCTTGGGACTTATTTTTTAGATATTTTATTGTAATTAATTGATTTTATTATGATATTCAATAAAAATTATGATATTCTCATATGGATCGGCCAACTATATCCGATGTTTGCGATATATATCTGGTTTTAACTGCAAGGGTATATATTCGGCTCCGCCCGAAGTTAGCTTTTCTTTCTGGTTTCATTAGTGTCGAATTTGTGTTTTCTATCAGCTGATTACTGTGAAAGTTTCATGCGGTTATATCAATACTGCTAATTTTGGCGGAAATGGAAATGGTTTTTGGAAGAAATACCAACTTTGGTATTGTTCAAGATAGAAGTTTGGGACATTTTTAGGTTTGGTTTTTGTATTATAATAAATTGGGTTATATTATCATATTCACATAAGTATCGGCCAACTATATCTGATGTTTGCGATATATATCCGGTTTTAACTGCAAGGGTATATCAACTTTGGCTCCGCCCGAAGTAAGCTTTCCTTTCTTGTTATACCCTTACAGAGGGTATTATAATTTTGTCCAAAAGTGTGCAACGCAGTGAAGGAGACATCTCCGACCCTATAAAGTATATATATTCTTGATCAGGATCACCTCCTGAGTTGATATGAGCATGTCCGTCTGTCCGTCTGTCCGTCTGTCTGTCTGTCTGTTTCTACGCGAACTAGTCTCTCAGTTTTAAAGCTATCGTCTTGAAACTTTGCACACACCCTTCTTTCCTTTGCACGCAGTGTATATGTCGGAATGGCCCGGATCGGCCGACTATATCCTATAGCTGCCATATAACTGAACGATCGGAAATGACCCAACTTCCGTGTTTTAGAAGATAGAAAGCTGGAACTTGGTACAGATTATATTTTTGGTCAGTTGATCCAACCTACGAAATTTCATTAGGATCGGCCGACTATATCCTATAGCTGTCATATAACTGAACGATCGGAAATGGTTTTTGGAAGAAATACCAACTTTGGTATTGTTCAAGATAGAAGTTTGGGACATTTTTAGGTTTGGTTTTTGTATTATAATAAATTGGGTTATATTATCATATTCACATAAGGATCGGACAACTATATCCGATGTTTGCGATATATATCCGGTTTTAACTGCAAGGGTATATCAACTTCGGCTCCGCCCGAAGTTAGCTTTGCTTTCTTGTTTTTAATTAAAATTAAATTTAAGTTATAAATTTAAATTTAGGTATAAAAAATAAAAAAGAATACGAAACTTGCCGAGGACTATAATTGCTAATGTTGTTATACCCTTGCAGAGGGTATTATAATTTTGTCCAAAAGTGTGCAACGCGGTGAAGGAGACATCTCCGACCCCATAAAGTATATATATTCTTGATCAGGATCACCTCCTGAGTTGATATGAGCATGTCCGTCTGTCCGTCTGTCTGTCTGTCCGTTTCTACGTGAACTAGTCTCTCAATTTTGAAGCTATCGTCTTGAAACTTTGCACACACTTTTCTTCCCTTTGCACGCAGTATATAAGTCGGAACGGCCCGGATCGGCCGACTATATCCTATAGCTGCCACATAACTATATAACTGATTGATCGGAAATGGTATAACTTTGGTGTTTTTAGAGTTAGAGAGTTCAAATTTGACACGAGAGCTATTTTTGACAAAACATTACGACATGCCAAATTTCATAAGGATCGGCCGACTATATCTTATAGCTGCCATATAACTGAACGATCGGAAATGACCCAACTTTCGTGTTTTTAAAGATAGAAAGCTGAAACTTAATACAGATTATATTTTTGGCCAGATGATCCAACCTACCAAATTTCATAAGGATCGGCCAACTATATCCGATGTTTGCGATATATATCCGGTTTTAACTGCAAGGGTATATACTTTTCTTTCTTGTTTTGCTGCTGACGCCGATGCTTTTGTTTTCGTTGTTGTTGCTGCTGTTCTGGTTGCTGTTCTTTGCTGCTGTTGTTGTTGCCGCTGCCGTTGCTGCTCCTTATGTTGTTATCGCTGCCGTTGCTGCTCCTTATGTTGTTATCGCTGCCGTTGCTGCTCCGGATGTTGTTGTCGCTGTGGTTGCTGCTCCTAATGCTCTTTTTGTTGATGTCACTGTTGCTTTGGTTGCTGGTGATCTTGATGTGTGGCTGTTGCTTTACTTGCTGGTGATCATGATATTGCTGCTGTTGCTGCTTTTTGTTTTAATTTTTATTGATGTTTTTCGTCTTAGTTTTTATGTGTGTTGATTTTGCGGGTTTGGAGATAAACAATTTTTATTGATGTTTTTGGTTTTAGTTTTGTGGGTGTTGATTTTGCGAGTTTTGGGGTCTTTCTTATTTTGTTTTATTTATTTATTTTATTTTTTAATTTCTATTGTTTACAATCAATTTATAAAATTTTTTCTTTTACTTCTCCAATGTAGGGCCTTGGATACGCCAATACACAAATAATTTTATTTTTAATACATTTGTATATTATTATTATTTACAGTTAAACGGAAATTATACATAAGCGCTTAACTTATAGATTTGAAATGAACTTTCGTGTTTTTGAAAATAGAAGCTGGAACTTAGTACAGATTCTATTTTTCATTCTATTTTGAGCCGACTATATCTTATAGCTGCCATATAACTGAACGATCGTAAATGGTTTTTGGTAGAAATACCAACTTTGGTATTTTTAAAGATAGAGGCTTGGGACTTATTTTTTAGATATTTTATTGTAATTAATTGATTTTATTATGATATTCAATAAAAATTATGATATTCTCATATGGATCGGCCAACTATATCCGATGTTTGCGATATATATCTGGTTTTAACTGCAAGGGTATATATTCGGCTCCGCCCGAAGTTAGCTTTTCTTTCTGGTTTCATTAGTGTCGAATTTGTGTTTTCTATCAGCTGATTACTGTGAAAGTTTCATGCGGTTATATCAATACTGCTAATTTTGGCGGGACACATTCAATTTTGCATTGTCGTCAACATGAATAAAATCGAATATCGTGCTGTCTTAAGATTTCTGTTTTTGAAAGAGAAATCCAACGACGATATTAAAAAGAAGTTAGAAAAAGTTTATAAGGATTCAGCTCCATCGTTTTCAACAATCAAATATTGAACTGCTGAATTTAAACGCGGGTGGACAAGCATTTTTGGCGATGATCGCCCGGGTCGTCCCAGGTGACAACACCAGAAATTGTGGATAAAGTCCATGGAATGATATTGGATGATCGCCGAATCAAGCTGCGAGAGATTTCAAATGCTCTAAACATTTCTCCGGAACGCGTTGGAAACATTTTACACGAATTTTGACACATGAGTAAGCTTTCGTCAAGATGGGTGCCACGATTGCTCACAATGAAAAATAAACGCAAATGCTTGCACATTGCGAAGGAGACTTTGGCATTGATTAACGCAAACAAAAAAACGAAATTTTTCGTCGTTTTGTGACTGTTGGAACAGTCAAAACAATGGATTCAAACTGGAGAAATGGCACCAAAAAAGGCAAAGATCGGTTTGTCGGCCAACAAGGTGATGGCAACGGTTTTCTGGGATGCCCGAGGTGTAATACATGTGGATTATCTGGAGAAAAGCAGAACAATTATGGGAGAATATCATTCCAATCTCTTGGGACGATTTGATTCGGTGCTGAAGAAAAAAAGGCCGCACATGGCGTGCATACGTCTAAAAGGAGATTATGTTGAGAAATAAGAAAGCAACATTTAAAAAAAAAAAAGTATTTTCTTTGTAAGGCCGACCTTTTTTCAACCTACCTTTGTATGAACAGCCTACCCTTTTTATCAGCCTACCCTCATACATATGAATGTATATTAAATTAATATACTATTGTTGTTGTCTTTTGTTTTGGTTTTATTTTTATTGATTTATTGAGGATATAGTTATGGTATAAATTGGTGCGTCCGAATCTGATTCTGCTTAAATTTCTTAAGTCTGTACGTGGGGTGTTATTGATTATTTTAGGAGAAGCTCTTATGTGGCTAATTGATTTGTAGTACGGTGATGTTTTTGTTTATGTGCTTTCGTTAATTATTCGTGAGTTGTGTTTGATCCATTCATTTATATCTGATGGGTTGTAGTTGCGTTCGGTGGTAAGGGGAAAGTTGTGTGCGGTTTTAGCTGTTTTTTTGCAAGATCATTTCATTTTATCCCGCTGTATCCAGAGATCCAAAGCAGTGTCAGCTTGTCCGTTTTGTATTTTTCTACTACTTTTAGAGAAGATAGGGAGTCGGTACATATAACGTATTTTTCTCTGTTTTGGCTAGCATATGTGCATGCGGCGAGGATTGTCGCAATTTCCGCAGTAAAAATGGACGGTGGGAAAAATTCCAAATTCCGCAGGAAAATTCAGAGAGTATTTGAAAAGCATTTTTTTTGTATCGGTTGTGACGCTATATGATACGCCTATTGGTGACTTGGAGCCATCGGTGTACAAAAAAGGGTTTCCATTTAGTTTGCGGTTTGCTTAATTTTTTTTTTTATAGACAACAGAGGGTGTGTTTGATTTGTTGACTAAACTTAAGGAGGTATTCGTGATTGGCTGCTTATTAAGCCAGTGGGCTGTTATTTCTTTTTTGCTCGTTATTGGGGAAAGTGAAATATTTAGTTTGTTATATAGATGAATAGTGTTGTAAAGGGAAGAGGGTATCTTTGGATCTTTTTTGCATTAATAATGTGCTTATATGTATATTTGTTCGATTGGTAAGTGTTTAAGTTTAAGATAGTTTTAAATTTTTTTGGGTGGCATGTATCTCTCTAAACTTAAGGGGGTTATATTTTCTTATATTAAGAGACTATTAATTGGTGTTGTACGGTGAGCAGAGAATTAAAGTCGGATGGCTGTGTGGTAGAAAGTTTTTATTTTGTTAAGGATGGACTTAGTTTTTTAAGGGTTTTTTCGTATAGGTGTATTCCATAGTCAATTTTAGTCATTAGAATGGTTTTTACCACGTAAAGAATTGTGGTTGTTTAGGTGAGGGGCCGTGGTGCCGCTCACCTGAAGAGCGCATCCGCGCTGAAGAGCGCACCCGCGCTAAAGAGCGCATCCACCCTCTGTGCACTCTCTTCTCGCTCGTTGGTTGTCGTCGATCTCTTTTTGTACTAGTTTTTAGGTTGGCAATTCGATGTACGCAGCCAATAAAGCTGAACGCGTTTTTTACTTGAACTGAAGACGCCCCCGACTTGTTATTTTCAACCCCCATTCTGGAGTCTTTTTGCGGAACCAACGCCCCCTACACATTTTGGTCCTTCGAACCGGATATCTGGATATTCAGGATATTTTGGATTTTTTGGATATTAGGATATCGTCCACCAGCAGTCCAGGCATTGTTCCGGCAAAAGATAAGTACGAAATTTTTTCCGTCTCCGTCTCTCTGCCGGTCTTCAGCAGTGGTCCGAACATTAATTTTCGTTCACACTGCTGCAAGATTTGTCATTTTTTCTTTCTCTACCGTGTCAACTTCAAGTCCGAGTTTTCCGACACCACGGCAGCTTGAGACTTTTCTAAGACAAAAAAAATCTAAAAAATTTTCCATCCATCTCCGTTTTGTGTGCCTCGCCATATTCCTCGCCGTTTTTTGGCCTTTCCGTTATCCGTTCGCTCGCCAACGGTCGAGGCATATGTGCATGCATAAACACATACATTGTGTTTGGTGCAATTAATCCGCAAAAAGAAATCCGCAAGTGAACAGTGAAAGTGTGTGGTGACAAAAAAAAAAGGGCATAATTAATATTGGCCAGCCGGTGTGAAGTGGTTCCGGGAATCTCCAAGTTCACCGAACAGTCCGCCGCTGTCGTAATATTGGTTTTTCATCCCCAATTTTGTACACCACATAACTTTTTCGTTTCCGCAGTTACATATTATCGACGCTCCACTGTGCCATCATATGCCCCACATGCCCTTGCCCTACTTGCATGTATGCCCATATATTTCTCAATATTTTCTGCCTCACATTTCAGGAAATATATACCCAAACAAATTAAAAAAAAAAAATCAATTAATTATAAATTTATTTATTTATAATTATAACTACAAAAATTTATTTAATACGTATTTTCCGTCCGAGCAAAGGGCCAGGGTTTTCAATTCACCCTTCCGGCCACTCAATAATTAAAGTCAAAAATTTAATTATCGGGAAAAAAAAAATTATAATTAAATAATTTAATTGTCGATCTTCTTTCTGAACCTAGCCGCGGTTTCAATTCCACCGGTCCAGCTTCGGGTTACTTAACCTCCATTGATTAAAAATTGAAATTTTCAACTCCACCCGTCTGTTTCCATAATAATTAAATCCGACAATTAGGCAAAAATTAATTATTTATTTTTTTCTCTGTGTTCAATCCAAGCCAAGGTCAAGTCCACCTTTCCGGCTCCGCAAATTCGAAAATAGTTAGGAATTGAATATTTACGTACGAGCCATACTGGTCGAAATATACAACAACAATATATATATATATAACAATAGTCAACTGACTATTTCATTTTTCGGACTCCCTATAGCGGAGTTATACCAAATCGATTGGTATTCGTAGGTGCCTCTCGTATTGAAAGAGTATTAACACTACGAATCCAACGTTAGTCGACTAGCGGATAGTTTAACCGCAAACGGTAAGCGGAATGGAGTAAAGGAGAATACGAAGAGCTTAGGCGTGGACTTAGGGTACAGCAGGACAGGCTAAGTTAGTCTAAGATCTGCAGTCGATTGTCACGCAGCAATAAATTGGAAAAAAGAAAACTGCGTAGTCTCTGTCTCACTGGTTAACCAAATAGCACACGTGGCACCAATCCCAACTGGCCAAGACTCTATCGAGCTTCAGCCAGAGGCACATAAATAGCTGCAGGCCTTCGCCGCCGCTTACGCCAAAGGGGTGAAACCTAGATTCCGGTGCGCCGCTAGCTCAAAGGCTACTTCCGCCACGGAGACGAAGAAGACTAATTGTTAATTGGCGCCCAACAAAGTCTGCAACCCCGACTTGTTCCTGAGATCGCAGCCAAGAGGCTCAACAGGCAATTCACCAAATCACTGCCTCACCAGAGCGGGCCGCTCTGGGCTACGAAGCCGATCGTCAACGCTGAGAAGAAAAACCAAGGCCAACGGGCGGACTAGTTAAACTAAAAAACATGTAAGTGGAAGTTTTTTTCATTATCGCCAAAGTTAAACTTAAAGTAAAAATTAAAGATAAAATAAAACGGCATGAAACTAAGTGAGAGTCATAGCATAATATAGTGAGTTTAAATTTGCGCTCTAAATTAGTAGGAGAGATAAGAGGTTTGATTGAGTGAAAATTGTGAATCGAACCTTTTATGTGTTATTCCATTTTCCTTTTTGCTACGTTCGTGCAAAGATACCTAATTAAAAAAATATAAGCCTACGTACATTTCTGTGTTCAATTGTTTAGTGTTCCGTTTTGATTGACTTCTTAAGTGGTACTCTAACTTTATGTCCGAATCTGAGTCCGACGAATTAGCCGAGCATTTTAACAAACTTGTGCTACAAAGAAAAGATCTGACAGTGAGCGACTAAGAGCCAGTATGATGGACCCGCAACAGTTGCGAGCTATCATAAGTGCCGCGATCTCGGCTGCATTGCAGGCACAGAAGGCAGATTTTGAAATTAAGCTGAAGCAAGCCACAGACCAGTTTAGGGCGGTAACATTGTCGGTCCCCGATGTAGTAGTGTACGAGCCAGTAAAGATTGTGAGCGGGGTGGGTTGTGATGAAGGTTTAGATGCAGTAAAGTCACTGCCGGACTTTCTCGGTTCAGAGGAAGAGTATGTCTCGTGCGGGCAAGCTGCATTGGCTGCGTATGAAACATTCAGACCCTATAACGAAAGTTCAAGGCATCACCAAGCCGTTTTAATAATTCGGAATCGTATTAAAGGAGCGGCGAATCGTGCGTTATCTTCCTTTAATACAATTTTAAATTTTGATGCAATCATTAGCCGCCTCGACTTTACTTATTCAGACAAACGTCCGTTGCACCTTCTTGAAAGAGAATTGTCGACCTTAAGACAGGGCCCAATGTCAATAGTACAGTTTTTTGAGGAGGTTAAAAAAAAACTAACTCTTATTATTAATAAAACTACTATGACGTATGAGCCTCATCAGGCTAGCCTTATGAACGACACTCAAAGGACAAATGCATTGCGCGTATTCATTTCTGGCCTAAAGAAGAATCTGCGACTCAACCTAAGGACTTGCCATCGGCACTTGCGCTGGCACAAGAACTGGAATCTAACCATGAACGGTATGCGTTCGCGTCGCAATATGCTAAGTCCATTGAGGATAGAGGTAACAGACTGGCCCATCCGCATCCTGGGCGTGCTGGCCATGGTTGGGCTGAGGGCAGCTCTGACCAACAGGCTAGGCATGGTGGGAAAAATCCATTTTTTGCCAGAGAGCGAGCTCCTCGTCAGGTCAGCACAGCTGCACGTGACCCAGTGGAAAGAATGGATGTAGATCCATCGTCTTCGAGATATAGGCAGCCTACAAACTTCCAGCAGCAACAAAGCCAAGAAACGCTTGATCAGGGCCCGGCTATGCCTCAAGTGTATGGAAGTAGTCAGCAACAGGGAATCTATAAGAGAGTTGCGACTTCGCAGAGGGTGTCGGATCAGAGGCGCCAGAGAGTCTAGAATATGCCAATGGATTTCGATGATACCCAAAGCAACGCATTTGACAAACTTAAGAGCATTCTTGCCTCAGAGGACGTTACCCTACACTACCCAGATTTTTCTCGACCATTTGACCTGACAACAGACGCTTCCTCTACGGGTATAGGTGCAGTTTTGTCGCATGATAAAAGACTGATAACCATGATTTCGCGAACTCTGAAGGACAGGGAAGTCAACTACGCCACAAATGAGAGAGAACTTTTGGCGATTGTATGGGCCTTAGACACCCTGCGTCATTATCTATACGGAACAAATGACATCAACATTTACACTGACCATCAGCCTCTCACATTTGCAGTCTCCGATAAAAACCCCAACTCTAAGATTAAGCGATGGAAAGCGCGCATCGAGGAGAGTGGTGCTAGGGTCCTATATAAACCAGGAAAGGAGAACTACGTAGCGGACGCTTTGTCGCGCCAGAACGTTCATGCGTTACAGAATGAGCCGGAGTCAGATGCCGCCACGGTACATAGCGAAGAGTCGTTGACCTATGTTATCGAAGCAAGTGACAAGCCGGTCAACTGCTTCCAAAATCAAATAATTCTGGAAGAAGCAACCACCTCTGGTCACAGAATGTTCATACTATTCGGGTCAAAGACACGCCACCTTATCACGTTTAACAGTAGAGAGGGTTTGTCAGATTTGGTAAAGAATTATGTAACTCCAAACGTGGTAAATGCAATCCACTGCGAACTGCTGATTCTGGCCCATATTCAAGATAGTTTGATTAGGCTATTTCCCGCTATCAAGTTCTGGTACTGCAAATCTAGGGTGACAGATATTGTCAGACGGGACGAGCAGAAGGAGATTATGGTTATAGAGCATAACAGGGCTCACAGGGCTGCCCACGAAAATATTAAACAGGTGTTACTCGAATACTATTTTCCGAAAATGGGCAAAATAGCAACCGAAGTGGTAATAAACTGCAATGTATGCGATAGATCAAAATACGACAGACATCCAAGAAAACAAGAGCTTGGGATGACTCCAATACCTACGCGCATAGGCGAGATGTTGCACATCCACATATTCTCAACTGCGGGAAAGCATTTCCTTACGGCAGTTGACAAGTTCTCTAAGTTCTCATTGGTGCAGCCTATTCCTTCGCGCAAAATTGAAGATGTTAAAGCCCCATTCTGCAGTTAGTCAATGTTTTTCCAAATATTAGAACAATATACTGTGACAATGAACCGGCCTTTGTTTCCGAAACGATCCGATCTTTGCTAAAAGGGCAATACGGCATAGATGTAATTAACGCTCCCCCGTTACATAGCACGTCAAATGGCCAGGTGGAGAGACTTCATAGCACTCTAGTGGAGATTGCTAGATGCTTGAAACTACAACGTAGGATAGATAATGTTGTTGAGTTATTTCTCCAGGCCACTATAGAGTATAATAGAACGTTTCACTCGGTAACGAAAAGAAAACCAGTTGAGATTATCCAGGCGAGCGCTGATCTTACTCCGGACATAGTAAGTAAACTAACTAAAGCACAGCAGGAGCAGCTAAATCGAAATAATCGAGCTCGGCAAAATAGGGTTTTTGAGGTAGGCGAAACGGTTCTGCTAAGATCCAATAGGCGATTAGGAGACAAGATTACCCCACTGTACGTAGAGAACACAGTTGAAGCTGATCTGGGAACCACTGTCTTAGTAAAAGGGAGGATGGTGCACAAAGATAATATCAGGTAGTCCTTTTTAACTCTTTTGGCTTCTTTTTCTCTTGCTATCCTTGGGCACATTTTGATTTTTCATTTAAGCGGCTTTGACCGACGCAAGGCTAGCTAACCTCTCTCGATATACCTAGAGATTGCCGTAAAAGTTGTAAGATTAAGACAAAACGTAATTGATTTAAGCAAATTAATGGCGATTATGAAGAAAATTTCTGCAAGTAGCGCTTAGATACTAGTATGTTAGATATCTTACACTTTATAAATTTTAACGAATAAGCATTTTCCTGGTCTATGCAGTTAAACAATTTGCAAAGGCCTAGCTGCTGCAACTTATAGACGATACTTGCGCCCAAAACCTTCAGCCTGCGTTATGTAGCATTGCTCCGTTTATTCACGACCGACTCATCAACGCCAATGTCACAAAGTACCGCTGGATGCATCGCTGGCCTGTCCCAATGATACACGAATCCGGCTATAATTCAGCTCCGCGCTTAAAGCGTCATTGGACAAACTGCAAAAAGGTTATTTGCCTTCCGCTCTGTGCAAAGGTTGTGGAAACCTTTTGTTGGCTTGCACTCGTGTGGACCACGTCCTGGCCAACATGAGTATGGCCGAGGACGGCCATATTTAAAAAGAGGGAGTAGTTAACAATAGTCAACTGACTATTTCATTTTTCGGACTCCCTATAGCGGAGTTATACCAAATCGATTGGTATTCGTAGGTGCCTCTCTTATTGAAAGAGTATCAACACTACGAATCCAACGTTAGTCGACTAGCGGATAGTTTAACCGCAAACGGTAAGCGGAATGGAGTAAAGGAGAATACGAAGAGCTTAGGCGTGGACTTAGGGTACAGCAGGACAGGCTAAGTTAGTCAAAGATCTGCAGTCGATTGTCACGCAGCAATAAATTGGAAAAAGAAAACTGCGTAGTCTCTGTCTCACTGGTTAACCTAATAGCACACGTGGCACCAATCCCAACTGGCCAAGACTCTATCGAGCTTCAGCCAGAGGCACATAAATAGCTGCAGGCCTTCGCCGCCGCTTACGCCAAAGGGGTGAAACCGAGATTCCGGTGCGCCGCTAGCTCAAAGGCTACTTCCGCCACGGAGACGAAGAAGACTAATTGTTAATTTATATAGACAGTCATCAATTATTTTTTCGAACGATCACGAATTTTCCGGTCCTTGTCCATTTTCCGTTCCGTCATTTTCCTAACGCTGCTTCTTCTCCGCATCTGGCAACATCCGCCTAGAATGTCAACAAACCTTGGCCCATCTGGTTTTTTTTGGCTTCCTGAAGTTTCTCCCACATCCGAATTGTGCTGCATCCGACGTTCCTCTTGACATCGGCGCTTCTAATTCCCACTTGGCCTTGCAATCGCAATTCGTCCGCGATTTCACCGGTCTCATCACCTTAGTGACCGGCTACCGCTTCGTACGAGGCACCCATTGCGCGCGTCAGTCGACAAGTTCTGACCAGCGAATTGGTGTCTGAGAATGCCCACGGGAGACGGACCACGTCCGATCCCAACCATCCGTTTGGACAGATATCAATCCGCTTCTCCGCGGACGCCTCTTTTAAAGCCTAAGGCGTACAGTGCCATTCAAGGGCAAAGAGTGACGAATCCGTCAATACAATCCCCGGTTTTTCACAGAGGCAGACTCGTTCCGTTACAAAAATGGCTCCAAGTGCGGTCGACGTGGCGCTGAGAAAGTTCATCGCCGCAACGGATCGAATTAGCCAATTTGAGGCTAACATAAATACTCCGGGCGCCAGAGAAACGGAAAGAGGCTCCCAATACATTTGCGGGGTCCATCGGGACCAAATTCGGGCACTGTGGGAGAAGGTGGAGAAAAGCTATGAGAGCTGCTCCGATTTACTAGCCGTGTCAGACGACAATGTGGCCACCTCGACCGTGCTGGAATCGAAGTACAACTACTGTTACTCCGTCTATTCGAGATGTATTGCCCAGCTTCGGGAGAAAATTGCTTCCCAATCCACTCAGGCTTCCGTCAATGTCCACACTCCCGCGCCTACAGGCTGCCGGTTACCTCCGGTGGATACCGAGGTCTTCGCGGGTGATTATCTTCGGTGGCCCACCTTCAGAGACTTGTTTACGGCCATTTATATCCAAAACTCGCGGCTCACCCCGGTAGAGAGGTTGTTCCACTTACTGTCCAAAACAAGTGGAGATGCCCACGCCATTGTCTCTAAGGCTCCGCTTACCCATGAGGGGTTTGTCGACGCTTGGCAAAGCCTCACAGACCGCTTTGAGAACCGGCGGCTACTGGTCAATAGCCAGGTGAAAATCCTTTTTAACATCCAGGCTATTTCTCAAGAGTCCGGGGTCGCGCTGAAGGAGCTGCAAGCCACCATTCAGAGTTGTCTGACAGCCCTAGCAATGTCCGCCATCAATGTTGAGGCTTGGGACTGCCTCCTGGTGTTTATGATTTCGTCAAAGCTCCCCAAAGTCACACTTTCCATGTGGGAGCAATCCGTTCATAACAAGGCCGAAATTCCAACATGGAAGGAATTAGACAACTTCCTGACAGAGCGCCATTGCACTCTGGAAGCAATCGACGACGTCAGGCCTAGTGGCTCCGGGCAACTTCCGCCAAGGTCGGGAATTCCTACTGCCCCTGCTCGAAGGCTCCATTCATACGAGACTCGAGTGGTTCCGGGCCCCAAGGGTTGCGATCTCTGTTCGAGGGAGAACCACCCCATTCGTTTATGTCCGCGGTTCTTGGAAATGGACGTAAATGGGCGCTCGGACTACGTTAAAAGGAAGCAGCTATGTTTGAACGGTTTTGCCCGAGGGCACCAGCAACGAGACTGCACGAGCGCCCACACCTGCTTCACATGTCACAGCCGACACCTCACCCTTCTGCACCGCGGCAATCCGTTCGCCACCGCTCCAAGTCCGCCTACGACAGCAAGGGCTCGACCCGCACAGACTGCCAGAAGCACAAACGGCTCAGAGGATCAGTCGGATGTGCAGGTGTGTTTCGCTTCCGGGTCAGGAGCCGTCCTACTAGGCACGGCCCTTATCAACGTGTGCCATTTGGGGTGCAGCTTCCAGGCACGAGCTCTGATAGACTCAGGGTCCGAAGCGACCTTCATAACGGAACGACTGTTCAACCTCGTCAAACCACCCTTCAAGACGATTCAAGCCCAAGTTTCCTGCCTTAATCAGTCCATTTCCGCCCAGTCTACAAAATTGTGCCATTTCTCCATTCGGTCGCCGTCTAGACCCGGGCTACAATTAGAGACTGCGGCCTACGTTCTGCCGCAGTTGGCAGGAAATCTGCCATCATACCCGATTCCGCTAGATCGTCTCAAGGGGCTGTCCGACATTCCCCTGGCGGACCCCTTCTTTGAGAGCTCCCAAGTCGATGTACTAATAGGAGCTGACATTCTTCCGTCCATTCTCCTCGGTAATGCCAAGGCTAACATATGCGGGTCGCTTCTCGGTCAGGAGACCATTTTTGGATGGGTGCTGACAGGCCCATTATCTCCAGCCAATCCCCGCAGCGTGTCCGTTTTTTCCACACGAGTGGCCCCCAGCCTCGGTGACTCACTGGATCAGCTCCTTACCAAATTCTGGGAGGTGGAAGATGTGCCCACACCGATAAATTCGGAATCGGATTCCGTTTGCGAGCACAATTTTGTCCAGACGACGAAAAGAGACGAGTGTGGCAAGTACGTTGTGACGCTCCCCTTTCGCGACCCCGGGCAGAAGGGTCCCGAGCTAGCGGCTTCACGGTCCTTTGCCCTTGCTCAGTTTCTGCGTAACGAGCAGCGCCTGAAGAGGGACCCGCCCCTTAAGGCCCGCTATGACTCGGTAATTCAGGAGTACATCGACTTAGGCCACATGACCGAGGTCTCTCCCGCGAGCAATTCCGCTACCTACTATCTTCCACATCATGCCGTCTTCAAGCCCGAAAGCACGACCACCAAGGTGCGAGTGGTCTTCAATGCTTCGAGCCCGTCCGCAAACGGGACCAGTCTGAACGACATTCTTTATGCGGGCCCGGTCTTACAATCCGACCTGACGATTCAAATCCTAAAGTGGCGATACTTTAGTTTTGTCTTCAACGCCGACATCGAGAAGATGTATCGGCAAATTTGGATAGACCCCAAGCATACTCCGCTCAAACGTATTTTGTTTCGCAATCCCGATGGGGATATCCGCGACTACGAGTTGAAAACGGTTACCTTCGGTGTCAATTGTGCCCCGTTCCTGGCGATCCGTGTGCTGCGACAGCTCGCTGACGACGAAGAGTCGAAGTATCCGCAGGCCAGCCAAATTATCCGGCAGTTTATGTACGTTGATGTCGTTCTCGCGGGGGCAGACTCCTGAAGCCCAAGCTTCGAGCTGAAAGGGGCGCTAGAGTCAGCAGGGTTAGGAAATGGACGTCGAATAACAAGGCAATCCTGGCCGACATTCCGAGCGACCACTGTCTCCGTGCTGACTTTCTCGACATCGATGCAGAGAGCACGATGTCAGCGATGGGTTGACTTCCTAAAGAATTACTCGGTGCTCGATCAGATTCGTGTTCCTCGATTGGTCGCGTTCCGACCACACCTAAAAGTCGAACACCACGGGTTCTGCGACGCTTCACAGAAGGCGTACGGCGCCGCAATTTACGTTCGTGTCGAGGTCGGGTCCACGGTAATAGTGACCCTGCTGCTGACTCGAGTGGCCCCAGTTAAGACGGTGTCGCTCCCTCGACTAGAACTGTGCGGTGCCTTGTTGTTGTCCGAGATGGCCACCGCCATTCTGCCACAAATGCCAGGGGCCGCGTCTGCCCTATACTGCTGGACCGACTCGACTATTGTCCTCGCGTGGCTGCATAAGCCAGCGTGCCAGTGGACAACGTTCGTGGCCAACCGGGTGACCAAGATCACCCAGTTCACCGACGTGCAGAAATGGGCACATGTCCGCTCCGAGCATAACCCTGCTGATCTCGCTAGCCGGGGAGTAGCTCTCCAAGATCTTGCAGATAACCAGTTGTGGTGGCACGGTCCTGACTGGCTGCAGAGGCCTCGCAGCGACTGGCCCACTCAAGGCAATGATGCCCCCGTGACTGAACTCGAGAAGCGAGCAGTCAAGGTCCATGTCGCGAAAGCGCCCCCCGAAGATCTCCTTGGGCGTTTTTCCACACTCGACAAGGCATTACGAGTCCTTGCCTATGTTAATCGCTTCATCCAGCGCGCGCGGAAGATTCGACCCTCGTTTGAAGAGCACCTGACCGCTAATGAGGTTACGTCGGCTGAACGTCTTCTAGTTTCCGTCACTCAGCGCAGACACTTCGTCTCTGAGATGGGCTGCTGAAGCGAAAAGCGTCCAATATCGGCATCCAGTCCGATTCAAAATCTGAACCCCTTCGTGGATTCGCAAGGCCTTATGAGAGCCTGCGGCCGGGTCACGTCCTCTGAACTTCTCCAATATCACGAACGGCACCCTATTATCCTTCCGTACGACTGTCAGCTGTCTCGACTCCTGGCTCATTTTACACATCGCATCACGCTGCACGGTGGCAGTCAGCTGATGATCCGTCTGATCCGGGCTAAGTTCTGGATTCCAAGGGTGAGGAATTTGGTCAAGTCCGTCGTCTATTCTTGTAAGGTATGTGTAATCCACAAGAAGAAGTTGCAGACGCAACTCATGGGATAGCTACCCAAGGAACGGACGTCCTTCTCGCGCCCATTCACGCACACCGGTGTGGATTATGCCGGTCCCATTGAGATAAAAAACTATACGGGGAGGACCTGTCTCATCACAAAGGGTTATGTGTTGGTGTTTGTGTGCTTCTCCACTAAGGCCATCCATTTAGAGCCTACGTCGGACCTTACGACCGAGAAATTTCTGGCGGCTTTCGCACGGTTCGTGTCCCGGAGAGGATGCCCCCGTCAAGTGCAGTCCGACAACGGGAAGACCTTTGTGGGAGCAGCTGCTCTACTATCCCGCGACTTTCTCCAGAGCCTAAAGGGGGCTGTGACCGGTGCCTATAGTCACCAGCAGCTTCTCTTGCATTTCATTCGGGAGCTCCCCACATGGAGGGCCTTTGGGAAGCAGGGGTCAAGAGCTTCAAGACCTTGTTCTACAAGTCCACCGCCACGCGAAAATACACCTTTGAGGAGCTGGCTACTCTCCTGGCGAAGATCGAGGCGTGCCTGAATTCGCGGCCACTCGCGCCAATGTCCGAAACCCTGCTGACCTGCTGGCTCTTACTCCCGGGCACTTTCCTGTGGGAGGCCCACTTCTCGCCACGGTCGAGCCCGAGATAAAGGGGGACACCAATTCCATCATCAATCGTTGGCAACAGCAATTTCAGCTCCGATGGAAGGAGGAGTACCTCAAGGAGCTCCATAAGAGAAACAAGTGGCGAGCCCCTACGAGGGACCTCCGCGTTGGGGTTATGGTCGTCATCAAGGAAGACAACCTTCCGTCCAATGAGTGGCATTTAGGCAGGGTTGACGCGGTGTATCCCGGCTCTGATGGCCATGTCCGCGTGATCGACATTCGCACCGCGCGAGGGCTCGTAAAGCGGCCCGTTGGTAAGGTCGTGCTTCTTCCGTTGGACGCGTCCGCCTACCCACAGTAATCAACATTTCTTCCGCTCCAATGTTCCTGTCCGTAGTTCCGAACCTTCATTTACACCGATTCTGATCATGTTATTTGTTCCTTCATCATATTTCCGTCAACCATAGTCAACACGATGTCGCCACGTCCACGCAACACCCACGCATCGCTGGAGAGCAGGTGTACTCAAGGTATTCAATCCTACCGTTGCCGAGTCTGCAATGGAATCCACGCCTTGAAGAAGTGTCGGCGCTTTCTACGCCTTAGCGCCGAGAAGCGGCTCCGAGCGGTTCTTGTGAACAGGTATTGCTCGAGCTGGCTGGCCCACGAGCACTCCGACGGATTCTGTCGGCGGAGTGACGGTTGTAAGACGTGTGGTCAGGATCACCACACGCTGCTGCATCTCGTGGAGAAGCCGCGGGCTTTGCGCAAGGCACGCCAAGAGGAGCACCGGTCACGGAGCGCGGGAGTCAGGACACAGAGTGTTTCGTCTGGCGCCCGGCCGTCATCCGCCAACTCCCGGCGCGGTTCCGGTGCTCCTCGGCCTGGGTCCGCCACTTTCCGGCAATCCCAACCCGATCCACGACCACCGACGTCCCGGCACTCGTCGATACATCCTCGGCCTTCTTCCGCCACTCCTCGGTTGCCGACCACCGCTCATCCGCCCGCGTCCGCCGCACCTAGGCAAAGTTCCGCCTCTCGTCGAGGGCCCCCGCTGGACGCGGTCGCTGCGCCCACCCTCTCGTCGCTGCTGCAACGAAACAGCGTCAACGTGCTGCCGACTGCACTAGTGCGGATCGACACCGGGACCCGGAGCTTCGACACGGGGGCCCTCATCGACCCATGCACGCCCTCGAGCTGCATCGACGCCTCGCTCGCTGCGTGTTTCCGGCCGCCCACTACCAGCGTGGGGGACGAACAGGTGTGTTCCGCCACCGTGGGGTCAACGACCGATGATAGCGTTCGGCTGGAGGTCATGTTTAAGATCGAGCCTCACGTGCGAGTTCGTACGCCGTCCCGGGAGCTGAGCGAGGCGGTGCGTGCCCACTTCCGAGGCGTGACCCTGGCGGATGAGCGATTCCATCTGCCAGCGACAATCTCCGTCGTTCTGGGCGCAGATATGTACCCACGGATTATCCAACCGGGCTTCCTGAAGATCCAGGACGGACTGCCAGTGGCCCAGAGCACCGTGTTTGGATGGGTAGTGTCCGGAGCCTGCCACCAGCCATAAAACCGAGGGAGCTATTGCAACCCGAGCGATTGCAAGGGAGGTGGAATGTTTAGGTGAGGGGCCGTGGTGCCGCTCACCTGAAGAGCGCATCCGCGCTGAAGAGCGCATCCACACTCGCCGCTCTGTGCCCTCTCTTCTCGCTCGTTGGTTGTCGTCGATCTCTTTTTGTACAAGTTTTTAAGTTGGCAATTCGATGTACGCAGCCAATAAAGCTGAACGCGTTTTTTACCTGAACTGAAGACGCCCCCGACTTGTTATTTTCAACCCCCATTCTGGAGTCTTTTTGCGGAACCAACGCCCCCCTACACAGTGATAATATTTGATTCATACCTGTTCTTGGATAAACACTTGATTATGTTGAGCCTTTTTGCCAAGTTAACTTTTCAATGTGGTTGTTCCATTTTTATTTCTTATTTATTGTTATTCCTAATATATTTAGTACTTCAACGTTTTACGAAGACATATTGTGTATTTGAAATGAAAAGTTGTAGTTCCTTTTCCTGCATAAATGTAAGGGTTTTGCATTTTGTTTCTGATAGAGAGGCTCCTGAGTATTCACACCATGTTTGAATTTCTCTAAACAGTGGATCTAGTAAATTAATTAGCTTATTTATTTAGGTTAGGTTATTTAGGTTATTAGCTTATTTGTTTAATTTATAAATAATAGTGTAATCGTCTGCGTAGGCCGTAAATTTACCATCTATCTGCTTATTATATGGTTGAATTTATTGTAGGTTAGGTTAGGTTGAGGCGGTCAGTCACTGACACCCTCATCCACTTGAGCCGCTGGGCTGTCATACTATTCTGCCATCTCGTTAAGAGATCTGCGACAGTTATTCACTGTCCTGGAGTTGGATGAGAATCCATCTAGGGCTTTGAGTGCCGCTTGACTGTCTGAGAAGATACAGATTGTTTCTTGATTGCCAGTAAGTGCTGGGGATCTAAGTGCTTCCCCGATAGCTATTACTTCTGCTTGGAACACACTACAGTGGTCGGGGAGTCTGAAGGACTCATTTAGACACAGCCGTTCGCAATGGAAACCGCCTCCCACCTGGCCATTAAATTTTGAACCGTCTGTGTAAATACGTAGGGAACCGGCTGGTCCCGGGATTTGTGTGGCCCATTCCTCCCTTATTGGGTACCTTATATTATAAGGGGGGATGATCAACAGGTATACAAAAGTCTGTATCCCCCGTAGGCGTGAATTAATGCAGACCTCCGCCATCCTTTGCGTTTTCCGAAATCTCTATCTACATGTGGAGTTTGTGAGAGCTGGCCACCAGACCACCACCCCGTAGAAAAGGATGGGTCCTATGACCGCTGTGTTAAGCCATCTGACTATCTTTGGGGACATTCCCCATTTGGGTCCAATGGCCTTTCGCAATGTACAGAGCACAACTTTTGCCTTGCTTTCTCTATCCAAAGTGTTTGATTTCCTCTTTTTACTGATTTCCTGTCTAAAAACAGGTACATGGCGTTACCACTGAGGGATAGTTTTTGAAGCCTTAAATTTGATATTTTGTACTTCCTGGTGAAGAGTTCCTTTTCGATGAAAGTAGTGATTTGTGGAATGCGTGGATCGACCCTTCGTATACGCATGCTGTGATCCCGAGATATCATCTGGTTTGGTGGTAAGATTAATGTGGAGGCTGATTAGTCTCTCCATTGTCTTGAGGAGGAAGGACGACAGGCTTATAGGTCTGATGTCCTTAGGGGTGCAGTGCGATGGTTTTCCCGCTTTAGGTATGAATACGACCTTCGTCCGCAACCACATTGTGGGTTCGATGCCTTTTCTGAAAATTGCTGAGAAAGCTTTCCTGACCCATGACCTCAGATTGGGTCCGGCTTTAATTAGTTGAGCCGGGACAATGCCATATAGGGCAGGGAATATGAAAAGCTTGAAGCTGTTTATCGCCCAGCTGAGATACCTATCACTCAATAGGTATTCGAGTTGGTTAGGAAGGGAGGGACTGTTCCCCTGTTTATGAGTTTCCAGAGTTTTTTCTTCTAGCGAGCATCCCGGGAAATATGCCTCTGTGAGATCCTCCAGGGTTTCTTGGCTGGACGTGGTCCAGTTTCCTTCCGAGGTTTTAATATATCCTACATTTGGTGCAGTTGTTGCGAGGATCTTCCTGAGTCGGGAGGCCTCCGATCTCTGTTGAATGTTCGTGCATACGCAGTTCTTTGTTGTACTGCCTTAGATTCACTTTGTACGTCTTCCAGGCTGTCTCCTGTCTTGCTGGAAAAATTTAAGGCCTTGCGGGCCCTGGACTTTAAGGGTGCAAGTGTTTGCGGCCACCATGGTGGTTTCTTTGACTTGCTACTGCTCGATCTGCTTTTAAGACAAGCTTTATTGAATGCCCTGGCGCACGCTGCAGTAAGGGTGTCCACCATGGCATCCAGGACTTCTCTACTGTCAAATTCCCTTGGTGGATGTTTCCCCAAGGATCTTTCCAGTTTTTTCTTGTATAACTCCCAGTTCACTTTTCTGGGGTTGCGTACCGTTAGTCGATTAAAGTTCTCAAAATTGACCACTGATTCTATGTATCGATGGTCCGAGAAAGAGCGTTTCTCCAGAACTCCCCATCTAACAATCTTGTTAGCTAGGGAGTCAGAGTAAAGAGTAATGTGAAGTACTTCCCTTCTATTTTTGACTATGTACCCCTGCTACGCACCAGAAGATTGGAGCTTAGGACAAAATCGAAGATTGACTCACCCCTCACGTTCGTATCAGTGCTGCCCCATTAATGATGATGGGCGTTAGCATCGCAACCTAGGTTAGGTTAGGTTGAGGCGGCGATGAGGGGCCGGTTCTGACCCCCATCCACTTGAGCCGCTGGGGCTCCTTGTGATACCGCACAGGCAAGGATCCCACAAGAGGACCTCTCCCTTCCCACTACTTTTGTGCCCAAGGGTGTTCTATCCTTCTTGAAACGGCTCGCGGTCCCATCCAGATTTACGGATGAAAGCTACGAGTCTGTGTGGAGCGACCTCCGCGAGGTCTGTAAGGTCTGTAAATATTGCTGCGCCCAAGAATTTGAGTCGGATGCGTCCCAGCGCAGGGCATTGACACAGGAGGTGTGCGATTGTCTCTTCCTCTTCTTCGTCCTCACAGCCCCTGCAGTAGTCCTAATGTGGCACCGCTAGTCTAGTCACGTGTGCTCCAATTAACCAATGTCCCGTAATGGCCTTGATCGCCAGACTACAGTCCTGCCTATTCAGGGCGATAAGCATCATTGACCTCTTCCTAGATCGGATGGGCCATATCATGCGTGAGTTCCTGCAGTTTTGGAGATTTCTCCATTTCCTCAGTGATGCGCGGTCAAAGTGATCCCTGCATTTTAGCCTACACGTAGCTAAGGGGATACCTACTGGTTCCTTCTCCGGTAGGAGAGGATTGGTAGTACCTGCTCTTGCCAGTTCGTTGGCGGCGCAATTACCCTCGTGGTACCTATGCCCGGGCACCCATATGAGGTGTATGTCATGCTGCTCTGCCATCTCGTTAAGAGATTTGCCAACTTCATTCACTGTCCTGGAGTTGGATGAAAGACCGTCAAGGGCTTTGAGTGCCGCTTGACTGTCTGAGAAGATACAGATTGTTTCTTGATTGCCAGTAAGTGCTGGGGATCTAAGTGCTTCCCCGATAGCTATTACTTCTGCTTGGAACACACTACAGTGGTCGGGGAGTCTGAAGGACTCATTCAGACACAGCCGTTCGCAATGGAAACCGCCTCCCACCTGGCCATTAAATTTTGAACCGTCTGTGTAAATATGGAGGGATCCGGCTGGTCCCGGGATTTGTGTGGCCCATTCCTCCCTTGTTGGAATGTAGACCTTGTATTTTAAGGTGGGATGATCAACAGGTACGCAGTAGTCTGTAGCCCCCGTAGGCGTGAAATGGTGTAGGTCCAACTTGGTATGTCCATAGTGGGTCCTTTTCCATATGCCCGTCTCTCGTAGCCTGATTGCCGATAGCGTGGCTATCTTGGCCCCCATTATCTCTACAGGTAAAAGGTCGAGTATAAAGTCTAGGGCATCAGTCGGTGTAGTACGTTGGCTGTGTAAGCCTTGTAAGCTGTGTAAGCCTTAGCGTTTTCCTAAGTTTCTCTCTAATTGTGGAGTTTGTGAGAGCAGGCCACCAGACCACCACCCCGTAGAAAAGGATGGGTCTTATGACCGCTGTGTAAAGCCATCTTGTTAGCTCTATCCATAGTATTTGACTTCCAGTCCAGTTTTTTGTCTAGCGTAATCTTTAGGTACTTGGCGTTACCGCTGAGGGAATGTGTTTCCTCTGATAGTCTTGGAATCCTTAAGTTTGGTTTTTTGCACTTCCTGGTGAAGAGGAAAATCTCGATTTTGGATGGGTTTACACCTAGTCCGTTCGTAACTGCTCATATTGAGAGAACCCTAGCCCATGTTGAGAGTCGTCTGCGTTGATCGACCCTTCCTTTATGCATGCTGTGATCCCGATATACCATCTGAATTGATTTTAAGATTAATATGGAGGCTGATTAATTTCTCTATTTTCTTAAGAACGACAGGCTTAGAGGTCTGAAGTCCTAAGGAGTGCAGTGTGATGGTTTTCCCGCTTTGGGTATGAATAGAACCTTCGTCCGCAACCACATTGCGGGCACGATGCCTATTCTGAAAATTGCTGAGAAAGCTTTCCTGTCCCATGACTTCAGATTGGGTCCGTCTTTCATTAGTTGTGCCGGAAAAATGTCATCTGGGCCTGGGAATATGAAAAGCTTGAAGCTCTTTATCGTCCGGCTGAGATACCTGTCACTCAATAGATATTCGAGTAAGCTTGGCAGGAAGGGGCTGTCCCTCTATCTCTGCATTTCCGGGGTTGTTTTTTCTTGAGAGCATCCCGAGAAAAGTGCATTTGTAACTTCAGAGTTTCTTTACTGGACGTGGTCCAACTACTTTCTGAGGTTTTAATGTATCCTACATTCGGTGCAGTTGTTCCTGAGTCGGGAGGCCTCTGATGTCTGTTGAATATTCGTGCAGAACTTGGTCCAGGCATTCCTTTTTGCCCTACGCAGTTCCTTGTTGTAATGCCTGAGGTTTGCTTTATACGCCTCCCAGGCTGTCTCCATGTTTACCTTACCTGCGATATCAAAGGCTTTGCGGGCTCTCGTCTTAAAGGGCGCAAGTGTTTGCGACCACCATGGTGGTTTCTTGGACTCGCTACTGCCCGATCTACTTTTGGGACAAGCTTTATTGAATTCTCTAGCGCACGCCGCCGTTAGTGTGTCCACCATGGCATGCAAGTTTTCCCTGCCGCCAACGTCTCTGGTTGGAGGTTGTATGTATCGATAGTCCGATAAAGAGTGTTTCTCTAGGACTCCCCATCTAACAATCCTGTCAGCTTGTAAGTCAGAGTAGAAAGAATTTAGAAGTATTTCTCTTCTGATCTTGACTATGAAGGTGGGTTCTATAGCCCTGTTACCCACCAGAAGATTAAAGCCTAGGATAAAATCGAAGAGTGACTCATCCTTCTCGTTCGTGTCATCACTACTGATGATGATGGGCATTGGCATCGCAACCTATGATCAGATCGATCTTGAACTTCCTGCTATCTTCCACCAGCTGGTTGAGTAGCGGGAGGGCCTCCTGGTCATGGCCTATATACGCCGAATACACCCAAAGAGGGCCCTTTGGGCTCTCTTTGGCTGCGGCTATGTGGTCTTTATTACTGAAATTGGGAAGAAGTCATGGTTCTTTTTTGCGAGGATGCAGGCTCGCCTTTTACCTGGTGTTACCTGTTGACGCCCCAAGCCCCAGAATCCTATCTCTAAGGTTCCTGGATGAGGGCCACATCAGCTCCACTCTGGGCGAGGTGGAGTAGGAGGGCAGCTGACGCCACTTTACTGTGATGGAGGTTTATCTGTAAGATTTTCAGGGACATTCTTAAGATTCTCCACCACAGTAACATCTGCCTTCGTCTCGAAGCTCAGCAGAGAGTCCTCCTCCATTCCAACTCCAATATGCGCCCTTGCAAAGCCGCTCTTCTCTGAGGTGTACCCTTCCAGGATGTCCTCCTCCTCATCTGACATTCCTTCCGGGTGCCCCTCTTTGGTCGGCTCCTCCAAGTCTGGCTCTTGCGTGTCTGCCTCCACCCCGTCACCTCCTGGCTTGCCCTTCGCATCGAATTTATAAATACGGACCGTCACATGCTCAAATCGATACTCTAACCGGTGCTCCGACCTTTCCAGGGCTTTTACGGTCTCCCCGTTGAGTGGGGGGACGACCTGCCTCCGCAGTCCTACCGCTTCCTCGCCCTTGGCGACTCTACAGTCCGCCGTGGGAAGCGTCGGATTGCACATCCTAAGCATCATCAGGATGGTCTTAGGGTCGGCTGGCTTTTCTGTGAGCCACACTCGCGCCCTCGGTTTACTTGGGATCTCCTCCCAATCAACCGACACCAGCTTAGCCCCGGGGTAGACCCGGGCGATGCAACCATTTGCTTGTAGGTCTCTACCGATCGCGCGTCTTGGCAGGCAATTACCTTGACGCTACCCTGATACCATCCTGCGTCTTCGCATTCTGGTGGGGGTCCTCTGCATCGCAGCATCTCCTTCACGAAGCGCCCATGCAACTCGTTTACCACTCGTCGCCAAAGGTCCTTGGGGATGAGCCCATCCTTTGAGCCCTTGTCCAGGATTCCAATTAGGGTTCTTCCCTTCGTCACTTCGGCGAACGAGCGGTTGGATGGCTGCGCCTGGGCCTTCCTCTTCTTGGCCTGGGGGGCTTCTCCCTCCGTAGACCTCTGCCTTTTCAAGCTTTGCGCGATCGCCTTGGCAGGATCTGACCCTGCACGATTTGTCGGATCCTGCCTCACACCCTCCTTTTCCGGATTAAAGTCGGGCAGGACCTCCCTTGCCCACTTAATAATCTCGGCCTGGTTCGGGTTAGCTTCGGCCGAAGAGTCCACCCTCAATAAAATGAAGGTTGCTTTCCTCATATCTTTATAAGAGCACTTTCGCTTCGTCGAGTGAGATGCTCCCGGACCAGAGTTTGCTTTAGGGGACCGGCGGTTGGTTTAGAGGTTGACCCTGGGGTCTTTCTATCCACGCCGTTCGCTGGTCCCCGCATTGGAAGAAGAAGCCTTGGCCTCCAGATGTTGCCCCTCTGTGGGGGCTTCTTCATCTCAGCAACTCCTTGTTTGACTGGTTTGACGAGTCACTGACCCCATTTCCGGACTTTTTTAGGGAGTTCCGTTCTCCGCTTAGGTTTTTATTTGGTAAGGTAGTATTCATATTCATGTTTTGGACCCACGAGTAGGCGGGAAGGGGTTCGTCCATCATGACATAGCCCGCTTGTCACGATAAGCCTGGTTAAAACCGGGAGGTCGGTCGGTCCCCCAGAGTTCGCATATTAGCGTCCAAGCCCCCCCTCGGACACGTATCCTTCGGCATATGCTGTTCCACCTTGAATTGGGGTGATTTGAGGAAGGAAGTGTTCTTCTCCCCGCCCGACTACCAGTAGCATCCTCGGCAGAGACATGACCTTACCGTGACCTGTTACCAGCTGCCCTCACGTGGAGAGTATAGTCGCACTACCAGCGGTGCACACAGTTACGGCACGCAATCGATTTCGTGTAGGTTCCCTGTTTTAACTGTTGGTTGACGGCCGAGTTTATTTTAGGCTATGACAAAAAGGATAACCGACGACACCCTTATCTAATGTCTAATGGTCGGGAATTCGAATAAATTTTGTTAGTAAGGACTGTAATTTTTCTGTTGGTAAGGAAGTTGAATATGTATTTTGCTATCATTGGTCCTAGTTTCCAAGCTTTAAGGTCGTCGATTATGGCGAAGTTTAAGGAAATAATGGAGACATGGTTTTTATTTAACAGGGCGGAGGTAATCTGATAATCAAACATAGCTAGTAAATCAAATACTGATTTTCCGGGTTGAGGGAGATAGGGCGATAAGAGTTGGTAGAAATCTTATCCATTGATAGAGGCTAACATTTCAATCATGTTGATGTCATTTTCAATACTCAGTGCTATTTGAGATGGCACGTGAGATATGTTGGGGTCTAGATTATTTTTGTGTTGTATGAAGGTTGCGCTACTGTCTAGCGCTGAATTCGAGCGATGGTCAGAAAGAATTTTGGCTATTTCCTTTTTGTCGATAATGTTTTAAGTTGGGTTATTTGGGTTATTTGGGAGATGCAATGGATATCGAATCTTCAAGCCACAAAATCCATATTTTGGAAATAGATGTTTTTGGGTTTATCTCGGCAGTGAAGTTTTGAACAGATTTTCGTTTCCTAATCTTAATTTCCCGTTTAAGTCTGGCGTTCGGTTTTTTGTAGGCAAGTATAGTTTTCATGTAAATGTTTTTTTTAAGATTCTGCCAACATGAGTTTTTTTCATTTTTTAGATTTTGAAAGGTTTGGTCCCACCATGGGACAGATTTCTGTTTTTTAATTGTCTGTGTTTGGGAGATGATTTTGTTAGCTGCTTGTATATTTATTGTAGTTATGTTGGCTACTTCTTAATTGACGTTTAAGCTGGGTGGTATTTGCATGGATAATTTTTCGGTAATTTCCTAATATAGTGGCCAATACGCTTTTTTAAGATTCAATCTGGACCTTTCAATAGGGACGATGTTGTGTTCGTCAAAAATATCTATGTGTATGGGGTAGTGATCACTACCAGCTAGTTATCTGTATGCCATTTAGAGTTGATCGAGAGGGGGGAAGATGCGAGGAAAAGGTCTCTGTGGGTGAGAGTATGATGTGTGAAAAGTGAGTTGGTGAACCATTATTGAGAGTTATAAGTAAGGACTTGTTAATGTATTTGAATAAAATGTTGGCTCTAGTATTGTTGGCTGGTCAGCCCCAGCTTCTATGCCATATGTTAAAGTCTCCAATTATAAGGGTGGTTGAATAGTATCGTATACGTTTCTAAGATTTTGGATCTTAAAGATTTTATTGGGTGGAATGTACGAGGAGACTATTGTGAATTTGATTTTAAAGTGGACTGTTACTGCTATTGTGTCGAAGTCGAAAGCATTGATCGTGACGTTTTGTTGTTATATGGAGTTGGGGATTAGGATTGCCACACCTCCATATCTGTTAGTGGACGTATTTTCGTGGTAAAGGGTGTATGTGATTGGGATGGTGATATTTTGTGTAGAGTACTTTCTTGTAGGAATAAAATCCTGGATTTTTGAATTTTGAATTCTGGATTTTGAATTTCGTCAATTTGTTTTGTATACTGGTGTATTTGTTTTAAAAACCGAAATTCCATCTGATCATTATTATGTCTTCCTGTTACTTCATTGTGCGTATAGATTGTTATGTTCCGCAAAGTATAGTCCGTCCAACTTAGGTATGTGTCAAAATATGCTCGAGCTCTTTATCCAAAATTTCCCAGCTATTTTTGGAGACAACAGTGTAAGCTATAATGTGCACAGCTTGCTTCACATTAAAGACACTGTTGATCTGGTGGGACATCCCGTAGAAGGCTCAGCGTATAAGTTTGAAAACTATTTACAAACGTTGAAACGTTGCATACGGCGGAAGCTTACAAAGATTCTACAACAAATTCACAGAAAAATTGAGGAAGACTCAATTGAGTCTTTCACTGAGGATTATGGGGCCAAAATAAAAAAGAATTACATTTCATTTAAGGGGTGATCAATAACAAACACATCACCAAATAATTATTGTTACATAAAAGACTATACACCAGTTATTGTAACAAAAATTTCAACTGAGAATGGGGGAGGTTTTACTGGACGAAAATTGCAAAACATTCGAAGCTTCTATAACGAACCCATAAATTCAATAGATATAGGCGTATATTTAGTTGACGTAGCTACGACTGAAAATGACGAAAATTTTATTTTGGAAGACCTTACATGTAAGGCTTTTGCCATCCCCCATGAAAATAGTATTTTGTTGTTGCCTTTGCTCCATAATTTTTAATTAATATCCTTTAATGTAATGTAAGTTTTTAATGATTAATTTTTAAGTGTATAAACTAATGTTTAAAAAATTCATATTCTAGATCCACAATCAAAATGCAATTGTCTGGCGAACTTGGAGAGAAAATTAGATCTTCTCATCGATAAAGTTGAAAAATTGGAAGGAAAGTATTAATTTTATTTATATTGTATTCACATATACTAATTACAATTTTTATTACTTTTAGTGGAACACAATATAACCCACGTCCAAATTCAAATAGTTGTGGAAGCGCTAGCCGAGCAGAAAACGGATATCGGATTACTTCAGCGAGGTCACATAAATGTGAACGAACTGCGAAGCCAGTTCCCAATTAAAAACGAAGAGGAGCTCAATATTCTTAATTCTAAAATAAACGAGAACAACAAAAATAACTATGTAAGTATCATCAGAAAGCTGCCTTGAATTATTAATAAATGAAAATTTATTACAGGTGTAAATTGTAAGGCATTTGTTGCAGCCTGGTGGAGTTGCTAAAAACTTAAAAAATATTTTAAGCGATTCATTGATGATGGATTATAACGTCGATGGAGTGCAGGGGAAATCCCTATTAAAAACAGCGCAAAATGTATTTTCTGTACTACTTGGTAAGAATTTAAAAACAATATTGGTTTTAATTTTAATAATGATTTTTTGTATAATATTAGATGCAATAATATTAGATGGAACCGCAGACAGCCAACTTCGCCGGGCAATTCAATTGCAAAAAAAGCCAATTTAAAAAAAAATATGCCTCAAGCAAGAACAACAACGACAACAACAACAACACATAATTTTTTCACAAATAACACATAAGTATTTTTAAGCCAAATGAAATGAAATGGAAATAATTTTATAAATTTTGAAACATGAATTAAATGTATTTTTATTATATTAAATAATTTTATGAATTTTGAAACATGAATTAAATGTATTTATATTATATATAATAATTTTATATATAATAAAAAACAAAAATTTATAAGAAAAAAAAAATCTTTTTCTGGGTATGTAAATCGCTGTCCCTTGGTAGATACCCAAGTGGCTATACTGTATAGAGTACCCAATTTCGTACCTAAATCGATGTCCCTTAGTAGTACTCTTTTTGAGTACCCCAATTCGATACTCATTGGTATACGAAGAGGTGACGATTGTACACCGCCTATGACATGCCTTAGTTAAATTCGCCTCTGAAATACATGTCTTAGGTATTGACTGGTGGGTACTCGTCTACCCCAGGGGCATAGTGAATTCGACACCCATGCACTAGTGCGGCGAACTGCTGGGATGTGACAAAATTGTGAATTGTTATGTGACAAATTCCGGGATGACGCACTCCGAGTATTTATCTCGGGACTCAAGGGCAGCCTCACGGATGTCCTTTTTTCGGCAAAGCCGAAGGATATGCCATTAGCACTTGCTCAAGAAGTGGAGTCCAACCACGAAAGGTACTTCTTTCAGATTAATTTGCGAGAGGTCAGGAAGACAGAGATAGGAAACAGTATCCGAAGCCGGAAGAACGCCAACAGACTTCTGCGCATGCGAATTCCCAGATACGTGCAACACAAGGTGCAAGTACACTCTGCTCCATGCAGTGCAGATACCGCGGACCCATGGACATCAACCCATCGCTGTCCAAAATGATTAATCCATCTCAGTCCCCGTCATATCGAAACAGTGCCCGTGCCCGACCTATCGGGCCTACACAACAGGCAGAGGGTTAACCACGTCGCGCAGGCGAAATCGGGGAGAAATATAGCGTTGCAGCTTCAAGCGCCCCTCAGGAAATTGATTACGACACCATTCAAGAATATGATTCGGACGTCATTTATTTTTTAAGGGAAAACCCCTGCTACACGTCGGCCAACGAGAAGAGGCCAACCGACGCGGTTCAACCGGAATTGAATGACCCGCAATACGCGATAAAGGATACGATCAAACACGCCCAAGATAAGTTCCTAGACAGGAAAAGCGTCTCCCGGCAAAACCGGGTATTCGAGGTTGGCGAAAAAGCCCTAGTAAAGTCCTAGACGTCTAGGAAACAAACTCTCACTGTTATGTGGAGAAAAACCCGTTGAAGCGGACATGGGGACCACAGTCCTCATTAATGGGAGGGTTTAAAGACAACCTTAAGCTAGGTACACACGATGCAAACAATTTTCAGCAAGTTGAAAATAATTTGCAGCAAAAGTTTGCACAAATGTTTCCACCTATGTAAATATTTCAAGAAAATTTCTTGCTTAAATCAATTTTTGTTTTGCACGGAAACTTTTGTTTGGCTATTTCGTGCAATATATTGCGTTAATGACTACACGTGTTTTTATTTTTTGTTTGCAATGCTTGCAAGTGACGCTCATCTGCAAGTTCTGTTGTTTTGTGAAACATAGATTCATGGAACCATCACTGTAGTTCATATAGGGGAATACCCCATTTTCAGGGATCCCATCACAAAAAATTGACAAAAAATGTAAAAAATATTTGAATCGGATGAAAGTTGGAGAAGATATAGCCATCACTGTGGACCCTATAGGGAAAAACCCCATTTTCAAGGGATCCCATTACGAAAAATGGACAAAAATTGACAAAAATATTTAGTATGAGATATGAACCAAACATAGAGAACCACAGATTTTCATATAATTCAATTAATTTAATCGTGTTCTCCCGATCCCAAATGTTGCTTTGCTTGCTGCAATATTGCGATTGAAAGCAAACAGCACATGCAAACAAGCAAGCGAATGATGCAATAAAGATAGTGGTAAAAAAATGTTTACAGACGACAAGCAAAAAATATTGCTGCAAAAAAACTGTGCAAGTTCTTTGTTTGCAACAAAATGTTTTTACTCGTGTTTATACGAGCAAATTTGGCTTTAGGTAGGCAAGCTACCTAGCTTTAGGTAGGCCGAGCGTAACTATATTTTCGCTTGCCTGAGAAATTTTTTAATTTTTATTATCTTTTTTTCCTAGCCACTTGGCATAAGTTTTGTTTCCATTATTATTTTAATCCTAGTTGTTTATGTCGCCCACCTACGCGACCTGCTCGACTCGTTGAGCATCCATCATAGGGTATCAAGAAGCTTGGACTTCTTAGGGACCGCGTTAAAAGCAGTGGCAAAAACACTGGACGCAGAGGACTTTGAAAAATTTAAAGAATTCTAATTAATAAATGCAAACAACAACTTCTGAGGTCAGCGTAAAAGTCCCAAATTGACACTGGGCACCTATTTGAGATGCTTTTAACTCGGAATAGGATGATAGCATTGGAGCTGCAGGGTTTAATGCTAGCAGTGGCGCTTGCCAAGTTTACTGTTGTTAGCCCCAGCACCCTAGATCATGCAGACCTAGAAGGTGTGTGGATGGAAGAGCCCACCGAGACCGCGATTAGAGATTTTTTGTCCGTATCGTCCGTTAAAATTTTACAGTCCGTTAACATCTTACATTTTATCATTTAGTTTCCAAAAATAAAATCGGCGTGCAGCAAGATCACCCTTTCCCGGTGTCACATCACGACACCATACTCAGGCTGGAAGACAACGTCATTACCGAATGCGACGGTGACATCCACACCGTGGAAAATTGCTCCTCGACATAAAGTGCTCCATTTTGCCGGCTGGCACGTAAAAGATCATGCGCCCAAGAGCTTCACGCTGAGGCACGGCACATTGCGAGATCCTACAAAGCGATTTACACCCCATCACTTATGTTGATGAAGGGATAGTAATTGTAAATGATCGCCCGGCTCGCGTGTGTGTGGATAATGGCACCTGTGTCCATATAAGGGGCACATATCTCGTCACCTTTGAAAAGAGTGCCATTGTCAATGAAACCCGATTGGTGAATCATGACACAGCCCAGAAGAGGGCTCCAGGAGTGGCCAGCTCACCTTCCCTGAACATCACCATGGAACGTGACGTTCTTAGCCTTCCATACCTTCACCGACTGAGTGAACGTAAACTGGAACATATTAAGGAGTTCGGGAAGAAGATCAAACACCATCAGTTATATCAGATGGTGTTCATAGTGGAAGCAATATCCTGCGGTTTGATTTGCATCGTCTTGACCTATCGGCGAGTTACTCAAACCCGAAGAACCGCGGCCCAAGTAATGGAGATGATTGCCCAAATAGGGTCGGCCGAGAGCGGCCTCATTCTTGAAGGGGGAGTAGTTAACTGAAGTAAACCGCGCAGCGGCAATGTCCGATTATTTATGAGCTCGCTCTGGCCAAACTGCTGACACAGCGTCTGGCCGGATGCCCATACAAAGCGGCGAATACTGCATATTTGCGTGGCCGCTATGAAATACATTTTGTTAGCTTTAAGTTTCAGTTTGTATCAGAGCCTCAAGCAATAAAGAGCACTTGAAATCAATACTCCGGCACAGCCGTCAAAGTCAATTCACTTATTAAACATTGGTTGCTGTACCTCAAGGGCAGAAACAACGGAGTTAGTAACTCCCACCGTAACTTCCTGCTAAGAAGGAAGAAACTCCTCGGCAACCGCCAGGGACCATAATCTTATCATCACCTTCAGTGACGACAACCCCTTGGCAAGCGCCAGGGCTCATCTTCTCCTGGGACGACACCGCTATCAGCGAGGGATTCCCAAATACTCTATCACACCCCTACTACACCTTCACTAATTTATTTGCATGCGGCGAGGATTGTCGCAAATTCCGCAATAAAAATGGAAGGTAGGAAAAATTTCAAATTCCGCCAAATTCCGCTTTCGCAAAAATAGAAGGTAGGAAAAATTCCAAATTCCAAAATTCCATTCCCGAACACGACAGGTAGCCTTGCAAGGAAGTGAGGAAAGGATAAGTCTAGCGTACGCCTTACGACACAACGAACAATGGTCCTGCGACACAAGGATAGACCGAATCGGGATTGCACTCCCAAAAATAATAAAACGTAAAGGAGGAGACACGAGATAAGGTAGTGGATAAGCTATCCAGGGTAGTGGAGTCAAGTTGGGTCATTATCGAACACGGCAGGTAGCCTTGCAAGGAAGTGAGGAAAGGATAAGTCTGGCGTACACCTAACCGACTCCTGAAGTCGCAACCAACAGGCGAAAAAGGATAGGCCGACTCGTGAACTCACGCCCAAGTCAGAGACCCAGTGAGAGCACCCCGGTCACCAGTCCCGCCACTCCAAACTCCGAACTCGCTAGCGCTAGGGAGCGCGACGCACGGTAACTTCCAATCCTGCCTCGCTAGTGCGTATCCGCGGTGAATCGCAGGTGTAGCGTGGGCGACAAGCACAGACACTCTCAGGCCTGGTACTAGCACGTATTCACGGTGTCCCGGTGCAGTGGAGGCGGCAGTGTGCATCCAAACTCCCAATCCTGGCGCTAGCGCATTTGGGCGGTATTCAGGTGTAGCGGGGGTGACAGTCCGCAGCCAACTTCCAATCCTGGCCCACTAGCGCGTATGCGCGGTGAATGCGTTTGGAAGGATCAAAGGACGTGGGACGAGCACTGGCCAGAGCTAATGCTGGCAGTGAAGTTAGCAGTGTCGGAGTCCACGGGGTATTCGCCGTGTTTTGTGACGCAGGGCAGGGAGCCAAGAAGGCCGCGAGCCCTGTTCGATGAAAACGCCTTAGGCCCAGGAGTTGGGCAAGGAACGCCCACGGAGAACGCGACGAAGCTGAAGAAAGTCTTCGAAATAGTGCGGAGGAACTTGGAGCGAGCGGACCACGACCAGGTGCGGCATTATAATTTAAGGAGGCGGAAATGGAGCCCAAAGGTCGGTGAGACAGTTCGGGCGAAGGAACACCACTTATCAAAGGCGGCCGAGGAATTCGCGGTAAAACTAGCGCCACGGTATGTTGGGCCCTATACGGTCGTGGATTTCGTATCGCCGGTAATTGTCATCTTATGGCACAGCAGGACAAACAGAGAGAATAGGGCACACGTTAGTGAGCTAAAGTGCCAAGATATGGAGTCACCGGCAAAGAAAGAATGAACACGAAACGAAAACATCAAACCCGCACAAGTGTACAAAAATGTATGTACAGAAAAAAGGTGGAACCAAAGAGGAGGAAAAACGGGAGCCTTATAGAGACATGTCCAGAAACGGGAACTGGATATGCTTTAAAAAGTGGAGCCGTGGGAGGAGCACGGTCTATTCGAAGAAAAATTTCAAGTGTTACGAACGCATCGATCGTGGTCTCGTCCGTCGCGAGCGATTTGGAGGTGGGCGGCGATCCGTCGTGGGGCGTGAAGAAGGCGAGGGCAGCGTAGGCAATCGAGCGGGCAGCAGGAGGACGGAAATGGATACCCGTCGGTTGTGCCACGGTGGTGGAGCGACGCCGGAGCGAGGTGCTGGTCCTACACAAGCGAGCAGAGAAGGACCGCCGGCGACTGAAGCTGATGAAGTCATCCGTCGACCTGGCCAGAACAAGGGCTAAGCTGGCGGAGCAAGTCCGGCAATGCCCGGGAGTGGGAGAAGCCTCCGGGAGGGTGCAGCAGGCGATGCCGTGGCCCGTGGTACAACTAACGTCACGCCCAAGGCCGGAACAGAAGAGGGGAAGAAGAAGAGGAGCCGTGGACGAAGGGGCCGTGGGTGTGGCCGGCGCCAGAGAGGACGGCAGACGTCGTGCCCCGAAAAACGGCCGATGAGACTGGCCGCCGGAGCTCGGCGCAAGGGTGGCGGCTGAGAGACGGCGTGTACGGCTATAAGGGTGATGCATCATTGTGCAAATGAGACGGCGTGCTTCCGGGTAAGGGGAGGTGCCAATGGCGTGAGGGTCATGAGAAAAAACTAAAAAAAATAATCATACAAAAAATATATGTATAAAAACCAGAAAGGAAAGCTAACTTCGGGCGGAGCCGAAGTTTATAAACCCTTGCAGTTAAAACCAGAAAAAATAAATTCTGTACTAAGTTCCAGCTTTCTATCTTCAAAAAAACGGAAGTTGGGTCATTTCCGATCGTTCAGTTATATGGCAGCCATAGGATATAGTCGGCCGATCGTTATGAAATTTGGCATGTCGTACTATTTTCCCAAAAATAGCTCTCGTGTAAAACTCTCTAACTCTTAAAACCCCGAAGTTATACCATTTCCGATCAATCAGTTGGATGACAGCTATGGATATAGTCGGCCAATCCCGCCCGTTCCGACTTACATACTGCGTGCAAAGGAAAAAAAGTGTGTGCAAAGTTTTAAGTAAATAACATTAAAACTGAGAGACTAGTTCGCGTAGAAACAGACAGACCGACGGACAGACAGACGGGCATGCTTATATCAACTCAGGAGGTGGTCCTGATCAAGAATATATATATACTTGTAGGGTCACAGATGTCTCCTTCACACTTTTATTCAAAACTAGAATACCCTTTGCAAGGGTAATAAAATAAATTATAATACGACCATTACAATGAATAATAATTAATAATTTAATATAATAAAAAACTTAATATTATTATAACGCGCCACGCCATACATTAAAACATACATAATAAAATATGTTTAGTGTGTTTAATAGAGGTCTTAATTAACGCATTCAAATATTTTATTGAACCGAGTCCGACCGATTTATTTTATTTTATCCGACCGAGTATTCTGTGACGCTGCCTTGCCGACGGCAAAGTTATTATATTGAAATAAACACTTACCAGCAGACCACCACTACTTAAAAAGGGGCGTCTAGCAATGCCTTTTTCTAATTTCCGTTTTTGTATGAAATGTCCGCAAATAAGGTCAATCGCCACCGCCTCGATTACCCACGAACTAGTGAAATAGTGTAACATATTAGGGTCTTTGAAGAAACTACTTACAATAGACCCCATGGAACGGCCGGTAAAATAAGTGCTTACATGGAACCCCATGGAACGGCCGGTAAAATAAGTGCTTACATCGGGCCCCATGGAGAGGTCGGTGAAGTAAGTACTTACATTGGACCCCATGGAGGGGCCTGCCATTATAAATTAAAAAAACATATGCAATTGCAATTACAGATTTTATTTAGTTTACATTTTTCTTTATTCTAACGGGGTTTGTTCTTTCATTATTTTTAGGCTGCTTGAGTTTTTAAAATATCTCTTTTTTTGGAGCTGCAGGGCCTTTCTCAATTGTTCCTCAGCTGGGCTAATGCCGCCGACTGCAGCTATTGAATCTAGAAATAAAAAGGATTAAACAAGTTTTAATAGATTGAAGTCGATAATGATTATTAAATAATTATCTTTTAAAATACTCACCGATCATAACGCCAAAGAAATTTTCATCTTTTCTTAGGTCACCTTTCCCCTGAACGCCATCCACATTATACGCCAAGACCACTTCATTGGCTGACCTATATTTATACATATTTATACATAAAATATACATAAACATATTTTATATTACAAACATATATTAATTTTTAAGTCACTCACCTAATAATCGATTGATCCGCATTGCACTTCTTAACTCAAATTCTTGCAAAAATTTCGTCAGCGATCAAGCACAACTGCGTTTAAGCGAAAGAGTAGCACAAAATAAAACAAACTGTTCTTTCTGGACAATTGTTTTTGTAAGCAGTGCACCGAAGACGCGTAAACAAACAGCGATGTAAAGCATAATCGAAGTTTTGTCTTTAATCTTGTGTATGCTCTTTCCACAAAATTACAAAATAACGGCAAGCATCGCTTTTGTTTTTGTTCTTATGCTTTAATGCGCATATATATATGAACTGGGTGGTTCGACGTTCGTTTACTATAGGGTCACTTTAGTAAGTACCCATGTAGTGATCGGCGAGATAAGCACTTACCCATGGCCAATCGACACCTCCAGTTCTGCAGGGATACTATAAAACATTCATACATTTATTCATTCATTTAGTTGAAGCCGAAAGGAAGTCTTCGCCAGTGGAAATAATAGATCTCCTCTTTATCCTGCCCTGCCTAATAAGGCACCCTGTCATTGGGAAACCCGTATTACGTTGCCTTGTCACTGAAAGCCCCACTGAAATATTTAGAAGCGATTTCCTAAGTTTTCAATTTTTCTTCACTTCAATACTTCAGCGTTTGGTTCCTTATTCATAACACAGTGCGACTGTGATTTGGAACTTTTGAAGAGACCTAGTAGGAATTGTTCATTAGGTCAAATACAATATAAAACCGTGTTTGAAATTTTTCTAACACCCTCAAAATCTTGATTTATTTAGAAAAAACGGGTTCTCGGGACTTTTTTGGTCTTAAAATTCTTAAGCGCGTAATTTTAAACCGATTTTAAAATTTTTGACGTTTTTCAATAGTTAAATGTTGTCTTTTTTGAAAAAAATAGATCTTCAATTTATTTCAACAATAAGGATACAATTTTTACTAAAATACATCAAGATCATATTTTTACACAACCATCCACTTGAGCCGCTGGGGCTCCTTGTGATACCGCACAGGCAAAGGTCCTACAAGAGGACCTCTCCCTTCCTATCTACTGATGTGCCCAAGAGTGTTCTATCCTTCCTGCGGCGGCTCGCGGTCCCATCCAGATTTACGGATGAAAGCTACGAGTCTGCGTGGAGCGATCTCCGCGAGGTCTGTTAGGTCCGTGAGTGCTACTGCGCTGCCCCGTCCTCTTCTACATCCCCACAGCTCCTGCAGTAGTCATAATGTGGCACCGCTAATCTAGCCACGTGTGCTCCTATTAGCCAATGTCCCGTGATGGCCTTCACTGCCAGACTGCAGTCCTGCCTATTAAGGGCGATAAGCATCATTGATCTCTTCATAGAGCGGATAGGCCATATCATGCGTGAATTCCTGCAGTTTTGGAGATTTCTCCATTTCCCCAGTGATGAGTGGTCAAAGTGATCTCTCCATTTTAGCCTATACGTAGCTAAGGGGATACCTACTGGTTCCTTCCTGTTCCTGTTCTTGCTAGTTCGTCGGCGGCGCAATTACCCTCGTGTTACCTATGTCCGGGCACCCATATGAGGTGGATGTCATACTGCTCTGCCATCTCGTTAAGAGATCTGCGACAGTCACTTACTGTCCTGGAGTTGGATGAGAATCCGTCAAGGGCTTTGAGTGCCGCTTGACTGTCTGAGAAGATACAGATTGTTTCTTGATTGCCAGTAAGTGCTGGGGATCTAAGTGCTTCCCCGATAGCTATTACTTCTGCTTGGAAAACACTACAGTGGTCGGGGAGTCTGAAGGACTCATTTAGACACAGCCGTTCGCAATGGAAACCGCCCCCACCTGGCCATTCAAATTTGAACCGTCTGTGTACATATGGAGGGAACCGGCTGATCCCGGGATTTGTGTGGCCCATTTCTCCCTTGTTGGAATGGAGACCTTGTATTTTAAGGTAGGATGATCAACAGGTACGCAGTAGTCTGAAGCCCCCGTTGGCGTGCAGTGGTGTAGATTTAACTTGGTATGTCGATAGTCAATCCATTTCCAAATGCCCGTCTCGCGTAGCCTAATTGCCGATAGCGTGGCAATCTTGACCCCCATTATCTCTACCGGTAAAAGGTCGAGTATAAAGTCTAGGGCATCCGTTGGTGTAGTACGAAGGCTGCCTGTGATACAGACCTCCGCCATCCTTTGCGTTTTCCTAAGTTTCTCTCTAATTGTGGAGTTTGTGAGAGCAGGCCACCAGACCACCACCCCGTAGAAAAGGGTGGGTCTTATGGCCGCTGTGTAAAGCCATCTTGTTAGCTCTATCCATAGTATTTGACTTCCAGTCCAGTTTCCTGTCTAGCGTAATCCCTAGGTACCTGGCTAAGGGAGAGTGTTTCTCCTGATAGTTTTGGAAGCCTTAAGTTTGGTATTTTGTACTTCCTGGTGAAGAGGACGAACTCTGTTTTGGATGGGTTTACACCTAGTCCATTCCTACCTGACCATGTTGAGAGGACCCTAAGTTTGTCTGTCATGCGGTCATATAGAGTCTGGGGAATTTTCCCAGAGAAGGCAATTGCGACATCATCCGCGTAAGCGATAACTTTGCAACCACCACCTTCTAGGGATCACAGTAGGCTGTTACCTGCCACGTTCCACAGTAGGGGTGAGAGTACGCCTCCTTGCGGAGTGCCCCTTCTGACGTGTCTATGAATAGATTCTCCTCCTAGTGACGCCTCAATATTCCTGTTTACCAGGATCTGCTCTATAAGGCGTACGGATTGATTGTCTATTCCTAGTCCCGTCAGCGCATTGATTATCGAGCTTGGTAATCTCCGTGGATAATGTAGGATGTTGTTGAACGCACCTTCTATGTCTAGAAAAGCAATGAGTGCGTATTCTTTGTCACTAAGTGCCTTTTTGACAAAAGTAGTGATCTTATGGAGTGCCGTTTCCGTGGATCGGCGCTTCCTATACGCATGCTGTGATCCCGAGATATCATCTGGGTTGATAGTAAGATTAATATGAAGGCTGATTAGTCTCTCCATTGTCTTGAGAAGGAAGGACGACAGGCTTATTGGTCTGATGTCCTTAGGGGTGCAGTGCGATGGTTTTCCCGCCTTGGGTATAAAAACGACTTTCGTCCGCAACCACATTGCGGGTACGATGCCTATTCTGAAAATTGTTGAGAAAGCTTTCTTGACCCAAGACCTCAGATTGGGACCGGCTTTAACTAGTTGAGCCAGAACAATGCCATATAGGGCAGGGAATATGAAAAGCTTGAAGCTGTTTATCGCCCAGCTGAGATACCAGTCACTCAATAGGAATTCAAGTTTGTTAGGGAGGGAGGGGCTGTCCCCCTGTCTCTACGTTTCCAGGGTTGTTGCTTCTAGAGAGCATCCCGGGAAATGTGCCTCTGTGAGAGCCTCTAGGGTTTCTCTGCTGGACGATGTCCAGTTACCTTCCGATGTTTTAATATATCCTACATTTGGTGCAGTTGTTGCGAGGACCTTCCGGAGTCGGGAGGCCTCTGATGTTTGCAAAATGTTCGTACAGAACTTGGCCCAGGCATTTCTTTTTGCCTTGCGAAGTTCTTTGTTATACTGCCTAAGGTTCGCTTTATACGTCTCCCAGGCTGTCTCCGAGTTTGTCTTGCTGGCAAAATTAAAGGCCTTGCGGACCATGGTCTTAAAGGGCGCAAGTGTTTGCGACCACCATGGTGGTTTCTTTGACTTGCTATTGCCCGATCTGCTTTTGGGACAAGCTTTATTGAATGCCCTGCTGCACGCTGCCGTACGCGTGTCCACCATGGCATCCAAGGCTTCCCTACTGTCAACGTCCCTAGTTGGAGGTTTCCCCAAGGAACTTTCTAGTTTTTTCATGTATAACTCCCAGTTCGCTTTTCTCGGGTGGCATACCGTTAGTCGATTAAAGTTCTCAAAATTGACCACTGATTCTATGTATCGATGGTCCGAGAAAAAGTGTTTCTCAAGGTCCCCATCTAACAATCTTGTCTGTTAGGGAGTTATAGGTAAGAGTGATGTCAAGTACTTCCCTTCTGTTATTGACTATGAAGGTGGGTTCTGTACCCCTAGTACCCACCAGAAGATTGGAGCCCAGGATAAAATCGAAGATTGACTCACCCCTCTCGTTCGTGTCAGTGCTTCCCCACTGATGATGATGGGCGTTAGCATCGCAACCTATGATCAGGTCGATTTTGTGCTTCTTGCTGTCTTCCACCAACTGTTTGAAAAGCGGGTGCGGGGGGAGAGCCTCCTGGTCGTGGCCCATGTACGCTGAACATACCCTTAGAGGGCCACTTGGGCTCTCTATGGCTGCGGCTACGTAGTCTTCATTGCTGAAATTGGGTAGCAAAAAGATGTTAAGTTTCTTTTTTGCGAGGATGCAGGCTCGCCTTTTACCCATTGTATTGGCTTTGCAGAGCCTATACTCCGACGCTCCCAACCCAAGAATCTCCAAGGATCCAAGGTTCCTGGATGAGGGCCACATCAGCTCCACTCTCGGCGAGGTGAAGTAGGAGGGCAGCTGACGCCGCTTTACTGTGATGGAGGTTTATTTGCAAGATCGTCAGATACATTCTTACAATTCTCCACCACAGGAACTTCTGCCTCCGTCTCGGAGCTCAGCAGAGAGTCCGTCTCCATACCGACTCTACTAAGTCCCCTTGCCAAGTCGCTTTCCTCCGAGGCGTACCCTTCCAGGATGTCCTCCTCCTCATCCGACATTTCATCCGGGTGCTCCTCTTCGGTCGGCTCCTCCAAGTCTGGCTCTTGCGTGTCTGCCTCCAGCCCGATACCTCCTGGCTTGGTCTTCCACACCTCCACACCTCCATATTAGGATTAGGATTGCCACACCTCCATATCTGTTAGTGGACGTATTTTCGTGGTAAAGGGTGTATGTGATTGGGATGGTGATATTTTGTGTAGAGTACTTTCTTGTAGGAATAAAATCCTGGATTTTTGAATTTTGAATTCTGGATTTTGAATTTCGTCAATTTGTTTTGTATACTGGTGTATTTGTTTTAAAAACCGAAATTCCATCTGATCATTATTATGTCTTCCTGTTACTTCATTGTGCGTATAGATTGTTATGTTCCGCAAAGTATAGTCCGTCCAACTTAGGTATGTGTCAAAATATGCTCGAGCTCTTTATCCAAAATTTCCCAGCTATTTTTGGAGACAACAGTGTAAGCTATAATGTGCACAGCTTGCTTCACATTAAAGACACTGTTGATCTGGTGGGACATCCCGTAGAAGGCTCAGCGTATAAGTTTGAAAACTATTTACAAACGTTGAAACGTTGCATACGGCGGAAGCTTACAAAGATTCTACAACAAATTATTGTTACATAAAAGACTATACACCAGTTATTGTAACAAAAATTTCAACTGAGAATGGGGGAGGTTTTACTGGACGAAAATTGCAAAACATTCGAAGCTTCTATAACGAACCCATAAATTCAATAGATATAGGCGTATATTTAGTTGACGTAGCTACGACTGAAAATGACGAAAATTTTATTTTGGAAGACCTTACATGTAAGGCTTTTGCCATCCCCCATGAAAATAGTATTTTGTTGTTGCCTTTGCTCCATAATTTTTAATTAATATCCTTTAATGTAATGTAAGTTTTTAATGATTAATTTTTAAGTGTTTAAACTAATGTTTAAAAAATTCATATTCTAGATCCACAATCAAAATGCAATTGTCTGGCGAACTTGGAGAGAAAATTAGATCTTCTCATCGATAAAGTTGAAAAATTGGAAGGAAAGTATTAATTTTATTTATATTGTATTCACATATACTAATTAAAATTTTTATTACTTTTAGTGGAACACAATATAACCCACGTCCAAATTCAAATAGTTGTGGAAGCGCTAGCCGAGCAGAAAACGGATATCGGATTACTTCAGCGAGGTCACATAAATGTGAACGAACTGCGAAGCCAGTTCCCAATTAAAAACGAAGAGGAGCTCAATATTCTTAATTCTAAAATAAACGAGAACAACAAAAATAACTATGTAAGTATCATCAGAAAGCTGCCTTGAATTATTAATAAATGAAAATTTATTACAGGTGTAAATTGTAAGGCATTTGTTGCAGCCTGGTGGAGTTGCTAAAAACTTAAAAAATATTTTAAGCGATTCATTGATGATGGATTATAACGTCGATGGAGTGCAGGGGAAATCCCTATTAAAAACAGCGCAAAATGTATTTTCTGTACTACTTGGTAAGAATTTAAAAACAATATTGGTTTTAATTTTAATAATGATTTTTTGTATAATATTAGATGCAATAATATTAGATGGAACCGCAGACAGCCAACTTCGCCGGGCAATTCAATTGCAAAAAAAAGCCAATTTAAAAAAAAAATATGCCTCAAGCAAGAACAACAACGACAACAACAACAACACATAATTTTTTCACAAATAACACATAAGTATTTTTAAGCCAAATGAAATGAAATGGAAATAATTTTATAAATTTTGAAACATGAATTAAATGTATTTTTATTATATTAAATAATTTTATGAATTTTGAAACATGAATTAAATGTATTTATATTATATATAATAATTTTATATATAATAAAAAACAAAAATTTATAAGAAAAAAAAATCTTTTTCTGGGTATGTAAATCGCTGTCCCTTGGTAGATACCCAAGTGGCTATTCTGTATAGAGTACCCAATTTCGTACCTAAATCGATGTCCCTTAGTAGTACTCTTTTTGAGTACCCCAATTCGATACTCATTGGTATACGAAGAGGTGACGATTGTACACCGCCTATGACATGCCTTAGTTAAATTCGCCTCTGAAATACATGTCTTAGGTATTGACTGGTGGGTACTCGTCTACCCCAGGGGCATAGTGAATTCGACACCCATGCACTAGTGCGGCGAACTGCTGGGATGTGACAAAATTGTGAATTGTTATGTGACAAATTCCGGGATGACGCACTCCGAGTATTTATCTCGGGACTCAAGGGCAGCCTCACGGATGTCCTTTTTTCGGCAAAGCCGAAGGATATGCCATCAGCACTTGCTTTGGCTCAAGAAGTGGAGTCCAACCACGAAAGGCACTCCTTCGCATATTCATTTGCGAGAGAACAGGAAGACAGTGATAGGAACCAGTAACCGAAGCCGCAAGAACGCGAACAGGCTTCTGCGCATGCGAATTCCCAGATACGTGCAACACAAGGTGCAAGTACACTCTGCTCCATGCAGTGCAGATACCGCGGACCCATGGACATCAACCCATCGCTGTCCAAAATGATTAATCCATCTCAGTCCCCGTCATATCGAAACAGTGCCCGTGCCCGACCTATCGGGCCTACACAACAGGCAGAGGGTTAACCACGTCGCGCAGGCGAAATCGGGGAGAAATATAGCGTTGCAGCTTCAAGCGCCCCTCAGGAAATTGATTACGACACCATTCAAGAATATGATTCGGACGTCATTTATTTTTTAAGGGAAAACCCCTGCTACACGTCGGCCAACGAGAAGAGGCCAACCGACGCGGTTCAACCGGAATTGAATGACCCGCAATACGCGATAAAGGATACGATCAAACACGCCCAAGATAAGTTCCTAGACAGGAAAAGCGTCTCCCGGCAAAACCGGGTATTCGAGGTTGGCGAAAAAGCCCTAGTAAAGTCCTAGACGTCTAGGAAACAAACTCTCACTGTTATGTGGAGAAAAACCCGTTGAAGCGGACATGGGGACCACAGTCCTCATTAATGGGAGGGTTTAAAGACAACCTTAAGCTAGGTACACACGATGCAAACAATTTTCAGCAAGTTGAAAATAATTTGCAGCAAAAGTTTGCACAAATGTTTCCACCTATGTAAATATTTCAAGAAAATTTCTTGCTTAAATCAATTTTTGTTTTGCACGGAAACTTTTGTTTGGCTATTTCGTGCAATATATTGCGTTAATGACTACACGTGTTTTTATTTTTTGTTTGCAATGCTTGCAAGTGACACTCATCTGCAAGTTCTGTTGTTTTGTGAAACATAGATTCATGGAACCATCACTGTAGTTCATATAGGGGAATACCCCATTTTCAGGGATCCCATCACAAAAAATTGACAAAAAATGTAAAAAATATTTGAATCGGATGAAAGTTGGAGAAGATATAGCCATCACTGTGGACCCTATAGGGAAAAACCCCATTTTCAAGGGATCCCATTACGAAAAATGGACAAAAATTGACAAAAATATTTAGTATGAGATATGAACCAAACATAGAGAACCACAGATTTTCATATAATTCAATTAATTTAATCGTGTTCTCCCGATCCCAAATGTTGCTTTGCTTGCTGCAATATTGCGATTGAAAGCAAACAGCACATGCAAACAAGCAAGCGAATGACGCAATAAAGATAGTGGTAAAAAAATGTTTACAGACGACAAGCAAAAAATATTGCTGCAAAAAAACTGTGCAAGTTCTTTGTTTGCAGCAAAATGTTTTTACTCGTGTTTATACGAGCAAATTTGGCTTTAGGTAGGCAAGCTACCTAGCTTTAGGTAGGCCGAGCTTAACTATATTTTCGCTTGCCTGAGAAATTTTTTAATTTTTATTATCTTTTTTCCTAGCCACTTGGCATAAGTTTTGTTTCCATTATTATTTTAATCCTAGTTGTTTATGTCGCCCACCTACGCGACCTGCTCGACTCGTTGAGCATCCATCATAGGGTATCAAGAAGCTTGGACTTCTTAGGGACCGCGTTAAAAGCAGTGGCAAAAACACTGGACGCAGAGGACTTTGAAAAATTTAAAGAATTCTAATTAATAAATGCAAACAACAACTTCTGAGGTCAGCGTAAAAGTCCCAAATTGACACTGGGCACCTATTTGAGATGCTTTTAACTCGGAATAGGATGATAGCATTGGAGCTGCAGGGTTTAATGCTAGCAGTGGCGCTTGCCAAGTTTACTGTTGTTAGCCCCAGCACCCTAGATCATGCAGACCTAGAAGGTGTGTGGATGGAAGAGCCCACCGAGACCGCGATTAGAGATTTTTTGTCCGTATCGTCCGTTAAAATTTTACAGTCCGTTAACATCTTACATTTTATTATTTAGTTTCCAAAAATAAAATCGGCGTGCAGCAAGATCACCCTTTCCCGGTGTCACATCACGACACCATACTCAGGCTGGAAGACAACGTCATTACCGAATGCGACGGTGACATCCACACCGTGGAAAATTGCTCCTCGACATAAAGTGCTCCATTTTGCCGGCTGGCACGTAAAAGACCATGCGCCCAAGAGCTTCACGCTGAGGCACGGCACATTGCGAGATCCTACAAAGCGATTTACACCCCATCACTTATGTTGATGAAGGGATAGTAATTGTAAATGATCGCCCGGCTCGCGTGTGTGTTGATAATGGCACCTGTGTCCATATAAGGGGCACATATCTCGTCACCTTTGAAAAGAGTGCCATTGTCAATGAAACCCGATTGGTGAATCATGACACAGCCCAGAAGAGGGCTCCAGGAGTGGCCAGCTCACCTTCCTTGAACGTTTTTATGGAACGTAACGTTCTCAGTTGAGTGAACGTAAACTGGAACATATTAAGGAGTTCGGGAAGAAGATCAAACACCATCAGTTATATCAGATGGTGTTCATAGTGGAAGCAATATGCTGCGGTTTGATTTGCATCGTCTTGACCTATCGGCGAGTTACTCAAACCCGAAGAACCGCGGCCCAAGTAATGGAGATGATTGCCCAAATAGGGTCGGCCGAGAGCGGCCTCATTCTTGAAGGGGGAGTAGTTAACTGAAGTAAACCGCGCAGCGGCAATGTCCGATTATTTATGAGCTCGCTCTGGCCAAACTGCTGACACAGCGTCTGGCCGGATGCCCATACAAAGCGGCGAATACTGCATATTTGCGTGGCCGCTATGAAATACATTTTGTTAGCTTTAAGTTTCAGTTTGTATCAGAGCCTCAAGCAATAAAGAGCACTTGAAATCAATACTCCGGCACAGCCGTCAAAGTCAATTCACTTATTAAACATTGGTTGCTGTATTTCAAGGGCAGAAACAACGGAGTTAGTAACTCCCACCGTAACTTCCTGCTAAGAAGGAAGAAACTCCTCGGCAACCGCCAGGGACCATAATCTTATCATCACCTTCAGTGACGACAACCCCTTGGCAAGCGCCAGGGCTCATCTTCTCCTGGGACGACACCGCTATCAGCGAGGGATTCCCAAATACTCTATCACACCCCTACTACACCTTCACTAATTTATTTGCATGCGGCGAGGATTGTCGCAAATTCCGCAATAAAAATGGAAGGTAGGAAAAATTTCAAATTCCGCCAAATTCCGCTTTCGCAAAAATAGAAGGTAGGAAAAATTCCAAATTCCAAAATTCCATTCCCGAACACGACAGGTAGCCTTGCAAGGAAGTGAGGAAAGGATAAGTCTAGCGTACGCCTTACGACACAACGAACAATGGTCCTGCGACACAAGGATAGACCGAATCGGGATTGCACTCCCAAAAATAATAAAACGTAAAGGAGGAGACACGAGATAAGGTAGTGGATAAGCTATCCAGGGTAGTGGAGTCAAGTTGGGTCATTATCGAACACGGCAGGTAGCCTTGCAAGGAAGTGAGGAAAGGATAAGTCTGGCGTACACCTAACCGACTCCTGAAGTCGCAACCAACAGGCGAAAAAAGGATAGGCCGACTCGTGAACTCACGCCCAAGTCAGAGACCCAGTGAGAGCACCCCGGTCACCAGTCCCGCCACTCCAAACTCCGAACTCGCTAGCGCTAGGGAGCGCGACGCACGGTAACTTCCAATCCTGCCTCGCTAGTGCGTATCCGCGGTGAATCGCAGGTGTAGCGTGGGCGACAAGCACAGACACTCTCAGGCCTGGTACTAGCACGTATTCACGGTGTCCCGGTGCAGTGGAGGCGGCAGTGTGCATCCAAACTCCCAATCCTGGCGCTAGCGCATTTGGGCGGTATTCAGGTGTAGCGGGGGTGACAGTCCGCAGCCAACTTCCAATCCTGGCCCACTAGCGCGTATGCGCGGTGAATGCGTTTGGAAGGATCAAAGGACGTGGGACGAGCACTGGCCAGAGCTAATGCTGGCAGTGAAGTTAGCAGTGTCGGAGTCCACGGGGTATTCGCCGTGTTTTGTGACGCAGGGCAGGGAGCCAAGAAGGCCGCGAGCCCTGTTCGATGAAAACGCCTTAGGCCCAGGAGTTGGGCAAGGAACGCCCACGGAGAACGCGACGAAGCTGAAGAAAGTCTTCGAAATAGTGCGGAGGAACTTGGAGCGAGCGGACCACGACCAGGTGCGGCATTATAATTTAAGGAGGCGGAAATGGAGCCCAAAGGTCGGTGAGACAGTTCGGGCGAAGGAACACCACTTATCAAAGGCGGCCGAGGAATTCGCGGCAAAACTAGCGCCACGGTATGTTGGGCCCTATACGGTCGTGGATTTCGTATCGCCGGTAATTGTCATCTTATGGCACAGCAGGACAAACAGAGAGAATAGGGGGCACGTTAGTGAGCTAAAGTGCCAAGATATGGAGTCACCGGCAAAGAAAGAATGAACACGAAACGAAAACATCAAACCCGCACAAGTGTACAAAAATGTATGTACAGAAAAAAGGTGGAACCAAAGAGGAGGAAAAACGGGAGCCTTATAGAGACATGTCCAGAAACGGGAACTGGATATGCTTTAAAAGTGGAGCCGTGGGAGGAGCACGGTCTATTCGAAGAAAAATTTCAAGTGTTACGAACGCATCGATCGTGGTCTCGTCCGTCGCGAGCGATTTGGAGGTGGTCGGCGATCCGTCGTGGGGCGTGAAGAAGGCGAGGGCAGCGTAGGCAATCGAACGGGCAGCAGGAGGACGGAAATGGATACCCGTCGGTTGTGCCACGGTGGAGGAGCGACGCCGGAGCGAGGTGCTGGTCCTACACAAGCGAGCAGAGAAGGACCGCCGGCGACTGAAGCTGATGAAGTCATCCGTCGACCTGGCCAGAACAAGGGCTAAGCTGGCGGAGCAAGTCCGGCAATGCCCGGGAGTGGGAGAAGCCTCCGGGAGGGTGCAGCAGGCGATGCCGTGGCCCGTGGTACAACTAACGTCACGCCCAAGGCCGGAACAGAAGAGGGGAAGAAGAAGAGGAGCCGTGGACGAAGGGGCCGTGGGTGTGGCCGGCGCCAGAGAGGACGGCAGACGTCGTGCCCCGAAAAACGGCCGATGAGACTGGCCGCCGGAGCTCGGCGCAAGGGTGGCGGCTGAGAGACGGCGTGTACGGCTATAAGGGTGATGCATCATTGTGCAAATGAGACGGCGTGCTTCCGGGTAAGGGGAGGTGCCAATGGCGTGAGGGTCATGAGAAAAAACTAAAAAAAAATAATCATACAAAAAATATATGTATAAAAACCAGAAAGGAAAGCTAACTTCGGGCGGAGCCGAAGTTTATAAACCCTTGCAGTTAAAACCAGAAAAAATAAATTCTGTACTAAGTTCCAGCTTTCTATCTTCAAAAAAACGGAAGTTGGGTCATTTCCGATCGTTCAGTTATATGGCAGCCATAGGATATAGTCGGCCGATCGTTATGAAATTTGGCATGTCGTACTATTTTCCCAAAAATAGCTCTCGTGTAAAACTCTCTAACTCTTAAAACCCCGAAGTTATACCATTTCCGATCAATCAGTTGGATGACAGCTATGGATATAGTCGGCCAATCCCGCCCGTTCCGACTTACATACTGCGTGCAAAGGAAAAAAAGTGTGTGCAAAGTTTTAAGTAAATAACATTAAAACTGAGAGACTAGTTCGCGTAGAAACAGACAGACCGACGGACAGACAGACGGGCATGCTTATATCAACTCAGGAGGTGGTCCTGATCAAGAATATATATATACTTGTAGGGTCACAGATGTCTCCTTCACACTTTTATTCAAAACTAGAATACCCTTTGCAAGGGTAATAAAATAAATTATAATACGACCATTACAATGAATAATAATTAATAATTTAATATAATAAAAAACTTAATATTATTATAACGCGCCACGCCATACATTAAAACATACATAATAAAATATGTTTAGTGTGTTTAATAGAGGTCTTAATTAACGCATTCAAATATTTTATTGAACCGAGTCCGACCGATTTATTTTATTTTATCCGACCGAGTATTCTGTGACGCTGCCTTGCCGACGGCAAAGTTATTATATTGAAATAAACACTTACCAGCAGACCACCACTACTTAAAAAGGGGCGTCTAGCAATGCCTTTTTCTAATTTCCGTTTTTGTATGAAATGTCCGCAAATAAGGTCAATCGCCACCGCCTCGATTACCCACGAACTAGTGAAATAGTGTAACATATTAGGGTCTTTGAAGAAACTACTTACAATAGACCCCATGGAACGGCCGGTAAAATAAGTGCTTACATGGAACCCCATGGAACGGCCGGTAAAATAAGTGCTTACATCGGGCCCCATGGAGAGGTCGGTGAAGTAAGTACTTACATTGGACCCCATGGAGGGGCCTGCCATTATAAATTAAAAAAACATATGCAATTGCAATTACAGATTTTATTTAGTTTACATTTTTCTTTATTCTAACGGGGTTTGTTCTTTCATTACTTTTAGGCTGCTTGAGTTTTTAAAATATCTCTTTTTTTGGAGCTGCAGGGCCTTTCTCAATTGTTCCTCAGCTGGGCTAATGCCGCCGACTGCAGCTATTGAATCTAGAAATAAAAAGGATTAAACAAGTTTTAATAGATTGAAGTCGATAATGATTATTAAATAATTATCTTTTAAAATACTCACCGATCATAACGCCAAAGAAATTTTCATCTTTTCTTAGGTCACCTTTCCCCTGAACGCCATCCACATTATACGCCAAGACCACTTCATTGGCTGACCTATATTTATACATATTTATACATAAAATATACATAAACATATTTTATATTACAAACATATATTAATTTTTAAGTCACTCACCTAATAATCGATTGATCCGCATTGCACTTCTTAACTCAAATTCTTGCAAAAAATTTCGTCAGCGATCAAGCACAACTGCGTTTAAGCGAAAGAGTAGCACAAAATAAAACAAACTGTTCTTTCTGGACAATTGTTTTTGTAAGCAGTGCACCGAAGACGCGTAAACAAACAGCGATGTAAAGCATAATCGAAGTTTTGTCTTTAATCTTGTGTATGCTCTTTCCACAAAATTACAAAATAACGGCAAGCATCGCTTTTGTTTTTGTTCTTATGCTTTAATGCGCATATATATATGAACTGGGTGGTTCGACGTTCGTTTACTATAGGGTCACTTTAGTAAGTACCCATGTAGTGATCGGCGAGATAAGCACTTACCCATGGCCAATCGACACCTCCAGTTCTGCAGGGATACTATAAAACATTCATACATTTATTCATTCATTTAGTTGAAGCCGAAAGGAAGTCTTCGCCAGTGGAAATAATAGATCTCCTCTTTATCCTGCCCTGCCTAATAAGGCACCCTGTCATTGGGAAACCCGTATTACGTTGCCTTGTCACTGAAAGCCCCACTGAAATATTTAGAAGCGATTTCCTAAGTTTTCAATTTTTCTTCACTTCAATACTTCAGCGTTTGGTTCCTTATTCATAACACAGTGCGACTGTGATTTGGAACTTTTGAAGAGACCTAGTAGGAATTGTTCATTAGGTCAAATACAATATAAAACCGTGTTTGAAATTTTTCTAACACCCTCAAAATCTTGATTTATTTAGAAAAAACGGGTTCTCGGGACTTTTTTGGTCTTAAAATTCTTAAGCGCGTAATTTTAAACCGATTTTAAAATTTTTGACGTTTTTCAATAGTTAAATGTTGTCTTTTTTGAAAAAAAATAGATCTTCAATTTATTTCAACAATAAGGATACAATTTTTACTAAAATACATCAAGATCATATTTTTACACAACCATCCACTTGAGCCGCTGGGGCTCCTTGTGATACCGCACAGGCAAAGGTCCTACAAGAGGACCTCTCCCTTCCTATCTACTGATGTGCCCAAGAGTGTTCTATCCTTCCTGCGGCGGCTCGCGGTCCCATCCAGATTTACGGATGAAAGCTACGAGTCTGCGTGGAGCGATCTCCGCGAGGTCTGTTAGGTCCGTGAGTGCTACTGCGCTGCCCCGTCCTCTTCTACATCCCCACAGCTCCTGCAGTAGTCATAATGTGGCACCGCTAATCTAGCCACGTGTGCTCCTATTAGCCAATGTCCCGTGATGGCCTTCACTGCCAGACTGCAGTCCTGCCTATTAAGGGCGATAAGCATCATTGATCTCTTCATAGAGCGGATAGGCCATATCATGCGTGAATTCCTGCAGTTTTGGAGATTTCTCCATTTCCCCAGTGATGAGTGGTCAAAGTGATCTCTCCATTTTAGCCTATACGTAGCTAAGGGGATACCTACTGGTTCCTTCCTGTTCCTGTTCTTGCTAGTTCGTCGGCGGCGCAATTACCCTCGTGTTACCTATGTCCGGGCACCCATATGAGGTGGATGTCATACTGCTCTGCCATCTCGTTAAGAGATCTGCGACAGTCACTTACTGTCCTGGAGTTGGATGAGAATCCGTCAAGGGCTTTGAGTGCCGCTTGACTGTCTGAGAAGATACAGATTGTTTCTTGATTGCCAGTAAGTGCTGGGGATCTAAGTGCTTCCCCGATAGCTATTACTTCTGCTTGGAAAACACTACAGTGGTCGGGGAGTCTGAAGGACTCATTTAGACACAGCCGTTCGCAATGGAAACCGCCCCCCACCTGGCCATTCAAATTTGAACCGTCTGTGTACATATGGAGGGAACCGGCTGATCCCGGGATTTGTGTGGCCCATTTCTCCCTTGTTGGAATGGAGACCTTGTATTTTAAGGTAGGATGATCAACAGGTACGCAGTAGTCTGTAGCCCCCGTTGGCGTGCAGTGGTGTAGATTTAACTTGGTATGTCGATAGTCAATCCATTTCCAAATGCCCGTCTCGCGTAGCCTAATTGCCGATAGCGTGGCAATCTTGACCCCCATTATCTCTACCGGTAAAAGGTCGAGTATAAAGTCTAGGGCATCCGTTGGTGTAGTACGAAGGCTGCCTGTGATACAGACCTCCGCCATCCTTTGCGTTTTCCTAAGTTTCTCTCTAATTGTAAAGTTTGTGAGAGCAGGCCACCAAACCACTACCCCGTAGAAAAGGGTGGGTCTTATGGCCGCTGTGTAAAGCCATCTTGTTAGCTCTATCCATAGTATTTGACTTCCAGTCCAGTTTCCTGTCTAGCGTAATCCCTAGGTACCTGGCTAAGGGAGAGTGTTTCTCCTGATAGTTTTGGAAGCCTTAAGTTTGGTATTTTGTACTTCCTGGTGAAGAGGACGAGCTCTGTTTTGGATGGGTTTACACCTAGTCCATTCCTACCTGACCATGTTGAGAGGACCCTAAGTTTGTCTGTCATGCGGTCATATAGAGTCTGGGGAATTTTCCCAGAGAAGGCAATTGCGACATCATCCGCGTAAGCGATAACTTTGCAACCACCACCTTCTAGGGATCACAGTAGGCTGTTACCTGCCACGTTCCACAGTAGGGGTGAGAGTACGCCTCCTTGCGGAGTGCCCCTTCTGACGTGTCTATGAATAGATTCTCCTCCTAGTGACGCCTCAATATTCCTGTTTACCAGGATCTGCTCTATAAGGCGTACGGATTGATTGTCTATTCCTAGTCCCGTCAGCGCATTGATTATCGAGCTTGGTAATCTCCGTGGATAATGTAGGATGTTGTTGAACGCACCTTCTATGTCTAGAAAAGCAATGAGTGCGTATTCTTTGTCACTAAGTGCCTTTTTGACAAAAGTAGTGATCTTATGGAGTGCCGTTTCCGTGGATCGGCGCTTCCTATACGCATGCTGTGATCCCGAGATATCATCTGGGTTGATAGTAAGATTAATATGAAGGCTGATTAGTCTCTCCATTGTCTTGAGAAGGAAGGACGACAGGCTTATTGGTCTGATGTCCTTAGGGGTGCAGTGCGATGGTTTTCCCGCCTTGGGTATAAAAACGACTTTCGTCCGCAACCACATTGCGGGTACGATGCCTATTCTGAAAATTGTTGAGAAAGCTTTCTTGACCCAAGACCTCAGATTGGGACCGGCTTTAACTAGTTGAGCCAGAACAATGCCATATAGGGCAGGGAATATGAAAAGCTTGAAGCTGTTTATCGCCCAGCTGAGATACCAGTCACTCAATAGGAATTCAAGTTTGTTAGGGAGGGAGGGGCTGTCCCCCTGTCTCTACGTTTCCAGGGTTGTTGCTTCTAGAGAGCATCCCGGGAAATGTGCCTCTGTGAGAGCCTCTAGGGTTTCTTTGCTCGACGATTTCCAGTTACCTTCTGAGGTTTTAATATATCCTACATTTGGTGCAGTTGTTGCGAGGACCTTCCGGAGTCGGGAGGCCTCTGATGTTTGCAAAATGTTCGTACAGAACTTGGCCCAGGCATTCCTTTTTGCCTTGCGAAGTTCTTTGTTATACTGCCTAAGGTTCGCTTTATACGTCTCCCAGGCTGTCTCCGAGTTTGTCTTGCTGGCAAAATTAAAGGCCTTGCGGACCATGGTCTTAAAGGGCGCAAGTGTTTGCGACCACCATGGTGGTTTCTTTGACTTGCTATTGCCCGATCTGCTTTTGGGACAAGCTTTATTGAATGCCCTGCTGCACGCTGCCGTACGCGTGTCCACCATGGCATCCAAGGCTTCCCTACTGTCAACGTCCCTAGTTGGAGGTTTCCCCAAGGAACTTTCTAGTTTTTTCATGTATAACTCCCAGTTCGCTTTTCTCGGGTGGCATACCGTTAGTCGATTAAAGTTCTCAAAATTGACCACTGATTCTATGTATCGATGGTCCGAGAAAAAGTGTTTCTCAAGGTCCCCATCTAACAATCTTGTCTGTTAGGGAGTTATAGGTAAGAGTGATGTCAAGTACTTCCCTTCTGTTATTGACTATGAAGGTGGGTTCTGTACCCCTAGTACCCACCAGAAGATTGGAGCCCAGGATAAAATCGAAGATTGACTCACCCCTCTCGTTCGTGTCAGTGCTTCCCCACTGATGATGATGGGCGTTAGCATCGCAACCTATGATCAGGTCGATTTTGTGCTTCTTGCTGTCTTCCACCAACTGTTTGAAAAGCGGGTGCGGGGGAGAGCCTCCTGGTCGTGGCCCATGTACGCTGAACATACCCTTAGAGGGCCACTTGGGCTCTCTATGGCTGCGGCTACGTAGTCTTCATTGCTGAAATTGGGTAGCAAAAAGATGTTAAGTTTCTTTTTTGCGAGGATGCAGGCTCGCCTTTTACCCATTGTATTGGCTTTGCAGAGCCTATACTCTGACGCTCCCAACCCAAGAATCTCCAAGGATCCAAGGTTCCTGGATGAGGGCCACATCAGCTCCACTCTCGGCGAGGTGAAGTAGGAGGGCAGCTGACGCCGCTTTACTGTGATGGAGGTTTATTTGCAAGATCGTCAGATACATTCTTACAATTCTCCACCACAGGAACTTCTGCCTCCGTCTCGGAGCTCAGCAGAGAGTCCGTCTCCATACCGACTCTACTAAGTCCCCTTGCCAAGTCGCTTTCCTCCGAGGCGTACCCTTCCAGGATGTCCTCCTCCTCATCCGACATTTCATCCGGGTGCTCCTCTTCGGTCGGCTCCTCCAAGTCTGGCTCTTGCGTGTCTGCCTCCAGCCCGATACCTCCTGGCTTGGTCTTCGCATCAGATTTGTAGATGTGCTCCGACCTTTCCAGGGCTTTTACGGTCTCCTCGTTGAGGGTTAGGGCGACCTGCCTCCGCAGTCCCACCGCCTCCCCGGCCTTGGCGACTCTCCAGTCCGACGTGGGAAGCGTCGGATTGCACATCCTAAGCATAGTTAGGATGGTCTTAGGGTCGGCTGGCTTTTCTGTGAGCCACACTTGCGCCCTCGGTTTGCTTGGGATCTCGTCCCAGTCAACCGCCACTAGCTTAGCTTCAGAATAGACCTCTCCAAGCGATGCAACCATACGCTTGTAGGTCTCTACCGATCGCGCGTCTTGGCAGGAAATTACCTTGACGCTACCCTGATACCATTCTGCGTCTTCGCATTCTGGTAGGTCTCTACCGATCGCGCGTCTTGGCAGGCAATTACCTTGACGCTACCCTGATACCATCCTGCGTCTTCGCATTCTGGTGGGGGTCCTCTGCATTGCAGCATCTCCTCCACGAAGCGCCCATGCAACTCGTTTACCACTCGTCGCCAAAGGTCCTTGGGGATGAGCCCATCCTTTGAGCCCTTGTCCAGGATTCCACAATTAGGGTTCTTCCCTTCGTCACTTCGGCGAACGAGCGGTTGGATGGCTGCGCCTGGGCCTTCCTCTTCTTGGCCTGGGCGGCTTCTCCCTCCGTGGACCTCTGCCGTTTCACGCTTTGCGCGATCTTCTTGGCAGGGTCTGACCCAGTACGTTTATTCGGATCCAGCCTCACTCCCGCCTTTTCCGGATTAAAGCCGGGCAGGATCTCCCTTGCCCACTTAATAATCTCGGCCTGGTCCGGGTTGGCTTCGGCCGATGGGTCCGCCCTCATCAGAATGAAGGCTGTTCTTTTCCTATCTTTGTAAGAGCCTATACGCTGCGTCGAGTGAGACGCTCCCGGACCAGGGTTCGCCTTAGGGGCACCGCCAGTTGGTTTAGAGATTGACCCTGGGGTCGTCCTTCCTCTCCACGCCGTTCGGTGGTCCCATGGCTAGCCCCGCTTTGGAAGAAGAAGCCTTGGCAACCTCTCCGCACCCTCGCGTCCCGCCTCCAGATTTTGCCCCTCTGTGGGGGCTTCCCCATCTCAGCAACTCCTTGGCTTTTGAGAGCCTTGGAGTTTGGCAGGTCACTGACCCCATTTCCGGACTTTTTTAGTGAGTTCCGTTTTCCATTAAGGTTTTTATTTGGTAAGGTAGTATTCATGTTTTGGACCCACGAGTAGGCGGGAAGGGGTTCGTCCATCATGACATAGCCCGCTTGTCACGATAAGCCTGGTTAAAACTGGGAGGTCGGCCGGTCCCCCAGAGTTCGCATATTAGCGTCCGAGCCCCCCCTCGGACACGCATCCTTCGGCATATGCTGTTCCACCTTGGATTGGGGTGATTTGAGGAAGGAAGTGTTCTTCTCCCCGCCCGACTACCATTAGCCAGCATCCTCGGCAGAGACATGACCTTACCGGGACCTGTTACCACCCGCCCTCACGTGGAGAGTATAGTCGCACTACCAGCGGTGTGCATAGTTACGGCACACAATTGCTTGCGTGTAGGTCCCCATGTTGTACCCGTTGGCTGACGGCCTTTTTCTAAATAAATCAAGATTTTGAGGGTGTTAGAAAAATTTCAAACACGGTTTTATACTATATTCGACCTAATGAACAATTCCTTCTAGGTCTCTTCAAAAGTTCCTCCAATTTTGTTTTTTTCGCACTGTGTAATATAACAAAATTCTATTCCTAATTCTACGTTATAAACCAGTGGTGGGCAAAACTTTGAGTGTGTGCGTAGCAGAGAAAAACAATGAGAGCAGAGAATTCACTGAGCGAAAAAAAATGGGAATGGGTTGTTTAATGTTTGAATGGGAACTAAAATAGTGTATTTTATTTCAAAGACATCTTTTCTAGCAACATTTCTTAAACAAATGAAAAACCACGCTTCCCTATCTATATTCTCCATGAAGAAAACTTTTTCCAACCCAGTTTCTGAACGATTTATACCCATCTACGTCTTTTTGAATTTAGAGTATTTCGGAATATACTACTTATTTATTTCAATAATATTACTTTACACCATCAAAACATTTAATCCAAACATATATCTTCAATGTGTTTCGGCTATGCTGTACTTACAGCTCGTCCCTCATGTTCAGCAGGCCGTCGACTTTCGATGCAGCTAATTATATTCTAAATTAGTAGTTTCAACATAATATACATACGAGGGCTGACAATAAAGTAAGGTCTCCAACGCAACGTGTTCCTTGGTTCCCCCATTACCACTTTGCTGCTGGGTGAGGTTTCCCCGACCGCTCAGTCTTGGCTGAGCAGCCGTCAACGATGGAGGTACCCCTTGCGTCAGCGTCCAAGTGCAAATTGCGTTCTGTAATGCGTTTTTTGAGTGCGAAAAAGGTGACACCTGTTGAAATCCATCGTCAACTAGTTGAAGTTTACGGGGAAAAGTGTATGGACATAAAAAACGTGCGTAAGTGGAGCCGCGAGTTCAATTCCGGGCGCACTAATGTTCACGACGAGGAGAGAAGTGGCCGACCGTCGGTCTCGGATGCGATTGTTCAAGCAGTGGAGGCAGAAATGCTCAAAAACCGCCGTGCGACAATTAGGGACTCGGAAGAGAAGCTTGGAGGAGTGTGTAGCAGCGAAACAATTCGTCATATCCTTGTTAACAACTTGCAGTGGCTGCGCGAGGCGGACGGAGAGTGGTATTCTGCCGGCATAGACAAGTTCATCGTGCGAATGTGCAAGGTGTTGAAAAAAAACGATTATTAAACGGTTGGCGATTATGTAGAAAAATAGCCAAGACCTTGGCCTTTCCAACGGTGTATAGCTTTTTGTAAATAAATTTTCTATGAAAAAAAAAAATTGGAGACCTTACTTTATTGTCAGCCCTCGTATATTTTCAAAGGATGTTTAACTTAAGGATGTAGTCTCATGTGTGAGGTTGAAAAAATCGATTTCGTTTTTCACATATTTCGAAAGTACTGTTTATTCAGAATGTACTGTTGAAGTTTCAAAAAAAAATATTTTATAATGACAGAGATACAGCCCATAACACAGTGCGACAAAAATAAAAAAATTGGAGGTACTTTTGAAGAGACCTAGTAGAAATTGTTCATTAGGTCGAATATAGTATAAAACCGTGTTTGAAATTTTCCTAACACCCTCAAAATCATGATTTATTTAGAAAAAACGAGTTTTCGGGACTTTTTTGCTTTTAAAAATTTCTAAGGGCGTAATTTTAAACCGATTTGAAAATTTTTCATAGATCGATTTATTTCAACAAAAAGGATACAATTTTTACGCAGGAAACTGACATTTTTGAATTTTCGTCGTGTTTTTCGGACTTTGACGCCATTTTTTCGGTCCAATTTCCAAGAAATGGTATCATTTTCGACACATCTCAATATTGTCTTACAAAACAATAATCTATTATAATTTTTTGTTTCGCATGACTCTAGCAGTCGAAATCACCTGCGCCACGGACCTACCACTTTTTTTATATGCATACTTTGGCATGCTATAAAGTGTATTAAACTACACATGAATAAATTAAACAAAATGTTTTCAAATAGTTAATGATGTATATAAAAACATATTTGAAAATTGAAACGATCGCATTATTTTAAATTACAAAAATTTTTTTTTTTAAATAACCTCTAAAAGTAGGCTGGAACATGAGACTACATCAGTGATCGGCACCCCAATATATTGATATGATTTTACCGCATTAGTGTTAGTAACGAATAGCAGAAAGTAGGCTGTGAGCATGACGTTTCACACATTTATACTGTGTGTGTGTGTGGCAGAGCTCGGGCAGAGAAATTTCCTATGCCCCCGAGATAGGCCCGTGACGACCTCTGGACTACATCCTTAATTAATTCATAAAGGCAAAAAATGTGAAAAACTTAAAAATACTAAAAATTAACCAAATTGCTTTAAAACAGTGGTAGGCAAACTCTCATTTTACATAGCACGCGAGTATAGCGCCGCAGCGCTGACAGTGTGAGCACTCTCAATTTTTTTTAGAAGCTCTCTCAATTGCTCTCATTTCGACTTATTTGACAGCCCAAACTAAAAAATCAAAATGTTTCCACTGAGAAAAATTTTGTTCAGAAATTGGGTTGGAAAAAAGTTTCTTCATGGAGAATATAGAAAGGGAAGCGTAGTTTTTTATTTGTTTAAGAAATTTTGCTTGAAAACCTTTTTTTAAAATAAAATACTCAATTTTAGTGCCCAATCCAACTTTTGAATTTTTTTTTCGCTCAGTGAATTCTTTGCTCTCATTGTTTTTCTCTGCGCCGCACACACTCAAATTTTAAACATGTGTTAGTTTTTCCCCCCACTGCTTTAAAACTTCCAAGCCTCATTGAAACCTCGTGTTCTTTATGTAATGTCAACGAAAAAGGGTGGGTGCACATTGGTTCTGTGAAAAACACAGCCATTAGAAGCTTCACAAGAAGGTTCCTTTTTCTTCCTCGTTGCAGTTCCTCTTTCTCACCTGGCATTGCCGAGCCAAATTGAAGAATTGAAACGACAACTCTCGTACTCAATTTTACTATCACTTTTAATAAATAAACTTTACAATAAATTTACTTATACCCAATTATCTAATACTGCGTAATCTTTGTCTCGGCATGAGAAAATTATTGGATTTCAGTGTACCATCCGCCGGAGTCAATGTATGGTAGGAAAGTGATGCTGTACTTAGCTCTGGTGCAAAACCAAACTTACTTGCGTACGCCTATTCCAGATAGCTTTAACGGGCTGAATTAAGTTCATAGGAGAGAAGGGGATGCAGGCATAGATTTTTGGAGATAATTGCAATCTAAGCAATGGAGCTGAATTGAAAATTTGTGCCTAAAATGGACTTACCCTGGAAATGGAAAAATCACCCTCACAATTGTTACCACACTAAAGGAAATGAGGAGATGTAGGAGATGACACTAAAACTGCGAGCTCGATGATTATTTTTGAGTAGAGTGGCTTCTGTTACTAGATAGAATTGGGACGAATCAATAGATTATGAGGAATTGCCGCTGTAGTGAAAAAATATTAAATCGTAGGTACCAGCATATTGTAGTATGCACCTTATTCCAAGTTAAAAACAAATATCTAGGCAGGCCAATATTTCTTTCCTTTACTGTATCCATCCAATAGATGCGAAGAGAATTGCATTGACAGATGCAATGCCCACCCACACCCGCATGAACTGACCAATGTAGGTAGAAAACTATATGATTGCGCCGTTAGGTAGGGAAGCTTTACGAAAGCATGGAAATGGCACCTAGCACGTTCTTATAATCTATTCCTTTCTGATCTTTGGTCGAGGAAAGAAGTATCCGTTAGCATATTTTAAAAGTGAAGGAAAATTCTGCCAAGGCAAGTGTAGTGCTTAAATAAGAAAAAACCCATACAGACATACAGACAACATACAGTACTACTCTCGTAGTACTTCGTAGTGACCCAACATTGATCTTCTCCTGGACCGCCGATAGTGTGACGTAACCAGCAGCCCAGCAAGATTGAAGCACAACATGCAGTAGGGAGGATGAAGGTGTAGAAGCCGTGTGTGTAGGTGTAGCCGTTCTTTGCTTTAGCGGGCAGCCACTAATGTATTAGAGTGCGAGTTTTCGTATTTATATTACTTTATTTTGTGAGGCTGAGTAGGGCATATAAGTAGTTACATAAATGCGATTCAGTGAGAAAACAATACCCTTGCCTGCGAGCATGTGTGTGTGAACACTTTCGGCAACACTCAATTGCGCAAACACTTCCAAGGAAATCCTCGACAGCTGTGCCAAATTTGTATCGACTCCCACCCTCATTAAAATTATATATAACTAGAAAGCCCGGCGAACTCCGTTTCGCCATCAGATAGCTTCGTTTTTTGTAAAATTTCTTTTTGTTGGGCTTGTCTTTCATGAATTTGAAATTTAAATAATAGCCACAGTGCTTCATTAGTACTGACGTATCTGCCCATTTGGAAGTTGCTGATTTTGTCATTCGCATTTTCCGACCCAATAGCAAACGCAGCCCTTTCGCTGCCTTTTGTGCCTTTTGATTTGGCCGAATGACAACTCTGAACGTTTGCATGTGTTTCAAAAATTCGTGATATCAGCAGGCAATGGTACAATGAATTCATTTCCGTACTCAATCTCTTGATTTTCAACTTTAACTTTGATAGTTCGACCATTATCTTCTTTTGAACGCCGACCATAAACTGAATATCCATCATTCCCTGTGACTGTTTCAGTGACTGATATATGATAGTGACATCATTTTAGCTGATATGTTGTCATCTACTTCTTTTGAATGTAATTGGTTCAGCAACCAAATAGGGATATGAGCATGCGGTAGTCCACGCTTTTGCCATTCCACCGAGTACATATAACAAGTGTGTCACCAAAAACTCGATACTTAGTAAGCACATCCATCAAAACCTTGAGTTTTTTCTAGGCGATACCCTGGCGATTATGTCATGCGATTTGGCAGTTTTTGGCCAGGTTCCAACTCACGTTCAATTTCGGTCCACTTCGGATTGCATGTGAAAGTAATAAAAAAATCCTGAGTTCCATAATTTCGCACGTACGTCTTAGCGTCTTGAGCGTATTCGTGCTTATGGCGTGGGATTCCGATATAAGATGATAGGAGAATCGTCAGACGTCCAATATTTTGAACATCACCATCTGAATGAATAGCATAACTCAAGTGTATATAGTCCTCAGACCGTAGCATTGCCTGATTGAATCGGATGAACGTTAAACGTTCGGTCTTGATTTTGATGTCGACAGCGAATTGTTGGAATAGCAGACGGCACATCAGAATGACATTCTCTTTATGTGAACGAATCATCATACGATACGCATAATAATTCATTGCGCTTAGATGTTTATTCTTTTCTGAAAATGCAGAATTAAATGAATTTTTAATGGAAACCAATAATAGCAATAATTAGTGTGTAAATATTGTACCTTTAATTGGATCGCCCATCTTCAACGTGATGTCGAATCCGTCTTGCCCTTTCCAATAAATGATTGGATATTGTAACGCATCGTACCAACGATGTGTCTCGTTTACACGATACATGATATTGCTTCTTCGCTGAACGACAATGTCTCGCGATTCAGTTGGATCGCTAACTATAATTCCAGCAACATCATTAACAGTGGGGCCTTCTCGAATAATACTAGCTCCAAAGCAAGTCATGCGAAAGCAGTTATTGTATTCAAGGATTTGTTGAAGAAAATGGCTGGAATCAGAATGGCTGTTGTGGTGTAAGTAATGGATTCACTTTTCGACTTGAGCAGCACAATCCAGTCATTCCTCTTTTGAACTTTAACGCATTGCAATATCGGGATATAGTCGTCATGGGTCCAATATCTAAATTTTTATCATCACAGTAATTCGCAGTGGGATCATAATGGAATGCCAAGCGATTGTATGATGATCTTCGTGTGTCCACGCGTTGTCTTAATCGTTCTCAAATCGTCTCAAACCGATGCCAAAAATAAACAAGCTTGCAGTTATTGTAACTTATAAGACCATAGTAATGCCCAGTGGAGTCCGTTTGCTAACCTTTCTGTAATGCACCGTTTCGAGTTTTTAATATCAGCCTAACTGTGTATAGTTTATCTGGGAAATTATATATGGGCAATTCTCCAGAAAGGTCAACCGCAGCCAAAAAATTCAAAGTTCATTTAAAGTATGTTTTTTTGCATATTCGTGCAATGTATTTATTAAATGTAACTAATGTTAGCCAATTTTATGTTTACTCATAACACATTTTGAAATATTTCAATGCAAAGTAGACCAAGTGCGAATGTTCTACTTTTGGCGTTTCTAATGCTCGTTTTGTTTTAAATAATTTTCTTAAAGAGAGTCATTGAGCATTGATATTCGCTTTTCTGAATCTCCATTTATATTCAAAGAATATAAATAATATGTAAAAAAACGATGCGATTACTAATAAGGGCGAATTTCTTATGAGCTTATTTGTCTTTACCAATGTCGCGTTCGACAGTGAAAAAGAATATTTGTTATCGTGCCCCAACGTAGATTTTTGCGCTAAACAAATTAAAAAAATTTTGGTTCAATATAAGCAGAAATTCGAGTTTGGAACTCTTTTAAAGTTTGTCGCGTTCGACATTGTTAGTAAAAAGCTAAAATTTTTTTTCTTTTTTTCAATGTATTTTTTTATATACTAGCTTTAGTGTGAACGAATGCAGGAAACGAAAAATCAAATCCAACTAAAAATGTTGGCGAGAAAATGTAAAAAAAGGTGAACAAAAATTATTGAAGATATTTTGTTAAGTTTGAAATAATAAAAAAAATATTGATGCATCAAAAATAATTTAAATATATCCTTTGCACTTCTCATTATCTAAAAAGAAACAAAAACAACACAAAAAGTATGGTGGAAGAAAATGTCGCGTGCGACAGTGATTCAAATTCAATTAAAAAAAAAAACTGCTTCATATTTTTAAGTCAAACAAAATGCATTTTTAACAAGAAAGGAAAGCTAACTTCGGGCGGAGCCGAAGTTGATATACCCTTGCAGTTAAAAGCGGATATATATCGCAAAAATCGTATGTAGTTGGCCGATCCTTATGAGAATATAATAATATAACCCAATTTATTGTAATATAAAATCTAAAAAAAGTCCCCAATTTCTATCTTCAAAATTACCAAAGTTGGTATTTCTACCAAAGACCATTTCCGATCGTTCATGGATCTGTATGGCAGCTGTAAGATATAGTCGGCCGATCGTTATGAAATTTGGTAGGCCGGATTAACTGACCAAATATAATCTGTACCAAGTTCCAGCTTTCTATCTTCAAAAACACGAAAGTTGGGTCATTTCCGATCGTTAAGTTATATGGCAGCTATAGGATATAGTCAGAGAAATTTGGCATGTTATAATGTTTCGCCAAAAATAGCTCTCATGTCAAATTTGAACTCTCTAACTCTAAAAACACCAAAGTTATACCATTTCCGATCAATCAGTTATATGGCAGCTATAGGATATAGTCGGCCGATCCCCGCCGTTCCTACTTATATACTGCGTGCAAAGGAAAGAAGGGTGTGTGCAAAGTTTCAAGACGATAGCTTTAAAACTGAGAGACTAGTTCGCGTAGAAACAGACAGACAGACAGACGGACAGACGGACATGCTCATATCCACTCAGGAGGTGATTCTGATCAAGAATATATATACTTTATAGGGTCGGAGATGTCTCCTTCACTGCGTTGCACACTTTTGGACAAAATTATAATACCCTCTGCAAGGGTATAAAAACAATCAGAACTTAACATTTTAAAATTAATTGCATTACATTGCCGAGCCAAATTGAAGAATTGAAACGACAACTCTCGTACTCAATTTTACTATCACTTTTAATAAATAAACTTTACAATAAATTTACTTGTAATTAGAATATATAAAGTGGGAAACACGTGTTCCCCGTATCCCCAATTATCTAATACTGCGTAATCTTTGTCTCGGCATGAGAAAATTATTGGATTTCAGTGTACCATCCGCCGGAGTCAATGTATGGTAGGAAAGTGATGCTGTACTTAGCTCTGGTGCAAAACCAAACTTACTTGCGTACGCCTATTCCAGGTAGCTTTAACGGGCTGAATTAAGTTCATAGGAGAGAAGGGGATGGCAGGCATAGATTTTTGGAGATAATTGCAATCTAAGCAATGGAGCTGAATTGAAAATTTGTGCCTACAATGGACTTACCCTGGAAATGGAAAAATCACCCTCACAATTGTTACCCGTAGGAGATGACACTAAAACTGCGAGCTCGATGATTATTTTTGAGTAGAGTGGCTTCTGTTACTAGATAGAATTGGGACGAATCAATAGATTATGAGGAATTGCCGCTGTAGTGAAAAAATATTAAATCGTAGGTACCATTTCTTTCCTTTACTGTATCCATCCAATAGATGCGAAGAGAATTGCATTGACAGATGCAATGCCCACCCACACCCGCATGAACTGACCAATGTAGGTAGAAAACTATATGATTGCGCCGTTAGGTAGGGAAGCTTTACGAAGGCATGGAAATGGCTCCTAGCACGTTCTTATCATCTATTCCCTTCTGATCTTTGGTCGAGGAAAGAAGTATCCGTTAGCATATTTTAAAAATGAAGGAAAATTCTGCCAAGGCACGTGTAGTGCTTAAATAAGAAAAAAACCCATACAGACATACAGAAAAACCCTTGTGCAATGAAGGATATTCGGCCTGAAATAATGTTTAAAACAATAGTGATTGTGATCGTGTTGGGGGAAAAAATTTATAAGGTGAAGTAATATTTAAATAGTTCCAATATCCAACATGACCAATCCCTTGTCAGGAGGCACAGCCTTACGACGATTCTGACCAGGTGCAGCCTGATAGACTTTCCGTTTGGAATTTGGCCTCGGATCGGACGTAGGGCAAGGCTGAAGCAGTAGAACCACCCTAGCAACCCCCCCATGGAATCAATTGGACTCCCGTAGTACTTCGTAGTGACCCAACATTGATCTTCTCCTGGACCGCCGATAGTGTGACGCAACCAACAGCCCAGCAAGATTGAAGCACAACATGCAGTAGGGAGGATGAAGGTGTAGAAGCCGTGTGTGTAGGTGTAGCCGTTCTTTGCTTTAGCGGGCAGCCACTAATGTATTAGAGTGCGAGTTTTCGTATTTATATTACTTTATTTTGTGAGGCTGAGTAGGGCATATAAGTAGTTACATAAGTGCGATTCAGTGAGAAAACAATACCCTTGCCTGCGAGCATGTGTGTGTGAACACTTTCGGCAACACTCAATTGCGCAACCACTTCCAAGGAGAACCTCGACAGCTGTGCCAAATTTGTATCGACTCCCACCCTAATTAAAATTATATATAACTAGCAAGCCCGGCGAACTCCGTTTCGCCACCAGATAGCTTCGTTTTTTGTAAAATTTCTTTTTGTTGGGCTTGTCTTTCATGAATTTGAAATTAAAATAATAGCCACAGTGCTTCATTAGTACTGACGTATCTGCCCATTTGGAAGTTGCTGATTTTGTCATTCGCATTTTCCGACCCAATAGCAAACGCAGCCATTTCGCTGCCTTTTGTGCCTTTTGATTTGGCCGAATGACAACTCTGAACGTTTGCATGTGTTTCAAAAATTCGTGATATCAGCGGGCAATGGTACAATGAATTCATTTCCGTACTCAATCTCTTGATTTTCAACTTTAACTTTGATAGTTCGACCATTATCTTCTTTTGAACGCCGACCATAAACTGAATATCCATCATTCCCTGTGACTGTTTCAGTGACTGATATATGATAGTGACATCATTTTAGCTGATATGTTGTCATCTACTTCTTTTGAATGTAATTGGTTCAGCAACCAAATAGGGATATGAGCATACGGTAGTCCACGCTTCTGCCATTCCACCGAGTACATATAACAAGTGTGTCACCAAAAACTCGATACTTAGTAAGCACATCCATCAAAACCTTGAGTTTTTTCTAGGCGATTATGTCATGCGATTTGGCAGTTTTTGGCCAGGTTCCAACTCACGTTCAATTTCGGTCCACTTCGGATTGCATGTGAAAGTAATAAAAAAATCCTGAGTTCCATAATTTCGCACGTACGTCTTAGCGTCTTGAGCGTATTCGTGCTTATGGCGTGGGATTCCGATATAAGATGATAGGAGAATCGTCAGACGTCCAATATTCTGAACATCACCATCTGAATGAATAGCATAACTCAAGTGTATATAGTCCTCAGACCGTAGCATTGCCTGATTGAATCGGATGAACGTTAAACGTTCGGTCTTGATTTTGACATACATGTCGACAGCGAATTGTTGGAATAGCAGACGGCACATCAGAATGACATTCTCTTTATGTGAACGAATCATCATACGATACGCATAATAATTCATTGCGCTTAGATGTTTATTCTTTTCTGAAAATGCAGAATTAAATGAATTTTTAATGGAAACCAATAATAGCAATAATTAGTGTGTGAATATTGTACCTTTAATTGGATCGCCCATCTTCAACGTGATGTCGAATCCGTCTTGCCCTTTCCAATAAATGATTGGATATTGTAACGCATCGTACCAACGATGTGTCTCGTTTACACGATGCATGATATTGCTTCGCTGAACGACAATGTCTCGCGATTCAGTTGGATCGCTAACAATAATTCCAGCAACATCATTAACAGTGGGGCCTTCTCGAATAATACTAGCTCCAAAGCAAGTCATGCGAAAGCAGTTATTGTATTCAAGGATTTGTTGAAGAAAATGGCTGGAATCAGAATGGCTGTTGTGGTGTATGTAATGGATTCACTTTTCGACTTGAGCAGCACAATCCAGTCATTCCTCTTTTGAACTTTAACGCATTGCAATATCGGGATATAGTCGTCATGGGTCCAATATCTAAATTTTTATCATCACAGTAGTTCGCAGTGGGATCATAATGGAATGCCAAGCGATTGTATGATGATCTTCGTGTGTCCACGCGTTGTCTTAATCGTTCTCAAATCGTCTCAAACCGATGCCAAAAATAAACAAGCTTGCAGTTATTGTAACTTATAAGACCATAGTAATGCCCAGTGGAGTCCGTTTGCTAACCTTTCTGTAATGCACCGTTTCGAGTTTTTAATATCAGCCTAACTGTGTATAGTTTATCTGGGAAATTATATATGGGCAATTCTCCAGAAAGGTCAACCGCAGCCAAAAAATTCAAAGTTCATTTAAAGTATGTTTTTTTTGCATATTCGTGCAATGTATTTATTAAATGTAACAAATGTTAGCCAATTTTATGTTTACTCATAACACATTTTGAAATATTTCAATGCAAAGTAGACCAAGTGCGAATGTTCTACTTTTGGCGTTTCTAATGCTCGTTTTGTTTTAAATAATTTTCTTAAAGAGAGTCATTGAGCATTGATATTCGCTTTTCTAAATCTCCATTTATATTCAAAGAATATAAATAATATGTAAAAAAAACGATGCGATTACTAATAAGGGCGAATTTCTTATGAGCTTATTTGTCTTTACCAATGTCGCGTTCGACAGTGAAAAAGAATATTTGTTATCGTGCCCCAACGTAGATTTTTGCGCTAAACAAATTAAAAAAAATTTTGGTTCAATATAAGCAGAAATTCGAGTTTGGAACTCTTTTAAAGTTTGTCGCGTTCGACATTGTTAGTAAAAAGCTAAAATTTCTTTCTTTTTTTTCAATGTATTTTTTTATATACTAGCTTTAGTGTGAACGAAACGCAGGAAACGAAAAAATCAAATCCAACTAAAAATGTTGGCGAGAAAATGTAAAAAAAGGTGAACAAAAATTATTGAAGATATTTTGTTAAGTTTGAAATAATAAAAAAATATTGATGCATCAAAAATAATTTAAATACATCCTTTGCACTTCTCATTATCTAAAAAGAAACAAAAACAACACAAAAAGTATGGTGGAAGAAAATGTCGCGTGCGACATGTAGCGTGCGACAGTGATTCAAATTCAATTAAAAAAAAACTGCTTCATATTTTTAAGTCAAACAAAATGCATTTTTAATAAGAAAGGAAAGCTAACTTCGGGCGGAGCCGAAGTTGATATACCCTTGCAGTTAAAAGCGGATATATATCGCAAAAATCGTATATAGTTGGCCGATCCTTAAGAGAATATAATAATATAACCCAATTTATTGTAATATAAAATCTAAAAAAAGTCCCCAATTTCTATCTTCAAAATTACCAAAGTTGGTATTTCTACCAAAGACCATTTCCGATCGTTCAGTTATATGGCAGCTGTAAGATATAGTCAACCGATCGTTATAAAATTTGGTAGGCCGGATTAACTGACCAAAAATATAATCTGTACCAAGTTCCAGCTTTTTATCTTCAAAAACACGAAAGTTGGGTCATTTCCGATCGTTCAGTTATATGGCAGCTATAGGATATAGTCAGCCGATCCTTATGAAATTTGTTTCATAATGTTTCGCCAAAATTAGCTCTCATGTCAAATTTGAACTCTCTAACTCTAAAAACACCAAAGTTATACCATTTCCGATCAATCAGTTATATGGCAGCTATAGGATATAAACGGCCGATCCGGGCAGACGGACAGCTCATATCAACTCAGGAGGTGATCCTGATCAAGAATATATATACTTTATAGGGTCGGAGATGTCTCCTTCACTGCGTTGCACACTTTTGGACAAAATTATAATACCCTCTGCAAGGGTATAAAAACAATCAGAACTTAACATTTTAAAATTAATTGCATTACATTGCCGAGCCAAATTGAAGAATTGAAACGACAACTCTCGTACTCAATTTTACTATCACTTTTAATAAATAAACTTTACAATAAATTTACTTGTAATTAGAATATATAAAGTGGGAAACACGTGTTCCCCGTATCCCCAATTATCTAATACTGCGTAATCTTTGTCTCGGCATGAGAATATTATTGGATTTCAGTGTACCATCCGCCGGAGTCAATGTATGGTAGGAAAGTGATGCTGTACTTAGCTCTGGTGCAAAACCAAACTTACTTGCGTACGCCTATTCCAGGTAGCTTTAACGGGCTGAATTAAGTTCATAGGAGAGAAGGGGATGGCAGGCATAGATTTTTGGAGATAATTGCAATCTAAGCAATGGAACTGAATTGAAAATTTGTGCCTAAAATGGACTTACCCTGGAAATGGAAAAATCACTCTCACAATTGTTACCCGTAGGAGATGACACTAAAACTGCAAGCTCGATGATTATTTTTGAGTAGAGTGGCTTCTGTTACTAGATAGAATTGGGACGAATCAATAGATTATGAGGAATTGCCGCTGTAGTAAAAACATATTAAATCGTAGGTACCAGCATATTGTAGTATGCACCTTATTCCAAGTTAAAAACAAATATCTAGGCAGGCCAATATTTCTTTCCTTTACTGTATCCATCCAATAGATGCGAAGAGAATTGCATTGACAGATGCAATGCCCACCCACACCCGCCCATACCCGAAAAAACCCATACAAACATACAGAAAAACCCTTGTGCAATGAAGGATATTCGGCCTGAAATAATGTTTAAAACAATAGTGATTGTGATCGTGTTGGGGGAAAAAATTTATAAGGTGAAGTAATATTTAAATAGTTCCAATATCCAACATGACCAATCCCTTGTCAGGAGGCACAGCCTTACGACGATTCTGACCAGGTGCAGCCTGATAGACTTTCCGTTTGGAATTTGGCCTCGGATCGGACGTAGGGCAAGGCTGAAGCAGTAGAACCACCCTAGCAACCCCCCCATGGAATCAATTGGACTCCCGTAGTACTTCGTAGTGACCCAACATTGATCTTCTCCTGGACCGCCGATAGTGTGACGTAACCAGCAGCCCAGCAAGATTGAAGCACAACATGCAGTAGGGAGGATGAAGGTGTAGAAGCCGTGTGTGTAGGTGTAGCCGTTCTTTGCTTTAGCGGGCAGCCACTAATGTATTAGAGTGCGAGTTTTCGTATTTATATTACTTTATTTTGTGAGGCTGAGTAGGGCATATAAGTAGTTACATAAGTGCGATTCAGTGAGAAAACAATACCCTTGCCTGCGAGCATGTGTGTGTGAACACTTTCGGCAACACTCAATTGCGCAACCACTTCCAAGGAGAACCTCGACAGCTGTGCCAAATTTGTATCGACTCCCACCCTAATTAAAATTATATATAACTAGCAAGCCCGGCGAACTCCGTTTCGCCACCAGATAGCTTCGTTTTTTGTAAAATTTCTTTTTGTTGGGCTTGTCTTTCATGAATTTGAAATTAAAATAATAGCCACAGTGCTTCATTAGTACTGACGTATCTGCCCATTTGGAAGTTGCTGATTTTGTCATTCGCATTTTCCGACCCAATAGCAAACGCAGCCATGTCGCTGCCTTTTGTGCCTTTTGATTTGGCCGAATGACAACTCTCAACGTTTGCATGTGTTTCAAAAATTCGTGATATCAGCGGGCAATGGTACAATGAATTCATTTCCGTACTCAATCTCTTGATTTTGAACTTTAACTTTGATAGTTCGACCATTATCTTCTTTTGAACGCCGAAGATAAACTGAATATCCCTCATTCCCTGTGACTGTTTCAGTGACTGATATATGATAGTGACATCATTTTAGCTGATATGTTGTCATCTACTTCTTTTGAATGTAATTGGTTCAGCAACCAAATAGGGATATGAGCATGCGGTAGTCCACGCTTCTGCCATTCCACCGAGTACATATAACAAGTGTGTCACCAAAAACTCGATACTTAGTAAGCACATCCATCAAAACCTTGAGTTTTTTCTAGGCGATACCCTGGCGATTATGTCATGCGATTTGGCAGTTTTTGGCCAGGTTCCAACTCACGTTCAATTTCGGTCCACTTCGGATTGCATGTGAAAGTAATAAAAAAAATCCTGAGTTCCATAATTTCGCACGTACGTCTTAGCGTCTTGAGCGTATTCGTGCTTATGGCGTGGGATTCCGATATAAGATTATAGGAGAATCGTCAGACGTCCAATATTCTGAACATCACCATCTGAATGAATAGCATAACTCAAGTGTATATAGTCCTCAGACCGTAGCATTGCCTGATTGAATCGGATGAACGTTAAACGTTCGGTCTCGATTTTGACATACATGTCGACAGCGAATTGTTGGAATAGCAGACGGCACATCAGAATGACATTCTCTTTATGTGTACGAATCATCATACGATACGCATAATAATTCATTGCGCTTAGATGTTTATTCTTTTCTGAAAATGCAGAATTAAATGAATTTTTAATGGAAACCAATAATAGCAATAATTAGTGTGTGAATATTGTACCTTTAATTGGATCGCCCATCTTCAACGTGATGTCGAATCCGTCTTGCCCTTTCCAATAAATGATTGGATATTGTAACGCATCGTACCAACGATGTGTCTCGTTTACACGATGCATGATATTGCTTCTTCGCTGAACGACAATGTCTCGCGATTTAGTTGGATCGCTAACAATAATTCCAGCAACATCATTAACAGTGGGGCCTTCTCGAATAATACTAGCTCCAAAGCAAGTCATGCGAAAGCAGTTATTGTATTCAAGGATTTGTTGAAGAAAATGGCTGGAATCAGAATGGCTGTTGTGGTGTAAGTAATGGATTCACTTTTCGACTTGAGCAGCACAATCCAGTCATTCCTCTTTTGAACTTTAACGCATTGCAATATCGGGATATAGTCGTCATGGGTCCAATATCTAAATTTTTATCATCACAGTTGTTCGCAGTGGGATCATAATGGAATGCCAAGCGATTGTATGATGATCTTCGTGTGTCCACGCGTTGTCTTAATCGTGCTCAAATCGTCTCAAACCGATGCCAAAAATAAACAAGCTTGCAGTTATTGTAACTTATAAGACCATAGTAATGCCCAGTGGAGTCCGTTTGCTAACCTTTCTGTAATGCACCGTTTTGAGTTTTTAATATCAGCCTAACTGTGTATAGTTTATCTGGGAAATTATATATGGGCAATTCTCCAGAAAGGTCAACCGCAGCCAAAAAAATTCAAAGTTCATTTAAAGTATGTTTTTTTTGCATATTCGTGCAATGTATTTATTAAATGTAACAAATGTTAGCCAATTTTATGTTTACTCATAACACATTTTGAAATATTTCAATGCAAAGTAGACCAAGTGCGAATGTTCTACTTTTGGCGTTTCTAATGCTCGTTTTGTTTTAAATAATTTTCTTAAAGAGAGTCATTGAGCATTGATATTCGCTTTTCTAAATCTCCATTTATATTCAAAGAATATAAATAATATGTAAAAAAACGATGCGATTACTAATAAGGGCGAATTTCTTATGAGCTTATTTGTCTTTACCAATGTCGCGTTTGACAGTGAAAAAGAATATTTGTTATCAGTGCATCCAAGGTTTTTGTCCAAGGAGCACCAAATATGGTGCCCCAGCGTAGATTTTTGCGCTAAACAAATTAAAAAAAATTTTGGTTCAATATAAGCAGAAATTCGAGTTTGGAACTCTTTTAAAGCTTAATGTTGTAAAAGCTTTTTTTTCTTTTTTTTCAATGTATTTTTTTATATACTAGCTTTAGTGTGAACGAAACGCAGGAAACGAAAAAATCAAATCCAACTAAAAATGTTGGCGAGAAAATGTAAAAAAAGGTGAACAAAAATTATTGAAGATATTTTGTTAAGTTTGAAATAATAAAAAAAATATTGATGCATCAAAAATAATTTAAATACATCCTTTGCACTTCTCATTATCTAAAAAGAAACAAAAACAACACAAAAAGTATGGTGGAAGAAAATGTCGCGTGCGACATGTAGCGTGCGACAGTGATTCAAATTCAATTAAAAAAAAAAACTGCTTCATATTTTTAAGTCAAACAAAATGCATTTTTAATAAGAAAGGAAAGCTAACTTCGGGCGGAGCCGAAGTTGATATACCCTTGCAGTTAAAAGCGGATATATATCGCAAAAATCGTATATAGTTGGCCGATCCTTAAGAGAATATAATAATATAACCCAATTTATTGTAATATAAAATCTAAAAAAAGTCCCCAATTTCTATCTTCAAAATTACCAAAGTTGGTATTTCTACCAAAGACCATTTCCGATCGTTCAGTTATATGGCAGCTGTAAGATATAGTCAACCGATCGTTATAAAATTTGGTAGGCCGGATTAACTGACCAAAAATATAATCTGTACCAAGTTCCAGCTTTCTATCTTCAAAAACACGAAAGTTGGGTCATTTCCTATCGTTCAGTTATATGGCAGCTATAGGATATAGTCAGCCGATCCTTATGAAATTTGTTTCATAATGTTTCGCCAAAATTAGCTCTCATGTCAAATTTTAACTCTCTAACTCTAAAAACACCAAAGTTATACCATTTCCGATCAATCAGTTATATGGCAGCTATAGGATATAAACTTTATCCGCAAGTTCCGACGATGCACGAGACCGAGAACTCATATCAGACTCAGGAGGTGATCCGTGATCAAGAATATATATACTTTATAGGGTCGGAGATGTCTCCTTCACTGCGTTGCACACTTTTGGACAAAATTATAATACCCTCTGCAAGGGTATAAAAACAATCAGAACTTAACATTTTAAAATTAATTGCATTACATTGCCGAGCCAAATTGAAGAATTGAAACGACAACTCTCGTACTCAATTTTACTATCACTTTTAATAAATAAACTTTACAATAAATTTACTTGTGATTAGAATATATAAAGTGGGAAACACGTGTTCCCCGTATCCCCAATTATCTAATACTGCGTAATCTTTGTCTCGGCATGAGAAAATTATTGGATTTCAGTGTACCATCCGCCGGAGTCAATGTATGGTAGGAAAGTGATGCTGTACTTAGCTCTGGTGCAAAACCAAACTTACTTGCGTACGCCTATTCCAGGTAGCTTTAACGGGCTGAATTAAGTTCATAGGAGAGAAGGGGATGGCAGGCATAGATTTTTGGAGATAATTGCAATCTAAGCAATGGAACTGAATTGAAAATTTGTGCCTAAAATGGACTTACCCTGGAAATGGAAAAATCACCCTCACAATTGTTACCCGTAGGAGATGACACTAAAACTGCGAGCTCGATGATTATTTTTGAGTAGAGTGGCTTCTGTTACTAGATAGAATTGGGACGAATCAATAGATTATGAGGAATTGCCGCTGTAGTGAAAAAATATTAAACCGTAGGTACCAGCATATTGTAGTATGCACCTTATTCCAAGTTAAAAACAAATATCTAGGCAGGCCAATATTTCTTTCCTTTACTGTATCCATCCAATAGATGCGAAGAGAATTGCATTGACAGATGCAATGCCCACACCTTACACCCCGCCCATACCCGAGAAAAAACCCATACAAACATACAGAAAAACCCTTGTGCAATGAAGGATATTCGGCCTGAAATAATGTTTAAAACAATAGTGATTGTGATCGTGTTGGGGGAAAAAATTTATAAGATGAAGTAATATTTAAATAGTTCCAATATCCAACATGACCAATCCCTTGTCAGGAGGCACAGCCTTACGACGATTCTGACCAGGTGCAGCCTGATAGACTTTCCGTTTGGAATTTGGCCTCGGATCGGACGTAGGGCAAGGCTGAAGCAGTAGAACCACCCTAGCAACCCTAGGAATCAATTGGACTCCCGTAGTACTTCGTAGTGACCCAACATTGATCTTCTCCTGGACCACCGATAGTGTGACGTAACCAGCAGCCCAGCAAGATTGAAGCACAACATGCAGTAGGGAGGATGAAGGTGTAGAAGCCGTGTGTGTAGGTATAGCCGTTCTTTGCTTTAGCGGGCAGCCACTAATGTATTAGAGTGCGAGTTTTCGTATTTATATTACTTTATTTTGTGAGGCTGAGTAGGGCATATAAGTAGTTACATAAGTGCGATTCAGTGAGAAAACAATACCCTTGCCTGCGAGCATGTGTGTGTGAACACTTTCGGCAACACTCAATTGCGCAACCACTTCCAAGGAGAACCTCGACAGCTGTGCCAAATTTGTATCGACTCCCACCCTAATTAAAATTATATATAACTAGCAAGCCCGGCGAACTCCGTTTCGCCACCAGATAGCTTCGTTTTTTGTAAAATTTCTTTTTGTTGGGCTTGTCTTTCATGAATTTGAAATTAAAATAATAGCCACAGTGCTTCATTAGTACTGACGTATCTGCCCATTTGGAAGTTGCTGATTTTGTCATTCGCATTTTCCGACCCAATAGCAAACGCAGCCATGTCGCTGCCTTTTGTGCCTTTTGATTTGGCCGAATGACAACTCTCAACGTTTGCATGTGTTTCAAAAATTCGTGATATCAGCGGGCAATGGTACAATGAATTCATTTCCGTACTCAATCTCTTGATTTTGAACTTTAACTTTGATAGTTCGACCATTATCTTCTTTTGAACGCCGAAGATAAACTGAATATCCCTCATTCCCTGTGACTGTTTCAGTGACTGATATATGATAGTGACATCATTTTAGCTGATATGTTGTCATCTACTTCTTTTGAATGTAATTGGTTCAGCAACCAAATAGGGATATGAGCATGCGGTAGTCCACGCTTCTGCCATTCCACCGAGTACATATAACAAGTGTGTCACCAAAAACTCGATACTTAGTAAGCACATCCATCAAAACCTTGAGTTTTTTTTTAGGCGATACCCTGGCGATTGTCATGCGATTTGGCAGTTTTTGGCCAGGTTCCAACTCACGTTCAATTTCGGTCCACTTCGGATTGCATGTGAAAGTAATAAAAAAATCCTGAGTTCCATAATTTCGCACGTACGTCTTAGCGTCTTGAGCGTATTCGTGCTTATGGCGTGGGATATAAGATTATAGGAGAATCGTCAGACGTCCAATATTCTGAACATCACCATCTGAATGAATAGCATAACTCAAGTGTATATAGTCCTCAGACCGTAGCATTGCCTGATTGAATCGGATGAACGTTAAACGTTCGGTCTCGATTTTGACATACATGTCGACAGCGAATTGTTGGAATAGCAGACGGCACATCAGAATGACATTCTCTTTATGTGTACGAATCATCATACGATACGCATAATAATTCATTGCGCTTAGATGTTTATTCTTTTCTGAAAATGCAGAATTAAATGAATTTTTAATGGAAACCAATAATAGCAATAATTAGTGTGTGAATATTGTACCTTTAATTGGATCGCCCATCTTCAACGTGATGTCGAATCCGTCTTGCCCTTTCCAATAAATGATTGGATATTGTAACGCATCGTACCAACGATGTGTCTCGTTTACACGATGCATGATATTGCTTCTTCGCTGAACGACAATGTCTCGCGATTTAGTTGGATCGCTAACAATAATTCCAGCAACATCATTAACAGTGGGGCCTTCTCGAATAATACTAGGTCCAAAGCAAGTCATGCGAAAGCAGTTATTGTATTCAAGGATTTGTTGAAGAAAATGGCTGGAATCAGAATGGCTGTTGTGGTGTAAGTAATGGATTCACTTTTCGACTTGAGCAGCACAATCCAGTCATTCCTCTTTTGAACTTTAACGCATTGCAATATCGGGATATAGTCGTCATGGGTCCAATATCTAAATTTTTATCATCACAGTAGTTCGCAGTGGGATCATAATGGAATGCCAAGCGATTGTATGATGATCTTCGTGTGTCCACGCGTTGTCTTAATCGTGCTCAAATCGTCTCAAACCGATGCCAAAAATAAACAAGCTTGCAGTTATTGTAACTTATAAGACCATAGTAATGCCCAGTGGAGTCCGTTTGCTAACCTTTCTGTAATGCACCGTTTTGAGTTTTTAATATCAGCCTAACTGTGTATAGTTTATCTGGGAAATTATATATGGGCAATTCTCCAGAAAGGTCAACCGCAGCCAAAAAATTCAAAGTTCATTTAAAGTATGTTTTTTTTTCCATATTCGTGCAATGTATTTATTAAATGTAACTAATGTTAGCCAATTTTATGTTTACTCATAACACATTTTGAAATATTTCAATGCAAAGTAGACCAAGTGCGAATGTTCTACTTTTGGCGTTTCTAATGCTCGTTTTGTTTTAAATAATTTTCTTAAAGAGAGTCATTGAGCATTGATTTCGCTTTTCTAAATCTCCATTTATATTCAAAGAATATAAATAATATGTAAAAAAAACGATGCGATTACTAATAAGGGCGAATTTCTTATGAGCTTATTTGTCTTTACCAATGTCGCGTTCGACAGTGAAAAAGAATATTTGTTATCAGTGCATCCAAGGTTTTTGTCCAAGGAGCACCAAATATCGTGCCCCAACGTAGATTTTTGCGCTAAACAAATTAAAAAAAATTTTGGTTCAATATAAGCAGAAATTCGAGTTTGGAACTCTTTTAAAGTTTGTCGCGTTCGACATTGTTAGTAAAAAGCTAAAATTTTTTTCTTTTTTTTTTCAATGTATTTTTTTATATACTAGCTTTAGTGTAAACGAATGCAGGAAACGAAAAAATCAAATCCAACTAAAAATGTTGGCGAGAAAATGTAAAAAAGGTGAACAAAAATTATTGAAGATATTTTGTTAAGTTTGAAATAATAAAAAAAATATTGATGCATCAAAAATAATTTAAATATATCCTTTGCACTTCTCATTATCTAAAAAGAAAAAAACACAAAAACAACACAAAAACAACACAAAAAGTATGGTGGAAGAAAATGTCGCGTGCGACAGTGATTCAAATTCAATTAAAAAAAAAAACTGCTTCATATTTTTAAGTCAAACAAAATGCATTTTTAATAAGAAAGGAAAGCTAACTTCGGGCGGAGCCGAAGTTGATATACCCTTGCAGTTAAAAGCGGATATATATCGCAAAAATCGTATGTAGTTGGCCGATCCTTATGAGAATATAATAATATAACCCAATTTATTGTAATATAAAATCTAAAAAAAGTCCCCAATTTCTATCTTCAAAATTACCAAAGTTGGTATTTCTGTACCAACTGTAAGATATAGTCGGCCGATCGTTATGAAATTTGGTAGGCCGGATTAACTGACCAAATATAATCTGTACCAAGTTCCAGCTTTCTATCTTCAAAAACACGAAAGTTGGGTCATTTCCGATCGTTCAGTTATATGGCAGCTATAGGATATAGTCAGTGAAATTTGGCATGTCATAATATTTCGCCAAAAATAGCTCTCATGTCAAATTTGAACTCTCTAACTCTAAAAACACCAAAGTTATACCATTTCCGATCAATCAGTTATATGGCAGCTATAGGATATAGTCGGCCGATCCGGGCCGTTCCGACTTATATACTGCGTGCAAAGGGAAGAAGGGTGTGTGCAAAGTTTCACGACGATAGCTTTAAAACTGAGAGACTAGTTCGCGTAGAAACAGACAGACAGACAGACGGACAGACGGACATGCTCATATCAACTCAGGAGGTGATCAAGAATATATATACTTTATAGGGTCGGAGATGTCTCCTTCACTGCGTTGCACACTTTTGGACAAAATTATAATACCCTCTGCAAGGGTATAAAAACAATCAGAACTTAACATTTTAAAATTAATTGCATTACATTGCCGAGCCAAATTGAAGAATTGAAACGACAACTCTCGTACTCAATTTTACTATCACTTTTAATAAATAAACTTTACAATAAATTTACTTGTGATTAGAATATATAAAGTGGGAAACACGTGTTCCCCGTATCCCCAATTATCTAATACTGCGTAATCTTTGTCTCGGCATGAGAAAATTATTGGATTTCAGTGTACCATCCGCCGGAGTCAATGTATGGTAGGAAAGTGATGCTGTACTTAGCTCTGGTGCAAAACCAAACTTACTTGCGTACGCCTATTCCAGGTAGCTTTAACGGGCTGAATTAAGTTCATAGGAGAGAAGGGGATGGCAGGCATAGATTTTTGGAGATAATTGCAATCTAAGCAATGGAACTGAATTGAAAATTTGTGCCTAAAATGGACTTACCCTGGAAATGGAAAAATCACCCTCACAATTGTTACCCGTAGGAGATGACACTAAAACTGCGAGCTCGATGATTATTTTTGAGTAGAGTGGCTTCTGTTACTAGATAGAATTGGGACGAATCAATAGATTATGAGGAATTGCCGCTGTAGTGAAAAAATATTAAACCGTAGGTACCAGCATATTGTAGTATGCACCTTATTCCAAGTTAAAAACAAATATCTAGGCAGGCCAATATTTCTTTCCTTTACTGTATCCATCCAATAGATGCGAAGAGAATTGCATTGACAGATGCAATGCCCACCCACACCCGCATGAACTGACCAATGTAGGTAGAAAACTATATGATTGGGCCGTTAGGTAGGGAAGCTTTACGAAGGCATGGAAATGGCTCCTAGCACGTTCTTATTATCTATTCCCTTCTGATCTTTGGTCGAGGAAAGAAGTATCCGTTAGCATATTTTAAAAGTGAAGGAAAATTCTGCCAAGGCACGTGTAGTGCTTAAATAAGAAAAAACCCATACAGACATACAGAAAAACCCTTGTGCAATGAAGGATATTCGGCCTGAAATAATGTTTAAAACAATAGTGATTGTGATCGTGTTGGGGGAAAAAATTTATAAGGTGAAGTAATATTTAAATAGTTCCAATATCCAACATGACCAATCCCTTGTCAGGAGGCACAGCCTTACGATGATTCTGACCAGGTGCAGCCTGATAGACTTTCCGTTTGGAATTTGGCCTCGGATCGGACGTAGGGCAAGGCTGAAGCAGTAGAACCACCCTAGCAACCCCCCCATGGAATCAATTGGACTCCCGTAGTACTTCGTAGTGACCCAACATTGATCTTCTCCTGGACCGCCGATAGTGTGACGTAACCAACAGCTCAGCAAGATTGAAGCACAACATGCAGTAGGGAGGATGAAGGTGTAGAAGCCGTGTGTGTAGGTGTAGCCGTTCTTTGCTTTAGCGGGCAGCCACTAATGTATTAGAGTGCGAGTTTTCGTATTTATATTACTTTATTTTGTGAGGCTGAGTAGGGCATATAAGTAGTTACATAAGTGCGATTCAGTGAGAAAACAATACCCTTGCCTGCGAGCATGTGTGTGTGAACACTTTCGGCAACACTCAATTGCGCAACCACTTCCAAGGAGAACCTCGACAGCTGTGCCAAATTTGTATCGACTCCCACCCTAATTAAAATTATATATAACTAGCAAGCCCGGCGAACTCCGTTTCGCCACCAGATAGCTTCGTTTTTTGTAAAATTTCTTTTTGTTGGGCTTGTCTTTCATGAATTTGAAATTAAAATAATAGCCACAGTGCTTCATTAGTACTGACGTATCTGCCCATTTGGAAGTTGCTGATTTTGTCATTCGCATTTTCCGACCCAATAGCAAACGCAGCCATGTCGCTGCCTTTTGTGCCTTTTTTTGATTTGGCCGAATGACAACTCTCAACGTTTGCATGTGTTTCAAAAATTCGTGATATCAGCGGGCAATGGTACAATGAATTCATTTCCGTACTCAACCTCTTGATTTTGAACTTTAACTTTGATAGTTCGACCATTATCTTCTTTTGAACGCCGAAGATAAACTGAATATCCATCATTCCCTGTGACTGTTTCAGTGACTGATATATGATAGTGACATCATTTTAGCTGATATGTTGTCATCTACTTCTTTTGAATGTAATTGGTTCAGCAACCAAATAGGGATATGAGCATACGGTAGTCCACGCTTCTGCCATTCCACCGAGTACATATAACAAGTGTGTCACCAAAAACTCGATACTTAGTAAGCACATCCATCAAAACCTTGAGTTTTTTCTAGGCGATTATGTCATGCGATTTGGCAGTTTTTGGCCAGGTTCCAACGCACGTTCAATTTCGGTCCACTTCGGATTGCATGTAAAAGTAATATAAAAATCCTGAGTTCCATAATTTCGCACGTACGTCTTAGCGTCTTGAGCGTATTCGTGCTTATGTCGTGGGATTCCGATATAAGATGATAGGAGAATCGTCAGACGTCCAATATTTTGAATATCACCATCTGAATGAATAGCATAACTCAAGTGTATATAGTCCTCAGACCGTAGCATTGCCTGATTGAATCGGATGAACGTTAAACGTTCGGTCTTGATTTTGACATACATGTCGACAGCGAATTGTTGGAATAGCAGACGGCACATCAGAATGACATTCTCTTTATGTGTACGAATCATCATACGATACGCATAATAATTCATTGCGCTTAGATGTTTATTCTTTTCTGAAAATGCAGAATTAAATGAATTTTTAATGGAAACCAATAATAGCAATAATTAGTGTGTGAATATTGTACCTTTAATTGGATCGCCCATCTTCAACGTGATGTCGAATCCGTCTTGCCCTTTCCAATAAATGATTGGATATTGTAACGCATCGTACCAACGATGTGTCTCGTTTACACGATGCATGATATTGCTTCTTCGCTGAACGACAATGTCTCGCGATTTAGTTGGATCGCTAACAATAATTCCAGCAACATCATTAACAGTGGGGCCTTCTCGAATAATACTAGCTCCAAAGCAAGTCATGCGAAAGCAGTTATTGTATTCAAGGATTTGTTGAAGAAAATGGCTGGAATCAGAATGGCTGTTGTGGTGTAAGTAATGGAGTCACTTTTCGACTTGCGCAGCACAATCCAGTCATTCCTCTATTGAACTTTAACGCATTGCAATATCGGGATATAGTCGTCATGGGTCCAATATCTAAATTTTTATCATCACAGTAGTTCGCAGTGGGATCATAATGGAATGCCAAGCGATTGTATGATGATCTTCGTGTGTCCACGCGTTGTCTTAATCGTGCTCAAATCGTCTCAAACCGATGCCAAAAATAAACAAGCTTGCAGTTATTGTAACTTATAAGACCATAGTAATGCCCAGTGGAGTCCGTTTGCTAACCTTTCTGTAATGCACCGTTTTGAGTTTTTAATATCAGCCTAACTGTGTATAGTTTATCTGGGAAATTATATATGGGCAATTCTCCAGAAAGGTCAACCGCAGCCAAAAAATTCAAAGTTCATTTAAAGTATGTTTTTTTGCATATTCGTGCAATGTATTTATTAAATTTAATTAATGTTAGCCAATTTTATGTTTACTCATAACACATTTTGAAATATTTCAATGCAAAGTAGACCAAGTGCGAATGTTCTACTTTTGGCGTTTCTAATGCTCGTTTTGTTTTAAATAATTTTCTTAAAGAGAGTCATTGAGCATTGATACTCGCTTTTCTAAATCTCCATTTATATTCAAAGAATATAAATAATATGTAAAAAAAACGATGCGATTACTAATAAGGGCGAATTTCTTATGAGCTTATTTGTCTTTACCAATGTCGCGTTCGACAGTGAAAAAGAATATTTGTTATCAGTGCATCCAAGGTTTTTGTCCAAGGAGCACCAAATATCGTGCCCCAACGTAGATTTTTGCGCTAAACAAATTAAAAAAATTTTGGTTCAATATAAGCAGAAATTCGAGTTTGGAACTCTTTTAAAGTTTGTCGCGTTCGACATTGTTAGTAAAAAGCTAAATTTTTTTTCTTTTTTTTCAATGTATTTTTTTATATACTAGCTTTAGTGTGAACGAATGCAGGAAACGAAAAAATCAAATCCAACTAAAAATGTTGGCGAGAAAATGTAAAAAAAGGTGAACAAAAATTATTGAAGATATTTTGTTAAGTTTGAAATAATAAAAAAAATATTGATGCATCAAAAATAATTTAAATGTATCCTTTGCACTTCTCATTATCTAAAAAGAAATAAAAACAACACAAAAAGTATGGTGGAAGAAAATGTCGCGTGCGACAGTGATTCAAATTCAATAAAAAAAAAAAACTGCTTCATATTTTTAAGTCAAACAAAATGCATTTTTAATAAGAAAGGAAAGCTAACTTCGGGCGGAGCCGAAGTTGATATACCCTTGCAGTTAAAAGCGGATATATATCGCAAAAATCGTATATAGTTGGCCGATCCTTATGAGAATATAATAATATAACCCAATTTATTGTAATATAAAATCTAAAAAAAGTCCCCAATTTCTATCTTCAAAATTACCAAAGTTGGTATTTCTGTACCAACTGTAAGATATAGTCGGCCGATCGTTATGAAATTTGGTAGGCCGGATTAACTGACCAAATATAATCTGTACCAAGTTCCAGCTTTCTATCTTCAAAAACACGAAAGTTGGGTCATTTCCGATCGTTCAGTTATATGGCAGCTATAGGATATAGTCAGTGAAATTTGGCATGTCATAATATTTCGCCAAAAATAGCTCTCATGTCAAATTTGAACTCTCTAACTCTAAAAACACCAAAGTTATACCATTTCCGATCAATCAGTTATATGGCAGCTATAGGATATAGTCGGCCGATCCGGGCCGTTCCGACTTATATACTGCGTGCAAAGGGAAGAAGGGTGTGTGCAAAGTTTCACGACGATAGCTTTAAAACTGAGAGACTAGTTCGCGTAGAAACAGACAGACAGACAGACGGACAGACGGACATGCTCATATCAACTCAGGAGGTGATCAAGAATATATATACTTTATAGGGTCGGAGATGTCTCCTTCACTGCGTTGCACACTTTTGGACAAAATTATAATACCCTCTGCAAGGGTATAAAAACAATCAGAACTTAACATTTTAAAATTAATTGCATTACATTGCCGAGCCAAATTGAAGAATTGAAACGACAACTCTCGTACTCAATTTTACTATCACTTTTAATAAATAAACTTTACAATAAATTTACTTGTGATTAGAATATATAAAGTGGGAAACACGTGTTCCCCGTATCCCCAATTATCTAATACTGCGTAATCTTTGTCTCGGCATGAGAAAATTATTGGATTTCAGTGTACCATCCGCCGGAGTCAATGTATGGTAGGAAAGTGATGCTGTACTTAGCTCTGGTGCAAAACCAAACTTACTTGCGTACGCCTATTCCAGGTAGCTTTAACGGGCTGAATTAAGTTCATAGGAGAGAAGGGGATGGCAGGCATAGATTTTTGGAGATAATTGCAATCTAAGCAATGGAACTGAATTGAAAATTTGTGCCTAAAATGGACTTACCCTGGAAATGGAAAAATCACCCTCACAATTGTTACCCGTAGGAGATGACACTAAAACTGCGAGCTCGATGATTATTTTTGAGTAGAGTGGCTTCTGTTACTAGATAGAATTGGGACGAATCAATAGATTATGAGGAATTGCCGCTGTAGTGAAAAAATATTAAACCGTAGGTACCAGCATATTGTAGTATGCACCTTATTCCAAGTTAAAAACAAATATCTAGGCAGGCCAATATTTCTTTCCTTTACTGTATCCATCCAATAGATGCGAAGAGAATTGCATTGACAGATGCAATGCCCACCCACACCCGCATGAACTGACCAATGTAGGTAGAAAACTATATGATTGGGCCGTTAGGTAGGGAAGCTTTACGAAGGCATGGAAATGGCTCCTAGCACGTTCTTATTATCTATTCCCTTCTGATCTTTGGTCGAGGAAAGAAGTATCCGTTAGCATATTTTAAAAGTGAAGGAAAATTCTGCCAAGGCACGTGTAGTGCTTAAATAAGAAAAAACCCATACAGACATACAGAAAAACCCTTGTGCAATGAAGGATATTCGGCCTGAAATAATGTTTAAAACAATAGTGATTGTGATCGTGTTGGGGGAAAAAATTTATAAGGTGAAGTAATATTTAAATAGTTCCAATATCCAACATGACCAATCCCTTGTCAGGAGGCACAGCCTTACGATGATTCTGACCAGGTGCAGCCTGATAGACTTTCCGTTTGGAATTTGGCCTCGGATCGGACGTAGGGCAAGGCTGAAGCAGTAGAACCACCCTAGCAACCCCCCCATGGAATCAATTGGACTCCCGTAGTACTTCGTAGTGACCCAACATTGATCTTCTCCTGGACCGCCGATAGTGTGACGTAACCAACAGCCCAGCAAGATTGAAGCACAACATGCAGTAGGGAGGATGAAGGTGTAGAAGCCGTGTGTGTAGGTGTAGCCGTTCTTTGCTTTAGCGGGCAGCCACTAATGTATTAGAGTGCGAGTTTTCGTATTTATATTACTTTATTTTGTGAGGCTGAGTAGGGCATATAAGTAGTTACATAAGTGCGATTCAGTGAGAAAACAATACCCTTGCCTGCGAGCATGTGTGTGTGAACACTTTCGGCAACACTCAATTGCGCAACCACTTCCAAGGAGAACCTCGACAGCTGTGCCAAATTTGTATCGACTCCCACCCTAATTAAAATTATATATAACTAGCAAGCCCGGCGAACTCCGTTTCGCCACCAGATAGCTTCGTTTTTTGTAAAATTTCTTTTTGTTGGGCTTGTCTTTCATGAATTTGAAATTAAAATAATAGCCACAGTGCTTCATTAGTACTGTCGTATCTGCCCATTTGGAAGTTGCTGATTTTGTCATTCGCATTTTCCGACCCAATAGCAAACGCAGCCATGTCGCTGCCTTTTGTGCCTTTTGATTTGGCCGAATGACAACTCTCAACGTTTGCATGTGTTTCAAAAATTCGTGATATCAGCGGGCAATGGTACAATGAATTCATTTCCGTACTCAACCTCTTGATTTTGAACTTTAACTTTGATAGTTCGACCATTATCTTCTTTTGAACGCCGAAGATAAACTGAATATCCATCATTCCCTGTGACTGTTTCAGTGACTGATATATGATAGTGACATCATTTTAGCTGATATGTTGTCATCTACTTCTTTTGAATGTAATTGGTTCAGCAACCAAATAGGGATATGAGCATGCGGTAGTCCACGCTTCTGCCATTCCACCGAGTACATATAACAAGTGTGTCACCAAAAACTCGATACGTAGTAAGCACATCCATCAAAACCTTGAGTTTTTTCTGGCGATACCTGGCGATTATGTCATGCGATTTGGCAGTTTTTGGCCAGGTTCCAACGCACGTTCAATTTCGGTCCACTTCGGATTGCATGTGAAAGTAATAAAAAAATCCTGAGTTCCATAATTTCGCACGTACGTCTTAGCGTCTTGAGCGTATTCGTGCTTATGGCGTGGGATTCCGATATAAGATGATAGGAGAATCGTCAGACGTCCAATATTTTGAACATCACCATCTATGCGAATAGCATAACTCAAGTGTATATAGTCCTCAGACCGTAGCATTGCCTGATTGAATCGGATGAACGTTAAACGTTCGGTCTTGATTTTGACATACATGTCGACAGCGAATTGTTGGAATAGCAGACGGCACATCAGAATGACATTCTCTTTATGTGAACGAATCATCATACGATACGCATAATAATTCATTGCGCTTAGATGTTTATTCTTTTCTGAAAATGCAGAATTAAATGAATTTTTAATGGAAACCAATAATAGCAATAATTAGTGTGTGAATATTGTACCTTTAATTGGATCGCCCAACTTCAACGTGATGTCGAATCCGTCTTGCCCTTTCCAATAAATGATTGGATATTTAACGCATCGTACCAACGATGTGTCTCGTTTACACGATGCATGATATTGCTTCTTCGCTGAACGACAATGTCTCGCGATTCAGTTGGATCGCTAACAATAATTCCAGCAACATCATTAACAGTGGGGCCTTCTCGAATAATACTAGCTCCAAAGCAAGTCATGCGAAAGCAGTTATTGTATTCAAGGATTTGTTGAAGAAAATGGCTGGAATCAGAATGGCTGTTGTGGTGTAAGTAATGGATTCACTTTTCGACTTGCGCAGCACAATCCAGTCATTTCTCTTTTGAACTTTAACGCATTGCAATATCGGGATATAGTCGTCATGGGTCCAATATCTAAATTTTTATCATCACAGTAGTTCGCAGTGGGATCATAATGGAATGCCAAGCGATTGTATGATGATCTTCGTGTGTCCACGCGTTGTCTTAATCGTGCTCAAATCGTCTCAAACCGATGCCAAAAATAAACAAGCTTGCAGTTATTGTAACTTATAAGACCATAGTAATGCCCAGTGGAGTCCGTTTGCTAACCTTTCTGTAATGCACCGTTTTGAGTTTTTAATATCAGCCTAACTGTGTATAGTTTATCTGGGAAATTATGTATGGGCAATTCTCCAGAAAGGTCAACCGCAGCCAAATTCAAAGTTCATTTAAAGTATGTTTTTTTTTGCATATTCGTGCAATGTATTTATTAAATGTAACAAATGTTAGCCAATTTTATGTTTACTCATAACACATTTTGAAATATTTCAATGCAAAGTAGACCAAGTGCGAATGTTCTACTTTTGGCGTTTCTAATGCTCGTTTTGTTTTAAATAATTTTCTTAAAGAGAGTCATTGAGCATTGATATTCGCTTTTCTAAATCTCCATTTATATTCAAAGAATATAAATAATATGTAAAAAAACGATGCGATTACTAATAAGGGCGAATTTCTTATGAGCTTATTTGTCTTTACCAATGTCGCGTTCGACAGTGAAAAAGAATATTTGTTATCAGTGCATCCAAGGTTTTTGTCCAAGGAGCACCAAATATCGTGCCCCAACGTAGATTTTTGCGCTAAACAAATTAAAAAAAATTTTGGTTCAATATAAGCAGAAATTCGAGTTTGGAACTCTTTTAAAGTTTGTCGCGTTCGACATTGTTAGTAAAAAGCTAAAATTTTTTTTTTTTTTTTCAATGTATTTTTTTATATACTAGCTTTAGTGTAAACGAATGCAGGAAACGAAAAAATCAAATCCAACTAAAAATGTTGGCGAGAAAATGTAAAAAAAGGTGAACAAAAATTATTGAAGATATTTTGTTAAGTTTGAAATAATAAAAAAAATATTGATGCATCAAAAATAATTTAAATACATCCTTTGCACTTCTCATTATCTAAAAAGAAACAAAAACAACACAAAAAGTATGGTGGAAGAAAATGTCGCGTGCGACAGTGATTCAAATTCAATTAAAAAAAAAACTGCTTCATATTTTTAAGTCAAACAAAATGCATTTTTAACAAGAAAGGAAAGCTAACTTCGGGCGGAGCCGAAGTTGATATACCCTTGCAGTTAAAAGCGGATATATATCGCAAAAATCGTATGTAGTTGGCCGATCCTTATGAGAATATAATAATATAACCCAATTTATTGTAATATAAAATCTAAAAAAAGGCCCCAATTTCTATCTTCAAAATTACCAAAGTTGGTATTTCTGTACCAACTGTAAGATATAGTCGGCCGATCGTTATGAAATTTGGTAGGCCGGATTAACTGACCAAATATAATCTGTACCAAGTTCCAGCTTTCTATCTTTAAAAACACGAAAGTTGGGTCATTTCCGATCGTTCAGTTATATGGCAGCTATAGGATATAGTCAGTGAAATTTGGCATGTCATAATGTTTCGCCAAAAATAGGTCTCATGTCAAATTTGAACTCTCTAACTCTAAAAACACCAAAGTTATACCATTTCCGATCAATCAGTTATATGGCAGCTATAGGATATAGTCGGCCGATCCGGGCCGTTCCGACTTATATACTGCGTGCAAAGGAAAGAAGGGTGTGTGCAAAGTTTCAAGACGATAGCTTGAAAACTGAGAGACTAGTTCGCGTAGAAACGGACAGACAGACAGACAGACGGACATGCTCATATCAACTCAGGAGGTGATCCTGATCAAGAATATATATACTTTATAGGGTCGGAGATGTCTCCTTCACTGCGTTGCACACTTTTGGACAAAATTGTAATACCCTCTGCAAGCGTATAAAAACAATCAGAACTTAACATTTTAAAATTAATTGCATTACATTGCCGAGCCAAATTGAAGAATTGAAACGACAACTCTCGTACTCAATTTTACTATCACTTCTAATAAATAAACTACAATAAATTTACTTGTGATTAGAATATATAAAGTGGGAAACACGTGTTCCCCGTATCCCCAATTATCTAATACTGCGTAATCTTTGTCTCGGCATGAGAAAATTATTGGATTTCAGTGTACCATCCGCCGGAGTCAATGTATGGTAGGAAAGTGATGCTGTACTTAGCTCTGGTGCAAAACCAAACTTACTTGCGTACGCCTCTTCCAGGTAGCTTTAACGGGCTGAATTAAGTTCATAGGAGAGAAGGGGATGGCAGGCATAGATTTTTGGAGATAATTGCAATCTAAGCAATGGAGCTGAATTGAAAATTTGTGCCTAAAATGGACTTACCCTGGAAATGGAAAAATCACCCTCACAATTGTTACCCGTAGGAGATGACACTAAAACTGCGAGCTCGATGATTATTTTTGATTAAAGTGGCTTCTGTTACTAGATAGAATTGGGACGAATCAATAGATTATGAGGAATTGCCGCTGTAGTGAAAAAATATTAAATCGTAGGTACCAGCATATTGTAGTATGCACCTTATTCCAAGTTAAAAACAAATATCTAGGCAGGCCAATATTTCTTTCCTTTACTGTATCCATCCAATAGATGCGAAGAGAATTGCATTGACAGATGCAATGCCCACCCACACCCGCATGAACTGACCAATGTAGGTAGAAAACTATATGATTGTGCCGTTAGGTAGGGAAGCTTTACGAAAGCATGGAAATGGCACCTAGCACGTTCTTATCATCTATTCCCTTCTGATCTTTGGTCGAGGAAAGAAGTATCCGTTAGCATATTTTAAAAGTGAAGGAAAATTCTGCCAAGGCACGTGTAGTGCTTAAATAAGAAAAAACCCATACAGACATACAGAAAAACCCTTGTGCAATGAAGGATATTCGGCCTGAAATAATGTTTAAAACAATAGTGATTGTGATCGTGTTGGGGGAAAAAATTTATAAGGTGAAGTAATATTTAAATAGTTCCAATATCCAACATGACCAATCCCTTGTCAGGAGGCACAGCCTTACGACGATTCTGACCAGGTGCAGCCTGATAGACTTTCCGTTTGGAATTTGGCCTCGGATCGGACGTAGGGCAAGGCTGAAGCAGTAGAACCACCCTAGCAATCCCCCCATGGAATCAATTGGACTCCCGTAGTACTTCGTAGTGACCCAACATTGATCTTCTCCTGGACCGCCGATAGTGTGACGTAACCAGCAGCCCAGCAAGATTGAAGCACAACATGCAGTAGGGAGGATGAAGGTGTAGAAGCCGTGTGTGTAGGTGTAGCCGTTCTTTGCTTTAGCGGGCAGCCACTAATGTATTAGAGTGCGAGTTTTCGTATTTATATTACTTTATTTTGTGAGGCTGAGTAGGGCATATAAGTAGTTACATAAGTGCGATTCAGTGAGAAAACAATACCCTTGCCTGCGAGCATGTGTGTGTGAACACTTTCGGCAACACTCAATTGCGCAACCACTTCCAAGGAGAACCTCGACAGCTGTGCCAAATTTGTATCGACTCCCACCCTAATTAAAATTATATATAACTAGCAAGCCCGGCGAACTCCGTTTCGCCACCAGATAGCTTCGTTTTTTGTAAAATTTCTTTTTGTTGGGCTTGTCTTTCATGAATTTGAAATTAAAATAATAGCCACAGTGCTTCATTAGTACTGTCGTATCTGCCCATTTGGAAGTTGCTGATTTTTTTTTTTTTTTTTTTTTTTTTTCGCGGTCTTTCAGAATTTGGAAATGGCTTGTGCATCAATAGGAGCATCAGCTAGCATTCCTGTATTCATCATAAAGCTTAGAGGCGCAGACGACCGAGGGGCGCTCGAGAAACGATTTGTTAGTACATATTAAGCTAATTGAAATTTGTTAAGCTAAGAGGAGTTAGTAAGGAAATTTAAAATTCTATATTTTAAATTAGAGGGACAGGAAAGAGATGTAATAGAGTAGAGACCATTGTAGTTCGAACATAATACCCTAAAAGGGTCGTGCAGTGCATATGTCGAACTACAACGGCTAAGGCACAGAGGACTAAAGTTTCGAGTCCTTCTATTAGGAATGTTGAAATTTAAGCGTGTTAGTAAATGCTGGCTATCTACATCCCCGTTAATAAGGTTATGCAGAAAAACTACACCGAGCATTGTCCTACGATTTGTTAAGCTAGGTAAGTTAATAAGTAAAAGTCTGCTACTGTAGGATGGAAGCTGAAGATTTGCATCCCAGTATAGACCTCTAAGTGCAAATATTAAAAAGTTCTTTTGTACGGATTCTATGCGGTCCTTATGTACTCCATATTGGGGACTCCAGACACATGAACCGTACTCTAGTATAGGACGGACCAAAGAAATGAATAAAGTTTTGGTTATATAGGGGTCATTAAATTCTTTTGACCACCTTTTAATAAAACCAAGGACTCCTTTAGCCTTATTAACCATTAAGGAAATATGGTCGGCAAATTTAAGTTTTATGTCTAATAGGATGCCGAGATCATTAACCTGGGTTAATTTTTCTAAGGCAATCCCATTAATGGAATACGTAGCTTGCAGAGGGCAAGAACGATAAAAAGACATATGCTTGCATTTTGATCCATTAAGTATTAGATCATTAGCCAAACACCATTTTTGAAAGTTATCAAGGTCAGACTGAAGACTGCATTGGGCAGAGATGGATTTGTACTGAAGACAAAGCTTTACATCATCTGCATACATAAGAACTAGAGAGTTCGTTAAAGCAGGGGGCAAGTCGTTTATAAAAAGCGTAAATAATAACGGGCCAAGATGACTTCCTTGAGGGACGCCGGATGTAGCACGGACCAGACGGGACTCTATGTTTTTAAATAAGACTCTTTGTGTCCTTCCATCTAGGTAGCTGGAGATCCACGTTAAGAGGTCTTTAGGAAAACCCAGCATATTCAGTTTACTCAACAAAAGTGAGTGATTAACTGAATCAAATGCTTTGCTGAAGTCTGTGTAAATTACATCGGTTTGATATCCCTTACAAAAGCCGTCTATGACAAAGGATGTCAACTCCAATAAGTTTGTGGTGGTGGAGCGACGCTTAATAAAGCCATGCTGACAAGGAGTGATAATCGAAGAGCAAAGGTGTTGCAAATGAGGGGTAATTAATTTTTCAAATAACTTTGGAATTGCCGACAACTTAGAGATGCCTCTGTAGTTGGAAGCCTCGGACTTTTCCCTTTTTTATGTAGGGGAATTATAAATGATTCCTTCCACTTAAGGGGAAAAATCGAGTTTTCCAAAGATAAGTTGAAAAGTCTAAGTAGAGGTTTGCACAGAGCCCTGGCACAGTATTTTAGCACACAGCCTGGTACTCCATCGGGGCCTGGCGAATAAATGGGTTTGACCCTTAAAAGACCAGATAATAAGTTGTTCTCAGAAAAAAACGGACAGAAAATAAGATTTGCTGCTTGAATGTTATATGCGTAAGGCTGATCAGTCAATTTTGGAGGAGAATAAGTTGTTTGAAAAAATTCTGCGAATAGATCGGCAATGGCCTGATCAGAAGTCGCAGAAGAATTTTCAAACGTAAGCAGGGGTGAAAAAGATACGTGTTTACGCTTAGTGTTTACAAAATTATAAAACTGCTTTGGATCCTGACTAAATTGTATCCGACAGCGGTCAATATAATTCCTATAACATTCAGCGTTATGCACGGTAAAATTCGACCGAGCTAGTAGGTATCTTGAGAAATCAACACTACTGCAGGTTTTTTTATATTTAAGTAAAAGCTTATTTTTTTTATTTTTAAGTTAGCGAGGCACCTTGTAAACCAAGGAGGATTTGTTGAAGCGGACGGATATTTCCAAGGCACACATGAGTCAAAAAATTTATTTAAAGTAAAATAAAATTTTTCTAAAGTGACATTAAGATCAGTGCACGCCAGAATATCAGACCAGTCAAATGTATCAATAAGGCTATCAAGTTTCTGAAAATCAGCTTTACGGAAACAGCGAATCTTATTTACCACGCTCGGAGACATCTGATCGATACCAGGAGTGGTTTCGATTGAGACCTCCAGTGAGGGGTGATATGGATCCTCTGGGGATGAAAGGGGAAAAGCTCTGGAGAGAGCAGTACCATCAGGATCAGATACAAAACATAAGTCTAAAAGCCGACCTAACGAATTTCTAACATGATTGATCTGACCTAGGGACATGTCAAACATGCCCGCGGTGAAGTCGTGGTAAGTTATAAGTGACAAAGATGGTGAGTTATCGACGTTGGACCACTTTAATTCTGGAATATTAAAGTCGCCCACCGCTACGAGTTGGTCACGATCCGTCATAAGATTAGAGACGTATCGAATGGCGGACAAATGCTGCCAATATGTAGGCGGTTCAGACATAGGAGGTATATATGAACATGTAATGTATAAAGCTTTAACGGACATAGTGATTTTAACGCAAATAAATTCTATGTCACCAAACTCTTGGGATTTCACCTCTTCAGAAGCAAGAGTAGAGTCTACCGAGATGAGGACTCCACCCCCCTTCGCTGAGGTCGATCCCGTCTAAAAGTGGTGTACTTACTTGGAAAAACTTCGGAGCTAAAGATCTCCGGATTTAACCAAGTTTCTGTAAATGCTATTATATGGGATGCAAAGAAAGAACTATCAGAATATAGCTTGGGGAGTTTGCTACGTAGCCCCCTAGTATTCTGATAGGTAAGAGTTAGTGAGGAAATTAGTTTTTTGGGTTAGTGGCCAAAGAAGAGGTGGAGGGTTGGTCAGTGGTTCCGATATTGGGAAGTCTCACTCCCACTGGTTTATTAACTTTTTTTTTTACGGAACTAGGCTGATGTTCTTGGACGAAAAGATTCTCTGGCCAAAAACTGGGAGAACAAATCGTCTTGAACATCAGCACGGGCACAGGAATCTTGAAAGAAGACGTGCGCCTTGTATAATTATATTTAAATTTTTGTATGTCCTCCACCTTTATATCGGCTTTAGTTTTGGCTTTGATATAAGCCGAGATATCAATCTCTGAAGTATCAGGGGCAAGCCGAGAAACAAATATATGTTTCGATGGAGGAATCACCTGTAAGGGTTTTGGTGTCGCAGGTACGAGAACTGCAGCATCAGTCGGTGCCGGTGGTCCGGACTGTGGAATACCCTTTTGGGTGACCCTAATGGGGGTTTCGTTCCCTAGGACCTGTGGCATCACTTGAAGGGATGCCATGGCGGACATATCGGACAATTGCTCATTATCCCTGAGAAATTCTGACGAATTTTTTTCAGTTAAGGCCCTTGGGGTGGCCAGAGATATAAGCGGCTGCATTAATGTCGGCTGAGCAGGCTCATTCGCATTTTCCGACCCAATAGCAAACGCAGCCATGTCGCTGCCTTTTGTGCCTTTTGATTTGGCCGAATGACAACTCTCAACGTTTGCATGTGTTTCAAAAATTCGTAATATCAGCGGGCAATGGTACTATGAATTCATTTCCGTACTCAATCTCTTGATTTTGAACTTTAACTTTCATAGTTCGACCATTATCTTCTTTTGAACGCCGAAGATAAACTGAATATCCATCATTCCCTGTGACTGTTTCAGTGACTGATATATGATAGTGACATCATTTTAGCTGATATGTTGTCATCTACTTCTTTTGAATGTAATTGGTTCAGCAACCAAATAGGGATATGAGCATGCGGTAGTCCACGCTTCTGCCATTCCACCGAGTACATATAACAAGTGTGTCACCAAAAACTCGATACTTAGTAAGCACATCCATCAAAACCTTGAGTTTTTTCTAGGCGATACCCTGGCGATTATGTCATGCGATTTGGCAGTTTTTGGCCAGGTTCCAACGCACGTTCAATTTCGGTCCACTTCGGATTGCATGTGAAAGTAATAAAAAAATCCTGAGTTCCATAATTTCGCACGTACGTCTTAGCGTCTTGAGCGTATTCGTGCTTATGGCGTGGGATTCCGATATAAGATGATAGGAGAATCGTCAGACGTCCAATATTTTGAATATCACCATCTGAATGAATAGCATAACTCAAGTGTATATAGTCCTCAGACCGTAGCATTGCCTGATTGAATCGGATGAACGTTAAACGTTCGGTCTTGATTTTGACATACATGTCGACAGCGAATTGTTGGAATAGCAGACGGCACATCAGAATGACATTCTCTTTATGTGAACGAATCATCATACGATACGCATAATAATTCATTGCGCTTAGATGTTTATTCTTTTCTGAAAATGCAGAATTAAATGAATTTTTAATGGAAACCAATAATAGCAATAATTAGTGTGTGAATATTGTACCTTTAATTGGATCGCCCATCTTCAACGTGATGTCGAATCCGTCTTGCCCTTTCCAATAAATGATTGGATATTGTAACGCATCGTACCAACGATGTGTCTCGTTTACACGATGCATGGTATTGCTTCTTCGCTGAACGACAATGTCTCGCGATTTAGTTGGATCGCTAACAATAATTCCAGCAACATCATTAACAGTGGGGCCTTCTCGAATAATACTAGCTCCAAAGCAAGTCATGCGAAAGCAGTTATTGTATTCAAGAATTTGTTGAAGAAAATGGCTGGAATCAGAATGGCTGTTGTGGTGTAAGTAATGGATTCACTTTTCGACTTGCGCAGCACAATCCAGTCATTTCTCTTTTTGAACTTTAACGCATTGCAATATCGGGATATAGTCGTCATGGGTCCAATATCTAAATTTTTATCATCACAGTAGTTCGCAGTGTGATCATAATGGAATGCCAAGCGATTGTATGATGATCTTCGTGTGTCCACGCGTTGTCTTAATCGTGCTCAAATCGTCTCAAACCGATGCCAAAAATAAACAAGCTTGCAGTTATTGTAACTTATAAGACCATAGTAATGCCCAGTGGAGTCCGTTTGCTAACCTTTCTGTAATGCACCGTTTTGAGTTTTTAATATCAGCCTAACTGTGTATAGTTTATCTGGGAAATTATATATGGGCAATTCTCCAGAAAGGTCAACCGCAGCCAAAAAATTCAAAGTTCATTTAAAGTATGTTTTTTTTGCATATTCGTGCAATGTATTTATTAAATGTAACAAATGTTAGCCAATTTTATGTTTACTCATAACACATTTTGAAATATTTCAATGCAAAGTAGACCAAGTGCGAATGTTCTACTTTTGGCGTTTCTAATGCTCGTTTTGTTTTAAATAATTTTCTTAAAGAGAGTCATTGAGCATTGATATTCGCTTTTCTAAATCTCCATTTATATTCAAAGAATATAAATAATATGTAAAAAAAACGATGCGATTACTAATAAGGGCGAATTTCTTATGAGCTTATTTGTCTTTACCAATGTCGCGTTCGACAGTGAAAAAGAATATTTGTTATCAGTGCATCCAAGGTTTTTGTCCAAGGAGCACCAAATATCGTGCCCCAACGTAGATTTTTGCGCTAAACAAATTAAAAAAATTTTGGTTCAATATAAGCAGAAATTCGAGTTTGGAACTCTTTTAAAGTTTGTCGCGTTCGACATTGTTAGTAAAAAGCTAAAATTTTTTCTTTTTTTTTCAATGTATTTTTTTATATACTAGTTTTAGTGTGAACGAATGCAGGAAACGAAAAAATCAAATCCAACTAAAAATGTTGGCGAGAAAATGTAAAAAAAGGTGAACAAAAATTATTGAAGATATTTTGTTAAATTTGAAATAATAAAAAAAATATTGATGCATCAAAAATAATTTAAATACATCCTTTGCACTTCTCATTATCTAAAAAGAAACAAAAACAACACAAAAAGTATGGTGGAAGAAAATGTCGCGTGCGACATGTAGCGTGCGACAGTGATTCAAATTCAATTAAAAACAAGAAAGGAAAGCTAACTTCGGGCGGAGCCGAAGTTTATATACCCTTGCAGTTAAAACCGGATATATATCGCAAACATCGGATATAGTTGGCCGATCCTTATGGGAATAGGAATATATAATCCAATTTATTACAATACAAAATCTAAAAAAAGTCCCAAACTTCTATCTTCAAAAATACGAAAGTTGATATTTCTACCAAATACCATTTCCGATCGTTCAGTTATATGGCAGCTATGGGATATAGTCGGCCGATCCTAATGAAATTTGGTAGGTTGGATCAACTGACCAAGAATTAAATCTGTACTAAGTTCCAGCTTTCTATCTTCAAAAACACGAAAGTTGGGTCATTTCCGATCGTTCAGTTATATGGCAGCTATAGGATATAGTCGGCCGATCCTTATGAAATTTGGCATGACGTAATGTTTTGCCAAAAATAGCTCACATGTCAAATTTGAACTCTCTAACTCTAAAAACACCAAAGTTATACCATTTCCGATCAATCAGTTATATGGCAGCTATAGGATATAGTCGGCCGATCCGGGCCGTTCCGACTTATATACTGCGTGCAAAAGAAAGAAGGGTGTGTGCAAAGTTTCAAGACGATAGCTTTAAAACTGAGAGACTAGTTCGCGTAGAAACAGACAGACGGACAGACAGACGGACAGACGGACAGACGGACATGCTCATATCAACTCAGGAGGTGATCCTGATCAAGAATATATATACTTTATAGGGTCGGAGATGTCTCCTTCACTGCGTTGCACACTTTTGACCAAAATTATAATACCCTCTGCAAGGGTATAAAAAAACTGCTTCATATTTTTAAGTCAAACAAAATGCATTTTTAAAAACAATCAGAACTTAACATTTTAAAATTAATTGCATTACAATTATCCATCACGTTTCGGTGAAATCACTGCTTGAACTAGTTTTCGAAAAAGTGACTTCTGTTTTTGTCGCGTGCGAATGCCTTACATTTTTGTGATTATTTTGATGATAAGTAATTGCCTAAAATCTATCTTGGCACAGATTATAGTGCTAAACAAGAGCCTTAAGATTCGCATTTAGAAAAAAAAAAAAAACCATGCACATTTTTTTCAGTTTGATTGCGTACAAATGTCGCGTTCGACATGAGAGTTTGCTTTACTTATGTTTATTGTTTACTATATACTTATATTTAAAACTAAAGAGATGATAGGAAGCTGATAGACGAAAGAGTGTGTCTCTTGGAGATGTACTCCCGTAATATCGATACTCGCGTGAGTTATCGAGATTGGTCGAGAACGAGAAGTGAAAAGGGTTGTCACAGTACTCCCCTCCTAGAGTTTCAGTTGGGAAAGATACTTTGCTGGGAATCTGATTCGTCGTCCTGATCTTCACACTTTCTCGGGTGTCTGAGCAGTTGACGCTGTCGTCTGATCCTGTGTTGGAGGCGGTACGTCTTTGAAGATGTAAGCTGGTTTAAGTCGATCGATGAAAACCTTGTTGTCCTTTGTGTGGCCCTTGAGTGTAATATATTTGTCGTGTTGTTTTACCACTTCTAAAGGACCCTCGTAGTTTGCTGACATCGGGGTTTTCACTCGATCCACTCGGACGAAGACGTAGGTACAATGGTTTAGGTCCGGGTGCACAAATTCTTGCGGTTTATGATGGTGCACTGGCTTAGTGGTTAGCAGTTGAGATTTGTTTTTTTGAAGAGCCTCGGTGAACTCGGACTCAGTGTGTTTTTGTGTGCTCGGTGCAAAAAATCCGCCTGGCCGCCGTAGTGTGGTGCCATAAACCATTTCCGCAGAGCTCAGCCCGATGTCGCTTTTGATTGTTGTGCGTAGGCCGAGTAGGATTAGATGCAGGGAACTGCTCCAGTTGATTGGATCGACGCATTTTAAAGCAGCTTTTACCGTTCTGTGCCAGCGTTCGATCATACCATTGGCTTTGGGTGGTACGCCGTCGTCCGCAGGTGCTTAAAACCACAAATTTTGGAAAGCTCTTGGAATAATGTAGACTCGAATTGTCGACCCAGATCGGTTGTGATGTGAAGAGGAATACCGTACTGAGCGAACCAGCCCGAAATCAGTGCGTTGGCTACAGATTGTGCTGTGATGTCTACTAAAGGAATTGCTGCGGGCCATCTTGAGAATCGATCGATACACGTGAGGCAGTATCGGTATCCGTTCGATGAAGGCAGCGGGCCGACTATGTCGATATTTATGTGTTCAAAACGGCGTCGCTGGCGGTGTACTCTCCTAGTGGCGATTTGGTGTGACGTTGGATTTTGGCCTTCTGGCACGGGATACAAGAGCGTACGATTTTAGCGACATCCTTCGCCATGCGGGGCCAAACGTAGTGTTTTCCGACCAACTTTTTTATTGCCTTAACTCCCGGATGGCTCAGCGAATGTAGGGCCTCAACCACGGTTTGGCGTAGGCATTTGGGCACAAACGGACATGTATGGTTATTGGCGACGTGGCAGTACAATTGCTTGTTTTAGCCTGCAAGAGACAATTTTGTTAGTGAGATGGGTTTTTCGGCGTCAGACTTGAGTAGCGATTGTAGTTCCGCATCGTTTTCCTGTTCCAGTGCCATCTCGTCGAAGTGCGTACTTAAAGTGCAAAATGGCCTGATAGATGGCAGTCAGTTCTCTATCGATGTGAATTTCCTGGAGAAGAATCCCAGTGGTTGTGTCTGCCCGTTGATGATCTGATGTACTACGGCACCCATAGCGTCGTCGGATGCGTCGGTGGTTAGAGTTAATTGTGAGTTTGGTGCCATGTAATTCAACAACGTAGCGTTTGCGAGCTCGTTCTGGCAGGCGGTGAATGCGTAGTCGGCTTCTGTACCAAAGTATCGAGGTTTTGTCGTTCTTTTTATTGCCTTGGATCAGCGTCTGGAGTATGTGCTGGTTCTCGGCTGCTCGTGGGATAAACGGCCTATAGAAATTAATCATACCCAGAAACTTTTTTTAGGTCTTTAGCGATAAGCGGTGTTTTAAAATGCCGTATGGCTTCCACTTTGGCTTCGGATGGTTTTAGGCCGTGCTGACTGATGTCGTGTCCCAGGAATGTAAATTGTGTCTTACCGAATTGGCACTTCTCAAAGTTTACGGTGAGATGTGCCTTCCGAAGGCGGTCGAGGATTGTGCGGAGGTGCGTCTCGTGCTGCGCCTCGGATTCTGAAGCGATCAAAATGTCGTCGATGTAAGCAAAAACGAAGTCGAGGCCTTGTATGACGTTGTTTATGTGACGTTGAAAAGTTTGCGCTGCGTTGCGCAGACCGAACGCCATGAACAAGAATTCGAATAGCCCAAAAGGCGTGATAATTGCTGTTTTGGGAATATCTTGTGGTTCGACATGGATCTGGTGATATGCTTTTTGCAGGTCGATTTTCGAAAATAACTTCTTACCGTATAAGATGCTCGTTACATCCAGTATGTACGGAATAGGATATCGATCCGGCACGGTTACGTTGTTCAGTGTTCGTTAGTCGCCGCACGGACGCCACTCTCCATTTGCTTTCTTTACCAGGTGCAAAGGGCTGGACCAGTTGCTATTTGAGGGACGGCATATTCCTTTCTCGATGAGGTAGTGCCTTGGTAGGAGATGAGGTAGGAGAACTCGGATTGTGCAGCTTTGAGTTTGTCGGGCGCTAGTCGTCGGGCGCGGGCGTGAGTAGGCGGGCCGTTGGTCGAGATGAAGTGCGTTACTTCGGACGTTGCTGGCAGCCGGTTCGAGTTGATCGTTGCGAGATCGCGATATTTGTGAAGCAATGTAGCGTATTGGTTACTCGTGTCGTAGGATAAAACCGCGTTGATTTTACGTTGGGGGCGCGTGACATTTTGATTCCAGCAGCGTAGCCCGATCGATGAGTTTGCGTCGTTTCATATCGACGAGTAAGTCAAAATGTTGAAGAAAGTCGGATCCGATGATAGCGCAGTTGACGTCAGCTATCACGAAAGTCCACACGAAGTTTCGTCGCAATCCCAGTGACAATGCTATGCGTTTTTCTCCATAGGTTTGTATTTTCGTGCCTTTGGCGGCAAAAAGAAGCTTTGGAGTGAGCATAGTTTTTTCGTTTTTGCAGGGTGGCATCACTGAAATGTCGGCGCCGGTATCGATGAGAAACTGTGTTTTGGAGAAATTGTCGTTGATGGCGAGGCGGCAATTGTGTTGTGGTCTTCTTCGAATTTGTCCGCCGATTCCGAAGATTGATTTCGTTTTTGGGTCAGATGCAAAAGAGCATGGTTGGCGACATTTCTTGGCGGCGTTACCAAATTAGCTGTGGTACCAACACATGTCTCCAGCTATGACGCTGTTGCGATCCGTTCGCAAGCTGTTCTTGCGAGAACGGTTTCTGAAGAGCGCGTTGATTTGTTGTTCGATGCGGTCTAGACGATCGTCGGAAACGGCGCTGCTGGTTGGCGCCGACTTGGCGTCGATGGTGCGTACCTGATGAAAATCACCGACTTCCATCACTTTATCTGCCAACTTAGCTAAGTTTGCTAGGCTGGCGTCCGATGCTTGCAAGATCGCTTGCACTTGTGTTGGTAAGCGCTGCAGCCACAGTGCTTTCAGGAAAGATTCTTGAACTTTGTTTGCGGCGAGTGCGTTTAACTCGTTGAGCAGTTGCGTGGGGCGCTTATCACCAAGGTCGGTCTCCGATATAAACTTCTGGATTTTCTTTTGTTCGCTTTCGCAGAAGCGTTCCAGGATGCACGATTTCAAATTTTCGTACTTGCCTGTGCGTGGTTGTTTGACGATGGCGTCGGCAATTCGGGCCAACACCGGTGCTTCGATTGACGCTAGGATTGTGTTAAATTTCGTTTCGTCCGAGGTTATTCCCGCCAGAACGAATTGGGCTTCGATTTGCGATAGCCATAATTCTGGATGTTCGTATATCTGTGTATATAGTGATCACGTCGGGGTCACCAATTTGCTTTACTTATGTTTATTGTTTACTATATACTTATATTTAAAACTAAAAAGATGATCGGGAGATGAAAGCGGCAAAGCCTCTGCAGTGGCGGCGGACGAAGCTGACGAAACTTATTGAGGGGAGAGTGTGTCTCCTGGAGATGTTCTCCCGTAATATCGATACTCGCGTGAGTTATCGAGTTTTGTCGATCACGAGAACTGAAAGGGGTTGCCACAAGAGAATTGCCCATATATAAATTATCTGGTTGGGAAAAATAAATCAATTAGGTGTAAATTTTAAGCAAGATTGCACCATAAACTTCTGCACGGATTTACTGTGACCAAAAACCACCACTGAATGAAATTCCCCTCCAGCGCCAAATCATGATGCCCCTTCTTAGTCAAATATTTTCATACTCATATTTTCTCATATTTTCATTTGTTAGCGACGTCGATCGTAAGCCTTTGAACTAAAAATGGCTAAAAAACATATTGGTCTGAGCATTTTTTTAACCCTGTGTCGCATATGAACTACATTCCTGAAGTGTGTTCGTGTGTTCGTGTGTACGTTTATGTCTTCCACTTTAATAGGAAAATCTAAAAGATGAGTAGTAAGTTTTGATTTTGTTCCGTCACCAGTCGAATATAATGAAGCATTTAAGAAAATTGTCGAGCTAGTCTAAGAGCACGAGTTTCAAAAAGAAATAGAAGTGATCCAAAAAGGTTGAATAATATTAAATCTATTAAATATTAAATTATTATTAAATAATAATAATAAAATTATTCAGGTGTTTCGGGTGGGCTTAACTTTTCGTAGTTGCGGGTCGGGAGGTAGTCGCTCATGCTCCTATGTCCTACGATGCCAAGTTTTCAGTATTGTTGAAAAAAAGTTCTTAATTTGTTCAGAGCTACCTCCGATACTTGCACGGGTCGAATTTTCATGTGGAAAGTGGACAGAATTTTCATCAGAAAGTACGGTCATGCATTCGCTGCTTTAACCCTTTAACTGATTTTTTTTATTGGCTTTTTAAAGGTTCGTTAGGCGCCTCTGCCAGTTACTTGAAGTCGGATGGATGCCTTCAACAGGGCCGGTGTAAACTAGTTAAATTAACTAGTTTAACTAGTTTTAAATTTGGTTGAACAATACAAAATTATTGTGTATATTTAACTTAAATATTTAATTTGTTATCTCTTGCAAGTTATCTCTAATCGAGTATATTACTATGTTTACGCGACAGCAATCACGATTAATTTCCAAAGTCGCTGAGTTGATGCACAGAAGATCGATGGTTTTATTAAAAGCGAGGTGGTTTTGGTTGCCAGGAGTCACACGATGCTTATGCAGGCTTACCCGGCTGCAACCGCGACTCTCAGCCTGAGGACATCCAGAGTGCGAATATTTAGGAGCAGGCCAAGATGCAATGCTTTTTGGTCACTTATGCAAGAGCCAAAAAATGAAATTTTGTTTTTTGAGAACTTTCGTATGTCAAAGAGTTCATTTTTTGAACTCTGCGAATTGCTACTTCCCCATGAAGAAGTAGTTCAAAACAAATAAAAATGTACCTATTGCACTTGTATTTTTAATTGGAGTTGAAAAAATCGCGCATGAATCTTTGTGACTCGACGCTCCTTCTGCACAAAGGTATCATTGATTTCCCGTTGAGCCTCAATAAACTCCTGGTTCTGCAGCTCCAACCTGTCCAACGCCTCTTTCTTGTCGTCTGACTTCTTCTGTGTTTGAAATATGCTTAGTTGAAATTTGGCAGCTTGTAGGCATTGGTGTCTGTACGAGAAGATCAGGTGCATAAAAAGTAGAACTGGTTTTATCAATCTCCTCTGTTTTTGTGAAGACTTCATTGGTTGTCATCGAAACCACAAATCCCTCTGGCCCGCTCTTCTGGCCGCCCAGAACTGCATTGCTGCCTTTCACTTCAAAATATGTTTTCCTTAACATTCGCAGCTTACTTTTAATTTGATCTTCGAATCTTATCATAATTTAGACTTCATCGATTCTGCGAAAACCCTGTAAAACCGGTTGTTTCGCTTAGTCTTGCCATCAAGCCAGGCCAAGCAGCTCGGTTAGCTCCGCGTTTTACTAAAACAAAATCTCATTTTCCATAGCACGCGTGCATAGGGTCGGAAGTGCTGCCGCAGCGCTGCCGGTACACTGACAGTATGCACATTCTCAAATTTTTTTAGAAGCCCTCTCATTTGCTCCCATTTTTTCTTGGCAGACCAAACTACAAAAATGAAATGAAAAATGAAACATTTCTCAGAAAATGGGTTGGAAAAAAGTTTTCTCCAGAGAAAATATAGATAGGGAAGCGTAGTTTTTATACCCTTTCAGAGGGTATTATAATTTTGGTCAAAAGTGTGCAACGCAGTAAAGGAGACATCTCCGACCCTATAAAGTTTATATATTCTTGATCAGGATCACCTCCTGAGTTGCATGTCCGTCTGTCTGTTTCTACGCAAACTAGTCTCTCAGTTTTAAAGCTATCGACTTGAAACTTTGCACACACCCTTATTTTTTTTTGCACGCAGTATATAAGTCGGAACGACCGGAATCAGCCGACTATATCCTATAGCTGCCATATAACTGATTGATCGGAAATGGTGTTCGGTGTTTTTAGAGTTCAAATTTTACATGAGCGTCATCTTTGGCAAAAAAATGCGACATGCCAAATTTCGTAAGGATCGGCCGACTATATCCTATAGCTGTCATATAACTGAACGATCGGAAATGACCCAACTTTCGTGTTTTTGAAGATAGAAAGCTGGAACTTAGTACAGATTATATTTTTGGTCAGTTGCTCCAACCTACCAAAATTTCATAACGATGGGGCGACTATATCCTTTAGCTGCCATATAATTAACGATCGGAAATGGTTTTTGGCAGAAATACCAACTTTGGTATGTTTGAAGAAAAAAGTTTGGGACTTTTTTAGATTTTATATTGTAATAAATTGGGTCATATATTCATATTCCCATAAGGATCGGCCAACTATATCCAATTTTTGCGATGTATATCCGGTTTTAACTGCAAGGGTATATAAACTTCGGCTCCGCCTGAAGTTAGCTTTCCTTTCTTGTTTCATTTGTTTTAGAACTGTTGCTAGCAAAGTTTTCTTTAAAATAAAATACACTATTTTAGTGCCTATTAGTGCCTTAACTTTTAAATTAATAAAAAAAATTAAAAAACTACGTTTTTTTCGCTCAGTAAATGCTACGCTCTCATTGTTGTCTCTCAGCGAGAGATCATACTCGCTTTTGTGCGACAGCACATTGGCATGTATAAGTTGGGCTTAAGATTTAGAAAAGATGGCGAATTATAACGTTGAAGAGACAGCACCTTTCGTTTATTTCTCGTTTTTAATATTAAGCGGCCCCATATGATTATTTTTTTTTTATTTGTGTGTCTTATATTTTATTAACAACTTTCTTAGTCTATTATACGAACGTAAGTATGTTAGCACACTTCTGCTCTCGGTAGTAGGAATTACACTTCTTGTGTTTTCCAAACACATTTTCCCTAGTTTAACATAGCGTTATTTTCACTAAGGACATCTTTGACTTTCTGAACTTTGTCGTCATGGTCCTTTTCACATGTTCCGACAATATCGTGGATGTTGTTCATCACATTCTTACATGATGTTAGGAGTTCCTCAAGTTTTCTTGAACAAATTCAGGAGCAGAGTTAACGCCAATCGTTAACATCTTTTGTACCTAAATAGCTCGAGTGGGGTAATGAAAGTGGCTATGCTCCTGGTTCTCTCATCTATCTCTAACTGGTGATTTTAGTAGTTTGGTACTGGTATTTTTCGGCCTTCAATTTGGTCATAAAGGTGTAGACTGCGTTATTTGCCAGCCTCATGACTATGATTATTCTGATGTCGCCATTTTCTTTAAATGCAATGACCATGGGCGATATCCAGGGACGATGGCCTGTTACTGGCTCAATGATATCAATAGCAAGAGCTTCTTCCAATTTTGATGTTACTTTATCCTCCAGTGCAATTACTATTCGCCCTATTAGTTGCTGAATTGGCTTAACGATTGAATTTATGGATAACTTCCCCGGTAATCCTTTCCACATTGGAAAAGGAGTACATTTTTCTATTTTCTTGACTTCGAGCCCGAGACGGGTTGAGTGCCGTGTCCTTTCCGAGTAGTGATAGCGTTCCGTTTTTTATTAAGAAAAATTACGCAAACATCTTAGTGTTCTGATTTATTGATATAGGAGCGTCGGAAACGCAAATTACTTGCAGAAATTCGCGTGAAGCATATCCTTTGAACTGATTCGTTGAATATGCCCAAACGTTGAATACGGTTGCTTTATTCATCGGAAGGTCTGACCAGTCCTTTTGACTTATTAGGTTATAACGGGATCCCAAATCAATTACTACTGACATCTTCGCTTTGGATTTTAATTCCATCTTCTACCAAACGAACTTCGCTGCGTTGACGTTTACTATTATCATTATGATTATAGGATTGTTTAGTCGTTTTCGGTTTTTTCTACACTTCATTGCAAAATGGCCAATCCCCGTTCAATATTATTTTACTTTAGTTTTTTTTTTTTTTTTTTTTTTTTTTTTACCGGTCTTTTAGAATTTGGAAATGGCTTGTGCATCAATAAGAGCATCAGCTAGCATTCCTGTATTCATCATAAAGCTTAGAGGCCCAGACGACCGAGGGGCGCTCAAGAAACGCTTTGTTAGAATATATTAAGTTATTTGTTAATTATTAAGCTAAGAGGAGTTAGTAAGGAAATTTAAAATTCTATATTTTAAGTTAGAGGGACAGGAAAGAGATGTAATAGAGTAGAGACCATTGTAGTTCGAACATAATACCCTAAAAGGGTCATGCAGTGCATATGTCGAACTACAACGGGTAAGGAACAGAGGACTAAAGTTTCGAGTCCTTCTATTAGGAATGTTAAAATTTAAGCGTGTTAGTAAATGCTGGCTATCTACATCCCCGTTAATAAGGTAATGCAGAAAAACTACACCGAGCATTGTCCTACGATTTGTTAAGCTAGGTAAGTTTATGAGTAAGAGTCTTCTACTATAAGATGGAAGTTGAAGATTTGCACCCCACTTTAGACCTCTAAGTGAAAAAGTTAGGAAATTCTTTTGTACGGATTCTATGCGGTCCTGATGTACTCCATATTGGGGACTCCAGACACATGAACCGTACTCCAGTATAGGACGGACCAAAGAAATGAATAGTGTTTTGGTTATATAGGGGTCATTAAATTCTTTTGACCACCTTTTGATAAAACCAAGGACTCCATTAGCCTTATTAACCATTAAGGAAATATGGTCGGCAAATTTAAGTTTGATGTCTAATAGGATGCCGAGATCATTAACCTGGGTTAATTTTTCTAAGGCAATCCCATTAATAGAATAAGTAGCTTGCAGAGGGCAAGAACGATAAAAAAGACATATGTTTGCATTTAGATCCATTAAGTATTAGATCATTAGCTAAACACCATTTTTGAAAGTTATCAAGGTTAGACTGAAGACTGCATTGGGCAGAGATGGATTTGTACTGAAGACAAAGCTTTACATCATCTGCATACATAAGAACTAGAGAGTTCGTTGAAGCAGGGGGCAAGTCGTTTATAAAAAGCGTAAATAATAACGGGCCAAGATGACTTCCTTGAGGGACGCCGGATGTAGCACGGACCAGACGGGACTGAATTTTTTTAAATAAAACTTTGTGTCCTTCCATCTAGGTAGCTGGAGATCCACGTTAAGAGGTCTTTAGGAAAACCCAGCATATTCAGTTTACTCAACAAGAGTGAGTGATTAACTGAATCAAATGCTTTGCTGAAGTCTGTGTAAATTACATCGGTTTGATATCCCTTACAAAAGCCATCTATGACAAAGGATGTCAACTCCAAAAAGTTTGTGGTGGTGGAGCGACGCTAAAGCCATGCTGACAAGGAGTGATAATCGAAGAGCAAAGGTGTTGCAAATGAGGGGTAATTAATTTTTCAAATAACTTTGGAATTGCCGACAAGTTAGAGATGCCTCTGTAGTTGGCAGCCTCAGACTTTTTCCCTTTTTTATGTAGGGGAATTATAAATTCTAATTATTTATATAAATTATAAATTCTTCCACTTAAGGGGAAAAATCGAGGTTTCCAAAGATAAGTTGAAAAGTCTTAGAAGAGGTTTGCACAGAGCCCTGGCGCAGTATTTTAGCACACTGCCTGGTACTCCGTCGGGGCCTGGCGAATAAATGGGTTTTACCCTTAAAAGACCAGATAATAAGTTGTTCTCAGAAAAAAACGGACAGAAAATAAGATTTGCTGCTTGAATGTTATATGCGTAAGGCTGATCAGTCAATTTTGGAGGAGAATAAGTTGTTTGAAAAAATTCTGCGAATAGATCGGCAATGGCCTGATCAGAAGTCGCAGAGGAATTTTCAAACGTAAGCAGGGGTGAAAAAGATACGTGTTTACGCTTAGTGTTTACAAAATTATAAAACTGCTTTGGATCAATATAGTCAATATAATTCCTATAACCTTCAGCGTTATGCACGGTAAAATTCGACCGAGCTAGTAGGTATCTTGAGAAATCAACACTACTGCAGGTTTTTTTATATTTAAGTAAAAGCTTATTTTTTTATTTTTTAAGTTAGCGAGGCACCTTGTAAACCAAGGAGGATTTGTTGAAGCGGACGGATATTTCCAAGGCACACATGAGTCAAAAAATTTATTTAAAGTAAAATAAAATTTTTCTAAAGTGACATTAAGATCAGTGCACGCCAGAATATCAGACCAGTCAAATGTATCAATAAGGCTATCAAGTTTCTGAAAATCAGCTTTACGGAAACAGCGAATCTTATTTACCACGCTCGGAGACATCTGATCGATACCAGGAGTGGTTTCGATTGAGACCTCCAGTGTGGGGTGATATGGATCCTCTGGGGATGAAAGGGGAAAAGCTCTGGAGAGAGCAGTACCATCAGGATCAGATACAAAACATAAGTCTAAAAGCCGACCTAACGAATTTCTAACATGATTGATCTGACCTAGGGACATGTCAAACATGCCCGCGGTGAAGTCGTGGTAAGTTATAAGTGACAAAGATGGTGAGTTATCGACGTTGGACCACTTTAATTCTGGAATATTAAAGTCGCCCACCGCTACGAGTTGGTCACGATCCGTCATAAGATTAGAGACGTATCGAATGGCGGACAAATGCTGCCAATATGTAGGCGGTTCAGACATAGGAGGTATATATGAACATGTAATGTATAAAGCTTTAACGGACATAGTGATTTTAACGCAAATAAATTCTATGTCACCAAACTCTTGGGATTTCACCTCTTCAGAAGCAAGAGTAGAGTCTACCGAGATGAGGACTCCACCCCCCTTCGCTGAGGTCGATCCCGTCTAAAAGTGGTGTACTTACTTGGAAAAACTTCGGAGCTAAAGATCTCCGGATTTAACCAAGTTTCTGTAAATGCTATTATATGGGATGCAAAGAAAGAACTATCAGAATATAGCTTGGGGAGTTTGCTACGTAGCCCCCTAGTATTCTGATAGGTAAGAGTTAGTGAGGAAATTAGTTTTTTGGGTTAGTGGCCAAAGAAGAGGTGGAGGGTTGGTCAGTGGTTCCGATATTGGGAAGTCTCACTCCCACTGGTTTATTAACTTGTTTTTTTACGAAACTAGGCTGATGTTCTTCGACGAAAAGATTCTCTGGCCAAAAACTGGGAGAACAAATCGTCTTGAACATCAGCGCGGGCACACGAATCTTGAAAGAAGACGTGCGCCTTGTATAATTATATTTAAATTTTTGTATGTCCTCCACCTTTATATCGGCTTTAGTTTTGGCTTTGATATAAGCCGAGATATCAATCTCTGAAGTATCAGGGGCAAGCCGAGAAACAAATATATGTTTCGATGGAGGAATCACCTGTAACGGTTTTGGTGTCGCAGGTACGAGAACTGCAGCATCAGTCGGTGCCGGTGGTCCGGACTGTGGAATACCCTTTTGGGTGACCCTAATGGGGGTTTCGTTCCCTAGGACCTGTGGCATCACTTGAAGGGATGCCATGGCGGACATATCGGACAATTGCTCATTATCCCTGAGAAATTCTGACGAATTTTTTCAGTTAAGGCCCTTGGGGTGGCCAGAGATATAAGCGGCTGCATTAATGTCGGCTGAGCAGGCTCATTCGCATTTTCCGACCCAATAGCAAACGCAGCCATGTCGCTGCCTTTTGTGCCTTTTGATTTGGCCGAATGACAACTCTCAACGTTTGCATGTGTTTCAAAAATTCGTAATATCAGCGGGCAATGGTACAATGAATTCATTTCCGTACTCAATCTCTTGATTTTGAACTTTAACTTTGATAGTTCGACCATTATCTTCTTTTGAACGCCGAAGATAAACTGAATATCCATCATTCCCTGTGACTGTTTCAGTGACTGATATATGATAGTGACATCATTTTAGCTGATATGTTGTCATCTACTTCTTTTGAATGTAATTGGTTCAGCAACCAAATAGGGATATGAGCATGCGGTGGTCCACGCTTCTGCCATTCCACCGAGTACATATAACAAGTGTGTCACCAAAAACTCGATACTTAGTAAGCACATCCATCAAAACCTTGAGTTTTTTCTAGGCGATACCCTGGCGATTATGTCATGCGATTTGGCAGTTTTTGGCCAGGTTCCAACGCACGTTCAATTTCGGTCCACTTCGGATTGCATGTGAAAGTAATAAAAAAATCCTGAGTTCCATAATTTCGCACGTACGTCTTAGCGTCTTGAGCGTATTCGTGCTTATGGCGTGGGATTCCGATATAAGATGATAGGAGAATCGTCAGACGTCCAATATTTTGAATATCACCATCTGAATGAATAGCATAACTCAAGTGTATATAGTCCTCAGACCGTAGCATTGCCTGATTGAATCGGATGAACGTTAAACGTTCGGTCTTGATTTTGACATACATGTCGACAGCGAATTGTTGGAATAGCAGACGGCACATCAGAATGACATTCTCTTTATGTGAACGAATCATCATACGATACGCATAATAATTCATTGCGCTTAGATGTTTATTCTTTTCTGAAAATGCAGAATTAAATGAATTTTTAATGGAAACCAATAATAGCAATAATTAGTGTGTGAATATTGTACCTTTAATTGGATCGCCCATCTTCAACGTGATGTCGAATCCGTCTTGCCCTTTCCAATAAATGATTGGATATTGTAACGCATCGTACCAACGATGTGTCTCGTTTACACGATGCATGATATTGCTTCTTCGCTGAACGACAATGTCTCGCGATTTAGTTGGATCGCTAACAATAATTCCAGCAACATCATTAACAGTGGGGCCTTCTCGAATAATACTAGCTCCAAAGCAAGTCATGCGAAAGCAGTTATTGTATTCAAGAATTTGTTGAAGAAAATGGCTGGAATCAGAATGGCTGTTGTGGTGTAAGTAATGGATTCACTTTTCGACTTGCGCAGCACAATCCAGTCATTTCTCTTTTGAACTTTAACGCATTGCAATATCGGGATATAGTCGTCATGGGTCCAATATCTAAATTTTTATCATCACAGTAGTTCGCAGTGTGATCATAATGGAATGCCAAGCGATTGTATGATGATCTTCGTGTGTCCACGCGTTGTCTTAATCGTGCTCAAATCGTCTCAAACCGATGCAAAAAATAAACAAGCTTGCAGTTATTGTAACTTATAAGACCATAGTAATGCCCAGTGGAGTCCGTTTGCTAACCTTTCTGTAATGCACCGTTTTGAGTTTTTAATATCAGCCTAACTGTGTATAGTTTATCTGGGAAATTATATATGGGCAATTCTCCAGAAAGGTCAACCGCAGCCAAAAAATGCAAAGTTCATTTAAAGTATGTTTTTTTTGCATATTCGTGCAATGTATTTATTAAATGTAACAAATGTTAGCCAATTTTATGTTTACTCATAACACATTTTGAAATATTTCAATGCAAAGTAGACCAAGTGCGAATGTTCTACTTTTGGCGTTTCTAATGCTCGTTTTGTTTTAAATAATTTTCTTAAAGAGAGTCATTGAGCATTGATATTCGCTTTTCTAAATCTCCATTTATATTCAAAGAATATAAATAATATGTAAAAAAAACGATGCGATTACTAATAAGGGCGAATTTCTTATGAGCTTATTTGTCTTTACCAATGTCGCGTTCGACAGTGAAAAAGAATATTTGTTATCAGTGCATCCAAGGTTTTTGTCCAAGGAGCACCAAATATCGTGCCCCAACGTAGATTTTTGCGCTAAACAAATTAAAAAAATTTTGGTTCAATATAAGCAGAAATTCGAGTTTGGAACTCTTTTAAAGTTTGTCGCGTTCGACATTGTTAGTAAAAAGCTAAAATTTTTTTCTTTTTTTTTCAATGTATTTTTTTATATACTAGTTTTAGTGTGAACGAATGCAGGAAACGAAAAAATCAAATCCAACTAAAAATGTTGGCGAGAAAATGTAAAAAAAGGTGAACAAAAATTATTGAAGATATTTTGTTAAATTTGAAATAATAAAAAAAATATTGATGCATCAAAAATAATTTAAATACATCCTTTGCACTTCTCATTATCTAAAAAGAAACAAAAACAACACAAAAAGTATGGTGGAAGAAAATGTCGCGTGCGACATGTAGCGTGCGACAGTGATTCAAATTCAATTAAAAAAAAACTGCTTCATATTTTTAAGTCAAACAAAATGCATTTTTAAAAACAATCAGAACTTAACATTTTAAAATTAATTGCATTACAATTATCCATCACGTTTCGGTGAAATCACTGCTTGAACTAGTTTTCGAAAAAGTGACTTCTGTTTTTGTCGCGTGCGAATGCCTTACATTTTTGTGATTATTTTGATGATAAGTAATTGCCTAAAATCTATCTTGGCACAGATTATAGTGCTAACCAAGAGCCTTAAGATTCGCATTTAGAAAAAAAAAAAAAAACCATGCACATTTTTTTCAGTTTGATTGCGTACAAATGTCGCGTTCGACATGAGAGTTTGCTTTACTTATGTTTATTGTTTACTATATACTTATATTTAAAACTAAAGAGATGATAGGGAGATGAAAGCGGCAAAGCCTCTGCAGTGGCGGCGGACGAAGCTGATAGACGAAAGAGTGTGTCTCTTGGAGATGTACTCCCGTAATATCGATACTCGCGTGAGTTATCGAGATTGGTCGAGAACGAGAAGTGAAAAGGGTTGTCACAGTACTCCCCTCCTAGAGTTTCAGTTGGGAAAGATACTTTGCTGGGAAAATCTTCACACTTTCTCGGGTGTCTGAGCAGTTGACGCTGTCGTCTGATCCTGTGTTGGAGGCGGTACGTCTTTGAAGATGTAAGCTGGTTTAAGTCGATCGATGAAAACCTTGTTGTCCTTTGTGTGGCCCTTGAGTGTAATATATTTGTCGTGTTGTTTTACCACTTCTAAAGGACCCTCGTAGTTTGCTGACATCGGGGTTTTCACTCGATCCACTCGGACGAAGACGTAGGTACAATGGTTTAGGTCCGGGTGCACAAATTCTTGCGGTTTATGATGGTGCACTGGCTTAGTGGTTAGCAGTTGAGATTTGTTTTTTTGAAGAGCCTCGGTGAACTCGGACTCAGTGTGTTTTTGTGTGCTCGGTGCAAAAAATCCGCCTGGCCGCCGTAGTGTGGTGCCATAAACCATTTCCGCAGAGCTCAGCCCGATGTCGCTTTTGATTGTTGTGCGTAGGCCGAGTAGGATTAGATGCAGGGAACTGCTCCAGTTGATTGGATCGACGCATTTTAAAGCAGCTTTTACCGTTCTGTGCCAGCGTTCGATCATACCATTGGCTTTGGGTGGTACGCCGTCGTCCGCAGGTGCTTAAAACCACAAATTTTGGAAAGCTCTTGGAATAATGTAGACTCGAATTGTCGACCCAGATCGGTTGTGATGTGAAGAGGAATACCGTACTGAGCGAACCAGCCCGAAATCAGTGCGTTGGCTACAGATTGTGCTGTGATGTCTACTAAAGGAATTGCTGCGGGCCATCTTGAGAATCGATCGATACACGTGAGGCAGTATCGGTATCCGTTCGATGAAGGCAGCGGGCCGACTATGTCGATATTTATGTGTTCAAAACGGGCGTCGCTGGCGGTGTACTCTCCTAGTGGCGATTTGGTGTGACGTTGGATTTTGGCCTTCTGGCACGGGATACAAGAGCGTACGATTTTAGCGACATCCTTCGCCATGCGGGGCCAAACGTAGTGTTTTCCGACCAACTTTTTTGTTGCCTTAACTCCCGGATGGCTCAGCGAATGTAGGGCCTCAACCACGGTTTGGCGTAGGCATTTGGGCACAAACGGACATGTATGGTTATTGGCGACGTGGCAGTACAATTGCTTGTTTTAGCCTGCAAGAGACAATTTTGTTAGTGAGATGGGTTTTTCGGCGTCAGACTTGAGTAGCGATTGTAGTTCCGCATCGTTTTCCTGTTCCAGTGCCATCTCGTCGAAGTGCGTACTTAAAGTGCAAAATGGCCTGATAGATGGCAGTCAGTTCTCTATCGTTGGTGCTGTACGTCTTTTGCGTCGATGTGAATTTCCTGGAGAAGAATCCCAGTGGTTGTGTCTGCCCGTTGATGATCTGATGTACTACGGCACCCATAGCGTCGTCGGATGCGTCGGTGGTTAGAGTTAATTGTGAGTTTGGTGCCATGTAATTCAACAACGTAGCGTTTGCGAGCTCGTTCTGGCAGGCGGTGAATGCGTAGTCGGCTTCTGTACCAAAGTATCGAGGTTTTGTCGTTCTTTTTATTGCCTTGGATCAGCGTCTGGAGTATGTGCTGGTTCTCGGCTGCTCGTGGGATAAACGGCCTATAGAAATTAATCATACCCAGAAACTTTTTTAGGTCTTTAGCGATAAGCGGTGTTTTAAAATGCCGTATGGCTTCCACTTTGGCTTCGGATGGTTTTAGGCCGTGCTGACTGATGTCGTGTCCCAGGAATGTAAATTGTGTCTTACCGAATTGGCACTTCTCAAAGTTTACGGTGAGATGTGCCTTCCGAAGGCGGTCGAGGATTGTGCGGAGGTGCGTCTCGTGCTGCGCCTCGGATTCTGAAGCGATCAAAATGTCGTCGATGTAAGCAAAAACGAAGTCGAGGCCTTGTATGACGTTGTTTATGTGACGTTGAAAAGTTTGCGCTGCGTTGCGCAGACCGAACGCCATGAACAAGAATTCGAATAGCCCAAAAGGCGTTATAATTGCTGTTTTGGGAATATCTTGTGGTTCGACATGGATCTGGTGATATGCTTTTTGCAGGTCGATTTTCGAAAATAACTTCTTACCGTATAAGATGCTCGTTACATCCAGTATGTACGGAATAGGATATCGATCCGGCACGGTTACGTTGTTCAGTGTTCGTTAGTCGCCGCACGGACGCCACTCTCCATTTGCTTTCTTTACCAGGTGCAAAGGGCTGGACCAGTTGCTATTTGAGGGACGGCATATTCCTTTCTCGATGAGGTAGTGCCTTGGTAGGAGATGAGGTAGGAGAACTCGGATTGTGCAGCTTTGAGTTTGTCGGGCGCTAGTCGTCGGGCGCGGGCGTGAGTAGGCGGGCCGTTGGTCGAGATGAAGTGCGTTACTTCGGACGTTGCTGGCAGCCGGTTCGAGTTGATCGTTGCGAGATCGCGATATTTGTGAAGCAATGTAGCGTATTGGTTACTCGTGTCGTAGGATAAAACCGCGTTGATTTTACGTTGGGGGCGCGTGACATTTTGATTCCAGCAGCGTAGCCCGATCGATGAGTTTGCGTCGTTTCATATCGACGAGTAAGTCAAAATGTTGAAGAAAGTCGGATCCGATGATAGCGCAGTTGACGTCAGCTATCACGAAAGTCCACACGAAGTTTCGTCGCAATCCCAGTGACAATGCTATGCGTTTTTTCTCCATAGGTTTGTATTTTCGTGCCTTTGGCGGCAAAAAGAAGCTTTGGAGTGAGCATAGTTTTTTCGTTTTTGCAGGGTGGCATCACTGAAATGTCGGCGCCGGTATCGATGAGAAACTGTGTTTTGGAGAAATTGTCGTTGATGGCGAGGCGGCAATTGTGTTGTGGTCTTCTTCGAATTTGTCCGCCGATTCCGAAGATTGATTTCGTTTTTTGGGTCAGATGCAAAAGAGCATGGTTGGCGACATTTCTTGGCGGCGTTACCAAATTAGCTGTGGTACCAACACATGTCTCCAGCTATGACGCTGTTGCGATCCGTTCGCAAGCTGTTCTTGCGAGAACGGTTTCTGAAGAGCGCGTTGATTTGTTGTTCGATGCGGTCTAGACGATCGTCGGAAACGGCGCTGCTGGTTGGCGCCGACTTGGCGTCGATGGTGCGTACCTGATGAAAATCACCGACTTCCATCACTTTATCTGCCAACTTAGCTAAGTTTGCTAGGCTGGCGTCCGATGCTTGCAAGATCGCTTGCACTTGTGTTGGTAAGCGCTGCAGCCACAGTGCTTTCAGGAAAGATTCTTGAACTTTGTTTGCGGCGAGTGCGTTTAACTCGTTGAGCAGTTGCGTGGGGCGCTTATCACCAAGGTCGGTCTCCGATATAAACTTCTGGATTTTCTTTTGTTCGCTTTCGCAGAAGCGTTCCAGGATGCACGATTTCAAATTTTCGTACTTGCCTGTGCGTGGTTGTTTGACGATGGCGTCGGCAATTCGGGCCAACACCGGTGCTTCGATTGACGCTAGGATTGTGTTAAATTTCGTTTCGTCCGAGGTTATTCCCGCCAGAACGAATTGGGCTTCGATTTGCGATAGCCATAATTCTGGATGTTCGTATATCTGTGTATATAGTGATCACGTCGGGGTCACCAATTTGCTTTACTTATGTTTATTGTTTACTATATACTTATATTTAAAACTAAAAAGATGATCGGGAGATGAAAGCGGCAAAGCCTCTGCAGTGGCGGCGGACGAAGCTGACGAAACTTATTGAGGGGAGAGTGTGTCTCCTGGAGATGTTCTCCCGTAATATCGATACTCGCGTGAGTTATCGAGTTTTGTCGATCACGAGAACTGAAAGGGGTTGCCACAAGAGAATTGCCCATATATAAATTATCTGGTTGGGAAAAATAAATCAATTAGGTGTAAATTTTAAGCAAGATTGCACCATAAACTTCTGCACGGATTTACTGTGACCAAAAACCACCACTGAATGAAATTCCCCTCCAGCGCCAAATCATGATGCCCCTTCTTAGTCAAATATTTTCATACTCATATTTTCTCATATTTTCATTTGTTAGCGACGTCGATCGTAAGCCTTTGAACTAAAAATGGCTAAAAAACATATTGGTCTGAGCATTTTTTTAACCCTGTGTCGCATATGAACTACATTCCTGAAGTGTGTTCGTGTGTTCGTGTGTACGTTTATGTCTTCCACTTTAATAGGAAAATCTAAAAGATGAGTAGTAAGTTTTGATTTTGTTCCGTCACCAGTCGAATATAATGAAGCATTTAAGAAAATTGTCGAGCTAGTCTAAGAGCACGAGTTTCAAAAAGAAATAGAAGTGATCCAAAAAGGTTGAATAATATTAAATCTATTAAATATTAAATTATTATTAAATAATAATAATAAAATTATTCAGGTGTTTCGGGTGGGCTTAACTTTTCGTAGTTGCGGGTCGGGAGGTAGTCGCTCATGCTCCTATGTCCTACGATGCCAAGTTTTCAGTATTGTTGAAAAAAAGTTCTTAATTTGTTCAGAGCTACCTCCGATACTTGCACGGGTCGAATTTTCATGTGGAAAGTGGACAGAATTTTCATCAGAAAGTACGGTCATGCATTCGCTGCTTTAACCCTTTAACTGATTTTTTTTTATTGGCTTTTTAAAGGTTCGTTAGGCGCCTCTGCCAGTTACTTGAAGTCGGATGGATGCCTTCAACAGGGCCGGTGTAAACTAGTTAAATTAACTAGTTTAACTAGTTTTAAATTTGGTTGAACAATACAAAATTATTGTGTATATTTAACTTAAATATTTAATTTGTTATCTCTTGCAAGTTATCTCTAATCGAGTATATTACTATGTTTACGCGACAGCAATCACGATTAATTTCCAAAGTCGCTGAGTTGATGCACAGAAGATCGATGGTTTTATTAAAAGCGAGGTGGTTTTTGGTTGCCAGGAGTCACACGATGCTTATGCAGGCTTACCCGGCTGCAACCGCGACTCTCAGCCTGAGGACATCCAGAGTGCGAATATTTAGGAGCAGGCCAAGATGCAATGCTTTTTGGTCACTTATGCAAGAGCCAAAAAATGAAATTTTGTTTTTTGAGAACTTTCGTATGTCAAAGAGTTCATTTTTTGAACTCTGCGAATTGCTACTTCCCCATGAAGAAGTAGTTCAAAACAAATAAAAATGTACCTATTGCACTTGTATTTTTAATTGGAGTTGAAAAAATCGCGCATGAATCTTTGTGACTCGACGCTCCTTCTGCACAAAGGTATCATTGATTTCCCGTTGAGCCTCAATAAACTCCTGGTTCTGCAGCTCCAACCTGTCCAACGCCTCTTTCTTGTCGTCTGACTTCTTCTGTGTTTGAAATATGCTTAGTTGAAATTTGGCAGCTTGTAGGCATTGGTGTCTGTACGAGAAGATCAGGTGCATAAAAAGTAGAACTGGTTTTATCAATCTCCTCTGTTTTTGTGAAGACTTCATTGGTTGTCATCGAAACCACAAATCCCTCTGGCCCGCTCTTCTGGCCGCCCAGAACTGCATTGCTGCCTTTCACTTCAAAATATGTTTTCCTTAACATTCGCAGCTTACTTTTAATTTGATCTTCGAATCTTATCATAATTTAGACTTCATCGATTCTGCGAAAACCCTGTAAAACCGGTTGTTTCGCTTAGTCTTGCCATCAAGCCAGGCCAAGCAGCTCGGTTAGCTCCGCGTTTTACTAAAACAAAATCTCATTTTCCATAGCACGCGTGCATAGGGTCGGAAGTGCTGCCGCAGCGCTGCCGGTACACTGACAGTATGCACATTCTCAAATTTTTTTAGAAGCCCTCTCATTTGCTCCCATTTTTTCTTGGCAGACCAAACTACAAAAATGAAATGAAAAATGAAACATTTCTCAGAAAATGGGTTGGAAAAAGTTTTCTCCAGAGAAAATATAGATAGGGAAGCGTAGTTTTTATACCCTTTCAGAGGGTATTATAATTTTGGTCAAAAGTGTGCAACGCAGTAAAGGAGACATCTCCGACCCTATAAAGTTTATATATTCTTGATCAGGATCACCTCCTGAGTTGCATGTCCGTCTGTCTGTTTCTACGCAAACTAGTCTCTCAGTTTTAAAGCTATCGACTTGAAACTTTGCACACACCCTTATTTTTTTTTGCACGCAGTATATAAGTCGGAACGACCGGAATCAGCCGACTATATCCTATAGCTGCCATATAACTGATTGATCGGAAATGGTGTTCGGTGTTTTTAGAGTTCAAATTTTACATGAGCGTCATCTTTGGCAAAAAAATGCGACATGCCAAATTTCGTAAGGATCGGCCGACTATATCCTATAGCTGTCATATAACTGAACGATCGGAAATGACCCAACTTTCGTGTTTTTGAAGATAGAAAGCTGGAACTTAGTACAGATTATATTTTTGGTCAGTTGCTCCAACCTACCAAATTTCATAACGATGGGGCGACTATATCCTTTAGCTGCCATATAATTAACGATCGGAAATGGTTTTTGGCAGAAATACCAACTTTGGTATGTTTGAAGAAAAAAGTTTGGGACTTTTTTAGATTTTATATTGTAATAAATTGGGTCATATATTCATATTCCCATAAGGATCGGCCAACTATATCCAATTTTTGCGATGTATATCCGGTTTTAACTGCAAGGGTATATAAACTTCGGCTCCGCCTGAAGTTAGCTTTCCTTTCTTGTTTCATTTGTTTTAGAACTGTTGCTAGCAAAGTTTTCTTTAAAATAAAATACACTATTTTAGTGCCTATTAGTGCCTTAACTTTTAAATTAATAAAAAAAATTAAAAAACTACGTTTTTTCGCTCAGTAAATGCTACGCTCTCATTGTTGTCTCTCAGCGAGAGATCATACTCGCTTTTGTGCGACAGCACATTGGCATGTATAAGTTGGGCTTAAGATTTAGAAAAGATGGCGAATTATAACGTTGAAGAGACAGCACCTTTCGTTTATTTCTCGTTTTTAATATTAAGCGGCCCCATATGATTATTTTTTTTTATTTGTGTGTCTTATATTTTATTAACAACTTTCTTAGTCTATTATACGAACGTAAGTATGTTAGCACACGTCTGCTCTCGGTAGTAGGAATTACACTTCTTGTGTTTTCCAAACACATTTTCCCTAGTTTAACATAGCGTTATTTTCACTAAGGACATCTTTGACTTTCTGAACTTTGTCGTCATGGTCCTTTTCACATGTTCCGACAATATCGTGGATGTTGTTCATCACATTCTTACATGATGTTAGGAGTTCCTCAAGTTTTCTTGAACAAATTCAGGAGCAGAGTTAACGCCAATCGTTAACATCTTTTGTACCTAAATAGCTCGAGTGGGGTAATGAAAGTGGCTATGCTCCTGGTTCTCTCATCTATCTCTAACTGGTGATTTTAGTAGTTTGGTACTGGTATTTTTCGGCCTTCAATTTGGTCATAAAGGTGTAGACTGCGTTATTTGCCAGCCTCATGACTATGATTATTCTGATGTCGCCATTTTCTTTAAATGCAATGACCATGGGCGATATCCAGGGACGATGGCCTGTTACTGGCTCAATGATATCAATAGCAAGAGCTTCTTCCAATTTTGATGTTACTTTATCCTCCAGTGCAATTACTATTCGCCCTATTAGTTGCTGAATTGGCTTAACGATTGAATTTATGGATAACTTCCCCGGTAATCCTTTCCACATTGGAAAAGGAGTACATTTTTCTATTTTCTTGACTTCGAGCCCGAGACGGGTTGAGTGCCGTGTCCTTTCCGAGTAGTGATAGCGTTCCGTTTTTTATTAAGAAAAATTACGCAAACATCTCAGTGTTCTGATTTATTGATATAGGAGCGTCGGAAACGCAAATTACTTGCAGAAATTCGCGTGAAGCATATCCTTTGAACTGATTCGTTGAATATGCCCAAACGTTGAATACGGTTGCTTTATTCATCGGAAGGTCTGACCAGTCCTTTTGACTTATTAGGTTATAACGGGATCCCAAATCAATTACTACTGACATCTTCGCTTTGGATTTTAATTCCATCTTCTACCAAAGGAACTTCGCTGCGTTGACGTTTACTATTATCATTATGATTATAGGATTGTTTAGTCGTTTTCGGTTTTTTCTACACTTCATTGCAAAATGGCCAATCCCCGTTCAATATTATTTTACTTTTTTTTTTTTTTTTTTTTTTTTTTTTTTTTTTACCGGTCTTTTAGAATTTGGAAATGGCTTGTGCATCAATAAGAGCATCAGCTAGCATTCCTGTATTCATCATAAAGCTTAGAGGCCCAGACGACCGAGGGGCGCTCAAGAAACGCTTTGTTAGAATATATTAAGTTATTTGTTAATTATTAAGCTAAGAGGAGTTAGTAAGGAAATTTAAAATTCTATATTTTAAGTTAGAGGGACAGGAAAGAGATGTAATAGAGTAGAGACCATTGTAGTTCGAACATAATACCCTAAAAGGGTCATGCAGTGCATATGTCGAACTACAACGGGTAAGGAACAGAGGACTAAAGTTTCGAGTCCTTCTATTAGGAATGTTAAAATTTAAGCGTGTTAGTAAATGCTGGCTATCTACATCCCCGTTAATAAGGTAATGCAGAAAAACTACACCGAGCATTGTCCTACGATTTGTTAAGCTAGGTAAGTTTATGAGTAAGAGTCTACTACTATAAGATGGAAGTTGAAGATTTGCACCCCAGTTTAGACCTCTAAGTGAAAAAGTTAGGAAATTCTTTTGTACGGATTCTATGCGGTCCTGATGTACTCCATATTGGGGACTCCAGACACATGAACCGTACTCCAGTATAGGACGGACCAAAGAAATGAATAGTGTTTTGGTTATATAGGGGTCATTAAATTCTTTTGACCACCTTTTGATAAAACCAAGGACTCCATTAGCCTTATTAACCATTAAGGAAATATGGTCGGCAAATTTAAGTTTGATGTCTAATAGGATGCCGAGATCATTAACCTGGGTTAATTTTTCTAAGGCAATCCCATTAATAGAATAAGTAGCTTGCAGAGGGCAAGAACGATAAAAAGACATATGTTTGCATTTAGATCCATTAAGTATTAGATCATTAGCTAAACACCATTTTTGAAAGTTATCAAGGTTAGACTGAAGACTGCATTGGGCAGAGATGGATTTGTACTGAAGACAAAGCTTTACATCATCTGCATACATAAGAACTAGAGAGTTCGTTGAAGCAGGGGGCAAGTCGTTTATAAAAAGCGTAAATAATAACGGGCCAAGATGACTTCCTTGAGGGACGCCGGATGTAGCACGGACCAGACGGGACTGAATTTTTTAAATAAAACTCTTTGTGTCCTTCCATCTAGGTAGCTGGAGATCCACGTTAAGAGGTCTTTAGGAAAACCCAGCATATTCAGTTTACTCAACAAGAGTGAGTGATTAACTGAATCAAATGCTTTGCTGAAGTCTGTGTAAATTACATCGGTTTGATATCCCTTACAAAAGCCATCTATGACAAAGGATGTCAACTCCAAAAAGTTTGTGGTGGTGGAGCGACGCTAAAGCCATGCTGACAAGGAGTGATAATCGAAGAGCAAAGGTGTTGCAAATGAGGGGTAATTAATTTTTCAAATAACTTTGGAATTGCCGACAAGTTAGAGATGCCTCTGTAGTTGGCAGCCTCAGACTTTTTCCCTTTTTTATGTAGGGGAATTATAAATTCTAATTATTTATATAAATTATAAATTCTTCCACTTAAGGGGAAAAATCGAGGTTTCCAAAGATAAGTTGAAAAGTCTTAGAAGAGGTTTGCACAGAACCCTGGCGCAGTATTTTAGCACACAGCCTAGTACTCCGTCGGGGCCTGGCGAATAAATGGGTTTTACCCTTAAAAGACCAGATAATAAGTTGTTCTCAGAAAACGACGGACAGAAAATAAGATTTGCTGCTTGAATGTTATATGCGTAAGGCTGATCAGTCAATTTTGGAGGAGAATAAGTTGTTTGAAAAAATTCTGCGAATAGATCGGCAATGGCCTGATCAGAAGTCGCAGAGGAATTTTCAAACGTAAGCAGGGGTGAAAAAGATACGTGTTTACGCTTAGTGTTTACAAAATTATAAAACTGCTTTGGATCAATATAGTCAATATAATTCCTATAACCTTCAGCGTTATGCACGGTAAAATTCGACCGAGCTAGTAGGTATCTTGAGAAATCAACACTACTGCAGGTTTTTTTATATTTAAGTAAAAGCTTATTTTTTTTATTTTTTAAGTTAGCGAGGCACCTTGTAAACCAAGGAGGATTTGTTGAAGCGGACGGATATTTCCAAGGCACACATGAGTCAAAAAATTTATTTAAAGTAAAATAAAATTTTTCTAAAGTGACATTAAGATCAGTGCACGCCAGAATATCAGACCAGTCAAATGTATCAATAAGGCTATCAAGTTTCTGAAAATCAGCTTTACGGAAACAGCGAATCTTATTTACCACGCTCGGAGACATCTGATCGATACCAGGAGTGGTTTCGATTGAGACCTCCAGTGTGGGGTGATATGGATCCTCTGGGGATGAAAGGGGAAAAGCTCTGGAGAGAGCAGTACCATCAGGATCAGATACAAAACATAAGTCTAAAAGCCGACCTAACGAATTTCTAACATGATTGATCTGAACTAGGGACATGTCAAACATGCCCGCGGTGAAGTCGTGGTAAGTTATAAGTGACAAAGATGGTGAGTTATCGACGTTGGACCACTTTAATTCTGGAATATTAAAGTCGCCCACCGCTACGAGTTGGTCACGATCCGTCATAAGATTAGAGACGTATCGAATGGCGGACAAATGCTGCCAATATGTAGGCGGTTCAGACATAGGAGGTATATATGAACATGTAATGTATAAAGCTTTAACGGACATAGTGATTTTAACGCAAATAAATTCTATGTCACCAAACTCTTGGGATTTCACCTCTTCAGAAGCAAGAGTAGAGTCTACCGAGATGAGGACTCCACCCCCCTTCGCTGAGATCGATCCCGTCTAAAAGTGGTGTACTTACTTGGAAAAACTTCGGAGCTAAAGATCTCCGGATTTAACCAAGTTTCTGTAAATTCTATTATATGGGATGCAAAGAAAGAACTATCAGAATATAGCTTGGGGAGTTTGCTACGTAGCCCCCTAGTATTCTGATAGGTAAGAGTTAGTGAGGAAATTAGTTTTTTGGGTTAGTGGCCAAAGAAGAGGTGGAGGGTTGGTCAGTGGTTCCGATATTGGGAAGTCTCACTCCCACTGGTTTATTAACTTGTTTTTTTACGAAACTAGGCTGATGTTCTTCGACGAAAAGATTCTCTGGCCAAAAACTGGGAGAACAAATCGTCTTGAACATCAGCGCGGGCACACGAATCTTGAAAGAAGACGTGCGCCTTGTATAATTATATTTAAATTTTTGTATGTCCTCCACCTTTATATCGGCTTTAGTTTTGGCTTTGATATAAGCCGAGATATCAATCTCTGAAGTATCAGGGGCAAGCCGAGAAACAAATATATGTTTCGATGGAGGAATCACCTGTAACGGTTTTGGTGTCGCAGGTACGAGAACTGCAGCATCAGTCTGTGCCGGTGGTCCGGACTGTGGAATACCCTTTTGGGTGACCCTAATGGGGGTTTCGTTCCCTAGGACCTGTGGCATCACTTGAAGGGATGCCATGGCGGACATATCGGACAATTGCTCATTATCCCTGAGAAATTCTGACGAATTTTTTTCAGTTAAGGCCCTTGGGGTGGCCAGAGATATAAGCGGCTGCATTAATGTCGGCTGAGCAGGCTCATTCGCATTTTCCGACCCAATAGCAAACGCAGCCATGTCGCTGCCTTTTGTGCCTTTTGATTTGGCCGAATGACAACTCTCAACGTTTGCATGTGTTTCAAAAATTCGTAATATCAGCGGGCAATGGTACAATGAATTCATTTCCGTACTCAATCTCTTGATTTTGAACTTTAACTTTGATAGTTCGACCATTATCTTCTTTTGAACGCCGAAGATAAACTGAATATCCATCATTCCCTGTGACTGTTTCAGTGACTGATATATGATAGTGACATCATTTTAGCTGATATGTTGTCATCTACTTCTTTTGAATGTAATTGGTTCAGCAACCAAATAGGGATATGAGCATGCGGTAGTCCACGCTTCTGCCATTTCACCGAGTACATATAACAAGTGTGTCACCAAAAACTCGATACTTAGTAAGCACATCCATCAAAACCTTGAGTTTTTTCTATGCGATACTCTGGCGATTATGTCATGCGATTTGGCAGTTTTTGGCCAGGTTCCAGCGCACGTTCAATTTCGGTCCACTTCGGATTGCATGTGAAAGTAATAAAAAAATCCTGAGTTCCATAATTTCGCACGTACGTCTTAGCGTCTTGAGCGTATTCGTGCTTATGGCGTGGGATTCCGATATAAGATGATAGGAGAATCGTCAGACGTCCAATATTTTGAATATCACCATCTGAATGAATAGCATAACTCAAGTGTATATAGTCCTCAGACCGTAGCATTGCCTGATTGAATCGGATGAACGTTAAACGTTCGGTCTTGATTTTGACATACATGTCGACAGCGAATTGTTGGAATAGCAGACGGCACATCAGAATGACATTCTCTTTATGTGAACGAATCATCATACGATACGCATAATAATTCATTGCGCTTAGATGTTTATTCTTTTCTGAAAATGCAGAATTAAATGAATTTTTAATGGAAACCAATAATAGCAATAATTAGTGTGTGAATATTGTACCTTTAATTGGATCGCCCATCTTCAACGTGATGTCGAATCCGTCTTGCCCTTTCCAATAAATGATTGGATATTGTAACGCATCGTACCAACGATGTGTCTCGTTTACACGATGCATGATATTGCTTCTTCGCTGAACGACAATGTCTCGCGATTTAGTTGGATCGCTAACAATAATTCCAGCAACATCATTAACAGTGGGGCCTTCTCGAATAATACTAGCTCCAAAGCAAGTCATGCGAAAGCAGTTATTGTATTCAAGAATTTGTTGAAGAAAATGGCTGGAATCAGAATGGCTGTTGTGGTGTAAGTAATGGATTCACTTTTCGACTTGCGCAGCACAATCCAGTCATTTCTCTTTTGAACTTTAACGCATTGCAATATCGGGATATAGTCGTCATGGGTCCAATATCTAAATTTTTATCATCACAGTAGTTCGCAGTGTGATCATAATGGAATGCCAAGCGATTGTATGATGATCTTCGTGTGTCCACGCGTTGTCTTAATCGTGCTCAAATCGTCTCAAACCGATGCCAAAAATAAACAAGCTTGCAGTTATTGTAACTTATAAGACCATAGTAATGCCCAGTGGAGTCCGTTTGCTAACCTTTCTGTAATGCACCGTTTTGAGTTTTTAATATCAGCCTAACTGTGTATAGTTTATCTGGGAAATTATATATGGGCAATTCTCCAGAAAGGTCAACCGCAGCCAAAAAATGCAAAGTTCATTTAAAGTATGTTTTTTTTGCATATTCGTGCAATGTATTTATTAAATGTAACAAATGTTAGCCAATTTTATGTTTACTCATAACACATTTTGAAATATTTCAATGCAAAGTAGACCAAGTGCGAATGTTCTACTTTTGGCGTTTCTAATGCTCGTTTTGTTTTAAATAATTTTCTTAAAGAGAGTCATTGAGCATTGATATTCGCTTTTCTAAATCTCCATTTATATTCAAAGAATATAAATAATATGTAAAAAAACGATGCGATTACTAATAAGGGCGAATTTCTTATGAGCTTATTTGTCTTTACCAATGTCGCGTTCGACAGTGAAAAAGAATATTTGTTATCAGTGCATCCAAGGTTTTTGTCCAAGGAGCACCAAATATCGTGCCCCAACGTAGATTTTTGCGCTAAACAAATTAAAAAAAATTTTGGTTCAATATAAGCAGAAATTCGAGTTTGGAACTCTTTTTAAAGTTTGTCGCGTTCGACATTGTTAGTAAAAAGCTAAAATTTTTTTCTTTTTTTTTCAATGTATTTTTTTATATACTAGCTTTAGTGTGAACGAATGCAGGAAACGAAAAATCAAATCCAACTAAAAATGTTGGCGAGAAAATGTAAAAAAAGGTGAACAAAAATTATTGAAGATATTTTGTTAAATTTGAAATAATAAAAAAAATATTGATGCATCAAAAATAATTTAAATACATCCTTTGCACTTCTCATTATCTAAAAAGAAACAAAAACAACACAAAAAGTATGGTGGAAGAAAATGTCGCGTGCGACATGTAGCGTGCGACAGTGATTCAAATTCAATTAAAAAAAACTGCTTCATATTTTTAAGTCAAACAAAATGCATTTTTAAAAACAATCAGAACTTAACATTTTAAAATTAATTGCATTACAATTATCCATCACGTTTCGGTGAAATCACTGCTTGAACTAGTTTTCGAAAAAGTGACTTCTGTTTTTGTCGCGTGCGAATGCCTTACATTTTTGTGATTATTTTGATGATAAGTAATTGCCTAAAATCTATCTTGGCACAGATTATAGTGCTAATCAAGAGCCTTAAGATTCGCATTTAGAAAAAAAAAAAAAACCATGCACATTTTTTTCAGTTTGATTGCGTACAAATGTCGCGTTCGACATGAGAGTTTGCTTTACTTATGTTTATTGTTTACTATATACTTATATTTAAAACTAAAGAGATGATAGGGAGATGAAAGCGGCAAAGCCTCTGCAGTGGCGGCGGACGAAGCTGATAGACGAAAGAGTGTGTCTCTTGGAGATGTACTCCCGTAATATCGATACTCGCGTGAGTTATCGAGATTGGTCGAGAACGAGAAGTGAAAAGGGTTGTCACAGTACTCCCCTCCTAGAGTTTCAGTTGGGAAAGATACTTTGCTGGGAATCTGATTCGTCGTCCTGATCTTCACACTTTCTCGGGTGTCTGAGCAGTTGACGCTGTCGTCTGATCCTGTGTTGGAGGCGGTACGTCTTTGAAGATGTAAGCTGGTTTAAGTCGATCGATGAAAACCTTGTTGTCCTTTGTGTGGCCCTTGAGTGTAATATATTTGTCGTGTTGTTTTACCACTTCTAAAGGACCCTCGTAGTTTGCTGACATCGGGGTTTTCACTCGATCCACTCGGACGAAGACGTAGGTACAATGGTTTAGGTCCGGGTGCACAAATTCTTGCGGTTTATGATGGTGCACTGGCTTAGTGGTTAGCAGTTGAGATTTGTTTTTTTGAAGAGCCTCGGTGAACTCGGACTCAGTGTGTTTTTGTGTGCTCGGTGCAAAAAATCCGCCTGGCCGCCGTAGTGTGGTGCCATAAACCATTTCCGCAGAGCTCAGCCCGATGTCGCTTTTTGATTGTTGTGCGTAGGCCGAGTAGGATTAGATGCAGGGAACTGCTCCAGTTGATTGGATCGACGCATTTTAAAGCAGCTTTTACCGTTCTGTGCCAGCGTTCGATCATACCATTGGCTTTGGGTGGTACGCCGTCGTCCGCAGGTGCTTAAAACCACAAATTTTGGAAAGCTCTTGGAATAATGTAGACTCGAATTGTCGACCCAGATCGGTTGTGATGTGAAGAGGAATACCGTACTGAGCGAACCAGCCCGAAATCAGTGCGTTGGCTACAGATTGTGCTGTGATGTCTACTAAAGGAATTGCTGCGGGCCATCTTGAGAATCGATCGATACACGTGAGGCAGTATCGGTATCCGTTCGATGAAGGCAGCGGGCCGACTATGTCGATATTTATGTGTTCAAAACGGGCGTCGCTGGCGGTGTACTCTCCTAGTGGCGATTTGGTGTGACGTTGGATTTTGGCCTTCTGGCACGGGATACAAGAGCGTACGATTTTAGCGACATCCTTCGCCATGCGGGGCCAAACGTAGTGTTTTCCGACCAACTTTTTGTTGCCTTAACTCCCGGATGGCTCAGCGAATGTAGGGCCTCAACCACGGTTTGGCGTAGGCATTTGGGCACAAACGGACATGTATGGTTATTGGCGACGTGGCAGTACAATTGCTTGTTTTAGCCTGCAAGAGACAATTTTGTTAGTGAGATGGGTTTTTCGGCGTCAGACTTGAGTAGCGATTGTAGTTCCGCATCGTTTTCCTGTTCCAGTGCCATCTCGTCGAAGTGCGTACTTAAAGTGCAAAATGGCCTGATAGATGGCAGTCAGTTCTCTATCGTTGGTGCTGTACGTCTTTTGCGTCGATGTGAATTTCCTGGAGAAGAATCCCAGTGGTTGTGTCTGCCCGTTGATGATCTGATGTACTACGGCACCCATAGCGTCGTCGGATGCGTCGGTGGTTAGAGTTAATTGTGAGTTTGGTGCCATGTAATTCAACAACGTAGCGTTTGCGAGCTCGTTCTGGCAGGCGGTGAATGCGTAGTCGGCTTCTGTACCAAAGTATCGAGGTTTTGTCGTTCTTTTTATTGCCTTGGATCAGCGTCTGGAGTATGTGCTGGTTCTCGGCTGCTCGTGGGATAAACGGCCTATAGAAATTAATCATACCCAGAAACTTTTTAGGTCTTTAGCGATAAGCGGTGTTTTAAAATGCCGTATGGCTTCCACTTTGGCTTCGGATGGTTTTAGGCCGTGCTGACTGATGTCGTGTCCCAGGAATGTAAATTGTGTCTTACCGAATTGGCACTTCTCAAAGTTTACGGTGAGATGTGCCTTCCGAAGGCGGTCGAGGATTGTGCGGAGGTGCGTCTCGTGCTGCGCCTCGGATTCTGAAGCGATCAAAATGTCGTCGATGTAAGCAAAAACGAAGTCGAGGCCTTGTATGACGTTGTTTATGTGACGTTGAAAAGTTTGCGCTGCGTTGCGCAGACCGAACGCCATGAACAAGAATTCGAATAGCCCAAAAGGCGTGATAATTGCTGTTTTGGGAATATCTTGTGGTTCGACATGGATCTGGTGATATGCTTTTTGCAGGTCGATTTTCGAAAATAACTTCTTACCGTATAAGATGCTCGTTACATCCAGTATGTACGGAATAGGATATCGATCCGGCACGGTTACGTTGTTCAGTGTTCGTTAGTCGCCGCACGGACGCCACTCTCCATTTGCTTTCTTTACCAGGTGCAAAGGGCTGGACCAGTTGCTATTTGAGGGACGGCATATTCCTTTCTCGATGAGGTAGTGCCTTGGTAGGAGATGAGGTAGGAGAACTCGGATTGTGCAGCTTTGAGTTTGTCGGGCGCTAGTCGTCGGGCGCGGGCGTGAGTAGGCGGGCCGTTGGTCGAGATGAAGTGCGTTACTTCGGACGTTGCTGGCAGCCGGTTCGAGTTGATCGTTGCGAGATCGCGATATTTGTGAAGCAATGTAGCGTATTGGTTACTCGTGTCGTAGGATAAAACCGCGTTGATTTTACGTTGGGGGCGCGTGACATTTTGATTCCAGCAGCGTAGCCCGATCGATGAGTTTGCGTCGTTTCATATCGACGAGTAAGTCAAAATGTTGAAGAAAGTCGGATCCGATGATAGCGCAGTTGACGTCAGCTATCACGAAAGTCCACACGAAGTTTCGTCGCAATCCCAGTGACAATGCTATGCGTTTTTCTCCATAGGTTTGTATTTTCGTGCCTTTGGCGGCAAAAAGAAGCTTTGGAGTGAGCATAGTTTTTTCGTTTTTGCAGGGTGGCATCACTGAAATGTCGGCGCCGGTATCGATGAGAAACTGTGTTTTGGAGAAATTGTCGTTGATGGCGAGGCGGCAATTGTGTTGTGGTCTTCTTCGAATTTGTCCGCCGATTCCGAAGATTGATTTCGTTTTTTGGGTCAGATGCAAAAGAGCATGGTTGGCGACATTTCTTGGCGGCGTTACCAAATTAGCTGTGGTACCAACACATGTCTCCAGCTATGACGCTGTTGCGATCCGTTCGCAAGCTGTTCTTGCGAGAACGGTTTCTGAAGAGCGCGTTGATTTGTTGTTCGATGCGGTCTAGACGATCGTCGGAAACGGCGCTGCTGGTTGGCGCCGACTTGGCGTCGATGGTGCGTACCTGATGAAAATCACCGACTTCCATCACTTTATCTGCCAACTTAGCTAAGTTTGCTAGGCTGGCGTCCGATGCTTGCAAGATCGCTTGCACTTGTGTTGGTAAGCGCTGCAGCCACAGTGCTTTCAGGAAAGATTCTTGAACTTTGTTTGCGGCGAGTGCGTTTAACTCGTTGAGCAGTTGCGTGGGGCGCTTATCACCAAGGTCGGTCTCCGATATAAACTTCTGGATTTTCTTTTGTTCGCTTTCGCAGAAGCGTTCCAGGATGCACGATTTCAAATTTTCGTACTTGCCTGTGCGTGGTTGTTTGACGATGGCGTCGGCAATTCGGGCCAACACCGGTGCTTCGATTGACGCTAGGATTGTGTTAAATTTCGTTTCGTCCGAGGTTATTCCCGCCAGAACGAATTGGGCTTCGATTTGCGATAGCCATAATTCTGGATGTTCGTATATCTGTGTATATAGTGATCACGTCGGGGTCACCAATTTGCTTTACTTATGTTTATTGTTTACTATATACTTATATTTAAAACTAAAAAGATGATCGGGAGATGAAAGCGGCAAAGCCTCTGCAGTGGCGGCGGACGAAGCTGACGAAACTTATTGAGGGGAGAGTGTGTCTCCTGGAGATGTTCTCCCGTAATATCGATACTCGCGTGAGTTATCGAGTTTTGTCGATCACGAGAACTGAAAGGGGTTGCCACAAGAGAATTGCCCATATATAAATTATCTGGTTGGGAAAAATAAATCAATTAGGTGTAAATTTTAAGCAAGATTGCACCATAAACTTCTGCACGGATTTACTGTGACCAAAAACCACCACTGAATGAAATTCCCCTCCAGCGCCAAATCATGATGCCCCTTCTTAGTCAAATATTTTCATACTCATATTTTCTCATATTTTCATTTGTTAGCGACGTCGATCGTAAGCCTTTGAACTAAAAATGGCTAAAAAACATATTGGTCTGAGCATTTTTTTAACCCTGTGTCGCATATGAACTACATTCCTGAAGTGTGTTCGTGTGTTCGTGTGTACGTTTATGTCTTCCACTTTAATAGGAAAATCTAAAAGATGAGTAGTAAGTTTTGATTTTGTTCCGTCACCAGTCGAATATAATGAAGCATTTAAGAAAATTGTCGAGCTAGTCTAAGAGCACGAGTTTCAAAAAGAAATAGAAGTGATCCAAAAAGGTTGAATAATATTAAATCTATTAAATATTAAATTATTATTAAATAATAATAATAATATTATTCAGGTGTTTCGGGTGGGCTTAACTTTTCGTAGTTGCGGGTCGGGAGGTAGTCGCTCATGCTCCTATGTCCTACGATGCCAAGTTTTCAGTATTGTTGAAAAAAAGTTCTTAATTTGTTCAGAGCTACCTCCGATACTTGCACGGGTCGAATTTTCATGTGGAAAGTGGACAGAATTTTCATCAGAAAGTACGGTCATGCATTCGCTGCTTTAACCCTTTAACTGATTTTTTTTATTGGCTTTTTAAAGGTTCGTTAGGCGCCTCTGCCAGTTACTTGAAGTCGGATGGATGCCTTCAACAGGGCCGGTGTAAACTAGTTAAATTAACTAGTTTAACTAGTTTTAAATTTGGTTGAACAATACAAAATTATTGTGTATATTTAACTTAAATATTTAATTTGTTATCTCTTGCAAGTTATCTCTAATCGAGTATATTACTATGTTTACGCGACAGCAATCACGATTAATTTCCAAAGTCGCTGAGTTGATGCACAGAAGATCGATGGTTTTATTAAAAGCGAGGTGGTTTTTGGTTGCCAGGAGTCACACGATGCTTATGCAGGCTTACCCGGCTGCAACCGCGACTCTCAGCCTGAGGACATCCAGAGTGCGAATATTTAGGAGCAGGCCAAGATGCAATGCTTTTTGGTCACTTATGCAAGAGCCAAAAAATGAAATTTTGTTTTTTGAGAACTTTCGTATGTCAAAGAGTTCATTTTTTGAACTCTGCGAATTGCTACTTCCCCATGAAGAAGTAGTTCAAAACAAATAAAAATGTACCTATTGCACTTGTATTTTTAATTGGAGTTGAAAAAATCGCGCATGAATCTTTGTGACTCGACGCTCCTTCTGCACAAAGGTATCATTGATTTCCCGTTGAGCCTCAATAAACTCCTGGTTCTGCAGCTCCAACCTGTCCAACGCCTCTTTCTTGTCGTCTGACTTCTTCTGTGTTTGAAATATGCTTAGTTGAAATTTGGCAGCTTGTAGGCATTGGTGTCTGTACGAGAAGATCAGGTGCATAAAAAGTAGAACTGGTTTTATCAATCTCCTCTGTTTTTGTGAAGACTTCATTGGTTGTCATCGAAACCACAAATCCCTCTGGCCCGCTCTTCTGGCCGCCCAGAACTGCATTGCTGCCTTTCACTTCAAAATATGTTTTCCTTAACATTCGCAGCTTACTTTTAATTTGATCTTCGAATCTTATCATAATTTAGACTTCATCGATTCTGCGAAAACCCTGTAAAACCGGTTGTTTCGCTTAGTCTTGCCATCAAGCCAGGCCAAGCAGCTCGGTTAGCTCCGCGTTTTACTAAAACAAAATCTCATTTTCCATAGCACGCGTGCATAGGGTCGGAAGTGCTGCCGCAGCGCTGCCGGTACACTGACAGTATGCACATTCTCAAATTTTTTTAGAAGCCCTCTCATTTGCTCCCATTTTTTCTTGGCAGACCAAACTACAAAAATGAAATGAAAAATGAAACATTTCTCAGAAAATGGGTTGGAAAAAGTTTTCTCCAGAGAAAATATAGATAGGGAAGCGTAGTTTTTATACCCTTTCAGAGGGTATTATAATTTTGGTCAAAAGTGTGCAACGCAGTAAAGGAGACATCTCCGACCCTATAAAGTTTATATATTCTTGATCAGGATCACCTCCTGAGTTGCATGTCCGTCTGTCTGTTTCTACGCAAACTAGTCTCTCAGTTTTAAAGCTATCGACTTGAAACTTTGCACACACCCTTATTTTTTTTTGCACGCAGTATATAAGTCGGAACGACCGGAATCAGCCGACTATATCCTATAGCTGCCATATAACTGATTGATCGGAAATGGTGTTCGGTGTTTTTAGAGTTCAAATTTTACATGAGCGTCATCTTTGGCAAAAAAATGCGACATGCCAAATTTCGTAAGGATCGGCCGACTATATCCTATAGCTGTCATATAACTGAACGATCGGAAATGACCCAACTTTCGTGTTTTTGAAGATAGAAAGCTGGAACTTAGTACAGATTATATTTTTGGTCAGTTGCTCCAACCTACCAAAATTTCATAACGATGGGGCGACTATATCCTTTAGCTGCCATATAATTAACGATCGGAAATGGTTTTTGGCAGAAATACCAACTTTGGTATGTTTGAAGAAAAAAGTTTGGGACTTTTTTAGATTTTATATTGTAATAAATTGGGTCATATATTCATATTCCCATAAGGATCGGCCAACTATATCCAATTTTTGCGATGTATATCCGGTTTTAACTGCAAGGGTATATAAACTTCGGCTCCGCCTGAAGTTAGCTTTCCTTTCTTGTTTCATTTGTTTTAGAACTGTTGCTAGCAAAGTTTTCTTTAAAATAAAATACACTATTTTAGTGCCTATTAGTGCCTTAACTTTTAAATTAATAAAAAAAATTAAAAAACTACGTTTTTTTCGCTCAGTAAATGCTACGCTCTCATTGTTGTCTCTCAGCGAGAGATCATACTCGCTTTTGTGCGACAGCACATTGGCATGTATAAGTTGGGCTTAAGATTTAGAAAAGATGGCGAATTATAACGTTGAAGAGACAGCACCTTTCGTTTATTTCTCGTTTTTAATATTAAGCGGCCCCATATGATTATTTTTTTTTATTTGTGTGTCTTATATTTTATTAACAACTTTCTTAGTCTATTATACGAACGTAAGTATGTTAGCACACTTCTGCTCTCGGTAGTAGGAATTACACTTCTTGTGTTTTCCAAACACATTTTCCCTAGTTTAACATAGCGTTATTTTCACTAAGGACATCTTTGACTTTCTGAACTTTGTCGTCATGGTCCTTTTCACATGTTCCGACAATATCGTGGATGTTGTTCATCACATTCTTACATGATGTTAGGAGTTCCTCAAGTTTTCTTGAACAAATTCAGGAGCAGAGTTAACGCCAATCGTTAACATCTTTTGTACCTAAATAGCTCGAGTGGGGTAATGAAAGTGGCTATGCTCCTGGTTCTCTCATCTATCTCTAACTGGTGATTTTAGTAGTTTGGTACTGGTATTTTTCGGCCTTCAATTTGGTCATAAAGGTGTAGACTGCGTTATTTGCCAGCCTCATGACTATGATTATTCTGATGTCGCCATTTTCTTTAAATCAGGGACCGTAAATAATGATTATTGTCGCTATTTTTAAATGAATAAATCAATCACTTCCAATCAACTTAGAACAAGCTTGACTAGCACGTTTTTATCCTTTAAGGATACATTATGAATATCCTTGATGATTTTTAATTTTTAATTGTTATATTTATTCTTCTATGGTTAAACATTATTTTTGATCGAAAAAAATAAAAATCACAAATAATCATTAAGCTTGAACAAAAAAAATAAAACTCAAAAATAATGATTATTTGTGATTTTTATTTTTTTCGATCAAAAATAAAACTCACCAAGCAATAACTTTTGATCCTTTGAGGATATTGCCAATATTGTCCTATGTCTTTATAAAGGGTCCCTAGAGCAATAATTGACAACAACAACAACAACAAAAAATGCATTTTACCTGTGTTTGTTGCAATTATTTAATATAAGGTCAACTTTTACATACAGAGCAGCAGCAGCAGATATACACAATTACCAAAACAATGATAATAATGATAATGATAATCATCATAATGATCAACCAGAAAAACAATTAGGTACATTAATTTTCAATTTATTATGCATTTATGACAATATGAATCTTATGTATTTTTGGAGCAGAGATTCTTTCAATTCTTCCAATTGTTGCTGGTAGCGTTTGCTATCAACGGTTTCCCCGGTTTTAGGAGCTCATACTAAACGATTCCGGCCTGATCCCGGAAAACGCTCAGCATGGCTTTGCGGCCGAAACGGTTTGGCCGAGATTTGGATTGGGCCGGCTGGGATGGGCTAACATAGGATTTTTTTCATTTTGGGTTTTGAAAATAGATCTACTTTTCACTTCCAGTGACAATGCAATGCAAAAACGAGAATTTTCAAGAGCATTTCGAAAGTCATTGGAAAAATTTTTGGAAAAAAACTCGCGAATAACGTTTAAGCAGTGTTCCCAGATGTCAAAAGATACTTAAAAAATATTTTACCAACAATTTTCGATCACTTTTGTGACTTTCGAAATGCTCTTGAAAATTCTCGTTTTTGCATTGCATTGTCACTGGAAGTGAAAAGTAGATCTATTTTCAAAACCCAAAATGAAAAAATCCTATGTTAGCCCATCCCAGCCGGCCCAATCCAAATCTCGGCCAAACCGTTTCGGCCGCAAAGCCATGCTGAGCGTTTTCCGGGATCAGGCCGGAATCGTTTAGTATGAGCTCCTAAAACCGGGGGAAACCGTTGATAGCAAACGCTACCAGCAACAATTGGAAGAATTGAAAGAATCTCTGCTCCAAAAATACATAAGATTCATATTGTCATAAATGCATAATAAATTGAAAATTAATGTACCTAATTGTTTTATTGGTTGATCATTATGATGATTATCATTATCATTATTATCATTGTTTTGGTAATTGTGTATATCTGCTGCTGCTGCTCTGTATGTAACCGTTGACCTTATATTAAATAATTGCAACAAACACAGGTAAAATGCATTTTTTTGTTGTTGTTGTTGTTGTCAATTATTGCTCTAGGGTCCCTTTATAAAGACATAGGACAATATTGGCAATATCCTCAAAGGATCAAAAGTTATTGCTTGGTGAGTTTTATTTTTGATCGAAAAAAATAAAAATCACAAATAATCTTTATTTTTGAGTTTTATTTTTTTTTGTTCAAGCTTAATGATTATTTGTGATTTTTATTTTTTTCGATCAAAAATAATTATAAGTCTTGATTTAAAAAATTAAAAATCGAAAAGTAATCATTACAAAGTAATTTTTAAAATATTACTTATAATGATTACGGTCCCTGCTTTAAATGCAATGACCATGGGCGATATCCAGGGACGATGGCCTGTTACTGGCTCAATGATATCAATAGCAAGAGCTTCTTCCAATTTTGATGTTACTTTATCCTCCAGTGCAATTACTATTCGCCCTATTAGTTGCTGAATTGGCTTAACGATTGAATTTATGGATAACTTCCCCGGTAATCCTTTCCACATTGGAAAAGGAGTACATTTTTCTATTTTCTTGACTTCGAGCCCGAGACGGGTTGAGTGCCGTGTCCTTTCCGAGTAGTGATAGCGTTCCGTTTTTTATTAAGAAAAATTACGCAAACATCTCAGTGTTCTGATTTATTGATATAGGAGCGTCGGAAACGCAAATTACTTGCAGAAATTCGCGTGAAGCATATCCTTTGAACTGATTCGTTGAATATGCCCAAACGTTGAATACGGTTGCTTTATTCATCGGAAGGTCTGACCAGTCCTTTTGACTTATTAGGTTATAACGGGATCCCAAATCAATTACTACTGACATCTTCGCTTTGGATTTTAATTCCATCTTCTACCAAACGAACTTCGCTGCGTTGACGTTTACTATTATCATTATGATTATAGGATTGTTTAGTCGTTTTCGGTTTTTTCTACACTTCATTGCAAAATGGCCAATCCCCGTTCAATATTATTTTACTTTAGTTTTTTTTTTTTTTTTTTTTTTTTTTACCGGTCTTTTAGAATTTGGAAATGGCTTGTGCATCAATAAGAGCATCAGCTAGCATTCCTGTATTCATCATAAAGCTTAGAGGCCCAGACGACCGAGGGGCGCTCAAGAAACGCTTTGTTAGAATATATTAAGTTATTTGTTAATTATTAAGCTAAGAGGAGTTAGTAAGGAAATTTAAAATTCTATATTTTAAGTTAGAGGGACAGGAAAGAGATGTAATAGAGTAGAGACCATTGTAGTTCGAACATAATACCCTAAAAGGGTCATGCAGTGCATATGTCGAACTACAACGGGTAAGGAACAGAGGACTAAAGTTTCGAGTCCTTCTATTAGGAATGTTAAAATTTAAGCGTGTTAGTAAATGCTGGCTATCTACATCCCCGTTAATAAGGTAATGCAGAAAAACTACACCGAGCATTGTCCTACGATTTGTTAAGCTAGGTAAGTTTATGAGTAAGAGTCTACTACTATAAGATGGAAGTTGAAGATTTGCACCCCAGTTTAGACCTCTAAGTGAAAAAGTTAGGAAATTCTTTTGTACGGATTCTATGCGGTCCTGATGTACTCCATATTGGGGACTCCAGACACATGAACCGTACTCCAGTATAGGACGGACCAAAGAAATGAATAGTGTTTTGGTTATATAGGGGTCATTAAATTCTTTTGACCACCTTTTGATAAAACCAAGGACTCCATTAGCCTTATTAACCATTAAGGAAATATGGTCGGCAAATTTAAGTTTGATGTCTAATAGGATGCCGAGATCATTAACCTGGGTTAATTTTTCTAAGGCAATCCCATTAATAGAATAAGTAGCTTGCAGAGGGCAAGAACGATAAAAAGACATATGTTTGCATTTAGATCCATTAAGTATTAGATCATTAGCTAAACACCATTTTTGAAAGTTATCAAGGTTAGACTGAAGACTGCATTGGGCAGAGATGGATTTGTACTGAAGACAAAGCTTTACATCATCTGCATACATAAGAACTAGAGAGTTCGTTGAAGCAGGGGGCAAGTCGTTTATAAAAAGCGTAAATAATAACGGGCCAAGATGACTTCCTTGAGGGACGCCGGATGTAGCACGGACCAGACGGGACTGAATTTTTTTAAATAAAACTCTTTGTGTCCTTCCATCTAGGTAGCTGGAGATCCACGTTAAGAGGTCTTTAGGAAAACCCAGCATATTCAGTTTACTCAACAAGAGTGAGTGATTAACTGAATCAAATGCTTTGCTGAAGTCTGTGTAAATTACATCGGTTTGATATCCCTTACAAAAGCCATCTATGACAAAGGATGTCAACTCCAAAAAGTTTGTGGTGGTGGAGCGACGCTAAAGCCATGCTGACAAGGAGTGATAATCGAAGAGCAAAGGTGTTGCAAATGAGGGGTAATTAATTTTTCAAATAACTTTGGAATTGCCGACAAGTTAGAGATGCCTCTGTAGTTGGCAGCCTCAGACTTTTTCCCTTTTTTATGTAGGGGAATTATAAATTCTAATTATTTATATAAATTATAAATTCTTCCACTTAAGGGGAAAAATCGAGGTTTCCAAAGATAAGTTGAAAAGTCTTAGAAGAGGTTTGCACAGAACCCTGGCGCAGTATTTTAGCACACAGCCTAGTACTCCGTCGGGGCCTGGCGAATAAATGGGTTTTACCCTTAAAAGACCAGATAATCAGTTGTTCTCAGAAAAAAACGGTCAGAAAATAAGATTTGCTGCTTGAATGTTATATGCGTAAGGCTGATCAGTCAATTTAGGAGGAGAATAAGTTGTTTGAAAAAATTCTGCGAATAGATCGGCAATGGCCTGATCAGAAGTCGCAGAGGAATTTTCAAACGTAAGCAGGGGTGAAAAAGATACGTGTTTACGCTTAGTGTTTACAAAATTATAAAACTGCTTTGGATCAATATAGTCAATATAATTCCTATAACCTTCAGCGTTATGCACGGTAAAATTCGACCGAGCTAGTAGGTATCTTGAGAAATCAACACTACTGCAGGTTTTTTTATATTTAAGTAAAAGCTTATTTTTTTTATTTTTAAGTTAGCGAGGCACCTTGTAAACCAAGGAGGATTTGTTGAAGCGGACGGATATTTCCAAGGCACACATGAGTCAAAAAATTTATTTAAAGTAAAATAAAATTTTTCTAAAGTGACATTAAGATCAGTGCACGCCAGAATATCAGACCAGTCAAATGTATCAATAAGGCTATCAAGTTTCTGAAAATCAGCTTTACGGAAACAGCGAATCTTATTTACCACGCTCGGAGACATCTGATCGATACCAGGAGTGGTTTCGATTGAGACCTCCAGTGTGGGGTGATATGGATCCTCTGGGGATGAAAGGGGAAAAGCTCTGGAGAGAGCAGTACCATCAGGATCAGATACAAAACATAAGTCTAAAAGCCGACCTAACGAATTTCTAACATGATTGATCTGACCTAGGGACATGTCAAACATGCCCGCGGTGAAGTCGTGGTAAGTTATAAGTGACAAAGATGGTGAGTTATCGACGTTGGACCACTTTAATTCTGGAATATTAAAGTCGCCCACCGCTACGAGTTGGTCACGATCCGTCATAAGATTAGAGACGTATCGAATGGCGGACAAATGCTGCCAATATGTAGGCGGTTCAGACATAGGAGGTATATATGAACATGTAATGTATAAAGCTTTAACGGACATAGTGATTTTAACGCAAATAAATTCTATGTCACCAAACTCTTGGGATTTCACCTCTTCAGAAGCAAGAGTAGAGTCTACCGAGATGAGGACTCCACCCCCCTTCGCTGAGGTCGATCCCGTCTAAAAGTGGTGTACTTACTTGGAAAAACTTCGGAGCTAAAGATCTCCGGATTTAACCAAGTTTCTGTAAATGCTATTATATGGGATGCAAAGAAAGAACTATCAGAATATAGCTTGGGGAGTTTGCTACGTAGCCCCCTAGTATTCTGATAGGTAAGAGTTAGTGAGGAAATTAGTTTTTTGGGTTAGTGGCCAAAGAAGAGGTGGAGGGTTGGTCAGTGGTTCCGATATTGGGAAGTCTCACTCCCACTGGTTTATTAACTTGTTTTTTTACGAAACTAGGCTGATGTTCTTCGACGAAAAGATTCTCTGGCCAAAAACTGGGAGAACAAATCATCTTGAACATCAGCGCGGGCACACGAATCTTGAAAGAAGACGTGCGCCTTGTATAATTATATTTAAATTTTTGTATGTCCTCCACCTTTATATCGGCTTTAGTTTTGGCTTTGATATAAGCCGAGATATCAATCTCTGAAGTATCAGGGGCAAGCCGAGAAACAAATATATGTTTCGATGGAGGAATCACCTGTAACGGTTTTGGTGTCGCAGGTACGAGAACTGCAGCATCAGTCGGTGCCGGTGGTCCGGACTGTGGAATACCCTTTTGGGTGACCCTAATGGGGGTTTCGTTCCCTAGGACCTGTGGCATCACTTGAAGGGATGCCATGGCGGACATATCGGACAATTGCTCATTATCCCTGAGAAATTCTGACGAATTTTTTTCAGTTAAGGCCCTTGGGGTGGCCAGAGATATAAGCGGCTGCATTAATGTCGGCTGAGCAGGCTCATTCGCATTTTCCGACCCAATAGCAAACGCAGCCATGTCGCTGCCTTTTGTGCCTTTTGATTTGGCCGAATGACAACTCTCAACGTTTGCATGTGTTTCAAAAATTCGTAATATCAGCGGGCAATGGTACAATGAATTCATTTCCGTACTCAATCTCTTGATTTTGAACTTTAACTTTGATAGTTCGACCATTATCTTCTTTTGAACGCCGAAGATAAACTGAATATCCATCATTCCCTGTGACTGTTTCAGTGACTGATATATGATAGTGACATCATTTTAGCTGATATGTTGTCATCTACTTCTTTTGAATGTAATTGGTTCAGCAACCAAATAGGGATATGAGCATGCGGTAGTCCACGCTTCTGCCATTCCACCGAGTACATATAACAAGTGTGTCACCAAAAACTCGATACTTAGTAAGCACATCCATCAAAACCTTGAGTTTTTTCTATGCGATACCCTGGCGATTATGTCATGCGATTTGGCAGTTTTTGGCCAGGTTCCAACGCACGTTCAATTTCGGTCCACTTCGGATTGCATGTGAAAGTAATAAAAAAATCCTGAGTTCCATAATTTCGCACGTACGTCTTAGCGTCTTGAGCGTATTCGTGCTTATGGCGTGGGATTCCGATATAAGATGATAGGAGAATCGTCAGACGTCCAATATTTTGAATATCACCATCTGAATGAATAGCATAACTCAAGTGTATATAGTCCTCAGACCGTAGCATTGCCTGATTGAATCGGATGAACGTTAAACGTTCGGTCTTGATTTTGACATACATGTCGACAGCGAATTGTTGGAATAGCAGACGGCACATCAGAATGACATTCTCTTTATGTGAACGAATCATCATACGATACGCATAATAATTCATTGCGCTTAGATGTTTATTCTTTTCTGAAAATGCAGAATTAAATGAATTTTTAATGGAAACCAATAATAGCAATAATTAGTGTGTGAATATTGTACCTTTAATTGGATCGCCCATCTTCAACGTTATGTCGAATCCGTCTTGCCCTTTCCAATAAATGATTGGATATTGTAACGCATCGTACCAACGATGTGTCTCGTTTACACGATGCATGATATTGCTTCTTCGCTGAACGACAATGTCTCGCGATTTAGTTGGATCGCTAACAATAATTCCAGCAACATCATTAACAGTGGGGCCTTCTCGAATAATACTAGCTCCAAAGCAAGTCATGCGAAAGCAGTTATTGTATTCAAGAATTTGTTGAAGAAAATGGCTGGAATCAGAATGGCTGTTGTGGTGTAAGTAATGGATTCACTTTTCGACTTGCGCAGCACAATCCAGTCATTTCTCTTTTGAACTTTAACGCATTGCAATATCGGGATATAGTCGTCATGGGTCCAATATCTAAATTTTTATCATCACAGTAGTTCGCAGTGTGATCATAATGGAATGCCAAGCGATTGTATGATGATCTTCGTGTGTCCACGCGTTGTCTTAATCGTGCTCAAATCGTCTCAAACCGATGCCAAAAATAAACAAGCTTGCAGTTATTGTAACTTATAAGTCCATAGTAATGCCCAGTGGAGTCCGTTTGCTAACCTTTCTGTAATGCACCGTTTTGAGTTTTTAATATCAGCCTAACTGTGTATAGTTTATCTGGGAAATTATATATGGGCAATTCTCCAGAAAGGTCAACCGCAGCCAAAAAATGCAAAGTTCATTTAAAGTATGTTTTTTTTGCATATTCGTGCAATGTATTTATTAAATGTAACAAATGTTAGCCAATTTTATGTTTACTCATAACACATTTTGAAATATTTCAATGCAAAGTAGACCAAGTGCGAATGTTCTACTTTTGGCGTTTCTAATGCTCGTTTTGTTTTAAATAATTTTCTTAAAGAGAGTCATTGAGCATTGATATTCGCTTTTCTAAATCTCCATTTATATTCAAAGAATATAAATAATATGTAAAAAAAACGATGCGATTACTAATAAGGGCGAATTTCTTATGAGCTTATTTGTCTTTACCAATGTCTTTACCTGTCTGTTCGACAGTGAAAAAGAATATTTGTTATCAGTGCATCCAAGGTTTTTGTCCAAGGAGCACCAAATATCGTGCCCCAACGTAGATTTTTGCGCTAAACAAATTAAAAAAAATTTTGGTTCAATATAAGCAGAAATTCGAGTTTGGAACTCTTTTAAAGTTTGTCGCGTTCGACATTGTTAGTAAAAAGCTAAAATTTTTTTCTTTTTTTTTCAATGTATTTTTTTATATACTAGCTTTAGTGTGAACGAATGCAGGAAACGATAAAATCAAATCCAACTAAAAATGTTTGCGAGAAAATGTAAAAAAAGGTGAACAAAAATTATTGAAGATATTTTGTTAAGTTTGAAATAATAAAAAAATATTGATGCATCAAAAATAATTTAAATACATCCTTTGCACTTCTCATTATCTAAAAAGAAACAAAAACAACACAAAAAGTATGGTGGAAGAAAATGTCGCGTGCGACATGTAGCGTGCGACAGTGATTCAAATTCAATTAAAAAAAAAACTGCTTCATATTTTTAAGTCAAACAAAATGCATTTTTAAAAACAATCAGAACTTAACATTTTAAAATTAATTGCATTACAATTATCCATCACGTTTCGGTGAAATCAGTGCTTGAACTAGTTTTCGAAAAAGTGACTTCTGTTTTTGTCGCGTGCGAATGCCTTACATTTTTGTGATTATTTTGATGATAAGTAATTGCCTAAAATCTATCTTGGCACAGATTATAGTGCTAATCAAGAGCCTTAAGATTCGCATTTAGAAAAAAAAAAAAAACCATGCACATTTTTTTCAGTTTGATTGCGTACAAATGTCGCGTTCGACATGAGAGTTTGCTTTACTTATGTTTATTGTTTACTATATACTTATATTTAAAACTAAAGAGATGATAGGGAGATGAAAGCGGCAAAGCCTCTGCAGTGGCGGCGGACGAAGCTGATAGACGAAAGAGTGTGTCTCTTGGAGATGTACTCCCGTAATATCGATACTCGCGTGAGTTATCGAGATTGGTCGAGAACGAGAAGTGAAAAGGGTTGTCACAGTACTCCCCTCCTAGAGTTTCAGTTGGGAAAGATACTTTGCTGGGAATCTGATTCGTCGTCCTGATCTTCACACTTTCTCGGGTGTCTGAGCAGTTGACGCTGTCGTCTGATCCTGTGTTGGAGGCGGTACGTCTTTGAAGATGTAAGCTGGTTTAAGTCGATCGATGAAAACCTTGTTGTCCTTTGTGTGGCCCTTGAGTGTAATATATTTGTCGTGTTGTTTTACCACTTCTAAAGGACCCTCGTAGTTTGCTGACATCGGGGTTTTCACTCGATCCACTCGGACGAAGACGTAGGTACAATGGTTTAGGTCCGGGTGCACAAATTCTTGCGGTTTATGATGGTGCACTGGCTTAGTGGTTAGCAGTTGAGATTTGTTTTTTTGAAGAGCCTCGGTGAACTCGGACTCAGTGTGTTTTTGTGTGCTCGGTGCAAAAAATCCGCCTGGCCGCCGTAGTGTGGTGCCATAAACCATTTCCGCAGAGCTCAGCCCGATGTCGCTTTTGATTGTTGTGCGTAGGCCGAGTAGGATTAGATGCAGGGAACTGCTCCAGTTGATTGGATCGACGCATTTTAAAGCAGCTTTTACCGTTCTGTGCCAGCGTTCGATCATACCATTGGCTTTGGGTGGTACGCCGTCGTCCGCAGGTGCTTAAAACCACAAATTTTGGAAAGCTCTTGGAATAATGTAGACTCGAATTGTCGACCCAGATCGGTTGTGATGTGAAGAGGAATACCGTACTGAGCGAACCAGCCCAAAATCAGTGCGTTGGCTACAGATTGTGCTGTGATGTCTACTAAAGGAATTGCTGCGGGCCATCTTGAGAATCGATCGATACACGTGAGGCAGTATCGGTATCCGTTCGATGAAGGCAGCGGGCCGACTATGTCGATATTTATGTGTTCAAAACGGGCGTCGCTGGCGGTGTACTCTCCTAGTGGCGATTTGGTGTGACGTTGGATTTTGGCCTTCTGGCACGGGATACAAGAGCGTACGATTTTAGCGACATCCTTCGCCATGCGGGGCCAAACGTAGTGTTTTCCGACCAACTTTTTTGTTGCCTTAACTCCCGGATGGCTCAGCGAATGTAGGGCCTCAACCACGGTTTGGCGTAGGCATTTGGGCACAAACGGACATGTATGGTTATTGGCGACGTGGCAGTACAATTGCTTGTTTTAGCCTGCAAGAGACAATTTTGTTAGTGAGATGGGTTTTTCGGCGTCAGACTTGAGTAGCGATTGTAGTTCCGCATCGTTTTCCTGTTCCAGTGCCATCTCGTCGAAGTGCGTACTTAAAGTGCAAAATGGCCTGATAGATGGCAGTCAGTTCTCTATCGTTGGTGCTGTACGTCTTTTGCGTCGATGTGAATTTCCTGGAGAAGAATCCCAGTGGTTGTGTCTGCCCGTTGATGATCTGATGTACTACGGCACCCATAGCGTCGTCGGATGCGTCGGTGGTTAGAGTTAATTGTGAGTTTGGTGCCATGTAATTCAACAACGTAGCGTTTGCGAGCTCGTTCTGGCAGGCGGTGAATGCGTAGTCGGCTTCTGTACCAAAGTATCGAGGTTTTGTCGTTCTTTTTATTGCCTTGGATCAGCGTCTGGAGTATGTGCTGGTTCTCGGCTGCTCGTGGGATAAACGGCCTATAGAAATTAATCATACCCAGAAACTTTTTTAGGTCTTTAGCGATAAGCGGTGTTTTAAAATGCCGTATGGCTTCCACTTTGGCTTCGGATGGTTTTAGGCCGTGCTGACTGATGTCGTGTCCCAGGAATGTAAATTGTGTCTTACCGAATTGGCACTTCTCAAAGTTTACGGTGAGATGTGCCTTCCGAAGGCGGTCGAGGATTGTGCGGAGGTGCGTCTCGTGCTGCGCCTCGGATTCTGAAGCGATCAAAATGTCGTCGATGTAAGCAAAAACGAAGTCGAGGCCTTGTATGACGTTGTTTATGTGACGTTGAAAAGTTTGCGCTGCGTTGCGCAGACCGAACGCCATGAACAAGAATTCGAATAGCCCAAAAGGCGTGATAATTGCTGTTTTGGGAATATCTTGTGGTTCGACATGGATCTGGTGATATGCTTTTTGCAGGTCGATTTTCGAAAATAACTTCTTACCGTATAAGATGCTCGTTACATCCAGTATGTACGGAATAGGATATCGATCCGGCACGGTTACGTTGTTCAGTGTTCGTTAGTCGCCGCACGGACGCCACTCTCCATTTGCTTTCTTTACCAGGTGCAAAGGGCTGGACCAGTTGCTATTTGAGGGACGGCATATTCCTTTCTCGATGAGGTAGTGCCTTGGTAGGAGATGAGGTAGGAGAACTCGGATTGTGCAGCTTTGAGTTTGTCGGGCGCTAGTCGTCGGGCGCGGGCGTGAGTAGGCGGGCCGTTGGTCGAGATGAAGTGCGTTACTTCGGACGTTGCTGGCAGCCGGTTCGAGTTGATCGTTGCGAGATCGCGATATTTGTGAAGCAATGTAGCGTATTGGTTACTCGTGTCGTAGGATAAAACCGCGTTGATTTTACGTTGGGGGCGCGTGACATTTTGATTCCAGCAGCGTAGCCCGATCGATGAGTTTGCGTCGTTTCATATCGACGAGTAAGTCAAAATGTTGAAGAAAGTCGGATCCGATGATAGCGCAGTTGACGTCAGCTATCACGAAAGTCCACACGAAGTTTCGTCGCAATCCCAGTGACAATGCTATGCGTTTTTCTCCATAGGTTTGTATTTTCGTGCCTTTGGCGGCAAAAAGAAGCTTTGGAGTGAGCATAGTTTTTTCGTTTTTGCAGGGTGGCATCACTGAAATGTCGGCGCCGGTATCGATGAGAAACTGTGTTTTGGAGAAATTGTCGTTGATGGCGAGGCGGCAATTGTGTTGTGGTCTTCTTCGAATTTGTCCGCCGATTCCGAAGATTGATTTCGTTTTTTGGGTCAGATGCAAAAGAGCATGGTTGGCGACATTTCTTGGCGGCGTTACCAAATTAGCTGTGGTACCAACACATGTCTCCAGCTATGACGCTGTTGCGATCCGTTCGCAAGCTGTTCTTGCGAGAACGGTTTCTGAAGAGCGCGTTGATTTGTTGTTCGATGCGGTCTAGACGATCGTCGGAAACGGCGCTGCTGGTTGGCGCCGACTTGGCGTCGATGGTGCGTACCTGATGAAAATCACCGACTTCCATCACTTTATCTGCCAACTTAGCTAAGTTTGCTAGGCTGGCGTCCGATGCTTGCAAGATCGCTTGCACTTGTGTTGGTAAGCGCTGCAGCCACAGTGCTTTCAGGAAAGATTCTTGAACTTTGTTTGCGGCGAGTGCGTTTAACTCGTTGAGCAGTTGCGTGGGGCGCTTATCACCAAGGTCGGTCTCCGATATAAACTTCTGGATTTTCTTTTGTTCGCTTTCGCAGAAGCGTTCCAGGATGCACGATTTCAAATTTTCGTACTTGCCTGTGCGTGGTTGTTTGACGATGGCGTCGGCAATTCGGGCCAACACCGGTGCTTCGATTGACGCTAGGATTGTGTTAAATTTCGTTTCGTCCGAGGTTATTCCCGCCAGAACGAATTGGGCTTCGATTTGCGATAGCCATAATTCTGGATGTTCGTATATCTGTGTATATAGTGATCACGTCGGGGTCACCAATTTGCTTTACTTATGTTTATTGTTTACTATATACTTATATTTAAAACTAAAAAGATGATCGGGAGATGAAAGCGGCAAAGCCTCTGCAGTGGCGGCGGACGAAGCTGACGAAACTTATTGAGGGGAGAGTGTGTCTCCTGGAGATGTTCTCCCGTAATATCGATACTCGCGTGAGTTATCGAGTTTTGTCGATCACGAGAACTGAAAGGGGTTGCCACAAGAGAATTGCCCATATATAAATAATCTGGTTGGGAAAAATAAATCAATTAGGTGTAAATTTTAAGCAAGATTGCACCATAAACTTCTGCACGGATTTACTGTGACCAAAAACCACCACTGAATGAAATTCCCCTCCAGCGCCAAATCATGATGCCCCTTCTTAGTCAAATATTTTCATACTCATATTTTCTCATATTTTCATTTGTTAGCGACGTCGATCGTAAGCCTTTGAACTAAAAATGGCTAAAAAACATATTGGTCTGAGCATTTTTTTAACCCTGTGTCGCATATGAACTACATTCCTGAAGTGTGTTCGTGTGTTCGTGTGTACGTTTATGTCTTCCACTTTAATAGGAAAATCTAAAAGATGAGTAGTAAGTTTTGATTTTGTTCCGTCACCAGTCGAATATAATGAAGCATTTAAGAAAATTGTCGAGCTAGTCTAAGAGCACGAGTTTCAAAAAGAAATAGAAGTGATCCAAAAAGGTTGAATAATATTAAATCTATTAAATATTAAATTATTATTAAATAATAATAATAAAATTATTCAGGTGTTTCGGGTGGGCTTAACTTTTCGTAGTTGCGGGTCGGGAGGTAGTCGCTCATGCTCCTATGTCCTACGATGCCAAGTTTTCAGTATTGTTGAAAAAAAGTTCTTAATTTGTTCAGAGCTACCTCCGATACTTGCACGGGTCGAATTTTCATGTGGAAAGTGGACAGAATTTTCATCAGAAAGTACGGTCATGCATTCGCTGCTTTAACCCTTTAACTGATTTTTTTTATTGGCTTTTTAAAGGTTCGTTAGGCGCCTCTGCCAGTTACTTGAAGTCGGATGGATGCCTTCAACAGGGCCGGTGTAAACTAGTTAAATTAACTAGTTTAACTAGTTTTAAATTTGGTTGAACAATACAAAATTATTGTGTATATTTAACTTAAATATTTAATTTGTTATCTCTTGCAAGTTATCTCTAATCGAGTATATTACTATGTTTACGCGACAGCAATCACGATTAATTTCCAAAGTCGCTGAGTTGATGCACAGAAGATCGATGGTTTTATTAAAAGCGAGGTGGTTTTTGGTTGCCAGGAGTCACACGATGCTTATGCAGGCTTACCCGGCTGCAACCGCGACTCTCAGCCTGAGGACATCCAGAGTGCGAATATTTAGGAGCAGGCCAAGATGCAATGCTTTTTGGTCACTTATGCAAGAGCCAAAAAATGAAATTTTGTTTTTTGAGAACTTTCGTATGTCAAAGAGTTCATTTTTTGAACTCTGCGAATTGCTACTTCCCCATGAAGAAGTAGTTCAAAACAAATAAAAATGTACCTATTGCACTTGTATTTTTAATTGGAGTTGAAAAAATCGCGCATGAATCTTTGTGACTCGACGCTCCTTCTGCACAAAGGTATCATTGATTTCCCGTTGAGCCTCAATAAACTCCTGGTTCTGCAGCTCCAACCTGTCCAACGCCTCTTTCTTGTCGTCTGACTTCTTCTGTGTTTGAAATATGCTTAGTTGAAATTTGGCAGCTTGTAGGCATTGGTGTCTGTACGAGAAGATCAGGTGCATAAAAAGTAGAACTGGTTTTATCAATCTCCTCTGTTTTTGTGAAGACTTCATTGGTTGTCATCGAAACCACAAATCCCTCTGGCCCGCTCTTCTGGCCGCCCAGAACTGCATTGCTGCCTTTCACTTCAAAATATGTTTTCCTTAACATTCGCAGCTTACTTTTAATTTGATCTTCGAATCTTATCATAATTTAGACTTCATCGATTCTGCGAAAACCCTGTAAAACCGGTTGTTTCGCTTAGTCTTGCCATCAAGCCAGGCCAAGCAGCTCGGTTAGCTCCGCGTTTTACTAAAACAAAATCTCATTTTCCATAGCACGCGTGCATAGGGTCGGAAGTGCTGCCGCAGCGCTGCCGGTACACTGACAGTATGCACATTCTCAAATTTTTTTAGAAGCCCTCTCATTTGCTCCCATTTTTTCTTGGCAGACCAAACTACAAAAATGAAATGAAAAATGAAACATTTCTCAGAAAATGGGTTGGAAAAAGTTTTCTCCAGAGAAAATATAGATAGGGAAGCGTAGTTTTTATACCCTTTCAGAGGGTATTATAATTTTGGTCAAAAGTGTGCAACGCAGTAAAGGAGACATCTCCGACCCTATAAAGTTTATATATTCTTGATCAGGATCACCTCCTGAGTTGCATGTCCGTCTGTCTGTTTCTACGCAAACTAGTCTCTCAGTTTTAAAGCTATCGACTTGAAACTTTGCACACACCCTTATTTTTTTTTGCACGCAGTATATAAGTCGGAACGACCGGAATCAGCCGACTATATCCTATAGCTGCCATATAACTGATTGATCGGAAATGGTGTTCGGTGTTTTTAGAGTTCAAATTTTACATGAGCGTCATCTTTGGCAAAAAAATGCGACATGCCAAATTTCGTAAGGATCGGCCGACTATATCCTATAGCTGTCATATAACTGAACGATCGGAAATGACCCAACTTTCGTGTTTTTGAAGATAGAAAGCTGGAACTTAGTACAGATTATATTTTTGGTCAGTTGCTCCAACCTACCAAATTTCATAACGATGGGGCGACTATATCCTTTAGCTGCCATATAATTAACGATCGGAAATGGTTTTTGGCAGAAATACCAACTTTGGTATGTTTGAAGAAAAAAGTTTGGGACTTTTTTAGATTTTATATTGTAATAAATTGGGTCATATATTCATATTCCCATAAGGATCGGCCAACTATATCCAATTTTTACGATGTATATCCGGTTTTAACTGCAAGGGTATATAAACTTCGGCTCCGCCTGAAGTTAGCTTTCCTTTCTTGTTTCATTTGTTTTAGAACTGTTGCTAGCAAAGTTTTCTTTAAAATAAAATACACTATTTTAGTGCCTATTAGTGCCTTAACTTTTAAATTAATAAAAAAAATTAAAAAACTACGTTTTTTTCGCTCAGTAAATGCTACGCTCTCATTGTTGTCTCTCAGCGAGAGATCATACTCGCTTTTGTGCGACAGCACATTGGCATGTATAAGTTGGGCTTAAGATTTAGAAAAGATGGCGAATTATAACGTTGAAGAGACAGCACCTTTCGTTTATTTCTCGTTTTTAATATTAAGCGGCCCCATATGATTATTTTTTTTTATTTGTGTGTCTTATATTTTATTAACAACTTTCTTAGTCTATTATACGAACGTAAGTATGTTAGCACACGTCTGCTCTCGGTAGTAGGAATTACACTTCTTGTGTTTTCCAAACACATTTTCCCTAGTTTAACATAGCGTTATTTTCACTAAGGACATCTTTGACTTTCTGAACTTTGTCGTCATGGTCCTTTTCACATGTTCCGACAATATCGTGGATGTTGTTCATCACATTCTTACATGATGTTAGGAGTTCCTCAAGTTTTCTTGAACAAATTCAGGAGCAGAGTTAACGCCAATCGTTAACATCTTTTGTACCTAAATAGCTCGAGTGGGGTAATGAAAGTGGCTATGCTCCTGGTTCTCTCATCTATCTCTAACTGGTGATTTTAGTAGTTTGGTACTGGTATTTTTCGGCCTTCAATTTGGTCATAAAGGTGTAGACTGCGTTATTTGCCAGCCTCATGACTATGATTATTCTGATGTCGCCATTTTCTTTAAATGCAATGACCATGGGCGATATCCAGGGACGATGGCCTGTTACTGGCTCAATGATATCAATAGCAAGAGCTTCTTCCAATTTTGATGTTACTTTATCCTCCAGTGCAATTACTATTCGCCCTATTAGTTGCTGAATTGGCTTAACGATTGAATTTATGGATAACTTCCCCGGTAATCCTTTCCACATTGGAAAAGGAGTACATTTTTCTATTTTCTTGACTTCGAGCCCGAGACGGGTTGAGTGCCGTGTCCTTTCCGAGTAGTGATAGCGTTCCGTTTTTTATTAAGAAAAATTACGCAAACATCTCAGTGTTCTGATTTATTGATATAGGAGCGTCGGAAACGCAAATTACTTGCAGAAATTCGCGTGAAGCATATCCTTTGAACTGATTCGTTGAATATGCCCAAACGTTGAATACGGTTGCTTTATTCATCGGAAGGTCTGACCAGTCCTTTTGACTTATTAGGTTATAACGGGATCCCAAATCAATTACTACTGACATCTTCGCTTTGGATTTTAATTCCATCTTCTACCAAACGAACTTCGCTGCGTTGACGTTTACTATTATCATTATGATTATAGGATTGTTTAGTCGTTTTCGGTTTTTTCTACACTTCATTGCAAAATGGTCAATCCCCGTTCAATATTATTTTACTTTAGTTTTTTTTTTTTTTTTTTTTTTTTTTTTTTTACCGGTCTTTTAGAATTTGGAAATGGCTTGTGCATCAATAAGAGCATCAGCTAGCATTCCTGTATTCATCATAAAGCTTAGAGGCCCAGACGACCGAGGGGCGCTCAAGAAACGCTTTGTTAGAATATATTAAGTTATTTGTTAATTATTAAGCTAAGAGGAGTTAGTAAGGAAATTTAAAATTCTATATTTTAAGTTAGAGGGACAGGAAAGAGATGTAATAGAGTAGAGACCATTGTAGTTCGAACATAATACCCTAAAAGGGTCATGCAGTGCATATGTCGAACTACAACGGGTAAGGAACAGAGGACTAAAGTTTCGAGTCCTTCTATTAGGAATGTTAAAATTTAAGCGTGTTAGTAAATGCTGGCTATCTACATCCCCGTTAATAAGGTAATGCAGAAAAACTACACCGAGCATTGTCCTACGATTTGTTAAGCTAGGTAAGTTTATGAGTAAGAGTCTACTACTATAAGATGGAAGTTGAAGATTTGCATCCCAGTTTAGACCTCTAAGTGAAAAAGTTAGGAAATTCTTTTGTACGGATTCTATGCGGTCCTGATGTACTCCATATTGGGGACTCCAGACACATGAACCGTACTCCAGTATAGGACGGACCAAAGAAATGAATAGTGTTTTGGTTATATAGGGGTCATTAAATTCTTTTGACCACCTTTTGATAAAACCAAGGACTCCATTAGCCTTATTAACCATTAAGGAAATATGGTCGGCAAATTTAAGTTTGATGTCTAATAGGATGCCGAGATCATTAACCTGGGTTAATTTTTCTAAGGCAATCCCATTAATAGAATAAGTAGCTTGCAGAGGGCAAGAACGATAAAAAGACATATGTTTGCATTTAGATCCATTAAGTATTAGATCATTAGCTAAACACCATTTTTGAAAGTTATCAAGGTTAGACTGAAGACTGCATTGGGCAGAGATGGATTTGTACTGAAGACAAAGCTTTACATCATCTGCATACATAAGAACTAGAGAGTTCGTTGAAGCAGGGGGCAAGTCGTTTATAAAAAGCGTAAATAATAACGGGCCAAGATGACTTCCTTGAGGGACGCCGGATGTAGCACGGACCAGACGGGACTGAATTTTTTTAAATAAAACTCTTTGTGTCCTTCCATCTAGGTAGCTGGAGATCCACGTTAAGAGGTCTTTAGGAAAACCCAGCATATTCAGTTTACTCAACAAGAGTGAGTGATTAACTGAATCAAATGCTTTGCTGAAGTCTGTGTAAATTACATCGGTTTGATATCCCTTACAAAAGCCATCTATGACAAAGGATGTCAACTCCAAAAAGTTTGTGGTGGTGGAGCGACGCTAAAGCCATGCTGACAAGGAGTGATAATCGAAGAGCAAAGGTGTTGCAAATGAGGGGTAATTAATTTTTCAAATAACTTTGGAATTGCCGACAAGTTAGAGATGCCTCTGTAGTTGGCAGCCTCAGACTTTTTCCCTTTTTTATGTAGGGGAATTATAAATTCTAATTATTTATATAAATTATAAATTCTTCCACTTAAGGGGAAAAATCGAGGTTTCCAAAGATAAGTTGAAAAGTCTTAGAAGAGGTTTGCACAGAACCCTGGCGCAGTATTTTAGCACACAGCCTAGTACTCCGTCGGGGCCTGGCGAATAAATGGGTTTTACCCTTAAAAGACCAGATAATAAGTTGTTCTCAGAAAACGACGGACAGAAAATAAGATTTGCTGCTTGAATGTTATATGCGTAAGGCTGATCAGTCAATTTTGGAGGAGAATAAGTTGTTTGAAAAAATTCTGCGAATAGATCGGCAATGGCCTGATCAGAAGTCGCAGAGGAATTTTCAAACGTAAGCAGGGGTGAAAAAGATACGTGTTTACGCTTAGTGTTTACAAAATTATAAAACTGCTTTGGATCAATATAGTCAATATAATTCCTATAACCTTCAGCGTTATGCACGGTAAAATTCGACCGAGCTAGTAGGTATCTTGAGAAATCAACACTACTGCAGGTTTTTTTATATTTAAGTAAAAGTTAATTTTTTTTATTTTTTAAGTTAGCGAGGCACCTTGTAAACCAAGGAGGATTTGTTGAAGCGGACGGATATTTCCAAGGCACACATGAGTCAAAAAATGTATTTAAAGTAAAATAAAATTTTTCTAAAGTTACATTAAGATCAGTGCACGCCAGAATATCAGACCAGTCAAATGTATCAATAAGGCTATTAAGTTTCTGAAAATCAGCTTTACGGAAACAGCGAATCTTATTTACCACGCTCGGAGACAACTGATCGATACCAGGAGTGGTTTCGATTGAGACCTCCAGTGTGGGGTGATATGGATCCTCTGGGGATGAAAGGGGAAAAGCTCTGGAGAGAGCAGTACAATCAGGATCAGATACAAAACATAAGTCTAAAAGCCGACCTAGCGAATTTCTAACATGATTGATCTGACCTAGGGACATGTCAAACATGCCCGCGGTGAAGTCATGGTAAGTTATAAGTGACAAAGATGGTGAGTTATCGACGTTGGACCACTTTAATTCTGGGATATTAAAGTCGCCCACCGCTACGAGTTGGTCACGATCCGTCATAAGATTAGAGACGTATCGAATGGCGGACAAATGCTGCCAATATGTAGGCGGTTCAGACTTAAAGCTTTAACGGACATAGTGATTTTAACGCAAATAAATTCTATGTCACCAAACTCATGAGATTTCACCTCTTCAGAAGCAAGAGTAGAGTCTACCGAAATGAGGACTCCACCTCCTCTTCGCTGAGATCGATCCCGTCTAAAAGTGGTGTACTTACTTGGAAAAACTTCGGAGCTAAAGATCTCCGGATTTAACCAAGTTTCTGTAAATGCAATTATATGGGATGCAAAGAAAGAACTATCAGAATATAGCTTGGGGAGTTTGCTACGTAGCCCCCTAGTATTCTGATAGGTAAGAGTTAATGAGGAAACTAGTTTTTTGGGTTAGTAGCCAAAGAAGAGGTTGAGGGTTGGTCAGTGGTTCCGATATTGGGTATATGGTATAACTTTGGTGTTTTTAGAGTTAGAGAGTTCAAATTTGACATGAGAGCTTTTTATGGCAAAATATTACGACATGCCAAATTTTATAAGGATCGGTCGACTATATCCTATAGCTGCCATATAACTGAACGATCGGAAATGACCCAACTTTCGTGTTTTTAAAGATAGAAAGCTGGCACTTGGTACACATTCTATTTTTGGTCAGTTAATCCGACCTACAAAATTTCATTAGGATCGGCCGACTATATCCTATAGCTGCCATATAACTGAACGATCGGAAATGACTTCGTGTTTTTGATGATAGAAAGCTGGCACTTGGTACACATTCTATTTTTGGTCAGTTAATCCGATCTACCAAATTTCATAACGATCGGTTGACTATATCTTATAGCTGACATATAACTGTACGATCGGAAATGGTTTTTGGTAGAAATATCAACTTTCGTATTTCTGAAGATATCCGATGTTATAGCCAACTATATCCGATGTTTGCGATATATATCCGGTTTTAGCTGCAAGGGTATATCAACTTCGGCTCCGCCCGAAGTTAGCTTTGCTTTCTTGTTTTTATTGCCCCTGACAGAGTCAGCTTCATACGTTTTAGTTCGGCATGTACTCTTGGTTCTGCTCAACACTATGGTTGCTTATTTTTCTCATAAGGCATGATTGGTTTGCTTCTGCATATCAATAAAACTTATTTCTGCGTTCTTTTTAAACGCCCACCAACAAACTGGCATTAACAAATTGCAAATTTTTTTTTTTTAAACATCAATGTTTTGTTTTTATACCCTTGCAGAGGGTATTATAATTTTGGTCAAAAGTGTGCAACGCAGTGAAGGAGACATCTCCGACCCTATAAAGTATATATATTCTTGATCAGGATCACCTCCTGAGTTGATATGAGCATGTCCGTCTGTCCGTCTGTCCGTCTGTCTGTCTGTTTCTACGCAAACTAGTCTCTCAGTTTTAAAGCTATCGTCTTGAAACTTTGCACACACCCTTCTTTCCTTTGCTCGCAGTATATAAGTCGGAACGGCCGGGATCGGCCGACTATATCCTATAGCTGCCATATAACTGATTGATCGGAAATGGTATAACTTTGGTGTTTTTAAAGTTAGAGAGTTCAAATTTGACACAAGAGCTATTTTTGGCAAAATATTACGACATGTCAAATTTTATAAGGATCGGTCGACTATATCCTATAGCTGCCATATAACTGAACGATCGAAAATGACCCAACTTTCGTGTTTTTTGAAGTTAGAAAGCTGGAACTTAGTACTGATTATATTTTTGGTCAGATAATCCGACCTACTCAATTTTATATGGATCGGCCAACTATATCCTATAGCTGCCATATAACTGAACGATCGGAAATGGTTTTTGGTAGAAAGACCAACTTTGGTATTTTTGTAGATAGAAGCTTGGGACTTTTTTTAGGTTTTGCATTATAACAAATTGGGTTATATTATCATATTCTCATAAGGATCGGCCAACTATATCCGATGTTTGCGATATATATCCGGTTTTAACTGCTAGGGTGTATCAACTTCGGCTCCGCCCGAAGTTAGCTTTCCTTTCTTTTTATACCCTTGCAGAGGGTATTATAATTTTGTCCAAAAGTGTGCAACGCAGTGAAGGAGACATCTCCGACCCTATAAAGTATATATATTCTTGATCAGGATCACCTCCTGAGTTGATATGAGCATGTCCGTCTGTCCGTCTGTCCGTCTGTCCGTCTGTCTGTCCGTCTGTCTGTCTGTCCGTTTCTACGCGAACTAGTCTCTCAGTTTTGAAGCTATCGTCTTGAAACTTTGCACACACCCTTCTTTCCTTTGCACGCAGTATATAAGTCGGAACGGCCTGGATCGGCCGACTATATCCTATAGCTGCCATATAACTGATTGATCGGAAATGGTATAACTTTGGTGTTTTTAGAGTTAGAGAGTTCAAATTTGACATGAGAGCTATTTTTGGCAAATTATTACGACATGCCAAATTTCATAAGGATCGGCCGACTATTTCTTATAGCTGCCATATAACTGAACGATCGAAATTACCCAACTTTCGTGTTTTTGAAGATAGAAAGCTTAGTACATGGAACTTAGTACATATTCTATTTTTGGTCAGTTAATCCAACCCACCAAATTTCATTAGAATCGGCCGACTATATCCTATAGCTGCCATATAACTGAACGATCGGAAATGGTATTTGGTAGAAATACCAACTTTCGTATTTTTGAAGATAGGAGCTTGGGACTTTTTTTTTAGATTTTTTATTGTAATTTATTGGTTTTATTATGATGTAATCATAAGAATCGGCCAACTATATCCGATGTTTGCGATATATATCCGGTTCTAACTGCAAGGGTATATCAACTTCGGCTCCGCCCGAAGTTAGCTTTCCTTTCTTGTTTTTTTATTGCAGTGCTCCATTTCTAAGGGACCCTAATCATTATGAGTTTTATTTTAAAAATCACTTAATAATCAGTATTCTCAGAGCGAAAAAATAAAAATCTGAAAATAATCATTATTCTTTGATCGAAAAATAAAAATCACGAATAACACAGTGCGACAAAAAAAAATTGGAGGAACTTTTGAAGAGACCTAGTAGGAATTGTTCACTAGGTCCAATATAGTATAAAACCGTGTTTGACGGTAACCGTATAAGCAGACATCTCTGACCCTATAAAGTATATATATTCTTGATCAGGATTACCTCCTGAGTTGATATAAGCATGTCCGTCTGTCTGTTTCTACGCAAACTAGTCTCTCAGTTTTAAAGCTATCGACTTGAAACTTTGCACGCACCCTTCTTTTCTTTGCACGCAGTATATAAGTCGGAACGACCGGGATCGGCCGACTATATCCTATAGCTGCCATATAACTCAACGATCTGAAATGGTTTTTGGTAGAAATACCAACTTTGGTATTTTTGAAGATAGAAGTTTGGGACTTTTTTTAGATTTTATATTATAATAAATTGGGTTATATTATCATATTCTCATAAGGATCGGCCAACTATATCCGATGTTTGCTATATATATCCGGTTTTAACTGCAAGGGTATATCAACTTCGGCTCCGCCCAAAGTTTGCTTTCCTTTCTTGTTTTATGATATTCTCATAAGGTGCAACAAGATAAGGAAAGATAAGAAATCAATACATGATATATTATTAAGAGACATAGGAGGAAAATCGTGTGTACTCAAAACACACCTAATGCTATTAAAATAGGAGCAATATAGAAACATAGAAAACAAATCTTATAGAAAACAAATCTTGCACATGTATCAATTTTACTGAGGTATACAGGTACCATTTAGTACCATGATTTTTTCATTTTCACCCTTTTTTACCACTAAAAGTTGGGAAAATTGAATATAAAGCTTCTATAAATCAAAGAAACTCATTTTTCTGTGGAAGATTTTTTTAGTTCTTATCTTATTGAAATTAGTAGAGTATACCATATTTTAATTTTGAATAAAAGGAAAAATCCAAATATATTTCATTGAATTATTTATAATTATAATTATTTAGAATTATAAGTTATTTAAGATTTTAATTTTTAATTAATAAGGAACTTTGAATATCTTCTTTTGAAGGTATCTTCTTTTGTCATGACCATCAACAAAAATAATGTTTTTCTGAACGGAGCTTTCGAAGAGATTTGTTTTTAACGTGAAAATTTGGTAAATGTGTAATCCTTAAAGATCATCCTTGCCGAATTTGCTATTTTAATTGAAAGATCAAAATCTGAAGCCTTAGGATCAAGTATCATTTTAATATAAACAATCTTCATATTACATTTTTTCCAATGTTTATTGGTACATATTTTCAGTTTTTTTTTCTCCAAGAGAAAAATTGTTATTTTTTTTTTTCAATTTTTTGCCGCTGCTCTCTTTTTTTAAGCATAGTACTGAGTTGACGAAAATCCGCTGTCCAGCGAGTGACAGCTGTCAAACTCCATATAAAAAAAACGGTGTAAAAAAGGAAAGAAGAAGAAATTTTTGCCTTCTAGATTTTGCTGGTACTGAGTTGACGAAAATTTTTGTTATCGATTTTAATGGTGTTGCCGGATCAAAAAAATAAACAGCTGCTCTCGGGGTGTTAAAATAAATATTTCAATTTATTTTTATAGGTGTGACATGGGGGGTCAATTGACCAAATAAAAAAATAGTCGGCCCGAAAAATTTTCGACGCGCCAAGACAAATTAAAATTAATTTCTGCGGTCAAGACGAAGCCCATAATATGGGATTTGACCCACAAGGGCATTTTAATGCCATAAAATGACATTGAAATGATTTGTGATTGATTTTGATTTTGATTTTGACCCAGTTTTCTATTTCTTAATCAGCTCCTTAGCGGCGAAATACATTAACAAAACACCAACATTCAATCGTTTTGAATGCATTTTTGCTTATTTGTTTTTTGTTTACAAACAACAGCTGTTCAGTATTACCTTATTTCTTCATTGTTTTGGTCACACTACCTCGGCAGCCGAATAAAGTGCAAAATCGCTATCAGAATTTCAACAGCGGATTTTCGTCAACTCAATACTATGCTTTAGCAGCGTCAGAGCAACAACAAAAATGTTAACACTGTAGTATTTTTTTTTTTTTTGTAGTAGAGCCGAAGTTGATATACCCTTGCAGTTAAAACTGGATATAAAGCGCTTAAATCGGATAGAGTTGGCCTATTCTTATGAGAATATCATAATAAAACCAACTAATTACAATAAAATATCTAAAAAAAAAGTCCCAAGCTTCTACCTTAAAAAATACCAAGTTGGTATTTCTACCAAATACCATTTCCGATCGTTCAGTTATATGGCAGCTATAAGATATAGTCGGCCGATCCTTATGAAATTTGGTAGGTTGAATCAACTTACTAAAAAATAGGACCTGTACAAAGGTCCACCTTTCTATCTTCAAAAACACGAAAGTTGGGTCATTTACGATCGTTCAGTTATATAGCAGCTATAGTATATAGTCGGCCGATCCTTATGAAATTTCGCATGTCGTATTATTTGTAAAAATAGCTCTCATGTAAAATTTGAACTAACTCTATAAACACCAAAGTTATACAATTTCCGATCAATCAGTCTATGGCAGCTGTAGGATATAGTCGGCCGATCCCGATTATATACTGCTTGCAAAGGAAAGAAGGGTGTGTGCAAAGATTCAAGTCGATAGCTTTAAAACTGAGAGACTAGTTTACGTAGAAACAGACAGACGGACAGACGGACATGCTCATATCAACTCAGGAGGTGATCCTGATCAAGAATATATATACTTTATAGGGTATGTCTCCTTCACTGCGTTGCACACTTTTGACCAAAATTATAATATCCTTGGTATTATCTTGGTATATAAAATACAAGCTAAAATATTGAAAAATTTAAAATAACAAATAATATAATTTCCTTTATCGTTAACCCAATAATGAATACCCCAATTTTCTGAAGGTAGAAAGCTGAAAAACTATACAATTTAAAAATTTTTTTATGTTTATTATTTACTCTACTCTCCTTATTTTTCGTCAAAATCAAATATAGAATTTTATTTTTGCAACGTAAAACAAATTGAAAAAAAATTCCACACATATTTTCATCGTTTTGAACGTATGCGTAGCAGAAAAACACAATGAGAGCAGACCATTCACTGAAAGCGAATGAAACGTAGTTTTTTGTTTCATTTTTCGTTAATTCAAAAGTTTTAATAGGCACTAAAATAGTGTATTTTATTTTAAAGAAAGCTTTGCTAGCAACAGTTCTAAAACAAATGAAACAAGAAAGGAAAGCTAACTTCAGGCGGAGCTGAAGTTTATATACCCTTGCAATTAAAACCGGATATATATCGCAAACATCGGATATAGTTGGTTGATCCTTATGGGAATATGAATATATAATCAAATTTATTACAAAATATAAAATCTAAAAAAGTCCCAAACTTCTATCTTCAAACATACCAAAGTTGGTATTTTTACCAAAAACCATTTCCGATCGTTCAGTTATATGGCAGCTATAAGATGTAGTCGGCCGATCGTTATGAAATTTGGTAGGTCGGATCAACTGACCAGAAATATAAGCTGTACCAAGTTCCAGCTATCTTCTATCTTCAAAAACACGAAAGTTTGGTCATTTCCGATCGTTCAGTTATATGGCAGCTATAGGATATAGTCGGCCAATCCTTACAAAATTTGGCATGTCGTATTATATTGCCAAAGATAGCGCTCATGTAAAATTTTAACTCTCTAACTCTAAAAACACCAAAGTTATACCATTTCCTAAAAACTCTAAAAACACCATACCAGTAGTTATACCATATCCGATCAATCAGTTATATGGCAGCTATAGGATATAGTCGGCCGATTCCGGTCGTTCCGACTTATATACTGCGTGCAAAGGAAAGGGTGTGTGCAAAGTTTCAAGTCGATAGCTTTAAAACTGAGAGACTAAATTGCGTAGAAACAGACAGACGGACATATTTTCTATGGAGAAAACTTGTTCCAACCCAATTTCTGTGAAAATGTTTCTCAGTGGGAAAATTTTTTGTTTAATTTTTGGCTGTCGAATGAGGCAAAATGGGAGCAAATTAGGGAGGTTCTAAAAAAATTTCAAACTGTCAGTGTGAAAAGTAAGAGTTTGCCCCCGACTGCTTTAGTTTATGCACTCAACAACATTTGTTTAAATTAAAACAACAATTAAATACAGTTTTGGTTCCTTATGCTTTATTCGAATTCGTTTACACATATGTATCTTATGCCGAAACATAGTGTAATAGCTGAACCGAAATTTTTATAAAGTTTTACACAACATTCAAGATTCCAGCGAAGCCTGGCGAGCTGTGGGAAAGAAAGCAAATGATACATTATCTGACAAATATGACAAGCATTAGTTAATAGAAATTGCGGGAACGTAAAAAAACAAAACATGCAATTAAGATAAAAACTCAGTTATAACAGAAACGACAAACTTACACCCTTTGGAATCTATAATGATTTAACACTCTTAGGCCTTTTCATCTGTAAAATACATTTGCATACATCGCGTTTATTGAGGATATAATAATCCCAGTCAATCAGTGTGAAATTAATTATTAATAATTTTTTGTATGGAGTACACAATTTTCTTACACAAATTATGCAATATAAAAAAAAAAAAAAAGTGGTCTACAAGGAATTAAAAAAATCAATAAGCAACAAATACATATTTTTTAACTAGTTAAAATATAAATGTCTACTGTTACGTAATTAAATATTGGTTTTAAAAACCTAGAAAATATAGCCTATAAATTGGTCTTCGAATTGTCGAAAATTTGTATATTTAATGGACTCTGTATATTTATTATAAATAAAATTACTTGCACAGCTTCGTAAGCTTGGCTATTTTAATATCGGATAACTTTTTTCAAGATCTTTTACATATGTAACTAAATAATCTGAATTATTCTAAATTAAATTGATTCCTTATTTGTGTTCGGTAAATACGTACGTGCTGGTCTACCGTTCGCCCACGGTGTAAATTTTACGTGACTTTCATTTCTTTTGGCAGCATCTGCACGCAATTCAGTGCGTAAAGCCTCTCGCAACACACGGGCTGCTACGTTTGAGTATTGAATATAACTGCGATTCACGATATACGTTGCGTAACATATGGTCGAATTTATTAAAAATATTAATATTAAACACTACAAAAAAATATTTAGATTCTTACGTAATTCCTGCAGCTCTCCACGCTGTCATTTTGATTTAATTAATGTTAGCTGAGATGAAGCACCCAAACGGTTTCAACTTAATTCCTTCAAAATGATTCGCCTTTAAAACCAGACTAAGTATGGGAATTCGATAACAGCATAAAAACATTTGCGATAATCTTGAATTAGAAATATAATCGAAAACTAAAATACCCCTATTGCACTACAAGTTTCATGTCACTGAGTACATCTGTTTGAAACATTTGGAAAAGGAAAAAATTCCTACCCCAGTTCCATATAGATATGTATGTTCATGTCACAAAATTTAAATAAATGTATGTACATGTTGAAAATCATTCTGTCTGTTTCTTCGCGAACTAGTTTCTCAGTTTTGATGCTATCGACTTTGCAAACACCTTTTTTTCCTTTTCACGTATTATATATGTAGGTAGAAACGGCCGGGATAGCCTAACTATGGCAAGATATAACTAATTTACAGGATAAATTTGGTGTTTTAAGAGTAAGTGATGGGATTTGGTATAGATTTTCTTTTTTGCAAAATAATACCACATACCCAATTTCATAAGGATCGGCTCACTATATCCTTTACCTTCCATGTAACTGATCGATCGGAAATGACAAAACTTTTTTTTACCAATTGATTAGACCTATTAACTTTTTTTAAGATCGGCTGTCTATATCTGCCTTAAAAACGGAACGACCGGTATTTGGAATTCGATAAAAACTTTTGAAGTTTTGAAGATAAAAGCTTGGGATTTTCCTTAAATGCTGTATTCCAATAAATTGGATTTATATCCGATCTTAACTGCAAGTGTATATCAACTTCAGCTCCGCCCGAAGTTATCTTTCTTTCTTGTTTTTAAAAACAATTAATATTTAGTTTTATTCATTTTATAAAGTTAAATTAATTTTAGGCAAACAATTGTTTGTTAGCAGATAGCACATTGATATATGTAAATTAACAATGCAACGGTGATCGGAGCCAAGAGAACGAAGACGAACAGCAACTTCCCGCAAGGGGTACATCAGAACAAAAATACCTGTTAGCAGCACGTGCCACTGTGGTAACCTCCTGAAATAGCTGTGCAGGTGGAGACCTCAATAAGTTCTAACCCTATCTGGCGCCCAACCGAGTCAAAGACCATGACGAGATCTCCACGCCACGTGGAAGCCTCGAAAAATAATATCACCAGCTTAAAACTGGTACTTTACCAGAAAACTTCCAGAGAACCATGTAAGTAAAGCCTTTTTTTTATGAATTGCCAGAAAATATTACAAGAAACGATAAGAAAATAATATATTCAAATTTTGTTATTGTTTATGGTTAAGTGACGACTTTTTATATAAATTGCCAGAAAAAATTAAACTCGTAATAAAATCGCGATAATTCGTAAAAATTTCTGTCCGCTTGAATATAACTCTTTAATTCGCAAAAATTCCATGAATTTTGGTCCCCTCGTTAATTCGTAGTATTTGGCGCAACGCAAAGAATATGAACATCTTATAATTCGTAGTTTTGTTTCGTAACCTCTTATATATCGTAATGCGTTGCAAAATTTTTTGTAGTTAAGGCACCGTTAGATTTTGCAGATAGCTATGCCGTCTTTATGTCGCTATTCATTATGAATTTTGTGTTTCGTTTAGTTTTCTGATTTTTGATTGATAGCGATTGATAATGGAACAAAAAAAATTGAGGTGTCAAAACAATTCGATGTCGCTCCATCAACAATAACATCAATTCTACAGAAAAAAGAGTTTATCAGGCATGCTCCGGTTTTCACTTTCAGTTTTCGTTTTCGTTTTGGGACCAAAACCGAGATTTTCGTTTTTAGGTGCTCCGGTTTTCACAAGTTTTTAGTTATCGTTTTGGTATCGAAACGTTTCATTTCTCAGAACTTCTTGCTGCCGAAACAGGTGATTTGAGGTTTGGTCAGCAGCAAACAACGCGAAAAAATGCCTTTTTTATATTCAATTATATCTTTCGTAGCAAAAAGAATTAAGGGGAAAAGCCAGAAAAGCCAAGTTAAGGGGATGCCACCTTTTCAATGGAAAATGGGTTTCATTTTCATTTCATTCCGGTGTTTTCAAAAATTTTTTTTAAACCCTTTTAGAACATAACTAATTGAATTAAATTAATTAATTTTAATAAAACATATTTTACCCAATTTCAACAAATTTATTGCCATCCATTTGTTTATACAAGTATTTTTAACTGGCTTTTTTATTCTATCAAAAGTATGGCAGCTTAGGCGATAACTTATGGTGTCAGACTTATCGGTCGTTCATCAAAACGAAAATTGTTGTTGCCGTCGGCAAAATTTGATATCCAAATTTGAGGTGGGGTCAGAAATTACTTGTTTTAAAAATAATTACAAGCCTAATTGACCTTCTAGAGGTCTTAAAAGAACGACAATAAACCAATAAGTCAACTACTTTTTTCCTTTTGCAAATAAGATCCGATTACATATAGAAAAAGGCATTTACTTTTCATTTAGGCAAGACAAATTTTTTCGTTTTGGAATTCGAAAAAATCTTGTGAAAGTGAAAATGGGAGCACCAATTTTTTCGTTTTCGTTCTCAAAATATATATATATATATATATTTATAAATGTATATATTTTTTTTCTAATTTTTTACCCCTTTTTCCATACTTGTATTTTTAATATTTTCTAATTTTACCTTCTTTTTATACCCTTGCAGAGGGTATTATAATTTTGGTCAAAAGTGTGCAACGCAGTGAAGGAGACATCTCCGACCTTATAAAGTATATATATTCTTTATCAGGATCCCTTCCTGAGTTGATATGAGCATGTCCGTCTGTCTGTTTCTACGCAAACTAGTCTCTCAGTTTTAAAGCTATCGACTTGAAACTTTTCACACACCCTTCTTTCCTTTGCACGCAGTATTTAAGTCGGAACGGCCGGGTTCGGCCGACTATATCCTATAGCTGCCATATAACTGATTGATCGGAAATGATATAACTTTGGTGTTTTTAGAGTAAGAGAGATTTTACATGAGCGTTATTTTTGGAAAAATAATACGACATGCAAAATTTCGTAAGGATCGACCAACTATATCCTATAGCTGCCATATAACTGAACGATCGGAAATGACCCAACTTTCGTGTTTTTAAAGATAGAAAGCTGAAACTTTCTCCAGCTTTTTCTCTATAATATAAAGATTTTATTTTTGGTTAGTTAATCCGACCTACAAAACTTCAATACGATCGGCCCTATGCTCACCATGCTCAGCAGCATGGTCTCTTTTCTCAGTCTCAGTCTCAGTCTCTTTTTCTCAGTTACTGTGCATTTTAAAACTACTAGCGGCAATGTGTCGCCCCACCAAAGCTGTACGCACACGTACAATGGGCAAACTAGCCATTCTACGACACGGCCTTCCTGACAACTCACACGTCCTCGTGTGTTTAGTTTTCAATACTACGAGACTCAATTTCACTTTAAACTTTTCTTTATTTTTATACCCTTGCAGAGGGTGTTATAATTTTGGTCAAAAGTGTGCAACGCAGTGAAGGAGGCATCTCCGACTGTTCAAGCATAAGGTTGAACATGAAATTAATTTTTTGGAAAATTGCAATTCAAAATAAAATATATGTATATACAGTCCACTACATTTTATTATCGACTAATTATAATAATTTTCTAGTACCGAGGAAATAAAATTTATAAATGTGAAAACAAAAATACACATATACATAAAAAAAATGTTTATCTAAAACAACACACACTCTTTTTGTGGCCCTTTCCAGAATGTTCAAGCATTGAACACTATTTTATTTAGAAATTCTTAAGATAGAGTTTCAAGGGATCGGACTCATGAAATACGAGTCAAACAGATGGTTTAAAACCGATCCCCTGCAGCCTACACAAAAATATGTACTCAAGTGGTGCGCTTATCGCACTGGAGAAAGGGTCGCATAGCAGGTTAGTGTGCAGTGCGTTGATAAGTAGTTTTTAATAGATTTAAGATTCTCATGTATCGTACTTACATATAAGATAACTTTACCAATAAAATCAGTTTCCGAAAGGAACTCATTGGAGTAAGACCTTATTTTGAGGCTCCTCTTAACACATACATACATATATAGAGTGGACAATGGTTGAAGCGAAAACGAGAATTTTACCGCTGACTATATTTGTATGTACGCCAAATTATTTATGCACGTAAATATGTATTATATGTACATATACTTTTATATAAATAAATGTTTGGCTGCACCAAATTTAACTATATTGATTGGCGAAAAACGAACGAGGGGTAAAAAAGTAGGGCGACAGTGATGTGGATATAAGTATTTATACACAGGCAGTTTGTTAATTATTTTAATCAAAATATTCAAATTGTTAGCTCTGCTAAATTCAAGTACGTATGCGTCAAGAATTGAAAGGAGGGTGCAATATTTCAGCACAAGACGTGGATTTAATTCGTCTTTTCTCGGCTTTGAATTTTTTGCACATTTGCCGGCGGTTCTGCCTTAGGATGCTTTAATCCCGCTGCCACTTTCCTCTTGCAGTCGATGCAGGTACAGGACATGGAGCTCGCTGGTGATATTGGCGGTGATGATCCTTGGCTTTCCTGAGCTTGTCCAGATTACATGACGCGGTGAATTTGTTGTACTTGAAGGTGCACTTCACGGACGCGTCGCGAGCAGCTCTTTGGTTTTGTTTGAATGTTTGTATTTTTAGTATTTCTTGAGTGTATTAACACCGTGACACCGTCACTTTGTTTTATTTTTTGTGTTTTAACTAAATCCGGGGGCGCCAAAATGTTGAATGAGATTAGTTTATCTCTCACGATAAAATATAAAAAAAATAAGAGTGGCTGCTAACTATATAAAAAATAACCAAAGCAAAACGAAAAAGATGTGATCTCGTCAACGTTATAGTTCGATCTATATTTCTTTAATTTTAAGCCTAACTTGTCTATTGCGGCGAAGCGGGGCGAATTCGCACAAGAGCGAATAATCCACTCATCCACTCTAAGAAAAGACCGTCAATAGGCAGGACTGCAGTCTGGCGGTCAAGGCCATCGCGGAGCACCGTTTAAAAAGAACGCACGCAGCTAGACAAGCGGTGCCACACTATGATTACTGCAGGAGCTGTGGGGATGTAGAAGAGGAAGAGACAGTCACACAACTCCTGTGTTATTGTCCTGTGCTGGGGTGCAGCCGACTCAAATTCCTGGGTGCAGCAGCACTTATGGACCTAACAGACCTCGCGGAGATCGCTCCACGCAGATTTGTTGCCTTCCTCCGGAAAGCTGGATGGGACCATGAACCGCCGCAAAAGGGTACTCCTTGGGCATATTGGGAGATAGGAGGTGGAAGGTCCCCTTGAGGGACCTAAGTGGATGGGGGGGTCAGTGACTGGCCCCACATCGCCGCCTCAACCTAACCAAACCTACGTCCCTACTGCATTCCACCCAGCCAAACTACTGTCTTGAGGTACTCTTGCTTCTCAGCTATTGAGTTCCCAGCTTTGGTCCCATAGGCCAAATCCTCCAAGGATGATTGGTCATGCACTATTGTGACCAAAAAGGCAACCAACGAACTTCACGCCAGAACCTTATTGGGCCCGCCCAGGGTAATCGCATCATTGTCAAAGTGTGCCGACTCGTTTCCCGCCTTACAAAGGTGAACACTGCCTATGTTTACAAATTTTGCCACCGCATCCGTCACGAAGGCACTTTTTTCCAGGATCTCCAGGAAGGAAACCATTTGCTGTTGCGTTTCGTCCAGTATACTGAATTTAAGGAATTACAAGCTTTTTAAAATAGTTTTCACACCTAAGCCCGCTTGCCTCAAGTTTTTAAATGACGCTGGTTTGCTATCTCATCACTTCGTCTATAGTGACTTACTTTCATAAGAAGAACCTACATTCTGGACCTCGGGCACTATTTGCGAAGATCCGTTCCCAACACTGGCCTATTGGGGAGAGCAAAATCGTTTCAACAACACCTCGTATTCTAGAGCATATCATGGCTGATATTCCGACAGAGAAAGAAAAAGGATTTCAAGTCTTTAATAAACCAGATGTGGATTTTTGCGGAGCGTTTTTCTACAAGACAGAGTCTTGGAATAAGGAGTGTGTTTATCTGCTTCAGTACGTGGGCGCTCCATTGGGCGCTATTCAAAGACCTTTTCACTACTTCTTTTCTAGGCGTGTTTTTTTAAAAAAAAAAAATTTATTTATACGCGACGTAAGCCCAGGCAGGAATGGTCGGATAATGCTACTCATGGGTACTAAGAATAAGCTGGTCGAGTTAAAGCAAGGAGTTCTCAGCCAGGATCACCAGACGGAGGGAGGATATTGGGCCAAGCAGCCAATGACAAGGATGAATGAGCATCGGCGGGTTTATTAGCATTTTCTGTATTGTTTAATTTCTCCCAGTTCGCATGCGCTTTGGGAGCTGTGTAGAAATGATTTGATTGATCCCCCCCGACTTGATTGCACCCTGAGCAAACTGTCAAGAAATGAAGGTTCTTCATCAGAAGGTCAAGGATGCGATGAGAACCGGAGACTCAATAATTATGACCCTCGAGTCAATGAAGAAGCGTCTGCGGGATTGATTCAGCACGCTTCTGTAGGAATTGGAGGAACTAAATTATAGAGAAATCGGGAGTGATTTATATTAGAAATTCTCTCCAAGGACGTGCTGGCCAGGGACGTGCAGGTCGACATGCAGGAGGAAGTTGCCAAGCGCTCCATTAGTGTTGCACCCGTTGCCGATGTCAACATTTTGCGGCGGATATGCCGAGTGGTCAGCTTTTTGCCTGTTTAGGCTTGACCAAGATGGAAAAGCTCAGGTGGCTTACTTCATGTCTGGTAGAGTCACCCTTGGAGAAAGCTCTGGAGATTATTGACGCTAACTATGATGTTACCCTTTATCTTTTGCACAACCTGTAAGTATTCCAGGTTAATATTCCAGGCTCATATCAACAAGATCCTGCAGCTAAGGGTAGTCGAACCGGGATCCATTACAACTTATCCGACCGACCAACTTATCCAATGAGTTATCCAACCAATAAAATGGTCATATGTGGGACCTCATGAGTTCCGGGACATCGAAAAAAATTCAAGAATAATAAGGATCATCATCTTCCAAAAGCTAGACCTTGCCACAATGGCGAAGTAGGATGACTCTCTCGCAGGAAACAATGCCGACAACCTGCCAACTCGGGAATTGGATTTTGTACCCTTGGATTTGGCCTCAGCTCCGCATCTGCCAGTGAATCAGAAGACCCAACGTAGGCCATTTAATAATCATTCGTGCATGCTTATTAATGCTCCACCGGTTCCGTGTGCCGTGTGCGGTATCCTGCTACATGCTGTGCCTTTTTACCCAAGGTTCCTCGCCTTGAAAGTTGAGAAACGATACGATGAAGTCCAGCGTCCTTTGATTCGTTTGCCTCGATTCTGAGCACTTAGTCCGCCGACATCATGCACTGTTGCACCCTTGCGAGCAATTGGCCAGCTTTACTTCCGTTCCCGATTCCGGCTTGGATCCTGCCAATGAAGCTGTGACTGCGACATCCCAGGCTCCGCAGCTAACACGACACGCTGAAGCGCTACTTGGTTTTGGCTCAAAAGTTCATCTCATAACATCACATTACGGCTGGCCAGCAAACTTCAGCTTCATTAGTCAAAATGCTCAGTAACAGGACTTGGTGATAGTGAAAGAAGCATCGCTTAAGCTGTGCCTGAAGCATAATTCACAAATAACTGTTAACCTTTTTTTTGTTGTGTTCAGTTTGTGAGAACAAACGAAAAAAAATTTTTACAATCACTCTCTCTAAGAGCAGGAGACTTACTTTCTTTTGATTTTGGTTTTCGGTTGAGAGTTTTACGTTGAGAAATTCGTAAAATGCTCACCTACTGAACATCGCTCGCTGAAAAATATGATTAACCTTTGCACAGAGACCCTCAATTAAAAACCGATTGACCGAAAAAGTCAATTCATAAAGTCTTTTCAACACTTTAAATTCTGTTCGAAGCACAGTGGTACAATGTGTAACTTTTTGAATGAAAAAGTCACTTTTTATACCCTTGAATAAGGTAGTATAATTTTTTCCAAAAGTGTGCAACGCAGTGAAGGAGATATCTCCGACCCATAAAGTATATATATTCCTGATCAGGATCACCTCCTGAGTTGACCACCTCCTCCGTCTGTCTATCTGTTTCTACGCGAACTAGTCTCTTAGTTTTGAAGCTTTCGACTTGAAACTTTGCACACACAGTTCTTTTGCACGCAGTATATAAGTCGGAACGACTAAATCCTATAGAGATTACATTTTTGGTCATTTTTTCCGACCTACCAAATTTTATATTGATCAGCTGACTATATCTTATAATATTACAAAACTATTGGCCGACTATTTGAAAGAAATACCAACTTTGAAGATAGAAGCTTGGGACTTTTTTTTAGATATTTTATTATAATTAATTGGTTTTATTTTGAAATTCTCATAAGGATCGGCCAGCTATATCCGATGTTTGCGATATCCGGTTTTAACTGCAAGAGTATATCAACTTCGAATCCAAGACTACATGTGCAAGCGCACTCAAGTTTGGCGATTTTAGCCTTACATTTGTATAAAAATGTAGTATATCGTCGTTCTAATTTTGTTTATTTCCCGTCCCATTTTCGGTTTATTTTTTTTCTCTGAATATCCAAATGTCACAAAGGCAAATAAAACAAGACCCAAAGTCAAACGGTCCTGGAAAGAACAGAGCAATTGGGAACAGAAAATATTGCTTGTCATTTGAGCGAGAGGAAACGAACAAAACAAAAAGTTGCTGTTAGACTTTTTGATAAAAGACTCATTGAACATAAAGAACGACCCTATAAAGAATATATATTCTTGTCCAGGATCACCTCCTGAGTTGATATGAGCATGCCGTCTGTCTGTCCGTCTTTCTGTCTGTCTGTCTGTCTGTGCGTCTGTCTGTTTCTACACAAGCTAGTCTCTCAGTTTTAAAGCTATCAACTTGAAACTTGCACATCAACAAAAGCTATCAACAACTTTTGCACCGGGATCGGTTGACTATATCCTATAGCAGCCATATAACTGATTGCTCGGATATTATATAATTTTTGGAGTTTTTAGTAAGTTTTAAGTAAGACAGTTCAAATTTTACACGAGATCTATTTTTTGACAAAATAAAACGACCTACCAAATTTCAAAAGGTTCGGCAGACTATATCCTATAGCTGCCATATAACTGAACGATCGGAAATGACTCAACTTTCGTGTTTTTGAAGATAGAAAGCTGAAACTTAGTACAGATTCTACTTAGTTAGTTAGTTAATCCGGCCTACGAAATTTCATAACGATCGACCGACTATATCTTATAGCTGTCATATAACTGAGCGATCGAAAATGGTTTTTGGTAGATATACCAACTTTGGTATTTTTGAAGATAGAAGCTTGGGATGTTTTTTTAAATAGTTTATTGAAATTATTTGGTTTTATTATAATATTCTCATAAGGATCGGCCAACTATATCCAATGTTTGCGATGATTTTAACTGCAAGGGTATATCAACTTCGGCTCCGCCCGAAGTTAGCCTTCTTTTCTTGTTTTTGAGCTGCTTTTGTAGAAATTAAAGTACTTTGTGACCCATTGTCAATCAAAGCTCTAAATTTCATAATTTTCAGCTTTTATTTGAACACAAGCGGTGGCCAACAACACTTGTTCAGAAGTCATGCACGTATTCACTATTGCCTTGTTTATGTGGATAATGCTATGGTGATTATTTCTATGGCAAAACGAGCATTCTAACCAGCTATTACACCTAGTATCAGAACTGTGCTTTTAACATTAGTGGCACCGTTCCATTATTCAACCACGTCCATTCTTTCCTGTGGGCTTAATGCTTTAAATTTATAGCAATAAACTAATTGATGCCCAGGTATTTTGCACATTGGGTGCAGTAACATCTTTTAAATTCTGGATTACATTCGATTTTTTTACTTGGCCCTTATATTGTTGTAGAGCCTCAATATTAAACTTCTTTAAAATGATATGCGCAAAAATGCAATCTGATTCTTCGGACAGATTTGCTTTTAGACGCATCATATAAATTGATTCATTTATTGAATCAATTGTATTTTTTAAATGCCCATTTAAAAAATGTCCATTCTTTCCTGTGGGCTTAATGCTTTAAATTTATAGCAATAAACTAATTGATGCCCATGTATTTTGCACATTGGGTGCAGTGACATCTTTTAAATTCTGGATTACATTCGATTTTTTTACTTGGCCCTTATATTGTTATAGAGCCTCAATATTAAACTTCTTTAAAATGATATGCGCAAAAATGCAATCTGATTCTTCGGACAGATTTGCTTTTAGACGCATCATATAAATTGATTCATTTATTGAATCAATTGTATTTTTTAAATACCTATATGAGTCCAAATTTATTCTTGAAAGCTCAATGAGGCTATTCAGCTGATCTGAAAATATTTTTCTATTATTCTCATACCGCTTTATAAGCAACTCCCAGGCTGCATCATAATTGTTTCCTCAGCCAAGCAATAAATGGGAAACCACATTTCGTGCTTAGCTAAGCTTAGCTTAGCTTCAAAAATGGACTTAAATGCGTCCTTAAATTCACAAGCTCCTTAAATAATTCATAAAAATGGTCCCAATCTTTGGAGTTTCCAAAGAAATTGGGGACCTCAATTTTTGGTAGGCTAGGTAGTTCGTCCATTCTAGGACTACCACGTTCTACCTTTTCAACTATTTTTTCTGGGATTTTAGTATCCATTAGCTTGATATGTATTTCAACATCATCTTTGAGCTCAATTATTTTACTCATTTATTTATTATTGATCCCTTCAATATCAATCAAATCCGACACTGTTCCTATTCTTCTAAGAAACATTTTTAAATTTTTTATTCTTACTGGAAAGGTTTCATTTTTCCTTTCCTGAATTTCAATGTAAGTTTTCTCGAGGTAATCCTCGGGGTTCTTTATAGCCTCTTCAAGTCTACTAAAAAGCTCATCCTGGCCAATCATTTTTTTAATTTTGTCCTTGGCGGAATTAAATTTTGATAGCATGCTATCGAAGTGATTTTTCATAAACTAATTATATTCTACAGGCCCGAGTTAAACCAAATGATTATGGTTCATACAGGCTCTTAGCTCCATATTTTGTAATGACTCCCTACCCGCTTCTAAATATGATTTTTTTGCGAGTAGCGCATCTATGTGCCGGGTGAGGCGCACCTGGTCTTCAATAATCGCAATAGAAGCAATTTCTTCCATAGTCGACATCTTCTTTGTTTTTAAATAAAATTAAATTTAAGTTATAAAACTAAATTTAAGTATAAAAACTAAAAAAGAATACGAAACTTGCCGAGGACTATTATTGCTAATGTTGTTTTGCTGCTGATGCCGATGCTTTTGTTTTCGTTGTAGTTGCTGCTGTTCTGGTTCTTGTTCTTTGCTGCCGGTGTTGTTGTTACTGCCGTTGCTGCTTTTGATGTTGTTGCCGCATCCGTTGCTGCTCCGGATGTTGTTGTCTTTGTTATACCCTTGCAGAGGGTATTATAATTTTGTCCAAAAGTGTGCAACGCAGTGAAGGAGACATCTCCGACCCTATAAAGTATATATATTCTTGATCAGGATAACCTCCTGAGTTGAGCATGTCCGTCTGTCTGTCTGTTTCTACGCGAACTAGTCTCTCAGTTTTAAAGCTATCGACTTAAAACTTTGCACACACCATTTTTTCCTTTGCACGCAGGATATAAGTCGGAACGACCGGAATCGGCCGACTATATCCTATAGCTGCAATATAACTGATTAATCGGAATAGTATAACTTCGGTGTTTTTAGAGTTAGAGAGTTCAAGTTTTACATGAGCGCTATTTTTAGCAAAATAATACGACATGCCAAATTTCGTAAGGATCGACCGACTATATTCTATAGCTGCCATTAGCTGAACGATCGGAAATGACCCAACTTTCGTGTTTTTGAAGATAGAAAGCTGGAACTTGGTACTTTTGGTCAGTTGATCCGACCTACCAAATTTTATAACGATCGGCCGACTATATCTTACAGCTGCCATATAACTGAACGATCGGAAATGGTTTTTGGTAGAAACACCAACTTTGGTATTTTTGAAGATAGAAGTTTGGGACTTTTTTTTAGATTTTATATTGTAATAAATTGGATTATATATTCATATTCCCATAAGGATCGGCCAACTATATCCGATGTTTGCGATATATATCCGGTTTTAACTGCAAGGGTATATAAACTTCTGCTTCGCCCGAAGTTAGCTTTCCTTTCTTGTTAAACAGATATTTTTATTTCATGTATTGGACAAAAGCTTTCAAAATAAAAATCACTTATATAAATATCAAATATTCTGTATTCATTACATTTCTTCAATTAAACATAATCTTATTAATTCATTTAGTTGTTCTTTAATAACATTATTCTTTTTTTTAAAATAAAACATTTATGTATGTCCTTTGGCACGTTTTAAAAATTGTGTAATTTCTTTAACACATCTTACAATATAACATTTGTGTAGTTCCTTTAACACATTACAATAGCATTAGTGTAATTCCTTTGACACTTTTAACATTAAATTTTTCTCTGTCTATTTTTTCATCAACTTCTTTATCTATTGGTATTAAGCCAAAAGGTCTAGCTTCCTTACCAAATAACAATTCTAATGGGCTAAACTTAGTTACTCAATTCGCCGTACAATTCATTGCCAATTGCACCTCGGCCAACGCATCCTGCCACAAATTCTGACCGGTTTCCACAGCCGTCAACATACTTTTGAGTGTGCTCATTACTCGCTCGACCTGACCATTCGCCCTACTCGCACTGGTGGCAATGAAATACAAATTAATTTTTTGAGAGGAACAAAACTCACGAAAATCTGAACTTGCAAAACAACGACCTTGATCCGCTATAATTCGGGTAGGCTAGCCAAATAAAAAAACAACTGATCTTACTGCCTTAACACAAATTTCCGTATCTATTTTCAAAGTGTGGTAAAAATAAACAAATTTTGTAAATTCGTGTATTATGACAATAACTTAATCTTTTAAGTCGTTTTTATCACAGAATTTTCCTGTTATTTCAATATGTACCGTATGCCACTGTATATCTATTTTGGGAATCGAATGTAACTCTGCCTGCACTTCACTTATTCTGACCACTATTGTCCTCAGGTATTTTATTTGGATCATTATTTTTCTCAGGCACTGGATTCCGAAATAGACAATCTTTGTGCGCCATTCGTTCACCCTTTCTGTTCTCTAAGTCGAAGTCAAACGATTGCAAAAATGCCCACCACCTATGTATGTATCCTCGGCGTTAAGTCGAGTTTTGTGCGACTAACCTTCAAAGAATTGCAGTTTGTATATACGACAAATTTACGTCCCTGCAAGTAATGGCGGAAATGTCGGATACCGTTACCTACCGCTAGCATCTCTAATTCATAAGAATGATATTTAGACTCAGCAGGAGACGTGCATTTACTAAAATACTCAACGACATGGGGTTTGTTATCAATTTTGTGCAATAATATAGCTCCATAGCCAATTGAACTGGCGTCAGTGTGCAACTCTATTGCATATTGCAGGTCGAATATGATCAAAACGGGTGCCTGTGTCAACACAGATACGATTTTAATTCGTATATGCTCGTGGTCTTGTTGCCAAGCGAAAGTTGCAATTTTCATTGACGCTAGGTGATACAAAGGCGTTAGCGTCTCTGAAAATTTTGGAACGAACTGTCTGAAATATAAAGCCAATCCAATAAATTTTCGTAACTGCGACACAGATTTTGGAGGCGGTAAATCAATCAATGCTTTTATCTTACGTACTTTTGGCCTAATTTCCTCGTTGCTTATTTCGAACCCCAGATACTCTATACGAGTTTTAGGAAAGGAGTACTTAGTTACATTAAACGAAAATCCGGCATTACTTAATGTTTCTAGTTCAGTACGCAACCGTTCCAACGCCTTTTCTTTGGTTTCGGCTATAACCAACACATAATCAATATAAACGATAGCATATGTGTGTGCTGGTTCCTAATGCTCTTATTATGGCCCTCTGGAACACAGAAGGTGCATTTTCCAAGCCAAAAGGCATGCTCAAAAACTCGTACTGCCCTTCTGGCGTTACAAACGCGGTTTGCTCTATTGAATTTTCATGTACTGGAATTTAGTTGAAACCACTGGCCATATCTAAGCACGAGAAAGATTTGGCACCGCGAAGCCTGGCAATCTAGTCTGCGATAAGAGGCAACGGATACCTATCATCAACGGTACTCTTATTTAATATCCTATAGTCCACACAAAGACGATCAGTGCCGTTTTTCTTCTTTACCAACATCATAGGGCTGGCGAAAGGTGAGCAACTTGGACGAATAATATTTGCTTTCAATAATTCATCAATTTTACAGCGCACATGGTTTTTTTCTTCCTCGCTTAGCCTGTAAGGACGTCGTTGCACTGTTTTTAGTGGATCTATTAAATTAATTTCTAACTGCCCTGTCGAGACTCGAGTTTTTTGAATACCGCTGATAAACCAATCAGAGTAACACTTTAGGATATTTGTTAAGGCCATTTTATCGGATTCGACTAAATCAATATCAGCATTAATATCTATATGTATCTATATACATATAGATACATATAGATACGACCAACCAACACATCGTATTTCCGATACTTATCCATAATTACGTGTAACAAAATTTCAAATCAGCATTGTTCAATATTTATATTACATAATACTTGCTGAGTACTACAAATGGCATCATTAGTTATACCGTTAAGTTTCACAATGTTATTTATTCTTTTTCCCTTAAATTTATCCACGGCTCTTTCCTTCACTAAAGAGCATTCAGCACCCAAATCAAAGCAAAATGAAATAGACTCACCGGATGCCCTTATTATTCCAGTCGGTGGAGCTACTGTGCAGATATCTACCCGCTTCTCATACGTTCGGCCTTTTGGACAAGCGGATGCAAAATGTCCTATTTTGTCACACTTAAAGCACTTAACCAGTCCAGGTCCAGTCATGTTGCTGCCGCTGTGGATTTTGCCTTTGCTCTGGCCATTGCTTGAACTTCTTGCGCTCCGAGCCTGTTGAATCGTCGTCTATACTGCGCTTTTTGAAAGAGTGTGCGTGTTACTGTTATTGTAGCTCTTTGCGAGTTTTCACATTGTTTGTAAAAACCCAACTTGCGTCAACCTGTTGTCTATTTGCGCCATGTGATCTAGAGTCACAGATACCGCTATTTCTTCCAAATCCTTGGCTTTCCATTTTGACATAAGTAGCGTCACAATACGGCTACCGTATTCAGCAAAGCCCTCCTTCGGCTTTGGTCGACCATTCAGAACATTTAATAGCATGGCGGCAGAAGTCTCGATTCCAACAAAGCGTTGTATAAACAGCTCCTTGAACTGCGCCTAAGTGATGCCGGCAAAGAAAATTTGGGAAAGCCACTGTGATGCGCAGCCTTCTAGTGCCTTGCTTAGGGCGATCACCAGGTTGCTACCCTCGAGCACGTTATCCGCAAAAATTAGATTAACTGTTGAACACCAAGAGGAAGCATCCGATCCAGCGCTGTCAAGATTGAATTTTGGAAGAGTCACATATGATGCTTTTCCATCGGTTGGCGGTGCCCTTGATTTCTGCATGTTTTTGATGATTTTCAGTAGGTTGCGGTTTTGCAGCTCCAACGCTGACAAATACGGATCGGTGGCACGATCAGTAGGTAAAGCGAATCCCACTTCTAATGTCGGAGATTCCTCAATTGTTTACCTTTTTTTTAGTATAATTGCACAGCAAGTTCTGTTCGTTGCTAGAGACACTTCGCAACTGACTTCAGTAACACAGAGTTCTGTCTAATTTCCTAATAATCCACTCCCGGGCGTTTCTTTGCCGGACTTGCTCCAGCACCTTGGCCCTTGTTCTAGCCATTTCCGTCCTCTTGATGCCCGTTCGATTGCCCACGGTACCCTCGCTTTCTTCACGTCCCACGACGGATCACCAACCACCTCCAGGTGGAGGTGGTTGACCTCCGCTCTCGTCGGATGAGACCACGATCGATGCGTTCGCACCGCTTGTAATTTTTCTTCGAATAGACGGCTCCACATTTATAGCACATGCAGTTCCCAGGTTTGATGTTTTCGTTTCGTAATCATCCTTTCTTTTCCGGTGACTCCATATCTTGGCACTTTAGCTCACTTACGTGTGCCCTCATCCTTCTGTTTGTCCTGCTGTGCCATAAGATGACAATCATACCGTGGCGCTAGTTTTACCGCAAATTCCTCGGCCACCTTTGGTAAGTGATGCTCCTTCGTTCAAACTGTCTCACCGACCTTTGGGCTCCACTTCCGCCTCCTTAAATTATAATGCCGCTCGCTCCATGTTCCTCCGCACTATTTCGAAGACTTTCTTCAGCTTCGTCGCGTTCTCCGTGGGCGTTCCTTGCCCAACTCCTGTGCCTAAAGCGTTTTCATCGAACAGGGCTCGCGGCCTTCTTGGCTCCCTGCCCTGCGTCACAAAACACGGCGAATACCCCGTGGACTCCGATACTGCCGAATTCACTGCCAGCATTAGCTCTGGCCAGTGCTCGTTCCACCTCCTTTGATCCTTCCCAGCGAACTGGGCGATCATCGTCTTGACCGTTCTGTTCACTCTTTCTGTGGGATTCTCCTGCGGCGTATATGGTGCGGTAAGCTGATGGCGCACGCCGAGCTCCCCGAGGAACTTCTTAAAGCTTCGGCTAGTGTACTAGCCGTTGTCCATTACCATTATCTTTGGTGCTCCATATTGAGCGACAATTCTTTCTTGGATCGCTTTCTGTAGCGCCTCGGTTGTTGCTATTCGAAGTGGCACTATCTCCACCCACTTCGAATCAATTATCACCAATACCATTGTGTTTCCGTGTTTCGACCTAGGCAATGGACCCACAAAGTCCGAGCACACTGTTGCCCATGGCTCCTCTGGGACCTGTGTCAGCATTTGTCCTGCTGCTTGCATCTGGCACAGCTTATACTTTAAGCAAAATTCATACCTCTTCACGTATTTACGGATGTCCCTCTGCATCCCTGGCCAGAAGTACCTGGCGGCCACTCTGGCTATTGATTTCCTCACGCCTAGGTGTCCTGCCGTCCGTCTTCTCGTCTTCTTCTTTACCATCACAATGGGTGAACTGTTTGCGCTATTCGAGGGCTCAATGCATCCTTTTTCCAGCAGCTCCTCCACCTTCGCGTTTATTTCCCCCTGTATTTTAAGGGTAAGATCACTGTTTATGGGGAATTTCGTACTTCATCGTGATCCTGTGCTGCGTTATGTTCGAGCGGCCTCTTTGGCCCGCGAACGCCTCCAGCTCCCTCTCGATAAACCTCTTATGGCGTTCCTCTTCCCATTTCTCTGGGCATCCGGCCACTACTACGGACAGCCAATCCTCCAGGTATCGTAACGCGGTTTTAGGTATCGTAACGCGGTGGCCTGCGCATGTCACTGTTACGCCAAACTCGCTGATAATATCCCATCCTCGCACCAGGCTGTCCTCCATGCCCGACAACACCAGCAAGTTCAGGGTCTTTGTCTTGTTGCCAAAGCTTATTTGTGCCTGGAATGCGGCGCGTGTTCCCGTATGGCTGTCATTGACCAACTTCACCCGTCTCCTTATCGCGACGCGTTGCCCGGTGATTTCCGGGCTCTCTGCTAGTTCCTCAGAGATAAAGCTCGCCGTCGCTCCCCTATCCAGCATGGCCTTCACTTCCGTGCCCTCGACCTCGACGGTTGCCGTCAACTGCTGCTTTTCTCCGGATAGTCCTCCTATTAGTTTTGAGAGGCAGCACCGTGCGATCCCTGCTCTCCTCCCTGTTGCTGGGACTGCTGCGCATTTCCCGACCTCTGGCAGCATTCCGTGCTTCTTACACCTGTCGCGCTGTAGAGCTTAGTTTTAATTTATTTTTTGTTAATAAACGATTTAAAAAAAAAAAAGCCTGTCGCGCCGAACATCTTGCAGAACAACAACCTTGGGTTCCTGCACCCGCTGGCCCAATAGCCCATGCCACCGCATCTGTAGCACGCTTATGCTGGGTTCTCGACAGGACCCTGCCTTGGCCCTGCTGCCCACTGCTGATTTTGTTGCGGCGCCGACCTGTGCTGGGTCTCATGCTGCCATCTTGGCATCCAGCTTTGACCTGTGATGTTCTGCCGTTCCAGCGGGCCTTGGCGCGGTTCTTCCCTCTGCCACCTCGGCGCCCACTGTGTATTTTGGACGGCCGGGTGGTGGAACTCGTCCCTTTGTGCTTTCTGGGTCCATTGGTCCCTCTGGTACCTTGCTGTCCACCATGCTGCGGCTCTTCTCTTCGCCACCTCTCGTCTACGGCCGGCTGACTGTGGCTCCACCTTTGTTCCGTGGCGACTTGCCTGTTAAAGGCCTCTTCTTCCTGCGCCAATTCCTCGAACTCCTCTGCCAGTACCATCATCTCCTCTAAGGATGCGCAGGCGTATGGCCTTATGAACATCTTCATCCTTGGCATGCAGTTTTCGACCAGCCTCTCGATTACTTCTTTGATGGTTTTTCCTAATGGCTTCATTAGGGACTGAAGGTCCACCATGTATTCTTTGAATGGCTCTCCACAACGCTGCTTTCGTTGACGAACTTATTCCGCCAACTTTTCGAAATATCCTTTCGGCAAGAAAAAGTTTTCAAAGCTTGCCTTGAACCTCGCCCATTCTTCATCGTTAATGATGAACCATCTTTGAGCCCTGCCCTGCAGTAGTTTCCCTGCAGAACTGGAAGTGTCGATTGGCCATGGGTAAGTGCTTACCTCGCCGATCACTACATGGGTACTTACAAAAGTGACCCTATAGTAAACGACGGTCAAACCACCTAGTCGACTCGAGTTTGCGATTGACTTTAGGTAAGTGCTTACCTCGTCGATCTCTACATGGGTACTTACTAAAGTGACCCTATAGTAAACGAACGTCGAACCACCTAGTCGACTCGAGTTTGCGATTAGCCCTGGGTAAGTGCTTACCTCGTTGATAACTACATGGGTACTTACTAGATTAACCCTATAGTAATCGAACGTCGAACCACCCAGTTAATAAATATATGCGCATTAGCGCATAAGTACAAAATAACGGCAAGCATCGCTTTTGTTTTTGTTATTTTGTGAAAAGAGCATAAGCAAGATTAAAGATAAAACTTTGATTATGCTTAAATCGCTGTTTGTTTACGCGTCTTCGGTGCACTGCTTACAAAAACAATTGTCCAGAAAGAACAGTTTGTTTTATTTTGTGCTACTCTTTCGCTTAAACGCAGCTGTGTTTGCTGGCTGACGAAATTTTTGCAAGCATTTGAGTTAAGAAGTGCAAAGCGGATCAATCGATTATTAGGTAAGTGACTTAAAAAATAACATATGTTTGTAATATAAAATATGTTTATGTATATTTTATGTATAAATATATTTTAGCCAATGAAGTGGTCTTGGTGTATAATGTGGATGGCGTTCAGGGGAAAAGTGCCATAAGAAAAGAAGAAAATTTCTTTGGCGTTATGATCGGTGAGTATTTTAAAAGATAATTGTTTAATAATCATTATACACTTCAATCTATTAAAACTTGTTTAATCCTTTTTATTTATAGATTCAATAACTGTAGTCGGCGGTATTGGCCCAGCTGAGGAACAATTGAGAAAGGCCCTGCAGCTCCAAAAAAAGAGATTTTAAAAACTCAAGCAGCCTAAAAGTAATGAAAGAACAAACCCCGTTATAAAAAAAAAATTTTAACTAAATAAAAACTGTAATTGCAATTTTACATGTTTTTTAAATTATAATGACAGGCCCCTCCATGGGGTCCAATGTAAGTACTTACTTCACCGACCTCTTCATGGGGTCCGATGTAAGCACTTATTTTACCGGCCGTTCCATGGGGTCCCATGTAAGCACTTATTTTACCGGCCGTTCCATGGGGTTCCATGTAAGCACTTATTTTACCGGCCGTTCCATGGGGTCTAATGTAAGTAGTTTCTTCAAAGACCCTAATATGTTGCACTATTTCACTAGTTCGTGGGTAATCGAGGCGGCCCTATTTGCGGACATTTCATACAAAAACGGAAATTAAAAAACGCATGGCTAGACGCCACTTTGTAAGTAGTGGTGGTCTGCTGGTAAGTGCTTATTTCACCAGCAACGAACTAGTGCTCAGAACTGCAGGGTTTGCCCTGCATGGCACTGCGGATCGTGTTTATGTCTAGACCATATGTTTTTGCGGACCACGTCACTCGGTCGAGGAACTCTAGCGGGTCTCCTGTTCTTTCGAAACGAAACGACCAGTATCGCACCACCGGGGCCGGGACATATTTCCTTTATTGCGGCTCTATGCTCCTTCCTATTCTTAGCTCTGGTACCGCCAAGATCTCTATGAACCTCTCGGTTTCGCTGGTTGCTCTCTGCCTGGGGGTGGATCTTTGCCCAAACCTTTCCTCGAGTCCGTGCGTCAATGCCAGTACTTCCTCATCCTTTGATTCGTGGACCCACTTCGCCACTAAGGATCTCATTGTTTCCACGGTCCCGTGCGCTGGTAGGCCGACATCTCTACACATTTCGCTCAGCTCGTCCTTTCTCAATGTGTAAATCCAATTCTTTTTTCCCATTAATGCAATCACGAAGTTTGGTCGCCAGGTATAACGAACTGTTATTTTTGCTTCCGCTGGCCACAATTTGCCGCGGCTAGCTCACAGAGATTCGGGATCCATTCCACCGAATTTATAGATTATACAAATAATCTGTTTGTAAATAATACAAACAGCCAGAAATAATAGACCCATAATTTCCTTTTCTCTTCACAATACAAAAGGGTTTCCTTCTCCCTTTCTCGTTACTCCTCCCGTTTCTGCCGGCTCCGTGGTCGGCGTCCTCTGTGGGTTGTTCAGGACACGCCGCTACTCCGTCGCCGATGCTACTCCAGTTGCCGCGATGCTGGCAACTCCACTACCCGCCGCCCTTTTGCTGGTCACATACGGGCCTTTCTACCTCTGCGAAACACCCCCCTGGGTCGACTACGACTGGTCAGACGATTGGCAATGCTCTTTCGCTCCCCTACTCCCGGGAACCACCGTGCATACGCGCCAGTGGGACGGGATTAGAAGTTGGCTGCGGACTGTCGTCTCCGCTACACCGGGACACCGTGCATACGCGCCGGTGCCAGTTTTGGAAGTTTGTATGCAGACTGTCGACTCCGTTACACCGGGACACTGTGCATACGCGCCAGTGCCAGGTTCGGGAATGCCTATGCGTGTCGCCTTCGCTACACCGGGACACCGTGTATACGCGCCGGGGCCAGGTTTGAAAGTTGCCGTGTTACTGACCATGCGTCGCGCTCCCGCTACACCGTGCATACGCGCTGACGAGGCCGAATTTGTAGTGGCGGGGCTGGTGACCGGGGTGTTCTCACTTAGTCTCTGACTTGGGCGTGAGTTCTCAAGTCGGCCGATCCTTGTTTCGCAGGACCATGCCTGTTGGTTGCGATTCCAGGAATCGGTAAGGCGTACGCCAGACCTATCCTTTCCTCACTTCCTTTCAAGGCTACCTGCCGTGTTCGGCAATGGCCCTACCCGACTCTGACGCCCCGGGCTCGTAGAGGAGGAAGAGGAAACCGTCCAGCAACGCGTCCTTGTCTCCCTTGTCCTGTACGTCTTATGACTACCGGGCGTGTGATTCCAAGTCGGCTTATCCTTGTTTCGCAGGATCACGCCTGTTGGTTGCTATTTCAGGTTGCACGCCTGCGCATCGTGCTGATTCCCCCTCCCCCATTGGACTACTTTTCCATCGTTGCTCCGGGAACCGTAACGTTCCACGTCGATTCCGTCTTCCCCCGGGTGGCGGTGTTTCGCCCCTTGCCGCCCCTTCGCTCCTTGACCCACTGTAACTGGTTTTCACATTCCCCCCAACCCCCCGTACTGATCCTGGCGATATTCCACTTGGCTGCCAGGTTGATGACCGGTGCTTGACCCCCTTTTTCCGCTTTCGCACCTCCTCGGCCCTCCTTTGCCCCCAGCTATTTGTCTTAGCGTGTGGGGAGACTAACTCTCCTCACAAAGTCAAATCCTCCGTCTGCATGAATTTCTCTCACCTGTGTCGAAACGGCGATGGTTTCTTCTTCACTGGTGAAACTGTCGACGTAGTCGTCCACGTAGTGGTATTTTCAATAGCCAGGGCTTCTCGCGGATCCTTGCTGCTGTACTGCGGGTCATTCACGGTCTTCACATATTCCGCCGAACATGGTGAGCAAGCTGCTCCGAACGTCATCACTTGTATTTCGTATACGTCCGACTCCCGCTGGTCACATCCGTTTCTCCACAGGAACCTCTGGGCACATCTGTCCGGTGGCTGCATCAGTACCTGATGAAAAATCTCCTTGATGGCTGCACAAACCCGAACTGCTTCTTCCCGAAAAAGGAAGAGCACTGTTGGGAGGGGCCTTTTGCGCTGTGGGCCTTTCATTAGCGCTGAATTAAGGGACACGGCGTTCACCTTGACAGCCGCGTCGAAGACCAGCCGGATTTTTCCAGGTTTGTTCGAGTTTTCCACCCCGAAGTGCGGCAGGTATCTTCCTGAAACCTCTGGAATTCCTGGGGCTCCAATCGTCGTGCATACCCCTTCTTGACGTAATCGTCCATTATTTCCTTATAGGACCGCGCGAAGTTCACAACACGCCTCATTTTTCCCTCGATGTTGACGAGTCTCTTGAGCGCCATATTGTAGCTCTCCGGCAGTCTCACCTCGTCGTCTCTCCATAGCAGCCCGGTCTCATATCGCCAGGACACTCATCCATATTTGGCCCAGAGTCGTCCATTATAAAGGACACCCGATTCCAACCACGAACAAATACTTAACAAGAAAGGAAAGCCAACTTCGGGCGGAGCCGAAGTTGATACACCCTCATGGTCGATCCTCATGAGAAAATCATAATACAACCAATTTATTAAAAGAAAGCTAAAACAAAGTCCCAAGCTTCTATCTTCAAAAAAAAAAAGTTAGTATTTTTACCAAATACCATTTCCGATCGTTCAGTTATACGGCAGCTATAGGATAAAGTCAGCTGATTCTTATTTGACAGGACGGATCAACTAACCAAAAATTAAATCTATACAATGTTCCAACTTTCCATCTGTTCAAGCATTGATTACTATTTTTTATAGAAATTCTTAAGTTAGAGTTTCAAGGGATCGGACCCATGAAATACGAGTCAAACAGCATGGTTTAAAACCGATCCCCTGCAGCCTAACACAAACACAACCATAAGCGCATCCGCTTATCGCACTTGAGAAAGGGTTTTAATAAATATAAGATTCTCATGTATCGTACTTATAAGAGAACTTTACCGAATAAAATCAGTTTCCATAAGGAGCCCATTGGAGTAAGACCTATTTATTTAGGGCTCCTCTTAACACCATCTTCAAAAACACAGAAGTTGGGTCATTTCCGATTGTTTAGTTATATGGCAGTGTTGCCGCTATGCCGATCACGAGGAATGTCTTTAAACAAACACTCTAGTGTACTGGACAATAGTTGGAGTTCGGATCGTTTTATTCTGAAAGAATTACATCAGCTACTTAATTCTTACAGTTACTGAGTTCTCTGGCTAACATACCGCAGTTTCTCTTCCCTCTCCTTGTGATGACGCAAAATATTGTTTACTCTTTTTACACGATTTAGTGAGATCGAATAACATAAACTGAAATCCCAACGCATATATAAGTTAACTAAAGTAAACCGCGCAAAGGCAATGTCCGATTACTTAAGAGTTCGCTCTGGCCAAACTGCTGTCGCAGCATCTGGTCGGATGCCCATACATAGCCGGCGAACACTGGATATTTGCGTGGCCGTTATGAAATACATTTTGTTAGCTTTAAGTTTCAGTTTGTATCAGAGCCTCAAACAATAAAGAGCACTGAATTTCAATACTTCGGCACAGCCGTTAAATAGTCACAAGTCACCGCGCCTCAAGGGCCGTGATAACGGAGCAAGTGCTCCCACCGTAATTCCTGTCATAGAAGGAATTTCCCGCGGCAACCGCCAGGGTCCCAAACATCACTTACTACCTACAAGGAGAAGCAACCCCCTCGGCAACCGCCAGGGAGACTACCTCATACACCATCATCTCTCTAGCTCCTGCGACACCACTGGCTGCAGCGAGCGATAACCGATTATAATATAATATACCACTCCATAATACTTCTATCGGTGCTTAGTTTGAACTAGGCTAACTATCGATAGTCCTAATCCGTTTCGCGATAGGCGAAACAGGATATAGGATCCTTATGAAATTTGGTATGTCGTATTATTTTGACAAAACTAGCACTCATGCGAAATCCGAACTCCGAATTTAACTCTAAAAACAACAAAGTTGCAGCATTTCCGATCAATCAGTTATATGGCAGCTATAGGATATAGTTGGCCGATTTCGGCTGTGCCGACTTATATACTGCGTGCCAAGGAAAAAAGGGTGGGTGCAAAGTTTCAAGTCGAAGGCTTTCAAACTGAGATACTAATTTGCGCAGAAACAGACAGAAGGACAGACAGACGAACAGGAGAAAATGCTTATTTCAACTGAGGAGGTGATCCTTTGACCAAAATTATAATACCCTCTGCAATGGTATAAAAAGGGGTGAAAAAATCCATTTTTTACGAGGAATCAAGGTCAGAGAACCGCTGTTAATAGTAGTCCATTAGAGAAGATGGACGTAGATCCAACATCGTCTAAATTCCATCAATCAACAAACTTCCAGCGCTCAGCAGCGGATTATACACAAGAGGCCGATGACCTCTCAAAGATTATCTGACTTTAGGCGTCAAAGAGTTAATTATCTGTTTGAAGAAGATAAGGGTGGCAAAACCGAGGATTATTATAGTCGGATTGAGGGTGAACACAGAGGGTGAAAAAGAAAGGGACTATGAAAGTGATGCCATTCATTTTTTAAGGAGATCCAACGTCCAAGTAGCGGGGGAACCACAAAAGTTTCTAGTAGATACGGGGGCCTCTAAGAGATTGGATGGCCGACTTCAATTTCCGTTGATTTTCCATTCACTGTCAAGTCGCTTCATGGGTTCTGTTTTGAAAAAATGACAATTTTATCTGTTTGATATAGAAAGCCCTTTCTTTTTGACATTTGACGCCATAATTGGCCTTAACCTGGTAGCGAACAGTAGCGGGGGAACCACGAACGTTTGTAGTAGACACGGAGGCCTCTAAAAGCTCCATCAAAAAAAAGAGATTGGGTGACCGACTTCAATTTCCGTTGATTCTCTATTCACTGTGAAGTCGCTTCATGGGTTTGAAAAATTGAACACAAATGCCAATTTTTTCTTTTTGGTATAGAAAGTCCTTTCTTCTTATTACCCGGACTGAAAACATTTGACGGCATAATTGGCCTTGACCTGTTAGCGCAAGGAGGGGCAACCATAGATCTTTAAAGCAATTCTATCAGATTTCATGGGGGACGTGAGAATCTACACTTTCAAAAAAACGCTTAGGTTAACTTTACGAAAATATCCTTAACAGTGCAAGAAAGTGTTCAGCAGGTGATATCTAAATACTCGGGGCCTTTGCTGATCCAAACAAGAAGTTACCACTCCACAAAAAAGTAGTAGCGACTATTCTTTTTTTTTTTTTTTTTTTATTATAGCTTTGCTTTTATTTATTGAATCTACTCTTAATTTTGAGACTAACAATAAGTTGACGAATCTTAACATTAAAATTTAACTAACAGTATACTAAGACTGCATTCTGGTTGCGCGTCCCTCAGGTCGGTCGCTGGGTGGGTAAGTCATTGCGACGAAGGCGTGATTGGCTGCTCAACCTTGTTAGACCTCTCGCCAGGTGGTTAGGGTGCACCGATAGCTTGGTTAAGTACTTTACCTTCTGTTCTGCGATCGCTTCTTTGACTGGTCGAATGTTTAAGTCGCGGTGTATGTTTTCGTTGCGAACGTACCACGGTGCCCCGGTGATTGTTCTCAAGATCTTCGACTGAACTCTTTGAATTATGTCAATGTTGCTATTGCTGGCGTTCCCCCATAACTGGGAGCCGTACATCCATATAGGTTTTAGTACCGAGTTGTACAGCAGGACTTTATATTCAAGGCTAAGAGGTGACCGAGCGTTGATAAGCCAATGAAGACCGCTGGCTTTTAGCTTTAGGTGTGTTCTTTTGGCTTCAATGTGCCGGCGCCATGTGAGTCTTCTGTCAAGATGTACTCCTAGGTATGTTACTTCGTTTGCTTGTGGGAGTAGAGTGTTGTTTAATGTTATCGGCGGGCAGTTTTGCCTGTTCAGAGTGAACGTAACATGCTTGCATTTTAGTTCGTTCACTTTAATTCGCCAGTCTGACAGCCATTTTTCGACATCGACCATATGATGAGCTAGCTGCGCAGTTGCTTGAATCGGGCATTTTGAGCGGCTAAGAATAGCTGTGTCATCGGCAAACGTGGATGTTGTTAGACGTGTGCTTGTCGGGATATCTGCAGTGTAGAGGACATATAATATTGGCCCTAGCACGCTGCCTTGAGGAACTCCAGCTCCAACAGTGTACTCATCGGATATAGCGGTAGTGCACCTCACGACAAATTTTCTGTCGTGAAGGTAAGACTCCAAAATCTTGTGGGTGCTGTAGGGGAGCATTGTCTTGATCTTGTACATTAGACCTTCCAGCCAGACTCTATCGAATGCTTGAGAGACATCTAAAAATATGGCAGTACAGTACTCTCGTTTTTCGAACGCGTTCCGAATTTCGGATGTTATCCGGTTGACCTGCTCAATTGTTCCATGCTTTTCACGAAACCCAAATTGGTGTGACGGGATTCCTTCCTGGATTCTCAGGTATGTGTTTATCCGAGTCATTAGGCATTTTTCAAAGAGTTTAGATAGGCAAGAGAGTAGGCTTATAGGTCTATACGACGTGGGGATAGTGTAAAATTTTTCTTTTCCCGGCTTTGCTATCATTATTATAATTGACTTTTTCCATCTCACTGGAAAGTGGCCAAGTTTTGCGATGGCATTAAATAGCTGGGTGAGAGTGCAAACGGCACAGTATGGGAGCTCAATGATCATTTTGGGAGTTATGAGGTCGCAGCCCGGGGATTTTTTCGGATTCAGTTGTCGTTTGATGATGTTAACGATTTCGTTTGGGCGAAACTCAATCGGCTCATGTTGAGGCTGGGGCTCATCTGATAGAGTCGGCAAAGTAAACGCATTGGTGGCAGGATTTGGTTGGAAGACATTTTTAAGGTGTTTGGCAAACGTACTGGCTCTGTCTGCGTCGCTGCGCGCCCACCCGCCTGTGGAATTTCTAATAGGCATCACGGTTTCTTTCGGTGAGCTCAGAGTTGGGTGAGCTCTCCATAGTGAGTGTTTCGTACTGTTAGTTGACAATTGCTCTATGTAGCGGTGGTGGACATACGTTTCTTCTTGCTGTAGAGCTTGATCAAGTTGACGTGAGACATGTTTGAAGCGTTGCTTAGCAGATGGCGATCTGTGACATTGCCATTCTCGACGTAAGCGTCGCTTTTCGAGGACGAGCTGTTCGATTTGTAGATTTGTCTTCTTTTGATTGCGTTGTGTGTTTATAATTTGAGGTGTTGAAACTCGAGCTGCAGAGACGAGTACAGACTCCAATAATAATAAGATAATAAGGACAGAGGATAATGAGCCAGTATTCGACCATCTTGGTCTCCCTACAATAACCCCATATGGATTGTAGGTAAAAAGGACTCCGACGCTTCGGGATCGCCCAATAAACGCTTAGTAGTCAATTTAAGAAAATTAAATTTTAAAACTATTGCTACTGAATCATTAAGTCATTAAATATGATACTGTCGAATCTGGGAAGGGTAAAATTTTTCACTACCCTCGACCACCAGATAGAGCTTACAGAATTGGACAGGGAGAAAACTTCTTTTTCGGTCAATGAAGGCAAGTACGAGTTCTGCCAGCTACCCTTCGGACTAAAGAATGCCTCAAGCATTTTTCAAAGGGCAATAGACGATGTCCTCCGGGAGAAAATAGGAAGGATCTGTTACGTCTATGTGGATGACGTTATTGTCTTTTCAGAAACTGAAGAATCTCATGTTGACCATATTGCGGATGTTTTAAAGTGCCTGCAAGACGCCAACATGCGAGAGTCCAGTCAAAATTCACACTTTTTTAAAAGTTATTTTATTAATTTTTCTGATTGGGAGACATTGGTGGTCTTATTGAAAGATGTAGTAACGCCCAACGTCGTGAATGCCATACATTTTCAGCTTCCAGTCTTGGCCCCAATTCATGATAGTCTAGTCCGTCGCTTCCTTGCCACTAACTTTTGGTATTGTATGTCTTGGGTGGCAGACGTTGTCAAGCCTGGCGAGCAAAATGAAGTACTTGTTGCTCCGCAACAGGGCTAAGAGCTGCTCAAGAGAATATTAAACAAATTCTGCTTGACTATTATTTTTCAAATGGGCAAAATAGTGGCCGAAATCGTTCTAAACTGCAGGTTTTGTCAGAAGGCAAACTATAACAGGCACCAATTAAAGCAGGAACTAGGAAAGTCCCCACTTCCATCGCGGGTGAGAGAGAAGTTGCACATGGATATTTTCTCAACAGGGGCAAAAGTACTTTCTCACTGCTGTCGAGAAATTCAGCAAGCTTGCGGTGGTCCAGCCAATAGCATTGGGTGCTATATAAGATGTGCAAGTCCCAGTCCTTCAACTGGTGAATTTTTCCATGATGTTAGATCGATTTATTGCGATAATGGGGCATCGTTTTACTCTGAAACTATACGATCCATGCAGTGCCGACGTTAGCCAACGCGAGGCCCTGGGCCGTGGATTTATCGCGAGGCCTTATTGACATAATTAAAAGAAATATTTTTACATTGGTTTAATTCAATTAAATTTATTTGTTTCAATTTAGACATGTAAGTTAAACTTCCAAGCTTTTTTTTTCCGAATGTGTCAATGACAGTGTCGAAATCAGTCGAACGTGAAACATCCTTTTCGATTGACAAAATAGCGAGCGATGATAAACGATCCTGAGCGATACTTGATCTCAAATAGTTTTTAATTAATTTTAATTTTCAAAACGATCTCTCACCGCTAGCCACAGATATGGGAATAGTCTATAATATACGATATCCAATAATAGTGTTTGGGAAACCACTACCGTAAGAACGGAGTAATCGAAAACCTGAATAGCGTTTTGCATATTATTTGCATTATAAGTTCCGAAAAAAGCTCAGCACCATCCAGGTCGTTCTCGTAACGTAGCGCTTAATCTAGGTCCTTACAATGCTTTAATAAATCGTCTTCAGGCATTTTTTTTTATCTTTTCGGATCGTACAGAAAACCAAACAGATTATCGTAATTCTCGAATTGCTCAAACCGTGCAGACACAGCACCAAAGCTCAATCTACAACGACGTTGAAAAATTCTATTTGTAAAACTTATTCCTGTGATTTTTCTAAGTTCCGAGGATTATCATGACCCTCATACTCAAATTGTTTTCTGACTTTTCGAATTATCTTCGTTTCGAATGTGGGTTCTACATTGATATCTTTTAAGAGCTACAACTAAAGCTTTCTCATACCCAGTACAGCGATATTCGGATAAGAAACTCTTAATTCCTTTTAGCCCTTTCACAGCTTCATCAAATACCATATCTTTTGACTGCAATTTTTTGCTCACGACATTTACAGCGAGCAAAATATCGAACCAAACAACTAGACCTACGACGAATTCCATTTTCATCATTTTTTCTACTATAGACTTAACTTTGTGTTTATTTACAAGATCTGACTCTAAAGAAGAATACAAAGACAAAGCTTCGAAAACACCTTTAGGTTGAAACCTTACTGCTTTGACACTGTTTATACGACTCTCCCATCTTGTTTTAGACCAGTTTTTTTCAACAATTGCAACATGTTTATGCAAAATCGACCATCTCTGTGTTGGTCCAAAAATGCAGTAAATATTATTCAGTATGCCAAAAACATTATCTGCTTAACGATTTGCGGAAGCCATGTCACAAAACACTAAAATTAAGCCGTGACATGCGCAGGGTGTGTAGAATGCTCGAGGATTCATTTCCAAGATTCGTGCTTGAACCCCTGATTTGTTGCCCCGACAATCTGCAATAGGAAGACCAAATTTATCCAACTCAGTACAAGTCACATTCGTCAAATTTTAACCCGTGGAAGATAAAACCGGTACGAAGTCCGGGTTTCTTCCGGAAGACAACATCTTCAGTGCCCATATCGACGAATCGGATGACAAAAGATAAATGTTCTTGGCGACTCGTGTCAGGCGTACAATCAAGAATCAAGGCGAAGTATTTGAAATCCAGAAAGCAGAAGAAATCCTCAAACAGATTTTATCGCGAACAACAACAACAAAGCTGGCTTCCAACAAAGCTAAAAATTCGTTCTGCGTGTCCTTTCCGAGATAATGATCGTGTATTTCTTGGGATGAGATTTTTTCAAGTGTTTTCCAAAATAGGGTCAAAACGTGCAACACAAGCCCGACAAGCCCCAAAAAGTTGCCATTGTTTGAAGCGAATAACTTAGCAGTTTGACCTCAAAAAGCCAAACTATGTTCTGCTAAGTACAACGTGATATGCAACAAGCGCTTTAATACTTCTCGCCAGCGCATCGTTTCATCCAATATCATTTTTTGCAGTTTTTTATCAATGCCTGATACTTGTTTAATTCTTAATTCAGATTCTATCCACCTGCGATGTAACGATGAATTATTTACAGAATGTCGGTTTATGAAATATGCGGTAAAATACGCATTCTTTTTTCAAATTGAGGTTAAAGTCACTCCACGAGCTCCACGGTCACTCAAAGCGAATATTTGCTACTTTCGTTAATCAAGTCAAGATTGGTCTATTCTCTGTACAAAGTATTTCATACGAATCATCTGTTAAGCAATCGAAAGTTTTAGTTTTTTACATTACACAGTTTTACACATTAATAAAACTGTTTGAATTTAATTTAAAAATTAAAATAGTCAGTATAACTTTGAAAGTTTAGCAAGTGAGTTTGTGATAACTCGCGGCTCTCTATTGCTGAATTTGTATGATTCCAATCTTTAAACCAAGAACTGCGAATCGATAATTTGTTTTTGCACCGATTTGAAAAATTTTACAACAAAAAAGAATAAAGAATAAACAAATTTTTTTATAGAGTAGACAAGCCATCTTCGATCGACACGTTCTCCGTTTGATAAAACGAGACAGTAGTGAAAATCGGAAAATTACGATCCTCAACGTTTCGAGGATATTGGATATTTTTAACTCTGATTGGGCCTTTCTCAACAATAATGTCAATTTGCGAAATTGTCAAGTTTTCAGACCATTCTCCAGGGTCATTGAGATTTGTTTCAATGTTTGTCGAATGATCATTTTTTTTGCTGGCGGGTCTGCAATATTTATAATAAAATATAAATTTACTTTTAACACAATCTTAGATGCACAAATTTATAGAAATAATACCGATATGCATAAACGATTAATTTTACGGGCCAAAATATAAGAATTACTATCTACATCCGATGAGTCTTTATTATGATCAAATACGTTTATTGGTCTCTGATTTCTTGAAGGCGCATTCAAACTTTCATTTATTTTTTTAGCTTCGGATGCAGAATCGTAAGAATTTTCCGAAATACCTTCATTTGCTCCGTCATATGTATCTCTGCAAGCATCTGTAATATTTTTTTTTGTTAAATTTAACGGTAAGAGTTGTTACGGAAGTCGTCAATGGCAACAATATAGATAATACGAAAAACTAACTGCTTTATGTAGATAAATTGTTGTTTGTGTCCTGTGATAGCAAAGATTATAAAGTACATAGATGGGACATCTCATACAAAGAAAAATTTACTATGGCGGGTTCCAGCAGTGGAACCCGCGGTTCCAATGCGCGGCAAGTTAAGTTTGAGAAATTTTTCGCGCGACAACGAATGAGGGATAGCCTAGTGGTAGAGTGCTTGGCTGATGTACAGAGTAAAATGTGTTCAAATCAGGCACGGGAAGTCCACTTTTTTTATATTTTTCATCTATTTATATTATATTTTTATTGTTTTAAACTTTTTTTCAAAATTTATAATCCAATAAAGAAAAATACAAAATTTTAAAATCTCCTTAAAATCGCCTCAGTTCGTAGTGGAACCCGTTGTAAAAATCTTTATAAGTGCGGGTTCTACAGGCCGAGTCATGGAACCCGCTGTAAAAATGAAAATATTTGAAAGCGGGTTCCACGACGAACGGCAGGCAGATGAGAGAGGGAAAGAGAGAATTCTATTTTTAGATCGTAACATCTTTGCAACGATGAAAGTTTGAAACGTTCAAACCGAACCAGTGTGAGAGCAAAGAGATCACAAATATCTTCTACTATCTTTCCTCTTCAGCTTTGTTTTTGGAATGGATTCTAGTGCTTACTTTAAAATTTTAAGTATCGTTAAATCAACTTGGAGGGTAGCCTAGATGGAAAGTGCGCGCTCCTTATTCTTGGGATCCTGGGTTCGATTCCATTAGTGGGCGGTTATTTCAATTTTTAGAAAGTTTTAGTTTAATGATTTGTCGCGGAACGGATTAGGCTATCGATAGTCAGGATTTTTATGAAGTTAGTATTTTTTATGAAGTCTAGTATTTAGTTTAGGTTATTTGGTCGCACTAAAATAGGGTAAACAGGAATAGAATAGTTGGCGGATAAACACATCGATTTGCGCCATCACAGAAAGGGGAAGAGAAACTGCGGTATGTAGGATAAGTTATTATGTATCAGGTTAAGAACTATTTTTCTTTTAGAATAAAACGCTCGTTACACTACACTCCAACATTTGTCCAATTTACGAGTGTTCTAAGGCATTCCCGTGATCGGCCAAGCGGTGACAAATTCTTTTATTCGCACTCTGCATTGATGATGCCCACGAAGCACTCACCCAGGCGGAGCCCCAGGCTGGAAGCCTCGGGCGTTCCCGCAACAGCGACCACCACGGCCACAGCAACTGGCACCGCGACCAGCTCTGCGAGTGTGGCTGGTGATCGACAGAGGCCACAGACTCCGAAGGAAAGTGGAACGGCCGCCAGGAAAGCGGCAAGTAACCTGCAGCCCGAAGCGACGGGGCAGATTACGGATCCCACAACTGTAGTGGCGGCCTTAATGGAAAGGATCGCACGTCTGGAGTCGGAGCTGGCGAAGGCAAGAGCAAGTGGAGGACAAGCAGAGGCCGCCAGAGATCCCGTTGGAATCGGGGCACGCGGCGTTGGAGTGAGCGGTGCAGCGAATACACCGCCATGTTCGAGTGGAACGCTGCCACATCATGGAGCAGCGCCACGGCAGAGTTTGAGCGAAAACCTGCCCAGGCAGATGAGGGACAATCTGCAAACGGATCTCGGAGTGACGCCATCGCTGCAGTTGCCGGCACAAGTGAGTACAAATTTGCCGCCACAATGGAGTGCGAATTTGGCGCCGACGCTTGGCGGCCATTGGGCAAACGGGCAACCTGTGTCGACAACAACAATGCTGCGCTATTCTCCGCCATCTTGTGTGACCGCCGCAGCACAGCCGGTGCTAGGTTATGTTCACCCAGAGGTACCTGCGCCATCGCCCATATCATATGGAGCGCCGACAAGCATACAAGGATGGACGCCACGCAGACTACCTGATCTTCCCTATTTCGAGGGTCAGCCAGAGGAATGGCCAATATTCCTGTGTGCGTTCACGGAGACAACTGCAGCCTACCAGTGCACCGAGTTGGAGAACAACCAGAGGCTAGTGAAAGCCCTGAAAGGAGAGGCTCGCGAAACAGTAAAGTCGTTGCTCATCCATCCCAGCAACGTACAAGCTGTTATGGAGCAGCTACGATTCCGGTATGGACGCCCGGAGCAACTGATCCGCAGCCAATTGGAGAGCGTGCGCGAAGTGCAGCCGATTCAGGAGGCCAACATCGCGAGGATCGTGCCGTTCGCGACGAAGGTTAGCAACCTGTCAGCGTTCTTGCAGTCGACCGCGACCGGCAGCCAGCACCTAGCCAACCCAACCCTAATGGAGGAGCTGATAGCCAAGTTGCCGCTAAGCAAGAGGTTGGACTGGGCAAGGCACGCGGCCACGATACAGCCGTATCCGACGGTGGCGCACCTGAGCGAGTGGCTCCATGAATTCGCCAAACTGGTGTGCACTGTCACGGACGCCGGAGCCAGGGAACAACCGAAGCGAAGGATTCTGCACGCGAATAGTGTTCGCGAGGAGGATCGATATGTCGACCGCCCCAGATGCTGCCCTATATGCGAGGGACAGCACCAGGTCAGGGACTGCAAGGACTTCATCAGCGCCTCTACAACGACACGGATCGAGTCCGCGAGGAAGCGACGACTGTGCTTCTCGTGCCTGGAGCCCGGACACATGTCCCGGTTCTGCAGGAAGAGCCGCGGATGCAACGTCCTCGGATGCCAGATGAGGCATCACCACCTGCTCCACGAAGTACCTGAACGATCCAAACGGCCGCCAGTCGCAGATGGGGGCCACAGGAGGGATCAGGACCGACAGCCGTACAGAGACGGCAACAATCGGAGAGGAGTGCCACGGTCAGTGGATTCCATCGAAGGGAACCATCCTACGTCGGCCGCAGTTGTAGACGCGCGACGTGAGCGGGATGAAGGGCGATCGGCGCACGATCGCCAGGAGTTGCCGCACCGAAACCTCAACATCGACTCAATTGGATGCCACCTGCTGTTCAGGATTCTACCCGTGACGCTGTACGGCGAGAATACGAAGGTCGACACGTACGCACTGCTGGATGAAGGATCGTCTGTCACACTCATCGACGACGAACTCATCCGCAGCCTGAACCTCAAAGGCGAGAGTCGACAGCTGAACGTGCAATGGTTTGGTGGAAAATCCGCCAAAGAGCACACGAAGGTGGTCAGCCTGCAGATCAGCGCAGCGGGCAAACCAAAGCGCCATGGGCTGAAAAATGTGTACGGAGTGGCCAATCTGAACCTTCCGATGCAAAGCCTGCGTCAGGAGGATGTACAAGCAGTGAAGGCGAACACACGTCTGCCGGTGATGCCGTACAACAATGCGACGCCGAGGATCCTAATTGGACTGGATCATGCGCACTTAGGAGTACCCTTCAGGACCAAAAGTTATGGATCTGGAGGGCCGTTTGCAGCAGACACCGCTCTTGGATGGGTGGTATATGGACCGGTGAACGGAAAGCCGAGCTCGCCGCTTCTGAATTCGTGCCTCCTAGCCGTGCCCCAGGATGATCTTCTGGAGAAGATGGTCAGCGACTACTTCGAGACCGAGAATTTCGGAGCGAAGCCGGTGCAGCCAGCCGCAGCTGGCAGAGTGGACCTGGAGCCGTCAGTCGGAGATAGCGGCGACGCACGGGCCCTGAGCACCCTGGAGAAGACGACCAAACGTGTAGGCCAGAGATACGAGACCGGGCTGCTATGGAAGGACGACGAAGTGAGATTGCCGGAGAGCTACAGCATGGCCCTCAGGAGGCTCGTCAACATAGAGCGTAAAATGAAGCGCGATGTGGACTTCGCGTCGGCTTACATCCGGATAATGGACGATTATGTCAAGAAGGGATACGCACGACGACTGGAGGCCCAGGAAGTCCAGAGGTTTCAGGAGGGCAAAGTGTGGTACCTGCCGCACTTCGGAGTGGAAAACCCGAACAAGCCTGGGAAAATCCGGCTGGTTTTCGATGCAGCTGCCAAGGTGGACGGTGTGTCCTTGAATTCAGCGCTACTGAAAGGCCCACAGCGCTACAAGCCCCTCCCAGCAGTGCTATTCCATTTTCGGGAAGGAGCGGTTGGAGTTTGTGCAGACATCAAGGAGATGTTTCATCAGGTACTGATGCAGCCGAAGGACAGATGCGCCCAGAGGTTTCTGTGGAGAGACGGAGACGACCAGCGAGAGCCGGACGTATACGAGATGGCAGTAATGACGTTCGGAGCGGCCTGCTCACCATGTTCGGCGGACTACGTGAAGACCGTGAATGCCTTGCGGTATAGCAGCACGGACCCGCGAGCAGCCCTGGCCATCAACGAATACCACTACGTGGATGACTACGTCGACAGTTTCGCCAGCGAGGACGAAGCTATCGCCATCTCGACACGGGTGAGAGAAATTCACGCTGAAGCTGGTTTTGATTTGTGCCGATTTACCTCCAGTTCGGCAAGTGTGGTCAAAGCGCTAAACCCACTTGAGCCCATCGCCAGCGTCGGATGGACCGAAGCTGAGGAGAAGGTGCTTGGGATGTACTGGCAGCCGGCTACCGATGAGTTCAAGTTCGGCGTCAAGTACCATCGAGTCCCGAGGAACGTAATGACGGGGGAACGAGTCCCTACCAAGAGGGAGTTCCTAAGCTTGGTGATGTCTACGTTTGACCCGATTGGATTCCTGAGCTGCTACATGGTGACTGCCAAACTGCTGCTAGAGAGATTTGGCGGAGAGGAGTCAACTGGGACGAGCCGCTACCGGATGAATTGGCCGCAGCCTTCGAGGATTGGCGGCAAGGGATGAGTCGGATCCAGGAGTTCCGATGCCCGCGCCACTACTTTGGCGGCGGACGAGTGCGGACGCTACAGCTGCACATCTTCGTGGACTCCAGTCAATCGGCGTTCGCAGCAGCGGCCTACTGGCGGGCCACGTACGAGAACGGAGACGTGAAGGCGCACTTCATAAGCTCCAAAACGAAATGCGCCCCGATGAGAACCATGTCGATCCCGCGTCTGGAACTCCAAGCAGCGGTATTGGGCACGAGATTGATGGACACCGTCAAGCAGGAGCACGGTGTGGCGATCAGCAGCTGTGCGCTGTGGACGGACTCCAAGACTGTGTTGCACTGGATAAGCAACACCCACCGGAGATACAAACAGTTCGTCGGAAACCGGGTGGCGGAGATTTTGGAATCGACAGAGGCGTCCCAGTGGAGATGGATCCCGTCCGCCGAAAACGTGGCTGATGACGCAACAAGGCCGCGCAAGGCCGTGGACCTGAGCATCGGTTCGCGATGGCTAAACGGACCGCCGTTTTTACGAGGACCAGAGGAGAGCTGGCCGAGATCGAGCGAGGACTGGATTCCTCCGACGACCGATGACGAGGAAATGAAATGTGAGTTTGCCTTGGTCACGGTAAACTTTATATCCTTGCAGAGGTTCTCCAGCTATAATCGACTGGTGAGGACGACTGCGTGGGCGCTCAGATTTGTTCGACGATGCCGTGGAATACGTCGCGATGAAGAGGTCTATGGATTGACCGCGATCGAGTGCGCTGAAGCAGAACGCGCATTGATACGGCAGTCGCAGCGAGAAGCGTTTGCTGAGGACAGCCAAGGAAACGTCGCCAAGGACAGCCGACTGCACGGACTGTCCCCATACCTTGACGAGGACGGAGTATTGAGAGCCAGTGGAAGGATCGACGACGCGACGTGTGTGCCATACAACGCACGTCGGCCGATCATACTGTCTCACGAGGAGGCGCTGGCAGAGCTGATCGTGCAGCAACACCACGAAAGGATGTGCCACCAAAACACGGAGGCGACGATCGGATCGATTCGGAGCAAGTTCTGGATAACGAACTTGCGGAGGCTGCTACGGAGGGTGGTGAGCAAATGCAACGTTTGCAAGCTGCGGAAGGCACGACCCACACAGCCCGAGATGGGCCCCCTGCCTGCGGATCGACTAGAGGCCAACGGATGGCCATTTAAGTCTACTGGCTTGGACTACTTTGGGCCGCTCTTTGTGACAGTTGGACGTCGCACAGAGAAGAGGTGGGTGGCACTGTTTACGTGCCTGACCACGAGGGCTATCCACTTGGAGATGGCTCACGATTTGTCCACCGACTCCTGCATAATCGCCATGAGGAACTTCATGAGCCGCCGTGGACCAGTGGTCAGGATAAGGAGCGACAATGGGAAAAACTTCGTTGGAGCCGACCGCGAGGCTAAGAGGTTCAGCGAAGTGTTCGAGCCTGCACAGATCCAAGGCGAGCTGTCGTCTAAGGGAGTCGAATGGATCTTCAACTGCCCGGCGAACCCAGCCGAAGGCGGTGCCTGGGAGAGGATGGTGCAGTGCGTGAAGAAGGTGTTGGCGCACACAATGAAGGAGCTCGCGCCCAAGGAGCATGTACTGCAGAACCTGCTGATTGAGGCGGAGAGCATCGTAAACTCTCGTCCGCTCACTCATCTACCGGTGACGGTGGACCAGGAGGCTCCACTGACGCCCAACGATTTGCTGAAAGGAGCATCGGATATCCCAGATCTCCCCAAGGATGATGGGGAGGAGCCCGTGAGACCCGCTACTAGGAAGCAGTGGCGCATAGCAAGGATGATGCGCGATCGTTTCTGGAAGCGTTGGGTGCATGAGTACCTGCCAACTCTTGTGCGCAGGGAGAAATGGTGCAAGCGCGTCGAGCCCATCCGTCGAGGAGACCTGGTATTCATCTGCGATCCAGCCATACCACGAAGGGAATGGAAACGAGGCGTCGTGGAAGAGGTGTTCACCGGGAAGGATGGAGTACCTCGTCGAGCAGCGGTGCGGACTACCGATCGAGCCAAGACTATGCGTCCCGCTTCGAAGCTAGCTGTCCTGGACGTGGTGAATGCGGCTGCTTCACGGGGGTGGGGATGTCGCGGAACGGATTAGGCTATCGATAGTCAGGATTTTTATGAAGTTAGTATTTTTTATGAAGTCTAGTATTTAGTTTAGGTTATTTGGTCGCACTAAAATAGGGTAAACAGGAATAGAATAGTTGGCGGATAAACACATCGATTTGCGCCATCACAGAAAGGGGAAGAGAAACTGCGGTATGTAGGATAAGTTATTATGTATCAGGTTAAGAACTATTTTTCTTTTAGAATAAAACGCTCGTTACACTACACTCCAACATTTGTCCAATTTACGAGTGTTCTAAGGCATTCCCGTGATCGGCCAAGCGGTGACATGATTATTTTTTATTTACTTTTATTTTTTTTATTAATATTTTTTTTTACTTTTTATATATACTTTATTATTATTATTATTATTTAAAAAAAAAGTTCAAGGCCCTACGAGGATTTGAACACGGAAAAATTACACATAGAGTAACTACTCTATGCATTACGCTACCATCCAACATACCTAGGTTCACATTTTCGTTGACGGATACATGTAAAGAGTTCTCAAAATAGAATCGTATGCATGTGCGTTCCCCCTCACCAACAAGCTCGACGAAAAAAGTTGACCGTTTTGGGCCCTGATGTACCATCTATGTACTTTATAATCTTTGGTGATAGTGGGGTATGTTGAAGAGATTTTTGGGAGTCCCCAACAATGAGAGTATTTTTAGATTAACTCGTTGATGAACAAGAAAAAAATTTTTCGATGGCACCCTCTTGTTTGTTTAATAATAAATCTCGTATTTTTCTTTTTTTTTGCTTTGGACCCTCCACATTTAAATTTTTAACCAACGTCACGATTGCATCCCATTTTTTCTATCCAGAAATATAATTCAATCGGTTGTAAAAAAATTATCGATCGTTTCAACGCAGCAAATATGTTACATTACAATTATACAAATTATAAAATTAAAACTTTACACATTATTAAATAAAAACAGTATATCTTCTTGTTGATTATTCTGTATAATTCTCCAAGTTGTGTACGTGGTTGCTTCGCGTTCCTTTATGACTTGCAAACCATCGCCTAGTTTCTACCTTTGCTCTATTTCATAATTCCCTGCAAATATTTCATCATCTCCATTTCTAGGAACTTCAGCCAGGCGCCACGCGCATTTGAGTTTCACCCAAATGATGCTCTATCGAATTAATAGTCTTCTAGTACATTCCTCTGTATTCGTCTAACATAATATCGGTTACTTTCAAACTCAACATATTGTGTTCACTAATCTGCGACTTATGTATAATCTTTCACAAACGTCTTTCGATGATCGATTACATTCTCCGCCGCACCTAAAACCGGCGCTGGATCCATGAAAAATCAGTACGATATCGATATATCAAATGCACGCCCTCACAGAGTACTTCAAATGGACAGGTGGAAAGATTCCACAGTACTCTTATAGAAATTTTCAGGTGTTTAAAGTTGGAAAGGAAAATGTCAGGCAGGGAGGTTCATAAGGACAATTTTCGCTAAGGACTACCTACAAAAATGGTTTCCTAAGCTAACCGTACCAAATTGTGGTAGGTACCCTAAATTCTGTAAATTTGCATAGGTAGAGTCCTATCATCGATTTCGTTTTACATAGGAGGGGGTTTCAAAGAGGGTTTCACATAGGCTAACTTAGAAAGCTACTTATTGTAGCTAAGATGAAAATACTAGCTAGTAAGAAATTATTGAATTTTGTAGAAGTAATAATTATTTTGTATTTTAGATAATACGAATATTTTCCAATCGCGCACACAATATCACACGCTGTCACGTCACGGCCTACGAATGGTTAATCGCATCGCAACAGCTCATCAGCCATCAGACTTCTCTCTCTTCCTCTTAAGCGAACGGTCGTGTTTTTTTTGTGTGCACTGCGTTTGTGTAAATATTGCGTTTATAAATATTGGTAAAACGGTGTTAACTTGCTTGTGAATCGAATTTATTGAGAATCTTAAGTTTTAACTTAAGCCGTATCGCTTCGCGTGTGCTGTGGTATATATGGAGACGTATTAATAATTTGTTTAAATTCAATTCCAAGCATAGCTCAGTGGTGCAGTGGTCTTACCTCAATTTCTGCATTTTTCCTTTGCACTCTCTAAACTCCCGCTTCGGCTTCCTATTTGGCACCGTGGTTCAAGGTATAGTTTTTTTTTAACTTTTTAAATATTAATTTGTTTGTTAATTAATAATATGGAATTTAAACTGGTCTGTTCTATGAAATCTTGCAACAAAACAATCGCCTTATCCCAGCCTACCATCCATTGCTGGCTATGTGAAAACGTCGTACACGTCAAGTATGCCGGGTTCACTGCCTCAGTTTCGGATGCCATTTCCCGTAGGTCTGGTTTACATTATTGTTGTGAAAATTGTCGTGCTGTCCGAGATGAAATAAGGTCGTTCATGAGACAGACTAAAAATGGACTTAAAGAGTTGATCACTGGTTTTCGTAAAATCAATGACCCGCTCTGTGCGCTAGATACTCAGTTTAGCGGCCTTCAGCTGCAAACTGAGTCCCCTAAGCGTAAAAATCCGCTGTTTGTGATCCGCCTCAGCCTGCTCAGCCGTCAATAACGCAACCGCTCATATCTTTAGCCACTCCAAGAGCTAGAACAGAGAACAATTCGGCGGCAGAATTTCTCAAGCAAAATGAGCAATTATCCGATATGTCCTCCGTGGTATCCCTTCAAATGATGTGTTATCACTAAGGTCCTAGTAAACGAAACCCCTGTCAGAGTCATCCAAAAAAGTATTCCACAGTCCGCACCACCGGCACCGACTGATGCTGCAGTTCTTGTACCTGCGACACCAAAACCCTTACAGATGATTCCTCCATTGAAACATATATTTGTTTCTCGGCTTGCCCCTGATACTTCAAAGATTGATACCTAGGCTTATATCAAAGCCAAAACTAAAGCCGATATAAAGGTGGAGGGCATAGCGAAATTTAAATTTAATTATGTAAGGCGCACTTCTTTTAAGATTCGAGTGCCTGCGATGATGTTCAAGACGATTTGTTCACCCAGTTTTTGGCCAGATAAAATTTTCGTCCAAGAACATCGGCCTTATGCTGTAAAGAAACCAGTTTTAAAACCAATGGGAGTGAAACTTTCACATATAAGAACCACTGACCAACCTTCCACCTCTTCTTCGTCCACTTACCCAAAAAACTAGTATCGTCACTAACACTTACCTATTTCTCATTGGAATATTATATTTCTATTATTGGGGGTGGAATTTCTCATTTTGGGAGACTCCACTCTTGCTTCGGAAGAGATGAAATCACAAGAGTTTGGCGACACAGAATTTATTTGGTCGAGTTCGTTAGGTCGGCTTTTAGACTTATGCTTTGTATCTGATCCAGATGGTACCGCTCTCTCCAGAGCTTTCTCCCTTTCAACCCCAGAGGATCCATATTACCCCACGCTGGAGGTCTCAATCGAAACCATTCCTGGTACCGATCAGATGCCTCCATCCGTGACAAATAAGATTCGCTGCTTCCGTAAAGCTGATTTCAACAAACTTAATAGCCAAACTTAATGATTGGTCCGATATTTTGGCATGCACCGATCTTAATGTCACTTTAGAAAAATTTTACTGTACTTAAAATAAATTTTTTTACTCTTGTGTGCCATGGAAATATCCGTCCGCTTTAACAAATCCTCCTTGGTTTACAAGGTGCCTCACTAACCTAAAAAATACTAAAAATAGGCTCTTACTAAAATATAAATAAACCTGAAGTAGTATTGATTTCTCAAGATATCTACTAGCTCGGTCAAATTTTACCGTGCATAACGTCGAATGTTACAGAAATTATATTCGTCGATGCCGGATACAATTTACTCAGGATCCAAAGCAGTTTTATAACAGTTTATGTATCTTTCCCACCACTGCTTACGTTTGAAAATTCTGTGACCTCTCATCAGGCCATGGCCGATCTATTCGCACAATTTTTTCAAACAACTTATGCTCCGCCCAAATTGACAGATCAGCCTTACGCATACAACACTCAATTAGCTAATCTTATTTTCTGTCCGTTTTTCTCCGAGAATAGCTTATTATCTGATTTTCTATAGGTCAAACCCATTTAATAGCCAGGCCCTGAAGGAGTACCAGGCTGTGTGTGCAAAAATACTGCCAGGGCTCTGTGCAAACCCCTTCTAAGCCTCGATTTTTCCCCTTAAGTGGAAGGAATCATTCATAATTCCCTTACATAAAAAGTCCGATGCGGACTTTGCAAGATGCCAATTACAGAGGCATATCTAAATTGTCGGCAATTCCAAAGCTATTTGAAAAATTAGTTACTCCCCATCTGCAACACCTTTGCTCTTCAATTATCTTGATCAAAGCATTTGATAAAGTGAATCACTCACTCTTGTTGAGTAAACTGAATATTTTGCGATTCTCTACAGACCTCTTAACGTGGATCTTCATCTACTTAGATGGAAGGACACAAAGGGTCTTATTTAAAAACACACATTCCCGTCTGGTCCGTGCTACATCTGGCGTTCCTCAAGGAAGTCATCTTGCCCATTTGTTATTTACTCTTTTTATAAATGACTTGCCCCCTGCTTTAACTAACTCTCTAGTTCTTATGTATGAAGATGATGTAAAGCTTTGTCTTCAGTACAAATCCATCTCTGTCCAATGCAGTCTCCAGTCTGACCTTGATAACTTTCAAAAATTGTGTTCAGCTAACAATTTAATACTTAATGGATCAAAATGCAAGCATATGTCTTTTTATCGTTCTTGCAGGCTGCAGGCTACGTATACTCTCTATGGAATTGCCTTAGAGAAATTAGCTCAGGTTAATGATCTCGGCGTCCTATTAAACATTAAACTTAAATTTGCCGACCATATTTCCTTAATGGTTAATAAGGCTAAAAAAGTCCTTGGTTTTATTAAAAGGTGATCAAAAGAATTTAATGACCTGTATATAACCAAAACATTATTAATCTTTTTGGCCCATCCGATACTGGAGTACGGTTCATGTGCCTGGGGTGCCAATATGGAGTATATCAGGACCGCTTAGAATCCGTACAAAGGAATTTCTTAACTTTTTCTTTTAGAGGTCTAAATTGGGATGCAAATCTTCACCTTCCATCTAATAATAGTAGACTCTTACTTATAAACTTACCTAGCTTAACAAATCGTAGGACAATGCTCGCTGTAGTTTTTCTGCATAACCTAATTAATGGGGATGTAGATAGCCAGCATTTACTAACACGCTTAAATTTTAACATTCCTAATAGAACGACTAAAAACTTTAGTCCTCTATTCCTTAGCCATTGTAGTTCTACATATGCACAACACGACCCTTTTAGGGTCTTATTTTCGAACTATTTTCCTGTCCATCAAATTTTAAGTATAGAATTGGAAATTTCCTTACTAACTCCTCCTAGCTTAATATTTACTAATTATTCGTTTCTCGAGCGCCCCTCGGTCGTCTGGGCCTCTAAGCTTTATGATGAATACAGAAATGCTAGCTGATGCTCTTACTGATGCACAAGCCATTTCAAATTCTAAAAGACCGCGAACAAAAAAGCAAATAAGAAATATTCCATGCAAGCTCGCCACCGCAACGAAACGCTATCAGGCTCCACTCCCTTTTAAGGGTGTCCTTTTTTCACTAAGCGAATAAAGACTCGGCATATAACAGAGTCACAATTGCTTACAATCAAATGCCAGCTGCAACAGCGTTTTGCTGCTTAGCGTTTTGCGTATCGATAAAGATGGAGATTTATCTGGCTTTCTGACAGAAGGCGAAGCAAAGCCTCGTCCATGTTTTGAAGAAGGGGAGTAGTTAACAATGCAACGGTGATTGGAGCCAAGAGCACGAAGACGACCGTCGCATGATGTCTTACGACGGGTGCTGGTCGTCGGCCGCGATCTGTACGCGATCGAGTTATGGTTACGATTAGGCTCTTCCTCTCTTAGGTTAGTCAGTTCTGTGGCAACAGTGAATGAATAAAGGCACCCCTACTAAAGGCACCGTATTTCTTTGCTAATTACCGCAATAGTGATAGCTGGAGCCACGACCCGGTACAGCAGTGTCAACGTCACTGATCGTGGCCACCTCCTGGTCTCGATCGGTACTTCGCATCTCAACACGACTGCGGCAGATACTTTCCGCAACGGGTACATCAAAATAAAAACATACCCGTGAGCAGCACGTGCCACGGTGGTAACCTCCTCCAATAGCTGTGCAGGTGGAGAATATTGTGGGCAAACACGCTGCCTCAATATCTTCTAAACCTATCTTTTACATGTATAAAATCGACAACTATTTATACTTATCTCCATATTCCATCTAAAAAGATCTAAGGGTTAATTAGTAATATCTAAGTAACCCTTAGATAACCCATCTAAGGGTTAATTAGTAATAGCATATTCCCACTGAGTCATATGTGTAAAACAGTTGGACAAAAACTTATTTTAGACGCTTTAACGCAACTGTCATATAAAAAATATATTGCTTGTTTGTAAAATAGCTTTTCTGCGAGGAAAAACTGAATGATTTACCAATTATTTTATTAAAATATTTTTTTACACGAATGTAGTTTATTTATAAATTAAAAAATATGTTTAGGAATTGATGAAAAAAACTGTAGAGTGTCTTTTCGGAATTATTCGTCGCTTTCTGATATTTTAGACATTTTACCAGTTTGATGGTAAGCCCCCAGTGGACGATGGTCCCCAGTGGGAATAGGAATATGGTTTTTAAGCTCAGAAAAATTTAAATTTATTTTGTTATCAAGGACAGACTTTTTAATTTAACTTCTCGACTTATTCTTATTCAACTTCTTAGTTAGTGTAGATTTTAAGATGGTTAAAATTTCATTAATCACAGTGGACGGCAGTCTAAGGGTGAAGAAGCAAGCAAGCCTTAGAGTGCGCGGTCGCGATATTCTTAACCGTGTTTTTACCTCTTTAAGAGGTTTTGATTTGATATTGAAGTTGTTAAGTATATGCATTAATATTGAGAAGATATTGAGGCAGACATCTGCAAGGCTTCACTCACAGCATACGGTGAAATGAACTAAATCGAAATAAATTGAATTGAATGAATGCGACTTAAAAGCGAAATAAACATGAAAGTTTGTGAAGTTTGCCTCAAAGAAATGAGGCAAATAAATGAAGCTTAAAAAACAATTAAACCATCGGGGAAAAAAAATAGCCAAAGACATTCCAGTTCCCGAAGATGTTAAATGCAATTTTAAATTCCGTCCTGCTTTAATTCGTCGAACCACGTGTTACAAAAACAAAAGCATGTAGTACATACTATGTATGTATTTTAATTTTCGCTTGTATTTTTAGTGTATTTTAATTTTGTCCAAAAGTGCGCAACGCAACGAAGGAGGCATTCAAATGCACAACCTTGACAATAAATTGAGTGAGATAGAATGCTGGGACGAAAATAAATGAATAAGTGAGTGCGGCTCTGTAGGTCTCACTCTAAGAACATCCTGGGGATGGAAAGCGAATTGAATGAGTCACCGTTAGAGATCGGATTCGAATTATTTTTAATACATTCTAGAATGTACGATACAAGTTTTCATATTTTCCTGTATTGACGATACAACTTTGCATGTTTGCCTGTTTAGAAGTTAATATAAAAATAATTGAAAATTTTAAGCAAGTCATGGTTATTTTTTCAGAAAAATTCATTATTGCGACCGTTCGTATGCGAACTCTTATTTCTCGTTGTTTTGTATAATTAATTTTACATATAAGAATGAAAATGTTTTCAATATCTTTCAACAAATATTTTTTTAACATTTGGCCGCTAAAAAAATTTTGTTTAATAATTAAATTTAAAAAAACCATAAACTCACAAGAAAACTAAATAAAAAAAACACAGAAAATAATAATAACGGTTAAAAACAATAAGTATAAAAGAATTATTCATACTGTAACGAACCGTTATTTCTGCTTCCGCTCGCCACAATTTGCCGCGGCTAGCTCACAGAGATTCGGGATCCGTTCCACCGAATTTATAGATTCGACGTGATTGCCCAAGCCAAGCACACACACTCTTTATTCAGAGATCTCTTCAATACAAAAGGGTTTCCTTCTCCCTTTCTCGTTACTCCTCCCGTTTCTGCCGGCTCCGTCGTCGGCGTCCTCTGCGGGTTGTTCAGGACACGCCGCCGCTACTCCGTCGCTGATGGTACTCCTGTTGCCGCACTGCTGGCAACTCCACTACCCGCCGCCCTTTTGCTGGCCACCTACGGGCCTTTTTACCTCTGCGAGACACCCCCTGCGTCTACTACGACTGGTCAGACGATTGGCAGTGCTCTTTCGCCCCTTACTCCCGGGAACCACTGTGCATACGCGCCAGTGGGCCGGGATTAGAAGTTGGCTGCAGACTGCCGCCTCCGCTACACCAGGACACTGTGCATACGCGCCAGTGCCAGGTTTGGGAATGCCTATGCGTGTCGCCTTCGCTACACCGGGACACCGTGTATACGCGTCGGTGCCAAGTTTGGAAGTTGCCGTGTTACTGACCGTGCGTCGCGCTCCCGCTACACCAGGACACTGTGCATACGCGCCGGCGAGCCCGAATTTGTAGTGGCGGAGCTAGTGACCGGGGTGTTCTCACTCGGTCTCTGACTCGGGCGTGAGTTCTCGAGTCGGCCGATCCTTGTTTCGCAGGACCACGCCTGTTGGTTGCGATTCCAGGAATCGGTAAGGCGTACGCCAGACTTATCCTTTCCTCACTTCCTTTCAAGGCTACCTGCCGTGTTCGGCAATGGCCCTACCCGACTCTGACGCCCCGGGCTCGTAGAGGAGGAAGAGGTATTTTAGTAAAAAATACTAAAAATAGGCTCTTACTAAAATATAAATAAACCTGCAGTAGTATTGATTTCTCAAGATATCTACTAGCTCGGTCAAATTTTACCGTGCATAACGTCGAATGTTACAGAAATTATATTCGTCGATGCCGGATACAATTTACTCAGGATCCAAAGCAGTTTTATAACAGTTTATGTATCTTTCCCACCACTGCTTACGTTTGAAAATTCTGTGACCTCTCATCAGGCCATGGCCGATCTATTCGCACAATTTTTTCAAACAACTTATGCTCCGCCCAAATTGACAGATCAGCCTTACGCATACAACACTCAATTAGCTAATCTTATTTTCTGTCCGTTTTTCTCCGAGAATAGCTTATTATCTGATTTTCTATAGGTCAAACCCATTTAATAGCCAGGCCCTGAAGGAGTACCAGGCTGTGTGTGCAAAAATACTGCCAGGGCTCTGTGCAAACCCCTTCTAAGCCTCGATTTTTCCCCTTAAGTGGAAGGAATCATTCATAATTCCCTTACATAAAAAGTCCGATGCGGACTTTGCAAGATGCCAATTACAGAGGCATATCTAAATTGTCGGCAATTCCAAAGCTATTTGAAAAATTAGTTACTCCCCATCTGCAACACCTTTGCTCTTCAATTATCTTGATCAAAGCATTTGATAAAGTGAATCACTCACTCTTGTTGAGTAAACTGAATATTTTGCGATTCTCTACAGACCTCTTAACGTGGATCTTCATCTACTTAGATGGAAGGACACAAAGGGTCTTATTTAAAAACACACATTCCCGTCTGGTCCGTGCTACATCTGGCGTTCCTCAAGGAAGTCATCTTGCCCATTTGTTATTTACTCTTTTTATAAATGACTTGCCCCCTGCTTTAACTAACTCTCTAGTTCTTATGTATGAAGATGATGTAAAGCTTTGTCTTCAGTACAAATCCATCTCTGTCCAATGCAGTCTCCAGTCTGACCTTGATAACTTTCAAAAATTGTGTTCAGCTAACAATTTAATACTTAATGGATCAAAATGCAAGCATATGTCTTTTTATCGTTCTTGCAGGCTGCAGGCTACGTATACTCTCTATGGGATTGCCTTAGAGAAATTAGCTCAGGTTAATGATCTCGGCGTCCTATTAAACATTAAACTTAAATTTGCCGACCATATTTCCTTAATGGTTAATAAGGCTAAAAAGTCCTTGTTTTTATTAAAAGGTGATCAAAAGAATTTAATGACCTGTATATAACCAAAACATTATTAATCTTTTTGGCCCATCCGATACTGGAGTACGGTTCATGTGCCTGGGGTGCCAATATGGAGTATATCAGGACCGCTTAGAATCCGTACAAAGGAATTTCTTAACTTTTTCTTTTAGAGGTCTAAATTGGGATGCAAATCTTCACCTTCCATCTAATAATAGTAGACTCTTACTTATAAACTTACCTAGCTTAACAAATCGTAGGACAATGCTCGCTGTAGTTTTTCTGCATAACCTAATTAATGGGGATGTAGATAGCCAGCATTTACTAACACGCTTAAATTTTAACATTCCTAATAGAACGACTAAAAACTTTAGTCCTCTATTCCTTAGCCATTGTAGTTCTACATATGCACAACACGACCCTTTTAGGGTCTTATTTTCGAACTATTTTCCTGTCCATCAAATTTTAAGTATAGAATTGGAAATTTCCTTACTAACTCCTCCTAGCTTAATATTTACTAATTATTCGTTTCTCGAGCGCCCCTCGGTCGTCTGGGCCTCTAAGCTTTATGATGAATACAGAAATGCTAGCTGATGCTCTTACTGATGCACAAGCCATTTCAAATTCTAAAAGACCGCGAACAAAAAAGCAAATAAGAAATATTCCATGCAAGCTCGCCACCGCAACGAAACGCTATCAGGCTCCACTCCCTTTTAAGGGTGTCCTTTTTTCACTAAGCGAATAAAGACTCGGCATATAACAGAGTCACAATTGCTTACAATCAAATGCCAGCTGCAACAGCGTTTTGCTGCTTAGCGTTTTGCGTATCGATAAAGATGGAGATTTATCTGGCTTTCTGACAGAAGGCGAAGCAAAGCCTCGTCCATGTTTTGAAGAAGGGGAGTAGTTAACAATGCAACGGTGATTGGAGCCAAGAGCACGAAGACGACCGTCGCATGATGTCTTACGACGGGTGCTGGTCGTCGGCCGCGATCTGTACGCGATCGAGTTATGGTTACGATTAGGCTCTTCCTCTCTTAGGTTAGTCAGTTCTGTGGCAACAGTGAATGAATAAAGGCACCCCTACTAAAGGCACCGTATTTCTTTGCTAATTACCGCAATAGTGATAGCTGGAGCCACGACCCGGTACAGCAGTGTCAACGTCACTGATCGTGGCCACCTCCTGGTCTCGATCGGTACTTCGCATCTCAACACGACTGCGGCAGCAACTTTCCGCAACGGGTACATCAAAATAAAAACATACCCGTGAGCAGCACGTGCCACAGTGGTAACCTCCTCCAATAGCTGTGCAGGTGGAGAATATTGTGGGCAAACACGCTGCCTCAATATCTTCTAAACCTATCTTTTACATGTATAAAATCGACAACTATTTATACTTATCTCCATATTCCATCTAAAAAGATCTAAGGGTTAATTAGTAATATCTAAGTAACCCTTAGATAACCCATCTAAGGGTTAATTAGTAATAGCATATTCCCACCGAGTCATATGTGTAAAACAGTTGGACAAAAACTTATTTTAGACGCTTTAACGCAACTGTCATATAAAAAATATATTGCTTGTTTGTAAAATAGCTTTTCTGCGAGGAAAAACTGAATGATTTACCAATTATTTTATTAAAATATTTTTTTACACGAATGTAGTTTATTTATAAATTAAAAAATATGTTTAGGAATTGATGAAAAAAACTGTAGAGTGTCTTTTCGGAATTATTCGTCGCTTTCTGATATTTTAGACATTTTACCAGTTTGATGGTAAGCCCCCAGTGGACGATGGTCCCCAGTGGGAATAGGAATATGGTTTTTAAGCTCAGAAAAATTTAAATTTATTTTGTTATCAAGGACAGACTTTTTAATTTAACTTCTCGACTTATTCTTATTCAACTTCTTAGTTAGTGTAGATTTTAAGATGGTTAAAATTTCATTAATCACAGTGGACGGCAGTCTAAGGGTGAAGAAGCAAGCAAGCCTTAGAGTGCGCGGGCGCGATATTCTTAACCGTGTTTTTACCTCTTTAAGAGGTTTTGATTTGATATTGAAGTTGTTAAGTATATGCATTAATATTGAGAAGATATTGAGGCAGACATCTGCAAGGCTTCACTCACAGCATACGGTGAAATGAACTAAATCGAAATAAATTGAATTGAATGAATGCGACTTAAAAGCGAAATAAACATGAAAGTTTGTGAAGTTTGCCTCAAAGAAATGAGGCAAATAAATGAAGCTTAAAAAACAATTAAACCATCGGGGAAAAAAATAGCCAAAGACATTCCAGTTCCCGAAGATGTTAAATGCAATTTTAAATTCCGTCCTGCTTTAATTCGTCGAACCACGTGTTACAAAAACAAAAGCATGTAGTACATACTATGTATGTATTTTAATTTTCGCTTGTATTTTTAGTGTATTTTAATTTTGTCCAAAAGTGCGCAACGCAACGAAGGAGGCATTCAAATGCACAACCTTGACAATAAATTGAGTGAGATAGAATGCTGGGACGAAAATAAATGAATAAGTGAGTGCGGCTCTGTAGGTCTCACTCTAAGAACATCCTGGGGATGGAAAGCGAATTGAATGAGTCACCGTTAGAGATCGGATTCGAATTATTTTTAATACATTCTAGAATGTACGATACAAGTTTTCATATTTTCCTGTATTGACGATACAACTTTGCATGTTTGCCTGTTTAGAAGTTAATATAAAAATAATTGAAAATTTTAAGCAAGTCATGGTTATTTTTTCAGAAAAATTCATTATTGCGACCGTTCGTATGCGAACTCTTATTTCTCGTTGTTTTGTATAATTAATTTTACATATAAGAATGAAAATGTTTTCAATATCTTTCAACAAATATTTTTTAACATTTGGCCGCTAAAAAAATTTTGTTTAATAATTAAATTTAAAAAAACCATAAACTCACAAGAAAACTAAACAAAAAAAACACAGAAAATAATAATAACGGTTAAAAACAATAAGTATAAAAGAATTATTCATACTGTAACGAACCGTTATTTCTGCTTCCGCTCGCCACAATTTGCCGCGGCTAGCTCACAGAGATTCGGGATCCGTTCCACCGAATTTATAGATTCGACGTGATTGCCCAAGCCAAGCACACACACTCTTTATTCAGAGATCTCTTCAATACAAAAGGGTTTCCTTCTCCCTTTCTCGTTACTCCTCCCGTTTCTGCCGGCTCCGTCGTCGGCGTCCTCTGCGGGTTGTTCAGGACACGCCGCCGCTACTCCGTCGCTGATGGTACTCCTGTTGCCGCACTGCTGGCAACTCCACTACCCGCCGCCCTTTTGCTGGCCACCTACGGGCCTTTTTACCTCTGCGAGACACCCCCCTGCGTCTACTACGACTGGTCAGACGATTGGCAGTGCTCTTTCGCCCCTTACTCCCGGGAACCACTGTGCATACGCGCCAGTGGGCCGGGATTAGAAGTTGGCTGCAGACTGCCGCCTCCGCTACACCAGGACACTGTGCATACGCGCCAGTGCCAGGTTTGGGAATGCCTATGCGTGTCGCCTTCGCTACACCGGGACACCGTGTATACGCGTCGGTGCCAAGTTTGGAAGTTGCCGTGTTACTGACCGTGCGTCGCGCTCCCGCTACACCAGGACACTGTGCATACGCGCCGGCGAGCCCGAATTTGTAGTGGCGGAGCTAGTGACCGGGGTGTTCTCACTCGGTCTCTGACTCGGGCGTGAGTTCTCGAGTCGGCCGATCCTTGTTTCGCAGGACCACGCCTGTTGGTTGCGATTCCAGGAATCGGTAAGGCGTACGCCAGACTTATCCTTTCCTCACTTCCTTTCAAGGCTACCTGCCGTGTTCGGCAATGGCCCTACCCGACTCTGACGCCCCGGGCTCGTAGAGGAGGAAGAGGTATTTTAGTAAAAAATACTAAAAATAGGCTCTTACTAAAATATAAATAAACCTGCAGTAGTATTGATTTCTCAAGATATCTACTAGCTCGGTCAAATTTTACCGTGCATAACGTCGAATGTTACAGAAATTATATTCGTCGATGCCGGATACAATTTACTCAGGATCCAAAGCAGTTTTATAACAGTTTATGTATCTTTCCCACCACTGCTTACGTTTGAAAATTCTGTGACCTCTCATCAGGCCATGGCCGATCTATTCGCACAATTTTTTCAAACAACTTATGCTCCGCCCAAATTGACAGATCAGCCTTACGCATACAACACTCAATTAGCTAATCTTATTTTCTGTCCGTTTTTCTCCGAGAATAGCTTATTATCTGATTTTCTATAGGTCAAACCCATTTAATAGCCAGGCCCTGAAGGAGTACCAGGAGTACCTGTGTGTGCAAAAATACTGCCAGGGCTCTGTGCAAACCCCTTCTAAGCCTCGATTTTTCCCCTTAAGTGGAAGGAATCATTCATAATTCCCTTACATAAAAAGTCCGATGCGGACTTTGCAAGATGCCAATTACAGAGGCATATCTAAATTGTCGGCAATTCCAAAGCTATTTGAAAAATTAGTTACTCCCCATCTGCAACACCTTTGCTCTTCAATTATCTTGATCAAAGCATTTGATAAAGTGAATCACTCACTCTTGTTGAGTAAACTGAATATTTTGCGATTCTCTACAGACCTCTTAACGTGGATCTTCATCTACTTAGATGGAAGGACACAAAGGGTCTTATTTAAAAACACACATTCCCGTCTGGTCCGTGCTACATCTGGCGTTCCTCAAGGAAGTCATCTTGCCCATTTGTTATTTACTCTTTTTATAAATGACTTGCCCCCTGCTTTAACTAACTCTCTAGTTCTTATGTATGAAGATGATGTAAAGCTTTGTCTTCAGTACAAATCCATCTCTGTCCAATGCAGTCTCCAGTCTGACCTTGATAACTTTCAAAAATTGTGTTCAGCTAACAATTTAATACTTAATGGATCAAAATGCAAGCATATGTCTTTTTATCGTTCTTGCAGGCTGCAGGCTACGTATACTCTCTATGGGATTGCCTTAGAGAAATTAGCTCAGGTTAATGATCTCGGCGTCCTATTAAACATTAAACTTAAATTTGCCGACCATATTTCCTTAATGGTTAATAAGGCTAAAAAAGTCCTTGTTTTTATTAAAAGGTGATCAAAAGAATTTAATGACCTGTATATAACCAAAACATTATTAATCTTTTTGGCCCATCCGATACTGGAGTACGGTTCATGTGCCTGGGGTGCCAATATGGAGTATATCAGGACCGCTTAGAATCCGTACAAAGGAATTTCTTAACTTTTTCTTTTAGAGGTCTAAATTGGGATGCAAATCTTCACCTTCCATCTAATAATAGTAGACTCTTACTTATAAACTTACCTAGCTTAACAAATCGTAGGACAATGCTCGCTGTAGTTTTTCTGCATAACCTAATTAATGGGGATGTAGATAGCCAGCATTTACTAACACGCTTAAATTTTAACATTCCTAATAGAACGACTAAAAACTTTAGTCCTCTATTCCTTAGCCATTGTAGTTCTACATATGCACAACACGACCCTTTTAGGGTCTTATTTTCGAACTATTTTCCTGTCCATCAAATTTTAAGTATAGAATTGGAAATTTCCTTACTAACTCCTCCTAGCTTAATATTTACTAATTATTCGTTTCTCGAGCGCCCCTCGGTCGTCTGGGCCTCTAAGCTTTATGATGAATACAGAAATGCTAGCTGATGCTCTTACTGATGCACAAGCCATTTCAAATTCTAAAAGACCGCGAACAAAAAAGCAAATAAGAAATATTCCATGCAAGCTCGCCACCGCAACGAAACGCTATCAGGCTCCACTCCCTTTTAAGGGTGTCCTTTTTTCACTAAGCGAATAAAGACTCGGCATATAACAGAGTCACAATTGCTTACAATCAAATGCCAGCTGCAACAGCGTTTTGCTGCTTAGCGTTTTGCGTATCGATAAAGATGGAGATTTATCTGGCTTTCTGACAGAAGGCGAAGCAAAGCCTCGTCCATGTTTTGAAGAAGGGGAGTAGTTAACAATGCAACGGTGATTGGAGCCAAGAGCACGAAGACGACCGTCGCATGATGTCTTACGACGGGTGCTGGTCGTCGGCCGCGATCTGTACGCGATCGAGTTATGGTTACGATTAGGCTCTTCCTCTCTTAGGTTAGTCAGTTCTGTGGCAACAGTGAATGAATAAAGGCACCCCTACTAAAGGCACCGTATTTCTTTGCTAATTACCGCAATAGTGATAGCTGGAGCCACGACCCGGTACAGCAGTGTCAACGTCACTGATCGTGGCCACCTCCTGGTCTCGATCGGTACTTCGCATCTCAACACGACTGCGGCAGCAACTTTCCGCAACGGGTACATCAAAATAAAAACATACCCGTGAGCAGCACGTGCCACAGTGGTAACCTCCTCCAATAGCTGTGCAGGTGGAGAATATTGTGGGCAAACACGCTGCCTCAATATCTTCTAAACCTATCTTTTACATGTATAAAATCGACAACTATTTATACTTATCTCCATATTCCATCTAAAAAGATCTAAGGGTTAATTAGTAATATCTAAGTAACCCTTAGATAACCCATCTAAGGGTTAATTAGTAATAGCATATTCCCACTGAGTCATATGTGTAAAACAGTTGGACAAAAACTTATTTTAGACGCTTTAACGCAACTGTCATATAAAAAATATATTGCTTGTTTGTAAAATAGCTTTTCTGCGAGGAAAAACTGAATGATTTACCAATTATTTTATTAAAATATTTTTTTACACGAATGTAGTTTATTTATAAATTAAAAAATATGTTTAGGAATTGATGAAAAAAACTGTAGAGTGTCTTTTCGGAATTATTCGTCGCTTTCTGATATTTTAGACATTTTACCAGTTTGATGGTAAGCCCCCAGTGGACGATGGTCCCCAGTGGGAATAGGAATATGGTTTTTAAGCTCAGAAAAATTTAAATTTATTTTGTTATCAAGGACAGACTTTTTAATTTAACTTCTCGACTTATTCTTATTCAACTTCTTAGTTAGTGTAGATTTTAAGATGGTTAAAATTTCATTAATCACAGTGGACGGCAGTCTAAGGGTGAAGAAGCAAGCAAGCCTTAGAGTGCGCGGGCGCGATATTCTTAACCGTGTTTTTACCTCTTTAAGAGGTTTTGATTTGATATTGAAGTTGTTAAGTATATGCATTAATATTGAGAAGATATTGAGGCAGACATCTGCAAGGCTTCACTCACAGCATACGGTGAAATGAACTAAATCGAAATAAATTGAATTGAATGAATGCGACTTAAAAGCGAAATAAACATGAAAGTTTGTGAAGTTTGCCTCAAAGAAATGAGGCAAATAAATGAAGCTTAAAAAACAATTAAACCATCGGGGAAAAAAATAGCCAAAGACATTCCAGTTCCCGAAGATGTTAAATGCAATTTTAAATTCCGTCCTGCTTTAATTCGTCGAACCACGTGTTACAAAAACAAAAGCATGTAGTACATACTATGTATGTATTTTAATTTTCGCTTGTATTTTTAGTGTATTTTAATTTTGTCCAAAAGTGCGCAACGCAACGAAGGAGGCATTCAAATGCACAACCTTGACAATAAATTGAGTGAGATAGAATGCTGGGACGAAAATAAATGAATAAGTGAGTGCGGCTCTGTAGGTCTCACTCTAAGAACATCCTGGGGATGGAAAGCGAATTGAATGAGTCACCGTTAGAGATCGGATTCGAATTATTTTTAATACATTCTAGAATGTACGATACAAGTTTTCATATTTTCCTGTATTGACGATACAACTTTGCATGTTTGCCTGTTTAGAAGTTAATATAAAAATAATTGAAAATTTTAAGCAAGTCATGGTTATTTTTTCAGAAAAATTCATTATTGCGACCGTTCGTATGCGAACTCTTATTTCTCGTTGTTTTGTATAATTAATTTTACATATAAGAATGAAAATGTTTTCAATATCTTTCAACAAATATTTTTTTAACATTTGGCCGCTAAAAAAATTTTGTTTAATAATTAAATTTAAAAAAACCATAAACTCACAAGAAAACTAAAAAAAAAAAACACAGAAAATAATAATAACGGTTAAAAACAATAAGTATAAAAGAATTATTCATACTGTAACGAACCGTTATTTCTGCTTCCGCTCGCCACAATTTGCCGCGGCTAGCTCACAGAGATTCGGGATCCGTTCCACCGAATTTATAGATTCGACGTGATTGCCCAAGCCAAGCACACACACTCTTTATTCAGAGATCTCTTCAATACAAAAGGGTTTCCTTCTCCCTTTCTCGTTACTCCTCCCGTTTCTGCCGGCTCCGTCGTCGGCGTCCTCTGCGGGTTGTTCAGGACACGCCGCCGCTACTCCGTCGCTGATGGTACTCCTGTTGCCGCACTGCTGGCAACTCCACTACCCGCCGCCCTTTTGCTGGCCACCTACGGGCCTTTTTACCTCTGCGAGACACCCCCCTGCGTCTACTACGACTGGTCAGACGATTGGCAGTGCTCTTTCGCCCCTTACTCCCGGGAACCACTGTGCATACGCGCCAGTGGGCCGGGATTAGAAGTTGGCTGCAGACTGCCGCCTCCGCTACACCAGGACACTGTGCATACGCGCCAGTGCCAGGTTTGGGAATGCCTATGCGTGTCGCCTTCGCTACACCGGGACACCGTGTATACGCGTCGGTGCCAAGTTTGGAAGTTGCCGTGTTACTGACCGTGCGTCGCGCTCCCGCTACACCAGGACACCGTGCATACGCGCCGGCGAGCCCGAATTTGTAGTGGCGGGGCTAGTGACCGGGGTGTTCTCACTCGGTCTCTGACTCGGGCGTGAGTTCTCGAGTCGGCCGATCCTTGTTTCGCAGGACCACGCCTGTTGGTTGCGATTCCAGGAATCGGTAAGGCGTACGCCAGACTTATCCTTTCCTCACTTCCTTTCAAGGCTACCTGCCGTGTTCGGCAATGGCCCTACCCGACTCTGACGCCCCGGGCTCGTAGAGGAGGAAGAGGAAACCGTCCAGCAACGCGTCCTTGTTTCCCTTGTCCTGTACGTCTTATCACTACCAGGCGTGTGATCCCGAGTCGGCCTAACCTTGTTTCGCAGAATCACGCCTGTTGGTTGCGATTTCAGGTTGCACGCCTGCGCATCGTGCTGATTCCCCCTCCCCCATTGGACTACTTTTCCATCGTTGCTCCGGGAACCGTTACGTTCCACGTCGATTCCGTTTTCCCCCGGGTGGCGGTGTTTAACCCTTCGCCGGATACCGTTGCGTTCCACGTAGATTCCGTCTTCCCCCGTGTGGCGGTGTTTAATCCTTCGCCGTAGATTCCGTCTTCCCCCGTGTGGCGGTGTTTAACCCTTCGCCGTAGATTCCGTCTCCCACGGGTGGCGGGCTCCTTGGCTTTCACATTCCCCCCAACCCCCCGTACTGATCCTGGCGACTTTCCACTTGGCTGCCAGGTTGATGACCGGTGCTTGACCCCCTTTTGCCGCTTTCGCACCTCCTCGGCCCTCCTTTGCCCCCGGCTATCTGTCTTAGCGTGTGGGGAGACTAATTCTCCTCACAATACATTCGCGAAAAAACATTTTATTATAATTTCCCTTTCGGTCAACTTACTCATTACTATAGAAAAGAAGCGTGTTGCTCAACAGAAGAAAAAAATAAACGAATGTATGGAAAATTATAATACCTTCCGCACCTTCCCTATAAAGTGTATGTCGGAGATAAGTTAGATTTAATTTCAAATACTTTATTTACGGATGAATTATAAATTAAGTGTATAGTCTAAGAGGAAATAAATGGGCACTGCAAATGAAGAGAGACAAGCTTTTTGAATTAGAGCGCGGTGGGGAACGAGAGTAAAGCCCTGCTAAGCATGGCGCAATGATGGAAAGGAGGAAGAGGAGAGGAAGAGAAATCAAGAACAGCCCTCTGAAGTGAACAGACGTACAAAAAGATCATTGCGACTCGCTGCGCGTTGTAAAATATAAAATGGCAGAGGAAAACGACCACCATTTCCCGACATCAGAAGTGGGATTTCCGCCCCTACAAGATAACTCGGAAAATAGCTGGCGCAGGCTATTAGAATCGCAAAATAGAGTGATAACTGAACTACTAAAAGCAGACGCAAATGCGGCAGCATGGTGCAAAACGACGGATATGAATTTAAGTGAACATCCACAAGAAGGTGCATCCTTGGTGATGACGCTCAGCAAATCGCTGCTCGGTGCATCGCAGTGGCTGTCGCAAATTCGTTTTCCTCAAATGAGCTGGTCGCAATTCCGGTAATTGTTTATGGGACGCTACGAAGGCAACGAGACGCCGGCAGCAGTATTGCTCAACATGCTCAAGGGACGTCCCAATGCAAATGAATGCCTCTCGGTGTATTCCAGTCGATTAATTACATTATTATTGACCAAGTGCAAAACTGTGAGTCATCAATGACCCATGAGGAGATTGCCATATCCCTTGGCTCTTGCATCCCAAATTGACCCTAGACTGCAGCGTGTAGCGTTCACTACAAACATAAACACGCGTGCTGAACTGAAACAACAACTCAAGACCCGAAAAGAAGAGGTTCAAAATGCAGACGCCGATAAGATGCCATAATTGCGGAAAACTTGGACATAAGGCAATGCGGTGTCGCAAGAGAAGAACAGAAGAGCGAAACGAGACTAGACCAGGCCATAGCAACAACAGAACAACGATGGCACGAGAGAGATCAACAGTAACTTGTTTCAAGTGTGGCGGCGTTAGACATATCGCGTCAGTGTGTACGAGAGGAACAGCAACAGCGAGCCGAAGCAGCAACGAAAGAAGGGTAGACATGTGCGCAGTACATCAGCTTAACGGAACTGCAACTCAATTTGGTGAGAAGTTTCCATTTTTCTTTGATTCGGGATCAGAATGCTCTTTGATAAAAGAAACAGTCGGCGCGAAGCTGGCCGGTAAAAGAATCCATAACATGGTTGTTTTGAGTGGCCTAGGCGACAACGTTGTCAAGAGCAATATGCAAATTCTGTCCAAAAATTCTGACATTCTGTCATATAAATCTCTGAATTTCATTTTGAATTGTTATATCACTTATCTACTAAGTGCCTTAAATATGATATGATAATTGGACAAGACATTTGTGAGCTTGGTTTTGGAGTAACTTTAGAAAGAGGTAGATTCGATATCTACAGATCTCAAAACCGTATTATCTCTAAAAAACGATAAAAATGTAAATACGATAGATCATAAAAGTAATGTTAATGTGGAGTTAAGTAATAGTGATACCCCTTGCCATTAATGTCAGACCAAATAGATCGTCTGCGAGGCGGTAAATATTTCTCTAGTCTAGACATGGCCAGTGGCTTCTATCAGGTGTCAATTAAACCCGCTTCGGTTGAGGAAACTGCATTCGTGACCCCAGCGGGTCAATATGAATTTTTAGCAATGCCCTTCGGCCTCAAAAACGCTTCTTCTGTATTTCAACGTGCCACACTTCGAGCTTTAGGGGACTTGGTTAATAAATACGCAGTATTTTACATCGATGACGTATTAATTGTTTCTATACTATAGAGTTCTAAGCGTATTATCAAAGTCACGCTTTTCCTTTAACATTTTTTTTTTTTTTTTTTTATTATCAATCATTCAAAAGTTACATTTAAAATCTGTCCGGAATTACGAACAATAATTAAATTTTTTAATGATACCTTAGCTTAATGGAATATTGAGTAATATGTTATAATGTACAAATATGATTTTTGCTTGTCCTACGAACTATTTTTAACTTTAATTTTTTGTTTAAGCCTTGACGTTTCAATTAGAATTTTATGGTGAACCCTTTAGTGGGCGTGGATAAATCTAGAAATACAGCTCAGTCCCATTCGTTCGAGTGGCAAAGGTCCAGTGGGTGAGTCCGTTTCAGCCTCCTAGTGGTGTAGCTGTTGTCTAACAGGTTGATGGCCTCAGGGTTGGGATGTCGATCCCAACCCTGTTGGCGAATCGCTGAACTTCTGCTTTCACGGATGGGACTCCCAGTTGGGCGTGGATTGTTGCGTTATCGTGGTACAGGTGAGCTCCGGTTATAGCTCTTAAAGCATTGTTTTGGGTGATCTGGATGATATTTTGGCTGCTTAGACACGCCGTTCCCCATAGCTGGATACCATAGGTCCAGACTGGCTTTACAAAGGCTTTATATATAAGAAGCTTGACCCTTTGCTTCAGCCTGGACCTCCTTCCAATGAGCCAGTTGAGCTGACGTAGCTTGATCCGGATTTGCGTCCGTTTGCGCAGCAAGTTTCCAGGTGAGCCTTCTATCCAGGGTCATACCCAGATATTTGGGTGTAGGGCTGGCTGGAATTGGGGTGCCTCCGAGACTGACTCCAGGACAGTCGCCTCTCCTCATTGTAAACGTCGTTTGGCCTGACTTCTCATGGTTGACGGCGATGTTCCACCTTCGAAGCCACGGGTCGAGGATGTCCAGCTGGCGTTGGAGTCGTGCAGAAGCCTCCTCTGGCAAGATTGAAGAGGCCAAAAATGCCGTGTCGTCGGCATATGTAGCCACTAGAAGGCCCTCCTCTTCAGCGACAGGCATGTCGGCTGTGTACATAGTGTACAGGATGGGACCAAGTACACTGCCCTGCGGAACTCCAGTTTCAATGGGCCTGTACTCCGATGTCGCATTTCCGCTTCTGACCCTGAACTTCCTGTCGGTCAGGTACGAGTTAAGGAAATCGTAATACTGTTGTGGCAGGTTCCTCTTGAGCTTCGCTTTTAGACCAGGGTGCCAGACCCTGTCAAACGCCTGCTTGACATCCAGGAAAACAGCACAGCAGTAATGTTTAAAGTTTAATGTTTTCCTTTAACATTAAAAAGGGAAAATTTCGGCAAACAGAGATAGAGTACTTAGGTTTTCTTATAAGAGATGGCGAGCTAAAACCCAGTCCTCGAAATATACAGGTACTAACCCAAATGCCCAAACCAGAATCAGTCACACAAACTAGACAGTTCATTGGTGTACCATCTTACTTTAGGAAATTTTTCCCACATTTCTCAGAAGTAATGAAGCCTCTTTATATGCTAACATCAAAGATGAACGAATTTGACTGGAAAAAAAGCATGAGGAAATTCGATTTAGCTTTTATGCAGAAGAGAGCGTAGTACTCTGATTTGTATGTGAGAAGCCTGCTAAAATGATGTTTTGATGATGATTGAATTGGTAACCAGATGATTGAGCTTGAGCGGAAGAGAGCGTGTACTCTAAAACATGTAAAAGAGAAGATAGTTATCCTGCTAAGCTAATCTCTGATGGATATCCAAGTGGTTGGGTTTGAACGGAAGAGAGCTTGTACTGTAGAGAATTTGAAGAGTGTTATCCCGCCAAACTAACACTTGAAGGCACAAGAGGTGCAATTGAATTTGTCTTAAAGAATAAGTAAGTTTTGTAATCATAAAAATAAGATAAGTAATATAGAATATTGATAATGATGTGTTATGATAAGTCTTGTACTATGCAGAGCACGTGTTATAGTCAGGAAGGCCGTGTCGGAGATAAGTTAGATTTAATTTTAAATTCTGTATTTACTGATGAATTGTATATTGAAGTGTATAGTCTAAAAGGAAATAAATGGGCATTGCAAATGAAGAGAGATAAGCTTTTTGAATGAGAGCGCGGTGGGGAAGAAGAGTAAAGCCCTGCTGAGCGTGGCGCAATGATGGAAAGGAGGAAGATGAGAGGAAGGGCAATCAAGAACAGAAGATCACATTGCGATCACATTACAAGAAGATCATTGCGACTCGGTGCGCGTTGTGAAATACAAAATGGCAGAGAAAAACGACCACCATTTCCCCGATATATATATGTATATTCTTGACAAAAATTTGGCATAAATACCATTTTTGGTAAGCTTGGGATTTTATTTTTTATTTTTTATTGAAATAAATTGGTTTTATTATGATATTCTCATAACCGTAACCGTCGGCCTCGTAAATAAAAAGCCATAAAAATCTACCGGATATACGCGCCGTAAGCGCTTGTGTCGCCTCTAATAACTCTCCCCTCCTCATTCGCCATTCCCAACTACCCACTTCCCATCCCAAAACACCATCTCATCCCGGATCGGACTAAGGTGTTATTTGACCCGTACCGACAGTCAGCCTATAAATAGAAATTTAGATTCAAATTCTGCCCAGTCATTAACGGAGGGCTCAGGGTACTTGGCGGCTTCCATTTCGAAGAAGCCTTAACCGGATGCGCCCGCCCGGGATAACCATCGTTTCTCCGCAATTCACCTATGGAAAAAATATTTAATGAAGCAACAGGGGCTGGTGGAAAGCCATCCCAAACTGCCACCAAAGTGAAATCCACCGACCCAACTGCTATGATGCCACCTTCACATGCGGCATGGAAAATGTTTTGATGCCAAGCTGTTCCCATGACTAATCTACACCCACAAAACAAAAAGCAGCCAAACCGGATACCGGATGGCAGCCCTGGTTTAAATTATAAAGGTTAGTTAAATTTTGGGTGGTAGGGATGAGTAACGTGCATAATATAATCGGGAAACTGGACTATAGCCGTCCTTTCTTGTTTTAGTTTTGTAAAAAATAAAGTAAAGAAGTAAATAATAAGAGTAATATATAGAAGTATTGAACTTTAACATTCGCGGACTTACTCTAATTCTAATGTGATAAACACAAAAACACTATAATTTATATTAAATATAATATTAATAACTTTTAAATTAAAATAATATAATTATTTTAATTTTCTTGAAAAAATTAGGAACAAACAAATATTTGGAAGTTTTCAAAATTAGCTGGAAAAGGTGTTTTATTGTCATATATTTGGAAAAAAAGGGCGCATATTATATTTAAAACAAGAATAGAAAGCAAATTTCGGGGGGAGCCGAGGCTGATAGGCTATTGCAGTAAACTCTTTAAATTAATAAATACTGAAATTATTAATTTGGAGAATTTCCTATATCTTAATACCTTTTTATACTTTTTCAACTGGTCAATTTTATACCCTTGCAGAGCGTTGAAAGTGTGCAACGCAGTGAAGGAGACATCTCCGACCCTATAAAGTATATATATTCTTGATCAGGATCACCTCCTGAGTTGATATGAGCATGTCCGTCTGTCCGTCTGTCTGTTTCTACGCAAACTAGTCTTTCAGTTTTAAATTTATCGTCTTGAAACTTTGCACACACCCTTCTTTCCTTTGCACACAGTATATAAGTCGGAACGGTCGGGATTGGTCGACTATATCCTATAGCTGCCATATAACTGATTGATCAGAAATGGTATAACTTTGGTGTTTTTAGCAGGGACCGTAATCATTATAAGTAATATTTTAAAAATTACTTTGTAATGATTACTTTTCGATTTTTAATTTTTTAAATCAAGACTTATAATTATTTTTGATCGAAAAAATAAAAATCACAAATAATCATTAAGCTTGAACAAAAAAATAAAACTCAAAAATAAAGATTATTTGTGATTTTTATTTTTTTCGATCAAAAATAAAACTCACCAAGCAATAACTTTTGATCCTTTGAGGATATTGCCAATATTGTCCTATGTCTTTATAAAGGGACCCTAGAGCAATAATTGACAACAACAACAACAACAAAAAAATGCATTTTACCTGTGTTTGTTGCAATTATTTAATATAAGGTCAACTGTTACATACAGAGCAGCAGCAGCAGATATACACAATTACCAAAACAATGATAATAATGATAATGATAATCATCATAATGATCAACCAATAAAACAATTAGGTACATTAATTTTCAATTTATTATGCATTTATGACAATATGAATCTTATGTATTTTTGGAGCAGAGATTCTTTCAATTCTTCCAATTGTTGCTGGTAGCGTTTGCTATCAACGGTTTCCCCCGGTTTTAGGAGCTCATACTAAACGATTCCGGCCTGATCCCGGAAAACGCTCAGCATGGCTTTGCGGCCGAAACGGTTTGGCCGAGATTTGGATTGGGCCGGCTGGGATGGGCTAACATAGGATTTTTTTCATTTTGGGTTTTGAAAATAGATCTACTTTTCACTTCCAGTGACAATGCAATGCAAAAACGAGAATTTTCAAGAGCATTTCGAAAGTCACAAAAGTGATCGAAAATTGTTGGTAAAATATTTTTTAAGTATCTTTTGACATCTGGGAACACTGCTTAAACGTTATTCGCGTGTTTTTTTCCAAAAATTTTTCCAATGACTTTCGAAATGCTCTTGAAAATTCTCGTTTTTGCATTGCATTGTCACTGGAAGTGAAAAGTAGATCTATTTTCAAAACCCAAAATGAAAAAATCCTATGTTAGCCCATCCCAGCCGGCCCAATCCAAATCTCGGCCAAACCGTTTCGGCCGCAAAGCCATGCTGAGCGTTTTCCGGGATCAGGCCGGAATCGTTTAGTATGAGCTCCTAAAACCGGGGGAAACCGTTGATAGCAAACGCTACCAGCAACAATTGGAAGAATTGAAAGAATCTCTGCTCCAAAAAATACATAAGATTCATATTGTCATAAATGCATAATAAATTGAAAATTAATGTACCTAATTGTTTTATTGGTTGATCATTATGATGATTATCATTATCATTATTATCATTGTTTTGGTAATTGTGTATATCTGCTGCTGCTGCTCTGTATGTAACAGTTGACCTTATATTAAATAATTGCAACAAACACAGGTAAAATGCATTTTTTTGTTGTTGTTGTTGTTGTCAATTATTGCTCTAGGGACCCTTTATAAAGACATAGGACAATATTGGCAATATCCTCAAAGGATCAAAAGTTAATGCTTGGTGAGTTTTATTTTTGATCGAAAAAAATAAAAATCACAAATAATCATTATTTTTGAGTTTTATTTTTTTTGTTCAAGCTTAATGATTATTTGTGATTTTTATTTTTTTCGATCAAAAATAATGTTTAACCATAGAAGAATAAATATAACAATTAAAAATTAAAAATCATCAAGGATATTCATAATGTATCCTTAAAGGATAAAAACGTGCTAGTCAAGCTTGTTCTAAGTTGATTGGAAGTGATTGATTTATTCATTTAAAAATAGCGACAATAATCATTATTTACGGTCCCTGGTTTTTAGAGTTAGTTCAAATTTTACATGAGAGCTATTTTTGGCAAAATAATACGACATGCCAAATTTCATAAGGATCGGCCGACAATATCCTATAACTGCCATATAACTGAACGATCGGAAATGACCCCGATCGGAAAATGAAAAGGGCTCCTTGGATCCTCTGTAAGTCCTGGAGAATACACTTTGCCTTGCACTTTCTAATAGCACAGATTTAATCAAAACCTCAATAAATAATGGCTAAAATGGCAACGCTCAAAATAAAATTGAGCGAGGTGGGCGATCTGTTCCACTATGCGCTTTGAACCGCAAATGTGGATGTATATGTATTTGTGTATGAATGCAATTCGCGGGAAAACGCACTTGCAAGTGTTACGTTGTATGTTTGACTGTGATAAATAACGCACCGGAAAACAACTCGATAATTCTAAAACTATGTAAGAAACTAGTTGCCGTTGAAACAACAGAAGGACATTCTTATATACATCCCAAGATCTATGATGTCTCCACTGGGTTAAAAACGTTTATTCAAAATTAGAATACCCTCAGCAAGCCTACCCTATAATACCCTCAGCATCGAAATTTTAATAGCCTCACCAAACTTTAACTTTCTTGAAACGTTTATATGTAGCTAAAAAAAATGATTTAAGCTACTTTTATTGCAATATTTAAATGATATTTACATATGAATACATATCGTATATTTATTTGGAATTGTTTTAATGAATAAATTCATTGGTAAGTCTAGACTTGTTCCGGAATATAATTATAAGTACACTCAAATAAAATAAATGGTATATTTTTAGTCAGATTGAGATAGATACGGATCTGGCTCATTTTCGTAAAGTATTTGCGAAAGAAGATCATAAAGAGGTTCTAGAATTTTGTTGGCGCCAGTATTTGTGAGATTTTTATAATCAAACATATCGTGATGACTAATAGAGCCGTCACTTTGCACCAAGCCCTTGTCAATGGAGACAGTCTGGACGCGATGTAATCCTTTCGTCATCTCTATGACCAATTTGTTGATACATACGTTTTTCTCGCGCAATTTATTGGGCTGTTGTCCTCTGGGTAAGAGAGACTGCAAGCAAAAGCAAACAATCAATTTTTTTAGTTGAACACATTTTTTTTTAGTACAAAACGCTTACCGGTAAAATTATGTAGGCAAGAGGAAGTTTTTCACGAATTTTTGAAACATTCTCCAAAACGCCTTCCGCTACTTCACGGGCACTGTTTTTTATATTATTGGTACCAACATGCAAGACAACAATTTTAGGGTTGACATTATCTAAAACGCCGTTTTCGATTCTCCAAAGAATATTTTCGGTGCAGTCGTCGCGAATGCTAAAGTTAAGGCAGTGCAGTGGTGCAAAATATTTATTCCATGTTTCACTATCCTGTAGCGCCTCGAAAATGCAGTCGCCAAGAAATATTACGTCTGGGTCCTTTTCGCGACAGTCGGATATAAACCTACGATGAATACTAAACCATCTTTGGTCTCCGTCTGCGTCGGGAACAGGAGTAGGCAAAGTGCAGGGATTCATTTTGATATGGAGAAGCATATAAACATGAGAAGTAAACTAACTTCAAAGCACATTAGTTGGTTTTCGCTTGTTGTTTGGAAATATTTGTCTGCCTCTGCTATCTTAAACTAAATTACAAACTTGTTGTTTATTTGTTAAAAAATGGAGATAATTTGGAAAAAAAGGATATTTTTCACATACCAGTTTTTCCACTCAAGTTAAGGGTTGAACACAATGGTAGGCCATAGTTTTTTTTTTTGAAAATAGATATATATAGATATATGTATGTATAAATACACTTCCAAAAGACTTAAGGTCTTATAATGTATTCTTTGTTATTTCTAAAACAACTCCATACGAATTTATTTGTTTAATATAGTGATGTCCAAAAATTATTTTCTTTCCATTTGCTCCTCTTACGAAAAAAATAACAGAATTTGTATATTTTTTAATCTATACACACTTTTTACTTTTAACATCACATCTTTGTAAGTTCCGCGTCTTTTAAACGCGAAGTCAATGCGTTAAACATTAAAAAAAATATAGCTTATTGAAAATGAATAGAATGTTTACATTCTTATGAGAAATCTGCATTAATGCCAAAAATACTTCATTTGTATTAACTCTATACAACACGAATTGAATGCGTAGCCGTTTCAGTCAATGTGCACGAACGACCTTCTCAGTCGCACAACATTGAAACGACTAAAGACGAAGAATGACTTTAGAACGCAAACGGATGCAGCCAACTTTTTTAATGCGTTCGAATGCCAAGATATTTTTTTTCATATAACAGATAATAAATGCTGAAAATGAAATTAATACTAAAAGGTAACATTAACTGAAGTTAATGTGAAAAATATATATATTTTTATACTCTTATGTAAAGGTAGATTTCGCCCCTTAAAAAAATAAAAACCAGTGATCGGCACTCAATACATTGATATGATTTTAACACATTAGTTTTAGTAACGAAAAGCAGAAAGTAGGCTGTAAGCATGACGCTTCATGTGTGTGTGGCAGAGCTCGGGCAGAGAAATTTTCTATACCCGCGGGATAGGGCTGTGCCGAACACTGCTTTAGACGAAGAGCTTCCAAATAACTGTTTACTGCTTTACAATTTTTTTTATATCGTAACATGACCGAAAAAAAATGCTTTCTCTCTCTCAGAGAGAAAACGCTTGATTTGAAATATGTAGGTTTTCGGTTGAGCATTATCAGATGATTTTTAATTTTGTGGGTCTGTCAAAAATAACTTACAGAGACCGAATTAATCGAGTGCTCAAACCATTGTTGAAATTTTTGTTTTTTTATTACTAGGTCTAGCTCTTTTGAAACTGCGAAAGCTATCAGATTTTGTGAAATGCTATTAGCTAAAAATCTAGCATTTTTATACCCTTGCAGAGGGTATTATAATTTTGGTCAAAAGTGTGCAACGCAGTGAAGGAGACATCTCCGACCCTATAAAGTATATATATTCTTGATCAGGATCACCTCCTGAGTTGATATGAGCATGTCCATCTGTCCGTCTGTCTGTCTGTCTGTTTCTACGCGAACTAGTCTCTCAGTTTTAAAGCTATCATCTTGAAACTTTGCACACAGCCTTCCTTTGCACGCAGTATATAAGTCGGAACGGCCCGGATTGGTCGACTATATCCTATAGCTGCCATATAACTGATTGATCGGAAATAGTATAACTTTGGTGTTTTTAGAGTTAGAGATTTCAAATTTGACACGAGAGCTTTTTGGCAAAATAATACGACATGTCAAATTTCATAAGGATCGGCCGACTATATCTTATAGCTGCCATATAACTGAACGATCGGAAATGACCCAACTTTCGTGTTTTTGAAGATAGAAAGCTTAAACTTAATACAGATTCTATTATTGGCCAGTTGATCCGACCTACCAAATTTCATAACGATCGGTTGACTATATCTTATAGCTGACATATAACTGAACGATCGGAAATGGTATTTGGAGGAAATATCAACTTTCGAATTTTTGAAGATAGAAGCTTGGTACTTTTTTAGATATTTTATTTTAATTAATTGGTTTTATTATGATGTAATCATAAGGATCGGCCAACTATATCTGATGTTTGCGATATATATCCGGTTTTAACTGCAAGGGTATATCAGCTTTCCTTTCTTGTTTTTTAAGATTCGGCTACTGCTGGCACTTTTAAAATAGTTCCGATAGCTCTTCCATAGATCTACATATATAGCTCTTCTAAGATGTATTTTGAGGTTCACTCAGGAAAAGTAAAAAAAAAAATCTGTTATGTAAAAATTATCTTATTTTGTATATTGGAAAAAATAAAACAGTAAGGTTTTGGGCTGAAGTTTTGGAGTCCAGAGATACCCCCTCAGTACCTTTGCAGTCATAATAATGAGTCTACTTGGGTTGAACGCAGAGGTGTGACGCGTATGTAGCCAAGTGCAGCGAGTTAAAAGTAAAATGAGAAAATGAATGCATTTGAAACTCTAAATGCTATTATAGCCAAAAGCTAGGCTAAATTATTAAATTCAATTCTAAGATTTATACTAATGAAATGAATGTTAATTTACAGCAATGGTCGGCAGGGCTCGAGCTCTGCCGCACACAAACAGTGTAAACGTATGAGACCGAGAACACCATCGATATTGACAATATTTCTGTATTATTTTAATAAAAATTATTTAAAAATAACACACAAATTTCGCAAGTTTTTAACAGTTTTATATATTTCTTTAGCTATTTATAGCAAATTTTTCTATTAATTTATTTCAGTCCATTAAATTCTGGCAACACTGGCTCAGACATTGAGAGTTTTTAAAGACCGAAGAAATAAAATACTCAGCTTAAGCGGTCTTTTGTATTTTTACGGGATTTATCTCTTCAATCGTTGCAGGTGCCCTTTCTTTCATAGGTCTTTTTAGTTTTGGGAACAAGAAAAAGTCACATGAGACCAAATCGGGTTAAAATGGTTGCTAAGGCATTATTGTGGTGTTGTTCTTGGACAAAAAATCTCTCACAAGCAAAGATAAGTGAGCAGGGACATTATCGTGATGCAAAATCAATGAATTCTTTTCCCACAATTCTGGTTGTTTGTTTTGTATTGCTTCTCGCAAACGGCGCATAACTTCCAGACAATACTTCTTGTTGACTGTACGAACATACGATAAGAACTCCTGATGCACCACGCCATGGCAATCGAAGAAAACAGTGATCAAAACTTTGACATTTGATCGAACTTGGCGTGCTTTTTTCGGTCTTGACTCACCTGGGCTTTTCTATTGGGACGATTGGGCTTTGGTTTTGATATCATAACCATATACCCATGATTCGTCACCAGTTAGGACCCTTTTGAGTAAATCTGGGTCGTCGTTGACGTCATTCAACAGCTCTGAGTTGTCAAAACTCAGAAATTTCGGAACAAACTTCACAGACACACGACTGGGAAAACATTTAAAAAAAATTACATGGCACGAGCCAAGCGATATACCGACATCTTCGGCAACTTCTCTGATAGTTATTCGACGATTTTCCAAAACAATGTTCTTCACTGCTTAAACGTTTTCATCAGTTGTTGACGTGCTTGGGCGTCCAGAGCGAGGCTCGTCATTGGCCATCTTCGAAGAGTTTGTACCGCTTGTATACATTTTTTTGCTCAGAACAGTTTCACCGTATGCCACTGTCAACATTTTAAGTGTTTCGGAGTACTTAATTTCATTTTTTACACAATATTTGATGCAAATCCTTTGATCCATATCCAAAACAATAGAAAAAAATCGCCGAGCACGCAAAACAACTTGTAACCTTTAAGCCTCTCACAACCAACCAAAAAAGAGGATTCAATTGAAACTTGGTACAAATGTTAGGGAAGAGTGTACCTACATAACAAAACAAAAAAATAGATAATCGAAAATATGTTGCCCGCGAAATTTGAAAAGTCACCTTACTTTTAAACCACACCTCGTACATAAGAATACATAAACGTCTCTGCCGCTGCTACGAGATTTAGACATTACTTAGTTGATAAGAAATGATGTGACAGAACAGAAACGATCCAGAGCTGGACGCGTCACCATTGCCGCCACCGGATCAAATAAATAAAATAAAACTTATTAATAAAACCAAAACCCTTTTAGTAGACTTCCAATATTATGAGGATATAACAGTATGATACCACTCCACACTTTTCGGCATTTCATCGGCACGCCCAATTATCGAATTTTTTCATGAAACCACTGCAGGGTGAAGGAAACCACTGTTTCCTTATAAACACAATTGTTCCTCACCACGGCCATTTGTGTAATCCGCATAGGTGGCAACACACATTGATCTTCACATTGATTGATCTGTGTGACTTCTGAGGATGAGGATGGGTTCAATGACGCTTCCTTGGGGAGCTACTGCAGTGAATGGCTTTGATGTAGAGGTTGTTCCAGCCGAATTAGGAATCGGATCGCACAAAGAGGCAGCGACTTCACCATAATTTTAGTTATTCCATTAGAACAAGGTGAAGTGTACTCGTATGAAGTTATTTAATACAAACTAAACATTGTGACACTTACAATATACAAAATAAACAGAAACACTTGACTTCAGTTCAAGTGTAATATGATCTTCAGGCTTAAACGGTTGGTCAGCATTATCATGCGCTCAGCTACGAATGATGTATGAATGTATGTATGAATGACATAAACGTGTTCATACATAACACCCCTTCACTTATATATTAGCAAACATATATAAGTAAAATATATTGCCGAAGCTCTGTCGCCGCCCTCTGCAGCAGCGCAGCGTTTTTATAAAAGGCTTAGAATACCAAAATGACCAAAATGACATTTACGAAAAAAACCAGAGAGCAGAGAGCAGCGACACGACATGTGTAATAGATATAAAACAAAATCAAACCAAAAAGTATCCTCTTATTATTATTGGAAAAGGATGCATTTTTTACATGACGACTGTAACTCCTGCAGTCTTCGGAGGACAGTAAATGACAATATATTCTTTTTGATAATTGTCATTATTATGTTATGGTATATACTATATAAAGCGTACCTAATGCACAATAAGTGTATAACAAAAAGGTCACATCGTCATGCAAACGATCTGGATATGATCGAGTTGCATATACTCACAGTATATAATGATTGTAATAAGAACATATACAAAACAAAAAAAAACTTAATTTTTTTTAAGGTTGAACTCGAACCACAAATTAAGCCCCTCAAGAAATACGAAGTGCACCCAATATACAATCTTCAGTTCCTGCTGCACCGCAGAATTACAGTTGAGGAGCCGCACAAACGCAAAGGCCCGGTACAATGTGCGAACTGCCAAGAATATGGCCATACAAGGTCTTACTGTAAACTGCGCCCAGTTTGTGTAGTTTGTGGTGAGCTTCATGACTCCGCACACTGCCCAGCGAGCAAAGATGACCAAAACTCGAAAAAGTGCGGCAACTGCGGTGGAAATCACACTGCTAACTATAGAGGTTGCTATAGAGTTTATAAGGAGCTGAAAAGTCGCATCCACCAGAGGGGACTTACTGCCCGCACCCAAAATAATCAGTTCATAGCCTCCAGGACAAACCCTGAAGTCTTCTTCTCGACTGCAGCCAGATCCTCACTAGGACTTATAAACTCTGACAAAAATGTCACATATGCAAGCGCTTTAAAATCAGGACTGGCTACCCCAGCCTCAAAAAGCTCACTGCCGCAATCAGCACACCAAGAACCGAACACGGCTCAGCAGTATCAGCTTCCGGAGCAGTCAAAAAGTAACTTTGAAGCTATGATATGCAGTCTACAACAAAGCCTTACGGAGTTTATGTCGTTTATGCGTACAACTATGCAAGATCTAATGCGAAACCAAAATCTATTAATACAAATGCTGGTTTCTCAACAATCCAAATAATGACTTCCCTACGAATATCTACATGGAACGCTAACGGCGTTTCGCAGCATAAACTCGAGTTAGCGCAATTCCTACTAGACAATCAAATCGACGTAATGCTGCTTTCAGAAACACATCTTACGAACAGATACAATTTCCAACTACGAGGATACTCATTCTATGGAACAAATCATCCAGACGGTAAAACACACGGCGGGACTGGAATTTTAATCAGAAGCCGTATCAAGCACCATTATCATACGAAATTTGCAAAAAACTACCTACAGGCCACATCAATAAATATACACCTAAATACTGGCAAGCAATTAACTCTAGCTGCCGTATACTGCCCCCCACGCTTCACCATAGCCGAAGATGAGTTTATGCAGTTTTTCAACTCACTCGGAGACCACTTCATAGCAGCAGGAGACTACAATGCCAAGCACACACACTGGGGATCTCGTCTTGTGACCCCAAAAGGAAAGCAGCTCTATAATGCAATTATCAAAGCTAAGAACAAGCTAGACTATGCTTCTTCTGGCACACCAACATACTGGCCGGCAGACCCAAAGAAACTTCCCGATTTAATTGATTTTGCGATTACCAAAAACATTCCTAAAAATCTGATATGCGCCGAATGCCTTTCGGATCTTTCATCTGATCACTCGCCTGTCCTTTTTACTCTACTCCAACACCCAGGAACATGGGATCAATCATCAAATCTGACCTCGCATAAAACCAATTGGGTTAAGTACAGGAAGTACATCAGCTCACACATTGAGCTGAGTCCTCACCTCAGCGACGAAGCCAACGTAGACAGTTTTGTTAATTCTCTGGAGTCTGTACTCGTCTCTGCAGCTCGAGTTTCAACACCTAAAATTATAAACACACAACGCAATCAAAAGAAGACAAATCTACAAATCGAACAGCTCGTCCTTGAAAAGCGACGCTTACGTCGAGAATGGCAATGTCACAGATCGCCATCTGCTAAGCAACGCTTCAAACATGCCTCACGTCAACTTGATCAAGCTCTACAGCAAGAAGAAAAGTATGTCCACCACCGCTACATAGAGCAATTGTCAACTAACAGTACGAAACACTCACTATGGAGAGCTCACCCAACTCTGAGCTCACCGAAAGAAACCGTGATGCCTATTAGAAACTCCACAGGCGGGTGGGCGCGCAGCGACGCAGACAGAGCCAGTACGTTTGCCAAACACCTTAAAAATGTCTTCCAACCAAATCCTGCCACCAATGCGTTTACTTTGCCGACTCTATCAGATGAGCCCCAGCCTCAACATGAGCCGATTGAGTTTCGCCCAAACGAAATCGTTAACATCATCAAACGACAACTGAATCCGAAAAAATCCCCGGGCTGCGACCTCATAACTCCCAAAATGATCATTGAGCTCCCATACTGTGTCGTTTGCACTCTCACCCAGCTATTTAATGCCATCGCAAAACTTGGCCACTTTCCAGTGAGATGGAAAAAGTCAACTATAATAATGATAGCAAAGCCGGGAAAAGACCACACTATCCCCACGTCGTATAGACCTATAAGCCTACTCTCTTGCCTATCTAAACTCTTTGAAAAATGCCTAATGACTCGGATAAACACATACCTGAGAATCCAGGAAGGAATCCCGTCACACCAATTTGGGTTTCGTGAAAAGCATGGAACAATTGAGCAGGTCAACCGGATAACATCCGAAATTCGGAACGCGTTCGAAAAACGAGAGTACTGTACTGCCATATTTTTAGATGTCTCTCAAGCATTCGATAGAGTCTGGCTGGAAGGTCTAATGTACAAGATCAAGACAATGCTCCCCTACAGCACCCACAAGATTTTGGAGTCTTACCTTCACGACAGAAAATTTGTCGTGAGGTGCAATACCGCTATATCCGATGATTACACTGTTGGAGCTGGAGTTCCTCAAGGCAGCGTGCTAGGGCCAATATTATATGTCCTCTACACTGCAGATATCCCGACAAGCACACGTCTAACAACATCCACGTTTGCCGATGACACAGCTATTCTTAGCCGCTCAAAATGCCCGATTCAAGCAACTGCGCAGCTAGCTCATCATATGGTCGATGTCGAAAAATGGCTGTCAGACTGGCGAATTAAAGTGAACGAACTAAAATGCAAGCATGTTACGTTCACTCTGAACAGGCAAAACTGCCCGCCGATAACATTAAACAACACTCTACTCCCACAAGCAAACGAAGTAACATACCTAGGAGTACATCTCGACAGAAGACTCACATGGCGCCGGCACATTGAAGCCAAAAGAACACACCTAAAGCTAAAAGCCAGCGGTCTTCATTGGCTTATCAACGCTCGGTCACCTCTTAGCCTTGAATATAAAGTCCTGCTGTACAACTCGGTACTAAAACCTATATGGATGTACGGCTCCCAGTTATGGGGGAACGCCAGCAATAGCAACATTGACATAATTCAAAGAGTTCAGTTGAAGATCTTGAGAACAATCACCGGGGCACCGTGGTACGTTCGCAACGAAAACATACACCGCGACTTAAACATTCCACCAGTCAAAGAAGCGATCGCAGAACAGAAGGTAAAGTACTTAACCAAGCTATCGGTGCACCCTAACCACCTGGCGAGAGGTCTAACAAGGTTGAGGAACCAATCACGCCTTCGTCGCAATGACTTACCCACCCAGCGACCGACCTGAGGGACGCGCAACCAGAATGCAGTCTTAGTATACTGTTAGTTAAATTTTAATGTTAAGATTCGTCAACTTATTGTTAGTCTCAAAATTAAGAGTAGATTCAATAAATAAAAGCAAAGCTATAATAAAAAAAAAAAAAAAAAATTTTTTTTAAATACATATACATATACAAAGAAATATTCGTCGCAATTCAATTGTAAAAGATTTTATTAAACAAAAAATAAAAAAAGAAAAATTGATAAAATAAAAAATAATGCTGATCTAATACCGGGGAAATGTTCCTTCAAAAGATCGATTGACGTTCGTGCTGTGTCCGATGAGCTGGATGGGATTTTGTCACATTCCCGCTTTCCCTGAATGTTTTCATCCACGAAACAATCGACTGCCGGCCAGGAACGCGACCTGCAGGATGAATGTTAAAGCGAGTACGGAAGGGACGTTGAGTGGCAATTACGGAACAACCATTGGAAAAGTAAGCCTCGCAGGCAAATGCGCGCTGCTCTTTCGTCCAATGCATGATGTCGACTGACTGCAGAGTAAACGATACTTCAGGAAGTTCCCTAATACATGAAACACTCCCCACCCTTACCCGACCACTCCCCGCCGCTTGGCGCCAAAAACAAATCAGCAAGTTTTCGTGCCGCACCCTGTATTATTTTTTAAGAAAAAAGTTGACCGTTTTGGGCCCTGATGTCTTACCTATGTACTTTATCCTTTGATAATAATAATTATAATCGAAACTGGCCAAAACCATAACGGCAACTATAGCATTCTAATTTCGAAACAATGGCAAAAACCATAACGGCAACTATAGAGGAAATTACCAAAGGTGTTATAACTCTTATAATAATAACGTTGCGGTAACTTGGAACGATTCGGAAAACTACCCACAGCCCTTAGGTACAGAACAATATAAAGTAAAAAGTAAAAAATTCAGACACCTACAACGATATAATCGTTAACCATAAAATGAATATTCAGGGAATTGATCAAGAATCATTCAATCCCAAGGACTAAAATCTTAAAAATGCAATCTACTATATAAGGCTAATTTAAATTTCAAATTTGCATACCCACGATTTAGTCGTAATATATAATAATTATGTATCAAAGGTTTATAAATTATTTATGAAAAAGTCGCTACAAAAGCCAAGCGCCCATTTTCAGAGGTAGTTTTTGCTTAATTTCCGTTTCTCACTTGCTGGTAAAAAGAAGTTATTCCAAATAAATTCCGGTATTTGGGGGTTTGTCAGTTCTGGTTGGTGTGCTTCTCTGTCTATGGAATCGAAACGTTCCTCTCATTCATTTTCCAACTGCCTCTAAAAACGGCAAAAAAATTCGCCAGAGCCTAATTGCGTTTCTAAATGCCATTATCCCACCTTGATTGTCTCGCTGGACCTCTTAAATGAGTTTCTTTTATGTGTGGGTATACAAAATATCTAAACACTGCTGGAAGTTATACATAATCTTTTCAAAAATCTAGAAATTTAATTGAAAAATTCTATGTTATATTGCATTTAAATTGGAAAATTTTTCGTCTTAATATTTACATTAAATCATGAGCCCTAAAAAATGGCAAAAAGGAATATTTTCAAAATTTCAGCCTTTAACTCTGTTTCTGTTTCAAGTTGAAAGCCTAAAGAACACTGAAAAAAGATTCTAGTCATTTAAATGCCATAAACTCCCTTTTTTGGGAGTTAGACGTTTTAAGTTTTAAAGTTCTAAAGAATTATTATTGCTTTTTCAAAATAGTTTGGAAAGAGAAAGAAACCTTTAAAGAGGTTCGAAGATAGTTTAGAAATATGAAATTCTGTTTAAAAAAAAAGCCTTGAAATTATGGCTTGAAAAGTACCTAATTAAAAACCAAAATTCCAACAATAAAAAATAGCTTTTTCGGATTCATACATAATTGGTTACCCTATGAAGGTCGTAACAAGACGAGACAATCAAGACGGGAGGACCATATAATCCTACAATTGCCTAACTCTAACTAACGATCTACATGCTATTTTCCCACAATTTCGTCCTTAAAGGACAGGGCAGTGATGGCCAGTATAATCCCTAATGGGACTCTTGGTTTGCAGCTTCCAAAGGCGTGCCACACCGTCCGAGGAGGCGGTGAACAGCCATTTGGAGTCCGCACTAAAGGCGGCATCCCACACCCAATAGTTTTCGATGCACAGTTCCCGCCATTTGGTCAAGTCCTCGGTCTTCCAAATGCAGGCAGTACCATCGCCGGACGTGGTTAGCAATAGCCTCGAGTCCGGACTGAATTTACAGCGCAGGATGTAGCGACTATGGGCTGGGATTTTCTTGGTGGGACGCAGAGTGCTCATCTTTTGATCCGGACTGCTGGTAAGAGACCAAATATAGCAATTGCCTTTGTTGTTAGCTGCCGCCAAGTAGCGGCCGTCTGGAGAGATGGCCACATCCTGTATGGATCCATCTACCTCGGGCACAATCCGTTCGTGCTTCTCCGACTTGACGTCCCACAGGAATACACTACCATTCTGGGATCCCATACCGATTTCCACTTGATTCGGATGCAGACAGGCGGCGTTCACTGGCGCCTCACAGTCAAACACCCGGGAACAGTGCGGCGGTGCCGAGATCATGTCCCAGATTCTAACATGATGATCCTCGCCAGCGGTGAACATCCAGTTACCGTCCTCCTGGAAACCCAAACGGGTCACATTTTTCTTCACGCCATCGAAGCACTGATAACCACAGGCCGCCAATCTGGTCTTTTCCGGGGTTCTGTCCAACGCATTTACTTGGGAGGTTTCCACAAATCGCATCGTTTTAATACAATTACCGGTGTGTTGGTAATTGATCAGTTGGTCCCCCATATTCAATTGTCGGCTTTGCGATTTTTTTTTTTTTTTTTTTTTTTTTAGGCTAATATAAGGCTATATATAATTCCACACGATTTTCATATTGTCGATAAAATTTTTTCAATATCGTGTAATGGAATTTTGGGAATTTTAATTTATCAAAAAAATGTTATTGCCAATTAGATTTTACATCTCAACACCTTCACACCTAATTTAAAATATCCTATTTATGTACCCATAACTTACATCTCCGGTAATAATACAATAGTGTTACCGGCAAGATCTAAAGTTATCCGAAAAACCGAGCTAATTTCAATTGAAGATAGCATTCTAATTCCGAACCACGAAATTCAACCTTGTATATACTTATGCAGCTAATACTGTCGTATCGACATCAAATGCATTTGTCCAATTATTAAATACAACTAACACTGATCAAATGATCAGCATCCATAATTTAAATTATAAACCATTAAAAAACTATGAAATATTAAAAATAGACAAAGCCGTTAAATTTAAAGATATTATGTCCAAATTAACTAAAAATTTCCCAAACCCCTTCAATAAACAGCTTCGAGAACTTTGTTGTCAATACACAGACATATTCGAGCTTGAAATCAAATCAATTAAAACAAAAAATTTTTATAAACAAAAACTAAGGTTAAAAGATAATGAACCAGTTTACATAGAGCCCTCATAGTCAAAAAGACGAAATTCAAGCTCAAGTTGATAAATTAATTAAAAACAAGAAACCGTTTACGTTTGGTCGAATCGATCACTCGTGTTTCTCCCCCAAAGCGAACTAGAAAGCTAGTCAAGTATAAGTGACAAACACTAAAACAAACATACACACAGTTCTATATATAGATCGCTTATCAGTTAGTGCACCTGTTGTGACAAGCTTATAGCTAATATAAAAAAAACTTAAAACCCAAATAATCATGCGTGTTCAACCAGACATTTGGAAGGAAAAACCCTTACCAACCAGCAAATTCCTCATAATATCAAGAACCGATGAGACATCCTTTGCAGGAGTCTCCCCCTTTAATATTAAAAAAGTCATTGATATAACATGCGGGGGTGTAGTTGTCAGCTGTAAGAAGCTACGCGACGGAAACCTTCTCCTACAAACAAAAGAAATTAATCAAGCTTAATCAAATTAATTAATCAAAACTTCTCAAACTCACGAACATACTCCACATACCCGTATCAGTCTCAGAACACCGAACGCTAAACTACTCAAAGGGTATAATATACTCCAACGACCTGCGAGGTATTTAAGAAGAGGAGATCCTCGAAAACCTAAAAAGCCAAAAAGTGACCGCAGTTAGGAAAATTATGAAGACCCTTATAGGAGAGCCAACCGAAACTGGACTAATAACACTAACTTTTGAAAAATTAGACCTACCGGATTACATATATATAGGATACGAAACAGTTCAAGTTCGCCCTTATATACCAGCCCCAATCCGATGTAACAACTGCTTACGTCTAGGTCACCTCCAAAAATTCTGCAAAAATACAGAGACCTGCTTTATATGCAGCCAACCTGCCCATATTGACATCATAAAGGGAGAAAAATGCGAGCGTGGAACATGCTGCATCAACTGCACCGAAAAAAATATGCCGGACAATAAACACCATCCCAGAGACAGAAACTGCCAAGTTTTTCTTACCCATAAAGAAGTACAAGCCATCAAAACCCTCCAAAAAGTAGACACCAAATCGGCCTGGTCCATCTACAGGAAGAGAAACCAGCATGACGGATCCCTTTATGCATCGGTAGCAAGCTCAACGCAAAACACCATACCAAATCCTCATCGACTTTCACAGAATAACCCTTCGACATCAGCATCAACCTCCCACCGACAGTAAAAGACACCGGCAGACCCATTACAGAATATGACGACAAGGAAGATGAAAATATGGTAACAGACTCAAGCGATGAAAATATCAGTAAGGATAGGACAATTAGTAAAGTAAACGTTCTCCCTAGAAACATAAGCAAAAGAACCAAAAGAAATCTAATTAACAAAGAAAAATCTAACACTATTATAACAAGATCTAAGTTTAAAAATATTGCTGAATTAAATAAAAACTAATCGTTAAATTTAAATAGTCTTAGTGACTAGAGATATAAGATATCTAGATATAAAAATGACACTTAAGGTACTATAATGGACATAAAAGGTTACATGAATAACTATAGAGAATTACAAATTCTTATAAAAAAATATCATCCAAAAATAATAGCATTACAAGAAACCCACATACAAACATCCTCTTATATCCCCACCCCAATTAATTATATCCCAATTCACTATAACAGCCACTCCTCAAGATATGGTGAAGTCTCTCTCCTAATACACAAATCATTACACTTCTATAATACTTCTACAACTCCTACTTTTGATATTGTTTCTACCAAAATAACTAGTCGACAATCATTCACAATCACCTCAGCATATATACCACCTGAAGTAAACTTCAATTTTAACAACTTGTTGAATTAACTCCTCACCAATACCAACAACCTTATCTTAGGTGATTTCAATGCCTGGCATTCTAAATGGGGCTCGAACAATTGCAACAAAAAAGGGAACACTATTAGCAAGATCATTGATACTTCCGGTCTAGTAGTTCTGAACGATGGCTCTGCCACTCACTTCAGCACTCACAACACCTTTACCCATATTGACATTTCACTCTGCTCTCCTAACCTTGCTCCATATGCAAACTGGAAAATTGACCAAGACCTCCATGGCAGTGATCACTTTCCCATTATCACTTCTTTGTTTCAAACAACCACCAACCAAAACACGGAGCCGCACACAAAACGAAAATTCCTACAACAATATGCCAACTGGGACAAGTTCGAAAAATTAACAGCAACATTAAATCCAAAGCTTCAACCCAGTTCAAATATAAACCAAGAAGCAGCAAACTTAAAAAAAATAATTTTACAAAGGGCCAATCTAATCTATCTATTCGCCAATCCTTGGTTACTAATTCTGAACACAATGTCCCCTGGTGGAACCCTAAGCTAGCCCTTCTTCGTAAATCAAAACAAAAACTATGGCACAAATTAAAAAACAATATTACAAGTGAAAACTTAATTAACTACAAAAAAGCCAATGCACTCTTCAAAAGAGAATTAAAATTAGCCAAAAATGCAGGTTTGCACGCAGCTTTACTTCAGATATACAACCAACTTCCAACCCTAAGACTATTTGGAATAACATCAGACGATTTTGTGGCCTAAAAACCTCTATACCCATCCACTGCATTTTACCAATAAATCAAAACAATCAGCCCATTATAGAGAAAAGAGATATAGCAAACGAATTTTGCTCCATCTGCTCTAAAAACTCTGATGACTGTAATTTCGGTAGTAGCTTTCTTGCAAATAAAAATTCCACTCTAAACAATATTTATCCTTTTACTCATCCAATAGACAAAAATGCAACACTTATTGAAGAAGAATTCTCAATTTTAGAACTCCACGCGGCTCTTAACAAACTAAAAGGCAAAACTCCAGGGAGTGACAGGATTACATACGACATGATTAAAAATTCCTCCAGTATTGTAAAACATAGACTACTACAATTATATAATAATATCTTTCAGAGTGACATCCCGCAAAACTATAAACTGAGTATGGTTATCCCAATTGCTAAACCAAACTCTGACAAAACATCTCTTAATTCGTACCGTCCCATTTCACTAAACTCTTGTTTTGCTAAAGTTCTCGATAAAATGATAGCCAATAGGCTTTAGTGGCTTTTAACTAGCAACAAACTATTGAATAAAAATCAGTTTGGGTTCATTAAAGGTAAATCAGTATCTGAAGCTCTACTCTTGGTAGATCATCTGATCACTAAATCTTTACAGAAAAAAAACCATATCTCAATACTATCTCTCGACTTCCACAAAGCTTTTGACAAAATTGGAATTCATACAATTTTAAATCAACTCGTTTCCTGGCACGTCGGCCCCAAAATTAGGTTTCATCAAAAACTTCACGACAAACCGGAAAATAAAAGTGAAAATAGGGAATGCTTTCTCCAGAACGTTAGATCTCCATAATGAAATCCCTCAGGGATCACCACTATCCGTCGTTATTTTTACAATCGCTTACAATAAACTATGCGAAATAATCCAAAGTCACAAAGAATTATCGTTCTGCTCTCACGCTGACGATTTCAACATCATTCGCCCTCTTGGTAAATCTAAAATCCTCGATATAAACTTTAGCAACATACTTACAGACATTCGAAACTGGTGTAACTACTCAGGTGCTAGCCTCTCAGTAGAAAAATGCAAGCACATACACATATGTAGGAAATATAACTGTAGATGCAAACCCACTATATCAGGATTCAATATATCAGATGTTGAAACCCTAAAAATTCTCGGACTCACAATTAATAAAAAATACAACTGGAACTCGCACATAAAATCCCTTATTCCTTCAATACAGAATAGACTTAATATAATCAAAACTCTCTCCAGCAACAAACTAAATTGCAGCCTACAAACTTTATTAAATGCAGTCAAAGCTTAGGAGCATTTTCCACAACTCCAATTTACAACTTATTACACGAATCTCGTATCTATCCACTGGAGATTAGACGTGACGTTATAACCTCATGTCAACTTAAGTCTTTATTAAATAGCAATGACTCTCCTATCTTGACTCTGGTTAAACAAATAAAAAGATCCAAGTTATTCTTTAAATACACTCTTCAATCTGCCTTAGGAAGAATAGTACGTATCTCTATAGATATAGTTTACCCTCTACTCCACCAAAATTCATTAACAATAAGACCGCCCCTAATTGGCAACTTAATGATAATTCAATAAATCTTACTCTCACTACTTACAATAAGCTCAACACCAGCCCAGTAATATATCAAAAGCTATTCTCTGAAATTAAAAACACTCTAAAAGACTTCGAATTTATTTATACAGACGCTTCTAAAACAGAGAACACAACCAGCTTCAGCATCACCTCAATTAACAAATGTATAAATAGCAGCATTCTACCACACTATACATCAGTCTACTCAGCCGAGTTAATAGCAATTTTCCAAGCCATATCCCTACACAAAAACTCTTCAAAAAAAATAGCCATCTGCTCTGACTCACTTTCTTCCTTGAAAAATATCTCCAACCCCAACACCCAATGCATCTACGCTAAATATATCCGTAACACTCTTTACAACAACCCAAAAATAAAGTTAATTTGGATACCTGGACACGTCCAAATTACAGGCAATGAATTCGCAGATACTTCTGCAAAAGCGGCTTGTTCTAGACCCCTCCATATGACATCAAACCTTAACTTTCGAGACATCAATAGATACCTAAAATTTACTTCCAAAAACATTTTCCATGATTCCTTTTCAAAAACTTCAACTTGGTATAAAGAAATACACAAAAATAAAACCTTTATAGACCTGAATGCCAAAAAACTCACCTACAACAGAAACGATATAATAAAATTCACCAGAATCCGCCTAGGTCACTCCAGACTCACACACGCACATCTTTTTGACCGTAATCCGGTACCAAATTGCCAGTTCTGCAACAGTACAAACAACACAATAAAACACGTTCTAACCGACTGCCCTAAGTTCAGATCCATTAGAAACAATATTTTCCAAAACGCCGATCCTATATTATCAATTTCCTTCCCCACAACAGAATCCTTTGATAAAATCATCCAATATCTCAAGCAAACAAGAATATATAACCTAATATAATTCTTTTTTAGTTTAATCTGTAAATTAAAAAGAAACATAATCTACCTGCATATTCTAACTGTAAAACAAGAACATATAACCTAAAATTAATTTCTAGTTTAATCTGTACATTAATAAGAAACATATTCTATCTACATATTCTACTCTACAAAAAACAAATCTGATATCTACATAAGCATATTATCCCTATGACTATAAGTAAGCCGAAGGCCTTGCCTTCGGCATGAAGGCTATGGCTATGGCTTTAGTTTGACTTTATTTATGACTATGGCTTTAGTCATAAATTAGCTTATAATTTTAATTATAACCTAATTATTAATAATAATAATAATAAAAAAACAAGAAAGGAAAGCTAACTTCGGGCGGAGCCGAACTTGAAGTACCCTTGCAGGTAAAACCGAATATATATCCCTAACATCGGATATAGTGAGCTGATCCTTATGAGAATATGATAATATAACCCAATATAACCCAACACTGGTCAGCTGGTTTCACGTTGCCTCTTTCTTCCCAGTTGGCCACTGTTTTTTTTCAATTTTAGTTGGTATTCCACCGGGAGGAGACATCTAAAATGGCAGAAAAGTACAAAAAGCTACAGCAGCAATTCCTGTGCTGCTATCCGGTAAATAAGATGGCCTGGCCGTCGGTGAAGCTGCCATTGAACTGGGCGGAGCAGCAGGAGCTGATAGCAGCCACATGTGGTCACACGTTGAACAAAAGCCATCCGGTGCGGCGCAGCTACCTGAAAGCGTTCCTGAAGCAACTGATGCACCTGCTGAAGGATCAGGAGGAGCTTCACAACGATCTCTACGGGAACCTGTGCGGCCGTATGGCAGAGAGTCCAAGTTCCGGCACGGCCTATGCCTACAAACACTATCTGATCCAGCCTGGAGTACAAATTACTCTTCGGGAATAAAACAGCTTTGTGAGCAAAGGAACCACTGGGCTCTGCACTTGGGAGGCAGCCCTGGCCCTGGCAGACTATATTATGCAGCACAAGGATGTGGTTATAGGCAAGAATGTGGTTGAACTCGGGGCTGGTGCCGGTCTGGTGGGAATTCTGCTGAAATTACCTGCCCTGGAACTGCACACTGGACAGGTGCTGCTCACAGACGGCAGCGAGCCATGTGTACAGCTGATGCGAGAAAATATTGCATTGAATTTCGATACCAAAGACGAGGCGGGGGAAGTGCCTCAAGCCGAGACTCTACGCTGGGATGCAGTGGCCAAGTTTCTTTGGAAAAATACGCCAAAACGGATCTGCTCCTGGCAGCGGATGTTATTTACGATGACTCCCAGTTCGATGCCCTGCTAGGAGCACTGGACTACTTGTTCATACAGAGAAGCAATCAGCTGGAAATGCTTCTGGCCAGTACAGTGCGGAATGTGGATACACTGCACAAGTTTATGACGGAATTGAGTGCCTATGGGTACAAGGTGACACCCTGTGCGAATGTATCAGCATGTGCCAGCCTCTTTTGTCGCGATCACACCGCCGCCGTTCAAATTATCTCCATCAGACGCTAGTTTAGTCCTAAAATAAACCGACATCAAGCTAAAAACAACAAAACAAACACTAACTATCTGGATCTCACTTAAGATCTTAATTGTTATGCTATTTGGTTTGTGCTTAGGTGGCCAATCTCCAGGATTTCACATTTAATACACTCTTTCCAATGACGTTTTCCAGATGGATACACAGAGATAGACTGGAAGGCATGACTTCTTATCAAAAGATTGCACAATATTACCTAATCGATTCCATGCATCGAGCTGCATCGATAGGGCACGTGATTAAATGATTAATATATATATTTGATACATTTTAGATAAAAAAATTCAATAAAAAAAAAATTCAATTATTATATTACAAAATCTAAAAAAAGTCCCAAACTTCTATCTTCATAAATACTAAAGTTGGTTTCTACGAAATACCATTTCCGATCGTTTAGTTATATGGCAGCTATAAGATATAGTCGGCCGATCGTTATGAAACGATCGTTTGGTAGGTCGGATTACCTGACCAAAAATATAATCTGTACTGAGTCCCAGCTTTCTATTTTTAAAAACACGAAGGTTGGGTCATTTCCGATCGTTCAGTTATATTAAAGCTATATATAGTCGGCCGATCCTTATGAAATTCGGCATGTCGTACTATTTCGCCGAAATTCTAACTCTAAAAACACCAAGGTTATAGAATTTCCGATCGATCAGTTATATAGAAGCTATAGGATATAGTGGGCCGATCCCGTTCTGACTTATATACTACGTGCAAAGGAAAGAAGAGTGTGTGCAAAGTTTCAAGTCGATAGCTTTAAAACTGAGATACTTTTTTGTGTAGAAACAGACAGACGGAAAGACGGACATGGTCATATCAACTCAGGAGGTGATCCTGATCATAAGTATATGTACTACCCTATAAGTCGGAGTTGTCTTCTTTACTGCGTTGCACACTTTTGACCAAAATTATTATATCCTCTGCAAGAGTATAATAATATAGTAGAACCATCAGTATCAGAGTACAATTGCCCATTTTTACTAGTGCCGAAAAAGTCTTTGAATAACGAAAAGAAATGAAGAAGTGTAATTGACTATCGTTAAATTAATAAAAAATTATTGTCTGATTAATTCCCGCTTCCTAGGATCGACGATATCTTAGATCAACTAGGAAGAGCTAAATATTTTTCTTGCCTTGACTTAATGTCAGGATTCCATCAGATAGAGAAAATAGACGAAAAATCTAGAGATATAACTTCCTTTTCAACGAGCAATGGCTCTTATCAATGGCTTGTGGTGCATTGCTAACACAAGACAACAATTGAATTCAACTTCCAGTTGCCTATGCATCGAAATCATTTTCAAAAGTAGAAAGTAACAAGAGTTCAACGGAACAAGAGTTAACTTCCATTAGTTGGGAAATCATTTATTTTAGACCATATATATACGGAACACATTTTCTAATAAAACAGACCATAGACCACTAACATTTTTGTTTTCAATAACAAGGCCCAGCTCCAAATTAGCACGTCTGAGACTTGAATTAGAGGAATATGATTTTATAGTTGAGCACCTAAGAGGCAAAGACAATTTCGTAGCCGAAACATTATCACAGATAACAATATCCGAATTAAAAGAATTACATAATAAAGTCCTGAAAGTCACTACCAGGTATTAAAGTAGACAAAAATCCTGCGCACGAAACAAAGGAGTAGAAATGCCAAGGCAATCTACAGAAAAATCTTTTCGGCCTATACAAAGTCAATAATAATGACGAAGTACGTAAATTAGTGACCTTGCATATAAAAGATATTCTATGTTTCTTTAAACATGGTAAGAAAATTATAGCAATCATAGATATTGGTGATTTTTATATACTAATGGAAATATTGACTTAGGACTATTTGCAAGCCTTGAAAGAGAATCCGGTATTTTATGTTAAATATAAGCCAATTGAAAATGGCACCGTGGGAAATAGATCATTTTAAACCGTGGGCAAATTTCAACCTTGGTCAAGGTCAAAAGACATTATTATTGGAAAGGTATGGCTCGTGATATAACTGAGTACATCCGAAAATGCCAAAAAGCCAAAATAACAAAAAATACTAAGACTCCTCTAACCATTACTGAAACCCCTATGAAGGTTTGCGACAGATTGATGGAGGATACAATTGGTCCATTACCTAAATCGGAAAGAGGAAATGATAATGCAGTCACACTCACATGTGATTTAACGAAATATTTAGTTTTTAAACCAATTGTAAACAAAAGTTCAGCGACTGTAGCAAGTGCAATACTTGAATCCTTTATTCTAAAGTACGGTACAATGAAGACGTTCATATGGGACATGGGAAAAGAATATAAGAATTCAGTTATTAACGACTTGTGCAAGTATTTAAAAATGCCGAATATATGTAGATGTTATATTGCACACCACCACCAAACCGTTGAAACAATAGAGAGAAGCCACAGAAAATTTATAGGATATATGAAATGAATATATCATATACGATCTTACATATCAGTAAATAAAACTGATTGGGATGTATGGTTCCAATATTTTGTTTATTGTTTACTACGACCCCCTCTATGGCACACAGTTATTGTCCATATGAGTTAGTTTTTGGTAAAACTAATAATCTACCCAAGTACTTTAATAGCATAGATAACATAGAACCACCATATAACCTAGAAGATTACGCAAAAGAAAGTAGGTATATAGAAGATTAGAAATAGCATACAAAAGGGCTAGAAATATGCCAGAAATCTATAAGCATAAAAATAAAGAAACTTACGATTTGAAAAGTAACAACAGTATATATGAGATAAAGTTTTACTACGAAATGAAGTAGGAAATAAGCTAGATTTAAAATACACAGGGCCCTATTCTACTTTAATATGTTAAAGTAGAAAACATAGATGATAGAGATAGCTATTTCCGGAAATAATAATACAAAATTTAAAGTACATAAAGATAGACTTATTTATTTTTTTATTTATTTATGAAGACCTACCAAGTAATTTAAAATTAGTAGGTAGAGGTAAGGTTGAGCAATAGCATCGGGGGCCTTCAACTCGGTTTTTTACAATAATTACATGAGTGCTATTTTATATGTACATTTTGGCTGAATTAGAATTATCCTAAATGAGGTGATATAAGTTTGTATTCTTTAAAAATAGTATTATTTTTAATATATTTGGTAATGTGGGGTTTGAGATGGATTCTAGTGGATTGGTGTTTTTAAATATCAGTTTCCTTTGGTAGTTTAGTGACCTGCAGTTAGTCAGTAAGTGATTAATTGATAAGGCATCGTTGGTAGTATTGCAGAACGGACAGGTCCTGGTTACAGTTGGGTCCATATAGTGGTTATGTGTAATTTTTGTGTGTCCAAGCCTGAGCCTTGTTATTATTATCTGGTCTCTACTTAAGATCGATACTTAAGTTTTTGGTAATTTGGTGGGAGTTGAGTTGTGGGTGATTAATTGCTTGGTACCAGCGTGAAGTTATGGTTATCTTTGATTGCATTTTCAAGAGATATATATTTTTAATATATTTTAGTATGTCCTGCGTGCTTAAGTTTTCCATGGTTGTGAGTGCTTGTCTTGTAGCGTTTTTTGCTAGGGCATTTGCAAGTTCGTTTCCAGGTATTCCCACGTGACCGGGGATCCAAAGTAGTTTAAATTTATAATTGTTTTTTTGTAGAAGGTTACGAGCCTTTGAGATATAATGTTCGCTGTTGTTAGTGTTTTTAATTGCATCGATGGCAGAGAGTGAGTCTGAGCATATGCAAAATTTGCCTCTTTTTGCCTTACCAGGGCGGTGTGGTTTGTGTAGGTGGTGTTAATTGCTTAAATGGCAGTTGGTGGACTTGTGAGTATTCTATAGTACGATCTATTGTTGATTTGTATTGTGGACGTTTCGGCGGGCGATATGCTTTTACAATTTTAAATATTGGGGAGGCTTTGGCGTTAACTAGGGACTTAATGATTTTTGACGTAAGGAACTCTCGTCTGTCTTCTAAGAGGGTGCGCATGCGTATGCATTTGCTTCGTAAAGTATATTTTTTGTGGGGGTGGTTTTGAAGGCTCCGAGGGCAGTTCTAAAGGCTGTGTTAATTGTTGTCTGTACTTTGCGCAGTAACCATCGATTGGAAGACCGTAGTCTGCTTTTGAGACGATGATGGCTTTTGTTACGTTTAGGAGCGTAGAGGTGTTGCAGTTAAACTTTGCGTTTGAGAGACATTTTATTACGTTAATATACTGTTTGAGGTTGTTGTTTAGTAGTTCTGTGTGAGTATTCCATCTGTATTTGTTATTGAAGTGGAAACCAAGGATTTTTAATGATGTTACTTTTTGCATTTGCGTGTTTCCTGTTGTTATGGTGCAGTTACAGTTATGTTTTCTGCAAACGTGGAGGTGTTTGCATTTTGTAGTAGATAACATGGCTCCTGAGTATTCTGCCCAGTCTGTAATAGTGGATATTATCGGATTTAGGTTTATATTTAGGTTTTTTTTTTTTTTAGTTTTAGGATGATGTTGAAGTCATCTGCGTATGTGCTTAGGCTGATGTTCGGATAAACTGTGAGCTTTTTTGTTAGTGAGTTATATGCGATCACAAACAGGACCACGGAGAGTGGGGAGCCTTGAGGAATGCCGTTTTGCATTGGATGAAAGGAGGATGTTTCAAAGTTAATGCGCACGAGTAGTTTTCTATTTGTCATGTAGTTTCTTACGTAGTTAATAATTTTTGGGCCAGTTTTCCAGGTTACAAGTTGGTCATGTATTGAGTGGATGCCAATTCTATCGAAGGCCTTAGCAAAGTCTAGTGATAAAATAGATGCGTAGTTTCTTCTTGAGAGAGCTCGTGCTATAAGATGGTCTATGAGTAGTAGACTGTCTATAGCCGATTTCCCCTTTCTAAAGTCAGTTTGACTGTTATGGATTAGTTTGTCGTTTAATACAAACCACCACAGTCGTTTGGCAATAATTTTGTCCAGAATTTTTGAAAGGCATGAGTTTAGTGAGATTGGACGGTATGAGTTTAGGTTGGTTTTGTCTCAGTTTGGTTTTAAAATTGGTACTATTAGGCTATTTTTGTAGGTTTGTGGGATATAGCTGTTGAGGATTGAGTTTTGTAGGCTTATAATTATTTTTTTGTTGTATTATTTATGTTTTTGATCATTGCGTAGTTAATCTGTCCAGTCCGGGTGTATTTCCTTTTAGTGTATTTAATGCTGCTGAGAATTCTATTGAAGTTATGGGGTTTTCTATTTCTTTTGCTCTTTTGCAGGGAGTGTACGATAGGTTGTGTGAGTTATTGATTGAAGTTTGTTTTTGGTTTATGAATGATGTTTTGAAGTTTGTGTCGGATGAAATTTCTGAAAAGTGTTTACAAAATAAATCTGCGATTTCTAATTTGTGGGTGGTGTTTTGATTTATGGTTGGGTTAAATATGCAGTGTATGTGTTTTTGCGGGTTGAGTCCGCAAAAGAGTCGGATGTTACTCCAGATTGTTTTTGGCGGTGTTTCGGGTGAGATTTGGGTAGTAAAATTGTTTGTACTTTTTTCTTGTTTCAATGTTAGTCTAAATAGGACGTTAGCTTTTCTGTACTTTAGAATGTTTCTGTATATATGTTTCTTTTTAATTCGTTCCATTTCTTCATTTTGTCGTCTCTCAATTGGCTAAGTTTGCTGTTCAACATGGTACATTTTGGGGCTTTCTTGTCGGGTGTGTCTGGGGTATTGCCTTATGAGCGCTGGAGAGGATAATTTTGTGAATTTTTGCGGCTTCCTTGTTTATGTTTGTGCTTGGTTTTCTCTGTGCGGAGTATACTTCAGTGAGCTTGCTGAATTTTGGCCAGTTTGCTTTGTTGGTTAAAAATGATGGTTTGCGTGGAGTGACTTCGAGGCTCGTTATGGGGAAGTAATCGCTGCCAAAAAGATTATCTTCGGTGTGCCAAGAGCTGTCGATTTGGATAATTGGGCTGCTGTAGGTTAGGTCGACGTTTGTTAGTGTGTTGTGTGTGCTAAAGTGAAAAGGTGACATGTTTAATAGTATGTTGTTTGATTGAGTTATGAATTTCTATAATGTTTTTTCTCTTGTGTTGTTTTGATTTGAGCCCTAGTTTTTGTGCCAACCGTTAAAGTCGCCAGTGATCAAGGTGGGTATATGTGGGGTGTCTAGTACGGCCTGAAGGTTTTGCAGTGAGAATGTTTTATTAGGAGCTATGTATGCTGAGATAATTCTGAATTTAAGTTTGGAGTTCAGTTCTATCGAAATCGTCGCTAAGGATTATCTCTCGAGCTTGTAGTGACTTGTGGGCTAGGAGACCTAGGCCACCGTGGGAAGAGAAGGTGTTTTTTTAAATAAGTGTGTAATTTATGGGTATGGGAATGTTATTAGTGAATTTTATATGCGTTTCTTGTAAGGATATTATAAGTGGTGCATATTTTTTAATGATTGTTTGAAGCTTGCAGTAGTTGTTTAGATAGCCGCTAATGTTCCATTGTATAATTTTCATTTTTTAAAGATTAGTTGTTTGTTGTTGATGAGGTGTTAGTTGGTTACTATGGGTACTATGTTCTTTTATAACTGTTGCTACAAGTGTTAAGTGCTTTCAGAATCGCTTATGTTAGTGTGTTTGTTTTTTTTTTTTACTTTTTGGTTGGATAGTTTTGATATGTTTTAGGTTGGTCGCTAGTGTCTTATTTTTGTCCTTTTGTAAAATTCGAAGTTTTAGGTCTTGGGTCCTTTCGCTTGCTATGTTGTCTTTTGAAGTGTTGGGGAGGTCGTTATCCACGTTGGAGACATCAGTATTTTGGTGAAAGGTGAAGTTAGTGGTGTTGTGATGTTTGCAATTGGAGTAGGCGAGTGATGGTCATTAGGGAGGTCATGATATGATGTTTGTTTTCTTTGATGTTGTATCTGTGATGTCGGCGTGTCCTTATTTTGGTTTGTGTATTGGAGAGTGGGTGTTGTTATTTTGTTTGTTGTTGTTTTGTCGGTGTGCTGTTAAGATACAAAGCTGGTGCTGAGCTGTTGGTTGCGGCGAGAGTAGTAAATTTCTAGTACTGTTTTGTGGTCGACTTTTTGTATAGTTTTTATTGTTATCAGTTCTTTTTGTTTTATAAATGATGGGCAACTGCGGTCTAGTAGACTATGTTTTGTATCTTCATTGAAAAGGTTTTTCTTCATTTCTTCATTGAAAAGCATGACTCGTTTTCTTCTGTGTGGGTTGTCTCGGAGCAGTTCTTGAAAAGCTCTGCGTGGCTTTTGCAGGTTGAGGTCGGGTGTCCAAATCGTAAGCATTTATGGCACCTTAGTTGACGTGGAATATATGAGCGTAGACGATTTTTTTCGTATCCAATGTTAAAGGATTCTAGGAGTGTATGGGTTTTGAAAGTGATTATAATTAATCCAGTTTCTACCAATGATTGGTTTTGCTTTTTTAGAGTTTTGCGAACTTCAGTGACTTTTTGTGTTTTTGATTCGTTGAGTATTTCTGTTTCGTCTATGTTTCGTAATTCATTACAGTATATGACGCCCTTAGAGAAGTTTAGAGTTGTGTTCGGTAGCTTTTACTCCCATGTCTGTAATGTTTTGCAGTCTAAGTAACTTATTTGCCTGTAAGATGTTCTTAGTTTTAACCAGCAAGAAACCCGCTGGATAAAGATAGACTTAAAATTTTAAATTCAATATAAAATCTAAAACAAAATCGACATTAAAAAAATATATATATGTTTATACCCTTTAAAATAATTTCATAATACACCGTTATTTTTTAAAAGGAGAGTGATGAAATTGTTTATAGTACAGTCAATGATCACTGTACCATAAATATAAACTAATCATTATGACACTTTGTTGCAATTAATACAGAAACACTCGACTTCAGTTCAAGTGTCATATGATCTGCTCTTTGAGCGCATAAGGCTTAAACGGTTGGTCAGCATTCTGATGCGATCAGCTACAGTCACATATGAATGAATGAATGAATGACATAAGCATGTTCATGCATAACTCCCCTTCATTTATATATTTGCAAACATACCATATATGTAAATTTGTGATTTTCGGGTGTTAGGGTAATGTCTAGTTGTATTTAATTATCCCTCGCTGCAGACGGTGACGTTACAGGAGCGGGTGTCCCTGGCGGTTGCCGAGGGGGTTGCTTCTAAGACAGGAATTATGGTGGGAGCTACTGGTTTTGTTTTCATGGCTCTAAAGGCGCGGTGACCAATTCAATAAAATGAATTTACTTTACGGCTGTGCCGGAGTATTGGTACGAATACTTCTTTATTAAGTAAAGCTCGAATACAGACTGAAACTTAAAGCTAACAAAAATGGATCTCATAGCGGATCTAGATCATAGATCTCCCACACAAATATGCACTGTTTGCCGGCTATGTATGGGCATCCAGACAGACGGTGTGTCAGCAGTTTGGCCAGAGGGAGTTCTTAGATAATCGGACATTGCCGTTGCGCGCTTAACTTCAGTTAACTACTCTCCCTTCAAGAATGAGGCCGCCCTCGGCCGATCCTATTTGGGCAATCATCTCCTTTAGCTGGGTCGCAGTTCTTCGGGCCTGGGTGACTCGCTGATAAGTCAAGCCGATGCAGATCAAAGCGCGGCATATTGCTTCACCAATGATGGTGTTTGATCTCCTTCTCCTTCTCCTTTTTTTCTCGACCTCGTCATAGTATTGCAGGAGCGACAGATTTCCCTGCCTGAGAGTACTCATCTCCTGCTCGACGTGTATCTGACGCTTATCTTTGTACGTAAAATCGAGTCGATTTATGATCGCTTCGAAATTAAGCACAGTGCCAAACGAGGAAAGAACGGCCTCGTCAGAGCCTCTTATTTAACTCCTAATAGTAATTACCGCCTGATAATGGCGTGAGCTATTAACATAATTTCTAAAGATATAATATGCGGGTACTGCTGCTTGCCGCCAGGAGACACATGCGTCCTGCGCAGTGTTGCCGTTTTATCCTTTTTCCGGACAGATCTGTCCGGTTTTTAACTGCGTCAGCCGGAAAAAATTTAAAACATCCTCTAGCCTTTTATCTGTCCTTTTTTTATTTTGGCCTGGCCTTTTTATCTGCTTTTTATTTTTGTGTAAAGTGCTGAAAAGTAATCCAAATGTACATTACTTTTATATTAATAGCAGCACTTGATAATTAATGCAACCCTGTTGTAATCGTAAATCGTATGTATCGATTAATACAATTGTTACTTTTATTGTGAAATTTGTGCGGAAAAGATGCCAAAAGAAATTTACAAGCAAAAGTTTCGTGATTAATGGCTAAATCCACCGTATCTGGTGCAGTGGATGTGTCGTGCAAATGCAGAAGTTCAGCGTGTTATTAGCCAAGCTAATTTGGTAAAACCCAAGTTGCGCAACCAACTTCAAATAGAAACTTTAAATGCGATTTTGTCGATCAGATAAATATTTGAATACTCTTTTGTTTCACAAATTTATTTAAATTGTTTTTTTCTTTTTTAGGTTTGGGCTACGCAAGAAAGGCGTATGTTTCCATGAATATGAAATTCCTAAGCAACAATCAAAAATGATTGGAAGCGACCAATCTACAGAAAATCAAAGTTTAGAAGCTTGCAATGATGACATTGACGATGTTCTAAACGATTTGGCCACCAATAAAGAGTGATATTACATAAAATTTATGGAAAAAATATTTTGTCTTGTTTTTTGTCCGTTTTTTTTAATTTTTGTCCTTTTCTATCCTTTTTTTATAATCAATCTAGCCTTTTTCTGTAACATGCTGACGGCAACACTGGTCCTGCGCTCCCGTAGATTCCAGCAGGCACTTGGTGGCATTTAGGGGCTCGTCACATTTGACGTTGTCTCTAATTTCTATGGGTTTATAGACCTTAATTTGAGGAGCTTCCGCGTGGGCGGGAGCGATTTGCACTGCATTGACCTGTGCGGTCAGATGCTGTATAGCCAGGCGCAGTTAATTTTCCCTACGCTGGCTTTCGAGATTGGCTTTCTGAACGGCATGGCTGTATAGTGGCCGTCATTTGTTCCATGCTGAAAGCCATATTCGCAGATGTGGGTGCGCTAGCGTTTGCGCTTTTGGGTGCAGAAAATCCAGGCATTCGGTCTCGGACTCAGAGTCACTGGAGAATCGCCTTGTATTCCTATACTAGTGGAAGGGATTGCTCATGTGGAGCTATAGCTATAAAAAGGCCCAAAAAAATTAATGCAAGCTTGAATTGCATGCCCTCAGAAGGCATTGGGCTAGTGAGGGTATCGCGGGGGCTGAGCCGCCGCTTCAGTTATGTTTCGAGCTTGTCAAACTGCGCTGTTGCCTTGCCAAGTAGAAACAAGGTGAGGGGTGCGCGGGGACTGTGCCTCCGATAGGGCAAACAAAGAAAAAAAAAAAAAAAAAAGTGCCAAACAATACATGCGCGGCCGCATTGTGTTCCAGAAAATGGAGTGAGAAGACAAAACGAAAAAAAATATATAACCAAGACTGCTCAGCTAACACCAAGAATTCTTATATAACAAAAGACACATATAAAAGCTGGATTAAATGCACACAATTAGCTAGCGGTTATTTTTTGCCCGGGCTAAAAATTTTTTAGTTCCGTAACTTTTTTTGTTGTTGTATAAAATATTTATTTATTTATGTATAATTATATAATTTTGAGCAATGACAACTTCAGCTCGATATGTACATAATATTTTTAGGATTTCTTATAAGTATTTATTTATATGATCGGCTAAGATAGAATAAAGTTATATGCGGTGGTATAAATTTGTGTTTTTTAGGAATTGTAGGATTGTTGAAATGTTTGGTGGTGTGGGGTTTGAAAGTGCTTCCAGTGGGTTGGCGTTTTGAAACATTTGTTGTCTTTGGATGTTAAGCGCGTTGCAGGTGGAAAGTAAGTGTGTTATATTTACAGTATCGTTGCAGAAAGGGCAAGTGTTGTTGTAGTTTGGATCGATGTAGTGTGTGTGGGTTAATTTGGTGTGTCCAAGTCTGAGTCTTGTTATTTTTATTTGGTCAAGACGTGAGATGGCTGGGTGGTTGTTTTTGGTGATGTGGTAGCTGTTGAGTTGGAGTTGGTTGATTGATTGGTACCAAGTTGATGTCTTCGTTATGTTTGATAATGAGAGTAATTAATTTATATGAATTGTTAGTGGGGCTGCAGATTTTGGGGTGTTGCTTCTCCTTGTAGGAAGTAAGCTATGATTGATATGGGAGATTCCTTCTATAACAGGAATTATGGTGGGAGCTACTGGCTCCGTTATCACGGCCCTTAAGGCGCGGTGACCAATTCAATAAAATGAATTAACTTTTCGGCTGTGCCGGCGTATTGGTACGAATACTTCTTTATTGAGTTAAGCTCGAATGCGAACTGAAACTTAAAGCTAACAAAAATGGATCTCATAGCGGCCACGCAAAATGGCAGTGTTCGCCGGCTATGTATGAGCTATGGGCTATGTATCCGGCCGGACGCTGTGTCGTCAGTTTGGGCAGAGCGATCTCTTAGATATTCGGACATTACTTTTGCGCGGCTAACTTCAGTTAACTTGTATAAGTAAAATATACTGCCGACGCTCTGCCGCTGCCCTCTGCAGCAGCGCAGCCTTTTTATGGAAGGTTTAGAATAAGTAAAATTGTACCAAAGTGACACTTACGAAAAACCCAGAGCAGCGACACGACATGTCGCTCTCTTGAAATAAATACATATAAAACGAAATCAAACCAAAAAGGTTCCCTTATTATTATTGGAAAAGGATCCATTCTTTTCAAAGGGGCTTTTCTTAGCTGAACATTTTGTTTCCAGTTTGTTCATCTGTTTATTGGTTTGTTTGTTTGTTTCTTTTTAGAACAATCTGAAAACAATTCAGAATGTATATTATCAATTTTCAACCATTTTTAGTTCTAGACTGCTTATGATACTTTACAATTATCGATGAAAAATAAAATAAAAAACATAAATTCACAAAAATTCAAAAACGTATATTCTATAATAAGAAACAGTGAAGATTAAAGACCACATCTAAATCAGTGGTGGGTAAACTGGCAATCACTAGCACACTGGCCACACCGGACAGGCTCAAATTTTTTTTTAAAAGCTTTCTCATTTACTCTCATTTTCTAACACTTGAAAGCCTAAATTAAAAAAAAAGGTTTCCACTAAAACGAATGTTCTCAGAAAATTGGTTGGAACAATTATTCTCCTTAGAAAATATAAGTCGTAGACTAAATTATTCAGTCTCTTGTTAGGCATGAGACTTTAAGGTGTGACCTTGGATAGTGCGCTAGTATATACCAGTTCTGGTATGATGGGGACTAAGTTTGCTAACTGACGCTGTGTGGCTTCATTTTGTTGTTGGATCTGATCTATCTTATTTCTCTCGTCACTTCTATACGTCCCGAGCTTTAACGTGGTGTTTTGTTTAGGACTGATAGTTGAACAATAATTATGTGCAACAAAGGAAACGAAGACTCGCAGCACCATCCAGGACTCAATATGAAGGAGCAATGATAAGAACTGATAAGAACTGATAAGAACTTGCGTGGAGAAGACTTCAATTCACTGACATCAGAAGTGGAATTTGGCCCTAACCAAACTTCTTCTAGACTAGCGAGATTTGCCTGCCGAAATATAATCCGGACGTTGCTGGTGTAGATGCCACGCAGTGGTGCTCTACGGTTGACTTTATTTTACGTTGACTTCATTAGCGTTAAGTAAAGCTTTGGAAGGTAACGTGGCGCAATGGTTATCTGAAATATGTTACCCGGGAATAACTTCATAAGGCATACTGTCCACCCAACCTTCACAATGCCCGTAGCAATGATGGCCTTGGCAAGGCTCGAGGGAAAAGCCACGATAACGGTCTGTGTCTCACCATAGATCATCTCACCATAGATGGTGCACCATAGCACCATCTCATAGTTTCTTGATTTTCAAGGCGCCCTGGCCCACCACTGCATGCTGCTCAAAAGGCGCGGTTATGTCCTCCGAAGAGGCCAGTGCGTCGAGTCCTCGAAGTTCGATAAGCGACTCCTTGGTCTCCTTCGAGTACGCCGGCACCTCTGCCGTGGCAGAGAAGTTGCGTGACAGACGCGTAATGTGTTTGATGAATTCGTAAAGCCAAGTTATAGGCGATGGACGAGTAATGTGGTTGATAAATTCGTGAACAAATGTTTTTGGTCGATGCAAAATTTAATTTGTTTGAAAATGTGTGCAGTCGATGTGGTTGGCAAAGGATTGGCTAAAAAGTTGGCTAGTAAAAGTCAAGTTATGTATTTTGGATTACGAATCAACAATTTGAACTGATTAATGTATACTTTGAAAAAATTTTATTGATCTCTTTTTTGGAAATGTAAATGAAAAAATGATTTATAAAAGAATATATCAGACAAGTGTTAAAATAGGCTACATGTTAAAAGTACAGGTTAAGTTATTTTAATGAACATTATATGAATTTTTCATTCAGTAAAAATTATAAAATGGAATGATATTCAGATGTTTATTATAGACACGAACACGTGTATATGGCAGGAATGATAAAATGAAATAGAAAATGGAATGATATTCAGATGTTTATTATAGACACGAGCACGTGTATATGGTCATCGAAGAGGAGGTAATTCAGTCTATTGTTAGTTGCTTTGTTGTGTTTCTAGATGTGGTCTCTCTCTTCACTCGTTCCGAGCTTTAGCGTGGTATTCGCTTGAGGACTGCTAAATGGTTAATTAGTATGAGCAACAAAGGCAACGAAGAATATGGAACAACAACAAGCAATCGATCAAGCGACTAATGAGAACCTGCGTGGAGAGGGCTTCCATTCTCCGACATATAGATACAGAAGCGTAGAAAGTAATAAATTAATCTACGACGTACAATACTAGGCTGGACTTACTTTCTACATCTTTTTAAAAAGGAGATTTCTTTGCAAATTTTTACTGTTGATACGATTTACTTTAACGTATGACTACGAAGGCACCACATCAACTTTTAAGATTATACTACACACAGTACAAACTCCACAGATTACTAGATTATAATATTGGTCAATAGTGTGCAACGCAATAAAGGAGACATCTCCGACCCTATAACGTATATATATTCTTGATCAGGATCACCTCCTGAGTTGATATGAGCATGTCCGTCTTTCCGTCTATCTGTTTTTAACTTGTCTCTCAGTTTTAATGCTATCGACTTGAAACTTTTCACACACTCTTCTATCCTCTGCACGCAGTATATATGTAAAGCGGAATGCCTCGGATCGGCCGACTATATTCTACAGCGGCCATACAACTGATTGATCGGAAATGCGATTGCTTTAGTGGTTTTAGAGTTAGAGAAGTCTGAGTTTGTATGAATGATAAATTTGGCAAAATAATACGACCCACCAAATTTCGTAAGGATCGGCCGACGGATATCCTATAGCTGCCATATAACTTGTTAAGACAGATAGCCGGGGGCAAAGGGGGGCGGGGCCGAGGAGACGCGAAAGCGGAAAAAGGGGGTCAACCACCGGTCATCAACCTGGGAGCCAAATGGGATGTCGCCAGAATCAGTATGGGGGGTTGGGGGAATGTGACAGCCAGTTATCATAGGTTCCGGCGAAAGGCGAAGTAATTCTGCCCGTGGGAAGACGGAATCCACGTGGAACGTAACGGTGTCCGGTGAAGGGGTAAACGCCGCCACCCGGGAGAAGATGAAATCGACGTGGAACGTAACGGTTCCCGGAGCAACGATGGAAAAGTAGTCCAGTGGGGGAATCAGCACGATGCGCAGGCGTGCCTTAGAAAGTGTGGCGGAGTGAGCAGCAATGGAGCGGCAAGGAGCAAAGGAGGGGTTGCGACGCTGAGTGTAGCGGGCCCTGGAAACCCACCGGTGCACCACATACCAGCAGCAGAGATCCGTGGCCGGGGGAAACGAAGGGCCACGGACAGCGACCCGCCAACGGGAAAGTGGCGTGATTCTGGAAGCAGGATTAACGGCAGGAGCAGAATCCAGGAGGATTAACGGGCGCTCCAGTCAGTATAAAAGGAGGCCCATTGGAGCGGCTCTGGACGAGTCTTTTTAGGAAGCTTGAACCGTTGAGTTGGAGGACCGCCTGTGGAGAGTCCGACATTCAAGTGTTAGAGCGTTTCTTAAAAGGATTCGGTTTGTGTGAGTTGAAGGACCGCTTTGGAGAGTCCGACCCTCCTCTACAAACCCAGAGCAGTGTAGTCGAGTTGGTCCATTCCCGAACACGGCAGGTAGCCTTGCAAGGAAGTGAGGAAAGGATACGTCTGGCGTACGCCTTACCGACTCCTGAAATCGCAACAAAGAGCGTGGTCCTGCAAAACGAGGATAGAGCGACTCGGGATCGCACACCCGGTGTACACGAAACGTAAAGGATGGGACACAAGACAAAACCAGGGTGGGGAAATCGAGTTGGGCCATTCCCAAACACGGCAGGTAGCCTTGCAAGGAAGTGAAGAAAGGATAAGTCTAGCGTATGCCTTACCGATTTCTGGAATCGCAACCAACAGGCGTGGTCCTGCGAAACAAGGATCGACCGACTCGAGAACTCGCGCCCAAGTCAGCCCCGCCACTACAAACTCGGGTTCGCCGGCGCGTATGCACGGTGTCCCGGTGTAGCGGGAGCGCGACATACGGTCAGTCTCACGGCGGCTTACAAACCTGGTACCGGAGCGTATGCATGGTGTCCCGGTGTAGCGGAGACGTCACACGGCAACTTCCAAACCTGGCGCCGGAGCGTATGCACGGTCTCCCGGTGTAGCGAAGGCGACATGCTTAGGCAACTTCCAACCCTGGCACCGGAGCGTATGAACGGTGTCCCGGTGTAGCGGAGGCGGCAGTCAGCAAACAAACTCCCAAACCTGGCACCGGAGCGTATGCACGGTGTCCCGGTGTAGTGGAGGCGACAGACCGGAGCGTATGCACGGTGTCCCGGTGTAGTGGAGGCGACAGACCGCAGCTAACCTCTAATCCCGGCCCGCCGGCGCGAATGCACGGAGATTCTCGGGAGTAGGGGGTCGAAATATCACTGCCAATCGTCTTACCTATCCTGAACAACCCGGAGAGGACGCCGACGACGGAGCCAGCAGAAACGGAAGGAGCAACGAGGAAAAGAGAAGGAAAGCCTTTTGTAGTGTAAAGAGGTCTCAAAATAAAGAGTGTGGATACTTCATGCTATTTGTGTTATTTTCTGGGCTTGGGCAATCACGTCGAATCTAAAAATTCGGTGGAACCGATCCGCGAAACTCTGTAAGCTAGCCGCGGCAAAGTGTGGCGAGCGGAAGCAGAAAAAACAGTTCGTTACAAACTGAACGGTCGGAAATGACCCAACTTTCGTGTTTTTGAAAATAGAAAGTTGGAATTTTATACATGTTAGATATTTAGTCAGTTGACCTGTACTACCAAAATGGAGTGAGAAGACAAAACGAAAAAAAAATATATAACCAAGACTGCTCAGCTAACACCAAGAATTCTTATATAACAAAAGACACATATAAAAGCTGGATTAAATGCACACAATTAGCTAGCGGTTATTTTTTGCCCGGGCTAAAAATTTTTTTAGTTCCGTAACTTTTTTTGTTGTTGTATAAAATATTTATTTATTTATGTATAATTATATAATTTTGAGCAATGACAACTTCAGCTCGATATGTACATAATATTTTTAGGATTTCTTATAAGTATTTATTTATATGATCGGCTAAGATAGAATAAAGTTATATGCGGTGGTATAAATTTGTGTTTTTAGGAATTGTAGGATTGTTGAAATGTTTGGTGGTGTGGGGTTTGAAAGTGCTTCCAGTGGGTTGGCGTTTTGAAACATTTGTTGTCTTTGGATGTTAAGCGCGTTGCAGGTGGAAAGTAAGTGTGTTATATTTACAGTATCGTTGCAGAAAGGGCAAGTGTTGTTGTAGTTTGGATCGATGTAGTGTGTGTGGGTTAATTTGGTGTGTCCAAGTCTGAGTCTTGTTATTTTTATTTGGTCAAGACGTGAGATGGCTGGGTGGTTGTTTTTGGTGATGTGGTAGCTGTTGAGTTGGAGTTGGTTGATTGATTGGTACCAAGTTGATGTCTTCGTTATGTTTGATAATGAGAGTAATTAATTTATATGAATTGTTAGTGGGGCTGCAGATTTTGGGGTGTTGCTTCTCCTTGTAGGAAGTAAGCTATGATTGATATGGGAGATTCCTTCTATAACAGGAATTATGGTGGGAGCTACTGGCTCCGTTATCACGGCCCTTAAGGCGCGGTGACCAATTCAATAAAATGAATTAACTTTTCGGCTGTGCCGGCGTATTGGTACGAATACTTCTTTATTGAGTTAAGCTCGAATGCGAACTGAAACTTAAAGCTAACAAAAATGGATCTCATAGCGGCCACGCAAAATGGCAGTGTTCGCCGGCTATGTATGAGCTATGGGCTATGTATCCGGCCGGACGCTGTGTCGTCAGTTTGGGCAGAGCGATCTCTTAGATATTCGGACATTACTTTTGCGCGGCTAACTTCAGTTAACTTGTATAAGTAAAATATACTGCCGACGCTCTGCCGCTGCCCTCTGCAGCAGCGCAGCCTTTTTATGGAAGGTTTAGAATAAGTAAAATTGTACCAAAGTGACACTTACGAAAAACCCAGAGCAGCGACACGACATGTCGCTCTCTTGAAATAAATACATATAAAACGAAATCAAACCAAAAAGGTTCCCTTATTATTATTGGAAAAGGATCCATTCTTTTCAAAGGGGCTTTTCTTAGCTGAACATTTTGTTTCCAGTTTGTTCATCTGTTTATTGGTTTGTTTGTTTGTTTCTTTTTAGAACAATCTGAAAACAATTCAGAATGTATATTATCAATTTTCAACCATTTTTAGTTCTAGACTGCTTATGATACTTTACAATTATCGATGAAAAATAAAATAAAAAACATAAATTCACAAAAATTCAAAAACGTATATTCTATAATAAGAAACAGTGAAGATTAAAGACCACATCTAAATCAGTGGTGGGTAAACTGGCAATCACTAGCACACTGGCCACACCGGACAGGCTCAAATTTTTTTTAAAAGCTTTCTCATTTACTCTCATTTTCTAACACTTGAAAGCCTAAATTAAAAAAAAAAGGTTTCCACTAAAACGAATGTTCTCAGAAAATTGGTTGGAACAATTATTCTCCTTAGAAAATATAAGTCGTAGACTAAATTATTCAGTCTCTTGTTAGGCATGAGACTTTAAGGTGTGACCTTGGATAGTGCGCTAGTATATACCAGTTCTGGTATGATGGGGACTAAGTTTGCTAACTGACGCTGTGTGGCTTCATTTTGTTGTTGGATCTGATCTATCTTATTTCTCTCGTCACTTCTATACGTCCCGAGCTTTAACGTGGTGTTTTGTTTAGGACTGATAGTTGAACAATAATTATGTGCAACAAAGGAAACGAAGACTCGCAGCACCATCCAGGACTCAATATGAAGGAGCAATGATAAGAACTGATAAGAACTGATAAGAACTTGCGTGGAGAAGACTTCAATTCACTGACATCAGAAGTGGAATTTGGCCCTAACCAAACTTCTTCTAGACTAGCGAGATTTGCCTGCCGAAATATAATCCGGACGTTGCTGGTGTAGATGCCACGCAGTGGTGCTCTACGGTTGACTTTATTTTACGTTGACTTCATTAGCGTTAAGTAAAGCTTTGGAAGGTAACGTGGCGCAATGGTTATCTGAAATATGTTACCCGGGAATAACTTCATAAGGCATACTGTCCACCCAACCTTCACAATGCCCGTAGCAATGATGGCCTTGGCAAGGCTCGAGGGAAAAGCCACGATAACGGTCTGTGTCTCACCATAGATCATCTCACCATAGATGGTGCACCATAGCACCATCTCATAGTTTCTTGATTTTCAAGGCGCCCTGGCCCACCACTGCATGCTGCTCAAAAGGCGCGGTTATGTCCTCCGAAGAGGCCAGTGCGTCGAGTCCTCGAAGTTCGATAAGCGACTCCTTGGTCTCCTTCGAGTACGCCGGCACCTCTGCCGTGGCAGAGAAGTTGCGTGACAGACGCGTAATGTGTTTGATGAATTCGTAAAGCCAAGTTATAGGCGATGGACGAGTAATGTGGTTGATAAATTCGTGAACAAATGTTTTTGGTCGATGCAAAATTTAATTTGTTTGAAAATGTGTGCAGTCGATGTGGTTGGCAAAGGATTGGCTAAAAAGTTGGCTAGTAAAAGTCAAGTTATGTATTTTGGATTACGAATCAACAATTTGAACTGATTAATGTATACTTTGAAAAAATTTTATTGATCTCTTTTTTGGAAATGTAAATGAAAAAATGATTTATAAAAGAATATATCAGACAAGTGTTAAAATAGGCTACATGTTAAAAGTACAGGTTAAGTTATTTTAATGAACATTATATGAATTTTTCATTCAGTAAAAATTATAAAATGGAATGATATTCAGATGTTTATTATAGACACGAACACGTGTATATGGCAGGAATGATAAAATGAAATAGAAAATGGAATGATATTCAGATGTTTATTATAGACACGAGCACGTGTATATGGTCATCGAAGAGGAGGTAATTCAGTCTATTGTTAGTTGCTTTGTTGTGTTTCTAGATGTGGTCTCTCTCTTCACTCGTTCCGAGCTTTAGCGTGGTATTCGCTTGAGGACTGCTAAATGGTTAATTAGTATGAGCAACAAAGGCAACGAAGAATATGGAACAACAACAAGCAATCGATCAAGCGACTAATGAGAACCTGCGTGGAGAGGGCTTCCATTCTCCGACATATAGATACAGAAGCGTAGAAAGTAATAAATTAATCTACGACGTACAATACTAGGCTGGACTTACTTTCTACATCTTTTTAAAAAGGAGATTTCTTTGCAAATTTTTACTGTTGATACGATTTACTTTAACGTATGACTACGAAGGCACCACATCAACTTTTAAGATTATACTACACACAGTACAAACTCCACAGATTACTAGATTATAATATTGGTCAATAGTGTGCAACGCAATAAAGGAGACATCTCCGACCCTATAACGTATATATATTCTTGATCAGGATCACCTCCTGAGTTGATATGAGCATGTCCGTCTTTCCGTCTATCTGTTTTTAACTTGTCTCTCAGTTTTAATGCTATCGACTTGAAACTTTTCACACACTCTTCTATCCTCTGCACGCAGTATATATGTAAAGCGGAATGCCTCGGATCGGCCGACTATATTCTACAGCGGCCATACAACTGATTGATCGGAAATGCGATTGCTTTAGTGGTTTTAGAGTTAGAGAAGTCTGAGTTTGTATGAATGATAAATTTGGCAAAATAATACGACCCACCAAATTTCGTAAGGATCGGCCGACGGATATCCTATAGCTGCCATATAACTTGTTAAGACAGATAGCTGGGGGGCAAAGGGGGCGGGGCCGAGGAGGCGCGAAAGCGGAAAAAGGGGCTCAACCACCGGTCATCAACCTGGCAGCCAAATGGAATGTCGCCATGATCAGAACGGGGGGTTGGGGGGAATGTGACAGCCAGTTATCGTGGGTTCCGGCGAAGGGCGAAGTAATGCTACCCGTGGAAGGACGGAATCCACGTGGAACGTAACGGTGTCCGGTGAAGGGGTAAACGCCGCCACCCGGGAGAAGATGGAATCGACGTGGAACGTAACGGTTCCCGGAGAAAAGTAGTCCAGTGGGGGAATCAGTACGATGCGCAGGCGTGCCTTAGAAAGTGTGGCGGAGTGAGCAGCAATGGAGCGGCAAGGAGCAAAGGAGGGGTTGCGACGCTGAGTGTAGCGGGCCCTGGAAGCCCACCGGTGCACCACATACCAGCAGCAGAGATCCGTGGCCGGACAGCGACCCGCCAACGGGAAAGTGGCGTGATTCTGGAAGCAGGATTAACGGCAGGAGCAGAATCCAGGAGGATTAACGGGCGCTCCAGTCAGTATAAAAGGAGGCCCATTGGAGCGGCTCGCGACGAGTCTTTTTAGGAAGCTTGTAGCGTTGAGTTGGAGGACCGCCTGTGGAGAGTCCGACATTCAAGTGTTAGAGCGTTTCTTAAAAGGATTCGGTTTGTGTGAGTTGAAGGACCGCCTTTGGAGAGTCCGACCCTCCTCTACAAACCCAGAGCAGTGTAGTCGAGTTGGTCCATTCCCGAACACGGCAGGTAGCCTTGCAAGGAAGTGAGGAAAGGATACGTCTGGCGTACGCCTTACCGACTCCTGAAATCGCAACAAAGAGCGTGGTCCTGCAAAACGAGGATAGAGCGACTCGGGATCGCACACCCGGTGTACACGAAACGTAAAGGATGGGACACAAGACAAAACCAGGGTGGGGAAATCGAGTTGGGCCATTCCCAAACACGGCAGGTAGCCTTGCAAGGAAGTGAAGAAAGGATAAGTCTAGCGTATGCCTTACCGATTTCTGGAATCGCAACCAACAGGCGTGGTCCTGCGAAACAAGGATCGACCGACTCGAGAACTCGCGCCCAAGTCAGCCCCGCCACTACAAACTCGGGTTCGCCGGCGCGTATGCACGGTGTCCCGGTGTAGCGGGAGCGCGACATACGGTCAGTCTCACGGCGGCTTACAAACCTGGCACCGGAGCGTATGCATGGTGTCCCGGTGTAGCGGAGACGTCACACGGCAACTTCCAAACCTGGCGCCGGAGCGTATGCACGGTCTCCCGGTGTAGCGAAGGCGACATGCTTAGGCAACTTCCAACCCTGGCACCGGAGCGTATGAACGGTGTCCCGGTGTAGCGGAGGCGGCAGTCAGCAAACAAACTCCCAAACCTGGCACCGGAGCGTATGCACGGTGTCCCGGTGTAGTGGAGGCGACAGACCGGAGCGTATGCACGGTGTCCCGGTGTAGTGGAGGCGACAGACCGCAGCTAACCTCTAATCCCGGCCCGCCGGCGCGAATGCACGGAGATTCTCGGGAGTAGGGGGTCGAAATATCACTGCCAATCGTCTTACCTATCCTGAACAACCCGGAGAGGACGCCGACGACGGAGCCAGCAGAAACGGAAGGAGCAACGAGGAAAAGAGAAGGAAAGCCTTTTGTAGTGTAAAGAGGTCTCAAAATAAAGAGTGTGGATACTTCATGCTATTTGTGTTATTTTCTGGGCTTGGGCAATCACGTCGAATCTAAAAATTCGGTGGAACCGATCCGCGAAACTCTGTAAGCTAGCCGCGGCAAAGTGTGGCGAGCGGAAGCAGAAAAAACAGTTCGTTACAAACTGAACGGTCGGAAATGACCCAACTTTCGTGTTTTTGAAAATAGAAAGTTGGAATTTTATACATGTTAGATATTTAGTCAGTTGACCTGTACTACCAAAATGGAGTGAGAAGACAAAACGAAAAAAAATATATAACCAAGACTGCTCAGCTAACACCAAGAATTCTTATATAACAAAAGACACATATAAAAGCTGGATTAAATGCACACAATTAGCTAGCGGTTATTTTTTGCCCGGGCTAAAAATTTTTTAGTTCCGCAACTTTTTTTGTTGTTGTATAAAATATTTATTTATTTATGTATAATTATATAATTTTGAGCAATGACAACTTCAGCTCGATATGTACATAATATTTTTAGGATTTCTTATAAGTATTTATTTATATGATCGGCTAAGATAGAATAAAGTTATATGCGGTGGTATAAATTTGTGTTTTTTAGGAATTGTAGGATTGTTGAAATGTTTGGTGGTGTGGGGTTTGAAAGTGCTTCCAGTGGGTTGGCGTTTTGAAACATTTGTTGTCTTTGGATGTTAAGCGCGTTGCAGGTGGAAAGTAAGTGTGTTATATTTACAGTATCGTTGCAGAAAGGGCAAGTGTTGTTGTAGTTTGGATCGATGTAGTGTGTGTGGGTTAATTTGGTGTGTCCAAGTCTGAGTCTTGTTATTTTTATTTGGTCAAGACGTGAGATGGCTGGGTGGTTGTTTTTGGTGATGTGGTAGCTGTTGAGTTGGAGTTGGTTGATTGATTGGTACCAAGTTGATGTCTTCGTTATGTTTGATAATGAGAGTAATTAATTTATATGAATTGTTAGTGGGGCTGCAGATTTTGGGGTGTTGCTTCTCCTTGTAGGAAGTAAGCTATGATTGATATGGGAGATTCCTTCTATAACAGGAATTATGGTGGGAGCTACTGGCTCCGTTATCACGGCCCTTAAGGCGCGGTGACCAATTCAATAAAATGAATTAACTTTTCGGCTGTGCCGGCGTATTGGTACGAATACTTCTTTATTGAGTTAAGCTCGAATGCGAACTGAAACTTAAAGCTAACAAAAATGGATCTCATAGCGGCCACGCAAAATGGCAGTGTTCGCCGGCTATGTATGAGCTATGGGCTATGTATCCGGCCGGACGCTGTGTCGTCAGTTTGGGCAGAGCGATCTCTTAGATATTCGGACATTACTTTTGCGCGGCTAACTTCAGTTAACTTGTATAAGTAAAATATACTGCCGACGCTCTGCCGCTGCCCTCTGCAGCAGCGCAGCCTTTTTATGGAAGGTTTAGAATAAGTAAAATTGTACCAAAGTGACACTTACGAAAAACCCAGAGCAGCGACACGACATGTCGCTCTCTTGAAATAAATACATATAAAACGAAATCAAACCAAAAAGGTTCCCTTATTATTATTGGAAAAGGATCCATTCTTTTCAAAGGGGCTTTTCTTAGCTGAACATTTTGTTTCCAGTTTGTTCATCTGTTTATTGGTTTGTTTGTTTGTTTCTTTTTAGAACAATCTGAAAACAATTCAGAATGTATATTATCAATTTTCAACCATTTTTAGTTCTAGACTGCTTATGATACTTTACAATTATCGATGAAAAATAAAATAAAAAACATAAATTCACAAAAATTCAAAAACGTATATTCTATAATAAGAAACAGTGAAGATTAAAGACCACATCTAAATCAGTGGTGGGTAAACTGGCAATCACTAGCACACTGGCCACACCGGACAGGCTCAAATTTTTTTTTAAAAGCTTTCTCATTTACTCTCATTTTCTAACACTTGAAAGCCTAAATTAAAAAAAAAGGTTTCCACTAAAACGAATGTTCTCAGAAAATTGGTTGGAACAATTATTCTCCTTAGAAAATATAAGTCGTAGACTAAATTATTCAGTCTAAATGGTTAATTAGTATGAGCAACAAAGGCAACGAAGAATATGGAACAACAACAAGCAATCGATCAAGCGACTAATGAGAACCTGCGTGGAGAGGGCTTCCATTCTCCGACATATAGATACAGAAGCGTAGAAAGTAATAAATTAATCTACGACGTACAATACTAGGCTGGACTTACTTTCTACATCTTTTTAAAAAGGAGATTTCTTTGCAAATTTTTACTGTTGATACGATTTACTTTAACGTATGACTACGAAGGCACCACATCAACTTTTAAGATTATACTACACACAGTACAAACTCCACAGATTACTAGATTATAATATTGGTCAATAGTGTGCAACGCAATAAAGGAGACATCTCCGACCCTATAACGTATATATATTCTTGATCAGGATCACCTCCTGAGTTGATATGAGCATGTCCGTCTTTCCGTCTATCTGTTTTTAACTTGTCTCTCAGTTTTAATGCTATCGACTTGAAACTTTTCACACACTCTTCTATCCTCTGCACGCAGTATATATGTAAAGCGGAATGCCTCGGATCGGCCGACTATATTCTACAGCGGCCATACAACTGATTGATCGGAAATGCGATTGCTTTAGTGGTTTTAGAGTTAGAGAAGTCTGAGTTTGTATGAATGATAAATTTGGCAAAATAATACGACCCACCAAATTTCGTAAGGATCGGCCGACGGATATCCTATAGCTGCCATATAACTTGTTAAGACAGATAGCCGGGGGCAAAGGGGGGCGGGGCCGAGGAGACGCGAAAGCGGAAAAAGGGGGTCAACCACCGGTCATCAACCTGGGAGCCAAATGGGATGTCGCCAGAATCAGTATGGGGGGTTGGGGGAATGTGACAGCCAGTTATCATAGGTTCCGGCGAAAGGCGAAGTAATTCTGCCCGTGGGAAGACGGAATCCACGTGGAACGTAACGGTGTCCGGTGAAGGGGTAAACGCCGCCACCCGGGAGAAGATGAAATCGACGTGGAACGTAACGGTTCCCGGAGCAACGATGGAAAAGTAGTCCAGTGGGGGAATCAGCACGATGCGCAGGCGTGCCTTAGAAAGTGTGGCGGAGTGAGCAGCAATGGAGCGGCAAGGAGCAAAGGAGGGGTTGCGACGCTGAGTGTAGCGGGCCCTGGAAACCCACCGGTGCACCACATACCAGCAGCAGAGATCCGTGGCCGGGGGAAACGAAGGGCCACGGACAGCGACCCGCCAACGGGAAAGTGGCGTGATTCTGGAAGCAGGATTAACGGCAGGAGCAGAATCCAGGAGGATTAACGGGCGCTCCAGTCAGTATAAAAGGAGGCCCATTGGAGCGGCTCTGGACGAGTCTTTTTAGGAAGCTTGAACCGTTGAGTTGGAGGACCGCCTGTGGAGAGTCCGACATTCAAGTGTTAGAGCGTTTCTTAAAAGGATTCGGTTTGTGTGAGTTGAAGGACCGCCTTTGGAGAGTCCGACCCTCCTCTACAAACCCAGAGCAGTGTAGTCGAGTTGGTCCATTCCCGAACACGGCAGGTAGCCTTGCAAGGAAGTGAGGAAAGGATACGTCTGGCGTACGCCTTACCGACTCCTGAAATCGCAACAAAGAGCGTGGTCCTGCAAAACGAGGATAGAGCGACTCGGGATCGCACACCCGGTGTACACGAAACGTAAAGGATGGGACACAAGACAAAACCAGGGTGGGGAAATCGAGTTGGGCCATTCCCAAACACGGCAGGTAGCCTTGCAAGGAAGTGAAGAAAGGATAAGTCTAGCGTATGCCTTACCGATTTCTGGAATCGCAACCAACAGGCGTGGTCCTGCGAAACAAGGATCGACCGACTCGAGAACTCGCGCCCAAGTCAGCCCCGCCACTACAAACTCGGGTTCGCCGGCGCGTATGCACGGTGTCCCGGTGTAGCGGGAGCGCGACATACGGTCAGTCTCACGGCGGCTTACAAACCTGGCACCGGAGCGTATGCATGGTGTCCCGGTGTAGCGGAGACGTCACACGGCAACTTCCAAACCTGGCGCCGGAGCGTATGCACGGTCTCCCGGTGTAGCGAAGGCGACATGCTTAGGCAACTTCCAACCCTGGCACCGGAGCGTATGAACGGTGTCCCGGTGTAGCGGAGGCGGCAGTCAGCAAACAAACTCCCAAACCTGGCACCGGAGCGTATGCACGGTGTCCCGGTGTAGTGGAGGCGACAGACCGGAGCGTATGCACGGTGTCCCGGTGTAGTGGAGGCGACAGACCGCAGCTAACCTCTAATCCCGGCCCGCCGGCGCGAATGCACGGAGATTCTCGGGAGTAGGGGGTCGAAATATCACTGCCAATCGTCTTACCTATCCTGAACAACCCGGAGAGGACGCCGACGACGGAGCCAGCAGAAACGGAAGGAGCAACGAGGAAAAGAGAAGGAAAGCCTTTTGTAGTGTAAAGAGGTCTCAAAATAAAGAGTGTGGATACTTCATGCTATTTGTGTTATTTTCTGGGCTTGGGCAATCACGTCGAATCTAAAAATTCGGTGGAACCGATCCGCGAAACTCTGTAAGCTAGCCGCGGCAAAGTGTGGCGAGCGGAAGCAGAAAAAACAGTTCGTTACAAACTGAACGGTCGGAAATGACCCAACTTTCGTGTTTTTGAAAATAGAAAGTTGGAATTTTATACATGTTAGATATTTAGTCAGTTGACCTGTCCTACCAACTTTGGTATTTTTGAATAATTGGTATTGTGAATAATTATAAATTGGTGATGATGATATTCTCATAATGATCGGCCAACTATATCCGAAATTTGCGATATATATCCGGTTTTAGCTGCTAGGGTATATCACATATCATCATATCGGGCTCCTCCCGAAGTTTGCCTTTTTTTCGCGGCACCAGCTAGCATTCCTGCAATTAAATTCAGTTGATTTAATTGATTATGCAATTAGTTGAAATTCAGCTAATTTTAAGTGCGTGAAAAGTATTTTTTGCCAGTGTTTAAATCAAAGAGTGAAAGTTTTATTTTTACCAGTGACAAAAAGTGTGTGTTAAAAAAATATGAAATAATTGTTGAAACATATATTTTGGTAAGTCTATTTCCCTAAAAGCGTCCCTTAATACGAGATTTATGAAGGTGGAATTTTCTATTTCCATTGTTTAAATTTTCCAGAGTACCGAAATCCGGAACGGGTTCGGGACGCCACAGCGCGTGCTATTCGTCGAGAGGATTCCGAGGAGCGGCGACAAGAGCAGGTGCAAAATACTGCTGACCATGCCTCTCGGAGGGCCAATCCCGAATTTCGAATTCAAGAGCGGATTCGAGACGCCGCAGCGCGAGCTGCTCATCGCGAGGACCCAGAAGAACGTGCAAGGGAACAGGAAAGGAACACTGGGGAGCACCGACAGCGACGAAGGGATACGGAAGACAGGCAGCGAGAACGGGAAAGGGACGCCGATTACAGGAGAGCAACCAGGAGAAATCCCATCGCAAGGTCTCAGGAGCAACGGATAAACACATCACAACGCCGGGAAACACGACAACAGCGGAGGATTCGGGAAGAACAAATTCGACAAATGGCAGAGGAAAGATTAATAAACTTCAGGATGGACCCCCAAAATCGACTGGATGCCTCCCAAAGGCAGTCGCAACGCAATATGGACGCAAGAGCTCAACTTTCGGAGGACGAACTGGATCAGGGACGAGAACAACAGCGAAATAGGATTCGAGCAACAGCAAGGGATCTATATCACAGGAGCATAAAGGAAGGACCAACGGAAATTTGTATTTGCTGTGGAGGAACATGGTTCCGTTCACAGGTAAGTGGATTATACATCCTAGCTATCTCCTCTAAATTTCCTCTCCTAAACGTTGGCAACGCTTTTTATTTGTCACGAAAATTTCCCAGTCCGTCCGGCAAATATAACTTTTGCAACACTTGTCGTCGTGCCATCGCTCTTGGCAAACTACCATCACTCTGCCTTTCCAATGGGTTTGACTTCCCAGAAATTCCTGAGTGCTTAAATGGACTCACCTGCCTCGAAGAACGCCTTATTTCACCGAGAATTCCTTTTATGAGGATTATTTCCCTCGGCTATGAAAGGCAATGCGGAATCAGAGGGGCAGTAGTGAACGTTCCAATTTCAGTTCCTGATATTGTGACTGCGCTTCCGCGCTCTTTCGACTCTACTCATGCCATCCAAGTCCATTTAAAAAGGAGACTAGAGTACGATCACAATTTCATGACTGAAACTGTTCGACCCGCTCGGGTCCTTGAAGCTGTACGGTACTTAGTGAATACCGAGCTCTACAGAAAACACAACATTTCACTGAACGAATCATGGCTAGCAGGACTTCAAGGAATTAATGAAATTCCTTTTATTGCGGATAAATCTGATCGCGAAGCAGTAAAGCAACTTCTTCAGTAGCAACACCTATCGCAAAATGCTGCAGAGCTCGAAGAAAATTTAAATCCCGGAGGCCATGAAACATTATTGGAAAATAATGATACTGCTATTCAGCGAATTCCATTGACACCGGGTGAAGGCCGTCGCCCAACAAGCTTAACGTTTGACGAAGACGCAGAGGAACTTTCCTTTCCAACTATTTCTTGCGGACAAATATTTAAAGGAAATACAACCTATGCGAAAAAGCCAGATCTCAAATCCGATTTTACGACCGTCGTTGCGCTGTAGTTCCTGAAGTTTTATACATGTATAAATTTTACGAAATGCAGCGCATTCAAAATTCTATTTCAATTGCTTTACGCAAAAAGTCAGGTGCAGTTACCGCTGGTAATCTGCGGGATGAGTCATTTGTTGACAAACTTGATCAACATGATGATGGCTACCACATCCTTAAAGGCTTACGGTCTGCACCAGCTCATTGGGAGGCTGAAAAAAAAAAGCTATTGCTATGATTCGACAATTTGGGTTGCCAACCTTTTTCATTACTCTTTCCGCTGCTGAAACTAAGTGGAATGCACGTTTAGTTATCCCTTCCCTTCTATTAGACAATAGGGCTATAAGCGAGGAAGAAGCGGCAGCTCTTTCCAGCTCCGAAAAGGCTCGGTTAATCCGATCCGATCAGTGACGTGCTCTCGATATTTCGATTACAGGTTGCGACAATTAATAAAATTATTCAAAACCGATATTTTTTGGGAATTCAATCTTTCCCATTTTTATTGAAGAATCGAATTCCAGCTCAGAGGATCTCCGCACTCTCATGGCATGTACTGGCTTGCTGGTGCTCCTAATCTCGAAGACGCCGAAAATACCGAGCAAGTAATAAACTTTATCGATAGGTTTATTACTACAAATGGAGACGATCCTGAGCTACAAGAAGTAATTCAGTATCAACGCCACAAGCATAGTGCTTCCTGCCTGAGAGAGTTACGCGGACAGGAGTTCTGCCGATTCAATATGCCATATCCCCCTATGCCCGAAACGCTTCTTTTGCATCCAATGGAAGAAAACTAAGTAAATGTTGAAGAACATAAAACTTTGTTCAAAAAAATTAAGGAAGCTTTAAGGACCATTTTTAATGAAGACGCAGCTTTATATAATAATTTTGATTATTTTCTGACCCACCTTGAAACTAATTTTGAAGCCTATAAATTAGCCTTACGTTCCAGCTTGAAAAAGCCACAAATTTTTCTTCTCAGACAATTCTCCGACCGATTGCTCAATGCTTATAATAGAGATATTCTAGGCTTACACAGAGCTAATATGAATATTCAATTTATCCTAGATGCTTACGCCTGTTGTAGTTATATTATTAACTACATAAACAAATCGAACAGAGGCGTATCGCAGTTGCTCCGTGAAGCCATGGCAGAAATAAGCCATGGGAATATTTCTATTAAAAGGAAATTACAGCCTCGGGAATAAGTTTATTAACGCTACAGAAATATCGGCCCAAGAAGCAGCTTAAAATATTTTGGGTCTGCATATGTCGGAGGCAAGTGAAGGTACTATTTTTATAAACACTTGCCATCCAGACAAACGAGTTAGATTGACTCGCTCAAATGAAGAATTAGAGCGACTACCGAACAACTCGGTGGATATTTTTTGAGCGTAATATTCTTGACCGATATGTGCAAAGGCATGCGCAGTTGGAAGGAATTTGTTTAGCCGATTTCGCGGCTTGGTACAGATTTGTCAAGCAAAATGCACGATCTGCCGCTTATCATAGGGAAGACTATGATGAAGCAAATGCTGTTGAGGTAGATGACGAAGATGAAGTTTCTGAGCAAAGCTATCCACTGATGGATGGGTCTGGTTGCGTTAAGAAACGCAGGCATCCCCTGATTCTAAGGTGGGTTCGCTTTAGCATTAACTCTTCACCTTCCGATTATTTCCGAGAGCATTTAATGCTCTTCTATCCTTGGCGAAATGAAGAAGCTAATTGTCTTTCCAACGACATTGAAGACACATTCCGAGTAAACCATGAAGCCATTAAGGCAAAAAAAAGGAACTATGATGTGTTTGATGATATGGAGTTGCAAAGAGTTCTTTAAGATTTGCAAGAGGATAGGGGAGATCATGCTCCTGATGCGGAAGAACCTGCCTCCCAATTTTTAGACGAAGAGTTTAGAGCTTTGGCAGAACCAAATATAGAGCGGGACGTAAATATTCTTCAGGATGACAACGCGATAAATAACCCTGAAGAAGACGGCGAACTTCAAATAATTAGACTCCCCCCGTTAGTTTCCAATGATGACCTTTGTTCGCTAACTCGGTCCCTCAACTACAAGCAAAGACAATATTATGCACATGTGATGCATAATGTTGTTTGTAAAAATATTTTTAACGAATATGTTGGTGGAGGGGCCGGTGTAGGAAAAAGCAGACTGATTTCTACCATCTATCAGTCTGTGACTTGGCGAGCAAACAAACTTCCTGGTGCTACGGATTCGGCAAAGGTTTTATTATGTGCTCCAACTGGAAAAGCTGCTTTTGGAATTGGAGGACTGACACTTCATTCAGTGTTTTCTCTTCCAATTAATCAAGCTTCAGGTCCCTTGAGACCTTTAAGCAATGATACTTTAAATACAATTCATTGCAAGTTGATTGATCTCCAATTAATTATAATTGATGAAATTTCTATGGTTGGTTCTAAAATGCTTTCATTTTTGGATCAACGGCTTCGTCAAATTTTCCGAAGCCCTGACTTAAGTTTTGGTGGAAAATCAATTATAGTTTTTGGAGATCTAAAACAGCTTTCCCCAGTTGGAGACAGTTGGATATTTTCGGAGAGGACAAATGATCCTTATAGCGTTTTAGCAGGAAATAGCTTATGGAGCAACGTTGAGTATTTTGAGCTCACAGAAATAATGCGCCAAAGAGGCGATCATGCATTTTCTCAAGCCCTGAATCATTTATCTGAGGCTTGCATGACAATTGCAGATATAGAGCTCCTTAAACAAAGAGTTGTTTCACCCAGCGAAGTTCCTGATGATGCCATTCATTTATTTTCTTCTAACGAAGAAGTTAACAATTACAATTCCATAAAACTAGCGCAAATTGAGACGGAAGAGTTGATTTCCACTGCTGTTGATACAGTGAAAACTGCGAACATATCTGCACGAAACAGAGAAAACACGTTAAAATATGCTCAAAATATGAAAACCTCTGAAACACAGGGTTTGCCATATAATCTTCATCTCAAAACAACTGCTAAATATATGGTAACCGTCAATATAGACACAAGTGACGGACTTGTAAATGGAGCAACTGGTCAGCTGATGCAAATTGATCATTGCTTAGTGAATGGCTCAAATTTAGTAACGCGACTTTGGATTAAATTTTTTGAACCCACGGTTGGCGCTATCGCCAGATCAAGGGTTCGGAACAGTCCCGATCCCGAATGGACTCCAATATTAAAAGCCTCTCGAGTTTTTCAATGTGAAAGATCCGAAAATGCTTTTGTTGACCGAAAGCAATTCCCAATTGTTCCTGCTGAGGCTATTACCATCCACAAAAGCCAAGGAGCAACATATAGCAAAATCGCCGAGCATCTTAAAAGAGGCATCAAGCGAGTTTCGCTATATGTTGGATGCAGCAGAGCTACTAGCTCATCAGGACTTTTCCTTCTAGGCGACTTTGTTCCTCCAACAAGATTTGGAGCCCCAAATGTCCAAGACAAGCTTAAAAAGTTAAGAGAGGAAAAGTTCTTGACTACGCATTATGAAGTTTTGGTCAGAAGTAATGAAGAAATTTCCCTATATTACCAAAATGTTGAGTCCCTTCGAAGCCATCGCGAAGATATTTTTAACGACCCTATTATTTGCAAATTTTCTTTGTTTTGTCGAAACTTGGACTCTTCCCAGCGAAGACTTTTCTTTACAAGGTTTTCACATTATAAGAAGAATTGATAGCAATCGATTGAATGGTATTGGCAAAAATGGAATTATGATTTATGCCAAGCAAAATATTGCCGAAAATGTAGTTTTCTTGTTTGAGACAAATAAGTCTTTAAGCTCAAGAACTACATACCAATCAATTGCCTTCAAATATCTCGATACATCCTTTATTGTTGTTTATAGGAACCCTGCTTTTCCTATAACACAATTTTGAAATGAAATTTTGGCGGATGTTGAAAGGATACGCAACTTGGAAAATAATAGCAAATTGGTTATTTTAGGAGATTTTAATATATGCAGATCTACAACCACTGATCGACTGGAGGAAGCTTTAAATAAAGTTAACCTTATTCCAATCAATAATTGTGCAACTACAAAACATTTAACGCAAATTGATTGGATATTTGCTGAAAATGAGCTTGGGAATGCTGTGGCTCTTACGTACAAAACGACCTATAGTCATCATGATGGAATTTTTCTTAAATATAGCTAAGATTTTTTTATTAATTTATTTATTAATTTATTAACTTATTTATTCATTTATTAATTTATATGAATTATATATATTTTATTATTTAAATATAAGATTTTTATATTATTTAAGGATTGTAATAAATTGTTTGTAATAATGTGCAATATAAATTATGTTCAAGCATTGAACACTATGTTTTATAGAAATTCTTAAGTTAGAGTTTCAAGGGATCGAACCCATGAAATACGAGTCAAACAGATGGTTCCAAACCGATCCCCTGCAGCCTAACACAAACAAATACATAAGTGGTGCGCTTATCGCACTGGAGAAAGGGTCGCATAGCAGGTCAACGTGCAGTGCATTGATAAGTAGTTTTAAATAGTTTTAAGATTCTCATGTATCGTACTTATAAGAGAACTTCACCGAATAAAATCAGTTTTGAAACGGAACTCATTGGAGTACAACCTTAATTTTGGGGCTCCTCTTAACATTTGGTCCTTCGGGGCACCCTGACGTTTTCCCCCCTGTGGTAAGAGACTCAGGGTTAAAAAACTGGCACCTATAAGTGGCTGTAGAGAAAATGCTCAGCCCAGGGTAGCTAAAAAATAAGACTGCGATCTGGGTAAAAAAGAGCCCAGTTTAAAAACCGTAGTCCTCTGTTGTTTCCCCCCAAGAGGTAAGGGACACAGAGAATAAAATTATATAAATGCACAATGGGCATAAAATAAAAAAAAAAAATTATAAAAATGAGTCAAAAAAAAAAAAAGGCTCAAGGAGTATTCTCAACCGTATTTTGGGGCTCCTATTGGCACCTAAATAGTGGCTAGATGTGCATTGACACAGTCAGTCAAAGGTAGCTAAGATGGCTGCGAACTGGGCATAAAAGAGCTCAGTGTAAAATCGTAGTCCTCTGTCGTTTCCCCCAAGTGGTAAGGGACACAGAGATTGAGAATTGCCATCGAGCAATAAGTGCGTTTTTTGTTTAGCGCACGGCTATCCGAGGCCTAAGTCGGAATATTTATTGAAAATCTTTGAGCTGGAATTCAGCCATCGGATCTCCAAAGCGATACGGCGCAAGGAGTTAAAATCACAACTTGTGTAAAAAAAAATATATGTTTTTCCGGAACAACACCGGAAATTCATAAATATTGAAAAAAAAAATACGGCGTGTTCGAGGCCAAATATCGAGCAAAAAGAAAAAGTCGGGTTCCTGGGAACAACGACAGCCAAAGTCTTTGGCATTCTGTACGGCGGGACCAACGTCTGCGGCAGGACCACCGGCGAGTAGAAGAACAGCATCAGCGGCAGAAAAAACAACGAGCTACACCATCAGCAGCATCAAGAGCGGATCCTTTTACATCATTTGCAGGAGGAACACGCATCAAAAAGAAAATTTAACAACTGTATGGTATGAAAAAAAAAAAGTATTTACAATTTAAAAAATAATGATTAAAAAAAAATATCGATAAAAAAGATATTAATTATCAATTAAATTCAATTAACAAAAAAAAAAATTAAAATTTGAAAAGAAATTAGCCCTCAGTAAAACAAAAATTTTAAAATTACAGTCCACTAAAAAACCGAAGAAAAAATTAATTTTTCAAAGTAAATCTAAATGAAAAAATATACTAAGGCACTTTTGAGGCCCCCTGCAGGATGTTCAAACATTAGGTTGAACATAACATATAAAAGATTGAATAATTTTAAAATTTAAATTAAATAATTCTTGCACAAATTACTAAAAGAAAAAAATGTATACAGTCCACTAAAAATTATAATCGAAGAAAAAGTTAAAGTAACATCAAATTTATTCAAAAAATATTAATCAAAAACACATTAAATTTACGCCTCTTTTTGTGGCCCTTTCCAGAATGTTCAAGCATTGAACACTATGTTTTATAGAAATTCTTAAGTTAGAGTTTCAAGGGATCGAACCCATGAAATACGAGTCAAACAAATGGTTCCAAACCGATCCCCTGCAGCCTAACACAAACAAATACATAAGTGGTGCGCTTATCGCACTGGAGAAAGGGTCGCATAGCAGGTCAACGTGCAGTGCATTGATAAGTAGTTTTAAATAGTTTTAAGATTCTCATGTATCGTACTTATAAGAGAACTTCACCGAATAAAATCAGTTTTGAAACGGAACTCATTGGAGTACAACCTTAATTTTGGGGCTCCTCTTAACAATTAAGTTATTATAATATTCCATCTCGTGGATTGAGACCTTGTTGTGGTGAGGGGGCTAAGTATGTGTGGATTAATAACATTTATCACGGAAACTAGCATCAATCCTTTGTTTTATCTTTTTCAATGATTTGTTTTTATGAAAACATTAAATTAGTAAGTATTTTAGCTAAAAAAAAGATCTTTGAATTTACCGACAACAATTGCAACAATAGTTTATTTGCTCTGATATAAAAACATAAATATCTATCAATATTTAAAAGAAAATTATTTGATACTAGTCCCCTAAAATCATGCCTAATTTATACCTGAGTTGGTCTGCATATTTTAAAAATAGTTTAAAGCGTTTTTGTATTAATTTCTTCATCCAAATCCTAAGTAATGTCGAGAAATCTCGCACTCGAAGGCTATTCAAGGAAAAGGTGCATTGAACTGCGGCCTGGGAAAGGACAACAAATTCGGAGCTTGTCTGGGAATTCACAAAACCCTGAGCAAAAAAAAGAGTACACAAGAAGTATAAAAAAAAAAAGTAAGCTAAAGGGTAAACTTTGATTCAGGAATCAGACTGGTAAGGAAAAAGCCAGTCCTAATTGCATTTGCAGCCGCACAATCGAGTGGTTTTGTGATAAGTCATCCTCCTGAAACTTCAGACAGGGGATGCAGTCTCAGCACGAGAGATTGCAGATTTTTCGGGGCTATGCAGTAATTTTTTTTTATAGTTTTTTGTTTTTTTTTGGCATTTCACTTATGATTAATGAAGACAGCCAAAAGGGGTGGAAACAGAACAGTCAACTTTAATATCCAACGTAACGTATCGTAGCTGGATCAAATATCAATTATGACAAACACCTCGTAGTTTCCCTTCTCCGGTTCCTGGACAATTTGCATGGCCGAATATGTGATGGCCTTCACCTCAGTGCCCTGCGGATGTTTTCCCAGCTCGAACGGTTCTCCGTAGCATCGGCAGACGATCGTAAATGTGTCAAGATCGAACTTTGTGATATCCAGCTTTTTGCAGACTAAATATGGCTCCGCCGAGAAGAGGAACAGCAGCTCATCGAGAAAATGAAACAGAAGCCCCTCCAGATCATCACCTTGGGCCTCGATTTCGTAGCACTGCTCCACGGAGACGTATTCCAATTCGGTCATGTATCCAAACATGGCCACTCCACATTGTTCGAAGGCTTCCTTTATGCTAGTTCCCCATCCATGAAGCTGAACATCGGCCGTGTGGTCCAAATATTCATACTTGGTCTCCGGCAGCAGAAAGTTCTCCTTGCTGAATTCAACCTCCATTATTTGATAAATTACAGATTAAAATCAACTTTAGCCGCTTAACTAAATATAAACAAATGTGCTGGGGATGTCAAGTGTGCCCGGTCCAAAAAAAAAATTATTATAGGTTGTCAAGGTATTCAGTTAAATGGCAGCTGTAGGATATAGTCGGCAGATCCTTATAAAAGTTGGTATATCGTATTATTTTGCCAAAAATAGAACCCATAGAAAATCCCCACTTTCTAGCTCAAAAAACACCAAAGTTATGCCATTTCCGATCAATCAGTTATATGGCAGCTATAGGATATAGTCGGCCGATCCGTTTCGACTTATATACTGCGTGCAAAGGAAAGAAGGGTGTGTGCAAAGTTTCAAGACGATAGCTTTAAAACTGAGAGACTAGTTCGCGTAGAAACAGACAGACATGCTCATATCAACTCAGGAGGTGATCCTGATCAAAAATATATATACTTTATAGCGTCGGAGATATCTCCTTCACTGCGTTGCACACTTTTGACCAAGATTATAATACCCTCTGCAAGGGTATAAAAAGAGGTTAAGGTTCTTTTTTGCGAGGATGCAGGCTCGCCTTTTACCTGTTGTATCGGCTTTACAGAGCCTATACTCCGACGCCCCCAACCCAAGAATCCTGTCTCCAAAGGTCCAGAGTTCCTGACAATGGGCCACATCAGCTCAACTCTCGGTGAGGTAGAGTAGGAGGGCAGCTATCGCCGCATTACTGTGGTGGAGGTTTATCTGCAAGATCGTCAGAAACATTCTTCAGATTCTCCACCACAGTAATCTCTGCTTCCGTCCCGGAGCTCAGCAATGCGTCCCCCTCCATCCCGACTAATCTAAGGGCCCTTGCCAAGTCGCTCTCCTTCGAGATGTACTCTCTGGGGGCACCTCTTCGGTCGGCTCCTCTAAGTCTGGCTCTTATGCGTCTGCCTCCAGCTCGATGCCTCCAGTTTTGCTCCTGACATAAGACTTTTATACCGGGACTGTAAAGTGTTTAAAGCCATACTTTATACGGTGCCCCGTCTCCTCCAGGATCTTCGCGATCCCGTGAGGACAACCTGTCTCCGCAGTCCTATCGCATCCTCCATCTTTGCGACTCTCCAGTCCACCGTGGGAGGCGTTGGGTTGCACATCTTTATCACCGTGTTAGGGGCGGCAAGCTTTTCGGTGAGCCATACTCGCGCCCTCGGCTTGCTTGGGATCTCAGCCCAGTTAACCGCCATCAGTTTTGCAGCAGGGTAGACTTCTCCAAGCGAGGCTATCATACGCTTAAATAATTCTACCGAACGCGCGTCTTGGCATGCTATCACCTTCACGCTACCTGGAACCCGCTTGCGTCTTCGCATTGCGGTGGGGGTCCCCCGCACCTCAGCACTTGTTTACCACCTATCGCCAAAGGTTCTGATGGATCAGGCCATCCATAGATCCTTTGTCCAGGACTCCAAGGAGCGTTCTTCCCTTCGAGATCTCGGCGAACAAACGGACGGCTGCGGCTGGACCTTCTTTTTCTTCGCTTGGGGCGCTTCTCTTTCTGTAGACCTTTACCTTTTGGGACTTTGCGCGATTTCCTTCGTAGAGACTACTCCAGCCTGCTTCTTCGGCTCCAGCTTTACTCCCGCCTGTTGGAAATGGAAAAGGTGTCCTTGGCTTAATTAAAAGGTGGTCAAAAGAATTTGACGACCTCTATATTATTAAAAGTTTTTTTTATTTCTTGGGTCCATCTGATACGATTCATATGCAGTGCTGCCAACTTAGCCTTTTACCGGCCAGATCTGGCATTTTTAAACCGTCAAATGCAGAAAAAATTTCGAGCTAGCTGCTGGCAGGAAATTTTGCATTTTTTAATATTAATCTAGCCACCTAAAGTATTATTTAAAATTTGAACAGCACTCCTTAAACGTGTGGATTCGGAAAGTAATCACCGATTTAAAGCGTAAGCTTCGTTTGTGATTACATTACTATAGTTTCCTTTGTCAAACGCGGAAGTCGAACGAGTTTTTAGCCAGACGAACATTGTAAAATCCAAGCTGAGGAACTTTGAAACACTTAATTCGGTATTACACATACGGTTATTATCATTTTTAGCACAATAATAATAACTATAAATTTGTTGCAAGGAACCTTGCAAGGAAGTGAGGAAAGGATAAGTCTGCTGGCAGACTGGCAGAAAGGATAAGTCTGCTAGCTGGAAGACACCTTACCGACTCCCAAAGTCGCAACCAACAGGCGTGGTCCTGCGACACAAGGAAAGGTCGACTCGCGTACTCGCGTTCAAGTCAGAGACCGAGTGAGAGCACCCCGAGCACGAGGAGTAGCAGCGGCGACGGAAACAACCCAGAGGCGGCGCACCCAAAACAACTCAAAAAGGACTGTGAGGAGATTTAGTCTCCCCACACGCTAAGACAGATAGCGGGGGGCAAAGGGGGGGCGGAGGGGTCGAGGAGGCGGAAAAAAGGGGTCAACCACCGGCCATCAACCTGGCAGCCCAAGGGAATGTCGCCAGGATCAGTACGGGGGGTTGGGGAAAGGTGAAAGCCAGTTACCGTGGGTTCCGGCGAAGGGCTACACGTGGGAGGACGGAACCCACATGGAACGTTACGGTGGCCGGTGAAAGGGTAAACGCCGGCACCCGGGGGAAGAAGGAATCGACGTGGAACAGAACGGTTCCCGGAGCAACGTGGGGAAAGTAGTCCAGAGGGGGATACAGCACGATGCGCAGGCGTGCCTTAGAAAGTGTGGCGGAGTGAGCAGCAAAGGAGCGGCAAGGACCAAAGGGGGGGTTGCGACGCTGAGTGCAGCGGGCCCTGGAAACCCACCGGTGCACCACATACCAGCAGCAGAGATCCGTGGCCGGGGGAAACGAAGGGCCACGGACGGTGACCCGCCAACGGGAAAGTGGCGTGATTCTGGAAGCTGGATTAACGGCAGGAGCAGAATCCGGGAGGATTAACGGGCGCTCCAGCAAGTATAAAAGGAGGCCCATTGGAGCGGCTCGAAACGAGTCTTTTTAGGGTGGGGAAATCGAGTTGGGCCATTCTCGAACACGGCTGGTAGCCTTGCAAGAAAGTGAGATAAAGGATACGTCTGGCGTATGCCCTACCGACTCCTGAAATCGCAACAAACAGGCGTGATCCTGCGAAACAAGGATAGACCGACTCGGGATCGCACGCCCGGTGTGCACGAAACGTAAAAGACGAGACACAAGACAAAACCAGGGTGGGGAGATCGAGTTGAGCCACTCCCGAACACGGAAGGTAACCTTGCAAGGAAGTGAGGAAAGGATAAGTCTGGCGTATGCCTTACCGACTCCTGAAATCACAACCAACAGGCGTGGTCCTGCGAAACACGGAGGCCGACTGGGTACCGCACGCCCGGTATTCACGAGACGTACAGGACAAGGGAGACAAGGACCCGTTGCTGGACGATTTCCTCTACGAGCCCGGGGCGTCAGAGTCAAGTAGGGCCATTCCCGAACACGGCAGGTAGCCTTCCAAGGAAGTGAAGAAAGGATAAGTCTGGCGTACGCCTTACCGATTTCTGGAATCGCAACCAACAGGCGTGGTCCTGCGAAACAAGGATCGGCCGACTCGGGAACTCGCGCCCAAGTCAGCCCCACCACTACAAGCTCGGGTTCGCCGGTGTAGCGGGAGCGCGACATACGGTCAGTCTCACGGCGGCTTACAAACCTGGCACCGGAGCGTATGCACGGTGTCCCGGTGTAGCGGAGACGTCACACGGCAACTTCCAAACCTGCCGCGGAGCGTATGCACGGTGTCCCGGTGTAGCGAAGGCGACATGCATAGGCAACTTCCAACCCTGGCACCGGAGCGTATGAACGGTGTCTCGGTGTAGCGGAGGCGGCAGTCAGCAAACAAACTCCCAAACCTGGCACCGGAGCGTATGCACGGTGTCCCGGTGTAGTGGAGGCGACAGACCGGAGCGTATGCACGGTGTCCCGGTGTAGTGGAGGCGACAGACCGCAGCTAACCTCTAATCCCGGCCCGCCGGCGCGAATGCACGGATATTCTCGGGAGTAGGGGTCGAAATATCACTGCCAATCGTCTTACCTATCCTAAACAACCCGGAGAGGACGCCGACGACGGAGCCAGCAGAAACGGAAGGAGCAACGAGGAAAAGAGAAGGAAAGCCTTTTGTAGTGTAAAGAGGTCTCAAAATAAAGAGTGTGGATACTTCATGCTATTTGTGTTATTTTCTGGGCTTGGGCAATCACGTCGAATCTAAAAATTCGGTGGAACCGATCCGCGAAACTCTGTAAGCTAGCCGCGGCAAAGTGTGGCGAGCGGAAGCAGAAAAAACAGTTCGTTACAAACTGAACGGTCGGAAATGACCCAACTTTCGTGTTTTTGAAAATAGAAAGTTGGAATTTTATACATGTTAGATATTTAGTCAGTTGACCTGTCCTACCAACTTTGGTATTTTTGAATAATTGGTATTGTGAATAATTATAAATTGGTGATGATGATATTCTCATAATGATCGGCCAACTATATCCGAAATTTGCGATATATATCCGGTTTTAGCTGCTAGGGTATATCACATATCATCATATCGGGCTCCTCCCGAAGTTTGCCTTTTTTTTCGCGGCACCAGCTAGCATTCCTGCAATTATCATAAAACTTACAGGCCCAGATGACCAATGAGCGCCCGGAAAACGATTTATTATAATTTTTTATTTTGCTGAGAGGCTAAGAGGAATAAGTAGAAAAATTTAAAATATTTTATTTTAAATTTGAACGACAGGAAAGAGAGTTGATAGAGTAGAGACCATTGTAGCTCAAACATAAAACCCTAAGAGGGTCGTGTTGTGCATTTGTCAAACTACAATGGCTTAGGAAAAGAGGACTTAAGTTTCTAGTCCTTTTGTTAGGAATATTGAAGTTTAAGTGTGTTAGTAAATGCTGTTTTTATGTTTTTATTTTATGTTTTAATTTTAGTTTTTATGTAGTTTTAAATTAATAATGAATAATGAATATAATGAATACATTGTTAACTGAACATTGATTGACACTTATCGAGCTCAATGAAATCAATATTTCCCTCAGAAGTGTACGAGTCGTTTGTACCAATTATGTTATGTACTTTTGAGGCACTTCGAAATTGTGCCAACATTTAGTTGCCCGTCGCACTTCATAACTGTGAATATAAAAAAAGTTTTTCTTCAGTTGTGGCAGCGTGTTTGCCTACAACATTCTCCACCTGCACAGCTCGTGGGTTCTGACGAAACCGATGCGGCAAGTTGCTGCCCACAACGGTCCGTCACTTTGTAGATGTCTCTGCACTCCTGTAATGATGAAGGTCACCGATCAAGACCAGGTGGTGGCCACGATCAGTGACGATGATGCTGCTGATCCTCTTTTTGTAAGCAGGTAGCCGGGTCGTGGCTCCAGTTATTCCTCCAACGGTGATTAGAAATAAAACACTAGACTTGGAAGCGGTGCTTTTATTCTTCGGCTGTCAGCTCGGAACTAATTAACATAAGAGAAGGAACGCCCGTCGTAAGACCATATGCGTCTTCCGTCTTCGTGTCCTTATCTTAGATCACCGTTGCATTGTTAACTACTCTCCTTTTCAAGACATGGACTTCCTCGGCCATATCCATGTTAGCAAGGATTTGAGTCACCACTATCGAGGCTCTGCTTCGCCGCCCGATAAATCTTTATCTTTATCAATACGCAGAACGCGAAGCAGTTAAGCGCTGCTGCAGCTAGCATTTGGTTGTAAGCAATTGCAACTCCGTTATGTGCTGCGGGTTTTTTTCGTTTAGTGAAAAAAGGACAGGCTTAAAAGGGAGTGGAGTCTGAGAGCGTTTTGTTGCGGTGGCGAGCCTGCATGGGTTATCCTTGAATCGCTGCGAATGGTAAGTCGTATCCTATGACGTGAAAGCGTGTGATATTTGGCGTATGGTATGTGTGCGATTGGAAAAGATACATATGATCTACCATTCAAACTAAATATTGATTTTACAAAATTCAACAATTTCTTACTAGCTAGTATTTTTATCTTAGCCACATTAAGCAGCAAGTTAGCCTTTGTGAAACCCTCTTTCAGAATCGCCTTTAGGACATTAGTGTTAACTTTAAATGATTTACAACATTTACTTTTGAAAGAGTGAGACCAGATACGTTATCTAAACTTTAAACAATTTAAACTATTGAATACGGTTGTGTGAGCGTTCTTCTGAGCCAGCAATTCGACATCGATGGTAAGAATCTACCTCTGCAAGTTTTCAGAGTTAGGGTACCTACCACAAATTGGTACACTAAGCCTGGGAAACAATATTTTTTGGTGGCCCTTATTGAATATTGTCTTTGGGGACTACCGTCCCATTAATTAGGACCGTTGTCCCAGTATCAGCTTTGACCCTGTTCTCGACATACAAAGGAGTAAGCTTATCTTCCAATCTCTTGTTGGTTTTTACTAAAACTTTCTCACCTACGTTAAGTACCCTATTCTGTCGAGTTGGATTGTCACGATTTAACTGCTCCTGCTGTGCGTTTTTAAGGTTCATAATTATGTCTTAATTATTATACAATGTTGTACTATTGTATAGTCTCCTGAAGGAATATTTACGTGACATCGTCTATTTTCCTCTCCAATTTTAGACACATGGCAATTTCTTTAAGAGTACTGTGGAATCTTTCCACCTGTCCATTTGATGTACTGTGTAAAGGTGGGGCAGTTGGTGGGGCGAAATTCCTAATTCCTGCTTTAATGGGTGCCTATTATATTTTGCTTTCTGACAAATCCTGCAGTTTAGAACGATTTCAGTTGCTATTTGCCCATTTTTGGAACATAATAGTCAAGCAGCACTTGATTAATATTTTCCTGGGCAGCTCTGTGAGCCTTGTTATGCTCCACAACTAGTATTTCTTTTTGCTTGTCCGGTCTAATAACTTCCGACACCCAATACTTACAATACCAAAATCTAGTGGCCGGGAAGAGCCGAACCAGACTATCTTGAATACGGGCCAAAACTGGAAGCTTACAATGTATGGCGTTCACGACGTTGGGCTTTACTACGTCTTTCACTAAGAACACCAATGTCTCCCAATCAGAAAAATCAATTTGATCGCGAGTCTTAGTATCGAACACAATAAATAGTCGCTTATTTGACGTGGACGCCTCCTCCAATATGATTTGGTTTTGAAAACATGATTTGGTTTTGACTGGCTTTTCCGTGGCCTCAATAACAAGTGTTTATGACTCTTCACTATGAATAGTGGCTCGATCCGACTCCGCTGAACTTTGCGAATACGAATTTGAATACGTTGTGGCGACAAAGCGTCCGCCACAGAGTTTTCCTTTCCTGGCTTATACATGAGCTTTGCACCACTTTCTTCAATGCGGGCCTTCCAGCGCTTGAGTTTTGAATTTGGATTCTTATCAGAAACCACAAATATAAGGGGCTGATGGTCCGTAAATATGTTTATGTCACTTTTTCTATGAGATAGTGACGAAGACTATCCAATGCCCATACAATTGCTAGTAATTCTCTTTCATTCATGGCATAATTTAATTCCCTATCATTCAACGTTCTGGATATCATCGTTATAGGCCTATTTCCCTCAGACAAAACTGCACCTCTGCCAAAGGATGAAGCCTCAGTTGTCAGATCAAATGGTCGCGTAAAATTTGGGTAATGGAGGATAACGTCCTCTGAAGCAAGAATATTTCTGAGCTTGTCAAATGCGCTTAACTGGGACTCACCAATGCTCACCGAAATGCCTTTTGAACGGTATTCGCTGACCCTGCCACCTTCGCCCTTCAGTAACTCTGTCATAGGTCTCGCAATTTATGCGAAATATTTGATGAAGCATCGATAGTAACTCGCTAAGCCCAAGAACGATCTCAGCTCGAACAAATTACTTGGCTGTTTAAAATCCTTGATGGCTTTTGCCTTGTCCTGGCTTGTCTAGTACCCTCCTTTGTCACAACAAAACCGAGGAAGTCGCACTTTCTTTAAAAAAAGTGTGACTTTTGCCTGGATACTCGCATGTTGGCGTCTTGCAGGCACTTTAAAACATCCGCAATATGGTCAACATGAGATTCTTCAAATTCTGAAAAGACAATAACGTCATCCACATAGACGTAACAGATCCTTCCTATTTTCTCCCGGAGGACATCGTCTATTGCCCTTTGAAAAATGCTTGAGGCAATCTTTAGTCCGAAGGGTAGCTGTTAGAACTCGTACTTGTTTTCATTGACCGAAAAGGAAGTTTTCTCCCAATTCCGTAAGCTCTATCTGGTGGTCGAGGGTAATGAAAAATTTGGCCCTTCCCAGATTCGACAGTATCATATTTAAAGATTTAATGATTCAGTAGCAATATTTTTAAAATTTAATTTTCTAAAATCGACTGCTAAGCGTTTATTGGCCGATCCCGAAGCGTCGGAGCCCTTTTTACCTACAACCCATATGGGGTTATTGTAGGGAGACCGAGATGGTCGAATACTGTCATTTTTTGGTAAGTCCTTGATCTCCTGATTGACAAAATCGGCAGCACCGATCGGAAACGGGTACAGTTTTGAATAAACTGGCTCATTATCCTCTGTCCGAATAGTCGCTACAACATTTGTGTTGAACGGCAACTTCTTATTTGGGTCAGCAAAAGCCCCTGAGTATTAAGACATCATCTGCTGAAAACTTCCTTGCGAACTGTTGGGGGCACGACAATATCCTCAATATTCGTGAAGTTAAACTGAGTGCAATTTTGAAAGTGCAGATCCTCACGTCCCCCATTAAATCTAATAGAATTGCTTTTAAGATCAATGGTCGCACCTACGTGAGCTAAAAGGTCAAGGCCACTTATGACGTCAAAAGTTGGCATTTGTGTTTTATTTTTCGACCCCATGAAGCGACTTGACAGTAAATGGAGAATCAACGGGAATTGAATTCGGCCACCCAATCTCTCTCTTGATGTAGCTTTTAGAGGCTCCCGTGTCAACTAGAAACTTTCGTGGTTCCCCCGCTATTGTTCGTTGGACGAACGGAAGCAGGGACGATCCCCATTAAAAATGCACGGCATTACTTTCATAGCCCGTTTTTTCTTCATCGTCTATGTCATCTACCGCTTCAATAACAATCTGATTATAAAAATCCTCGGTTTGGCCACCCTTATCTTCTTCACACAAATGATTAACCCTTTGACGCCTAAAGTCAGACAACCTTTTAGAGTTCATCGGTCTCTTGTGTAAATTCTGTGGCTGTGCATCCAGTGCCTGCAGCGCGGAAGAACCTTGAGAGCGCTAAAAAGCTTGTCGCTTGACGGAATTAAGACTATGTTGGATCTACGTCCATCTTATCTAAAGGACTACTATTAACAGCGGTTCTTCGACCTTAATCCCTGGTAAAATATGGATTTTCCACCCCTTTTTAGATATCTGTTTGTGGTTGGAATTGGGTGTCCCTTGTAACGGACTACTCTGGGCCTGCCTAAGATGTTTCTCCTCTATGGTCCTGGCATACTGTGTGGCAAAGGCATGCCTCTCGTGGGTTGCCTCTATTTCCTGAGCCATTGCCAAGGCTGATGGCAAGTCCCTAGGCTGAGCAGCAAAGAGCACGTCCGTTAAGTTTCTCTTCAGCCCGGAAATAAATACATGTAGGGCGTCAGCCATATACTTTTCATTCATAAATCGAGCATGGCTCGATGTCATAGTTGTCTTATTTGTTAGGAGTGTCAGCTTCTTCTCAACCTCCTCATAAAACTGTGTAGTAGACATCTGCCCCTGCCTTAGTGTTGTGAGCTCTTGCTCGAGCAAGTATAATGGACGCTTATCAGAATAGGTGAAATCAAGGCGGCTTATAATAGCATCAAAATTAAGAACTGTATCAAAGGATGAAAGGATAGTATCAGCAGATCCCCTATCTTGTTACGGATTATGAGAACAGCCTGATCATTTTTAGAACTATAGGAGTTCTAAAATTAGTTCTAATTTTTAGGAACTCATCCCCAGCTGATCCTCTTATAGAAGGATCAAACCGTATACCGAGGTATATCGTCAAGCCGTCTGAACAATTCATATGATGCTAGTGCTGCCTGTTGCCAAGAAACATATTTATCCTGTGACCTATCAAACTCTGGCAATAATTTTACCACATCGAGGCCTTCGTCACAAGGCACATTACCGGATACAGTAACAGGCAAGAATGCTGTAATATCAGGAGCGGGTATTGTCGCAGCGCTAAACCTATCAGTGACTTCCCCCAATTTCTCTTCGAACTCTTGTTTCTGCACCTGCAATGCGGCCTAAACCGCTGCATTAATGATTGCCTGTAGGTTTTGTGGGTCTATACTTTGTTCCTGTACCATGCGTTCGGCGGCCTCTTCTGATAAAGCGAGGTTGCTTAGCTGAACAACCAAGTCCTCAGACTCTGAGTCGTTCATACAATCGCTATCAAGTCTCAACAATATTGAACCTTCGCCAAGCTAGGCGCTAATCTTGGCGCTTATCTATTTACCGTACTCTTAAACGCGAAATGGATTTTACTGATTACCGTGACACACAAAGAAATAAATTACTCTAACTTCTTGACTTTAATGCCGACACTGTTTTCAAAAATAAATGTTTTATAAGAAATAACAAAATTTAAATATATTCTTTTCTTATCGTTTCTTTTATTTTTTTCTGGCAATTCATACAAAAAGGCTTTAGTTACATGGATCTCTAGAAGTTTTCCTTCTTCTCTTTCTTCTGTGCGGTCCGGTTTTAATGTACCAGTTTTAAGCTGATGATTTCGTTTTTCCACGTGTCTTCGTGGCCTCCACGTGGCTTTAAGATCTCGTCGTGGTCTTCAAGGGCTGCAGGAGGGTAGCACCGTGGCACGTGCTGCTCATGGGTATGTTTGTTCTGATGTACCCGTTACGGCAAGTTGCTGCCTACAACGGCCGGTCACTTAGTAGGTGCCTCGCAGTCGTGTTGTGATGCGAAGTACCGATCGAGACCAGGAGATGGATACGATCAGTGATGATGACGCATACCCCTTCTAGTAAACTGGTAGCCGGGACGTGGCTCCAGCTATTACTATTGCGGTAATTGGCAAAGAAATACGGTGTCTTTAGTAGGGGTGCCTTTATTCATTCACTGTGACTCAGAACTGAATAACTTAAGAGAGGACGAGCTTAATCGCAACCCTAACTCGATCGCGCACAGATCGCGGCCGACGACCAGCACCCGTCATAAGACATCATGTGCTGTTCGTCTTCGTGCTCTTGGCTCCGATCCCCGTTGCATTGTTAACTTATATGGCTCATGCTGACCCCAGCTTTCTGGGAACAGCATGTATGGGCGTTCTTTATCATTTCCCTCTATCGCTTCATCTTGAGCAAGCTTAGAATCCACCCAGATTTCTCCCTGTAATTTCCGAAAAGCTTTACGTTCTATGAAGATTCGTGGAGCAAGCAATGCAATCGGAGTGGTGAAGAAGGTTATAGTAGAGACTACGAGGGAGAGGAAGAGCTTAATAAACCAACAATTGTAACCTAATCGATATAAACAAACCTTAATTAATTTGAAATTGAATAAATTAATTAAGTTAAATGCATATACTTCTGGCTATTCGTTTGGATTTGAAAGTCTTCCGAGCAGAACTATGTTCAACTATGACATTCCGACTATGAATGGTATTTGTAACAACAGGCAGCTAAAGGACATAGACGGCAACATAAATCCACAGGAAATCCCAACTCTCAAACTCCAAAAACACCAAAGTTATGACATAACTCCTGTAATGATCAGTGACCACGATGCTGCTGATCCTTTTTTTGTAAGCAGGTAGCCGGGTCGTGGCTCCAGTTATTCCTCCAACGGTGATTAGAAATAAAACACTAGACTTGGAAGCGGTGCTTTTATTCTACGGCTGTCAGCTCGGAACTAATTAACATAAGAGAAGGAACGCCCGTCGTAAGACCATATGCGTCTTCCGTCTTCGTGTCCTTATCTTAGATCACCGTTGCATTGTTAACTACTCTCCTTTTCAAGACATGGACTTCCTCGGCCATATCCATGTTAGCAAGGATTTGAGTCACCACTATCGAGGCTCTGCTTCGCCGCCCGATAAATCTTTATCTTTATCAATACGCAGAACGCGAAGCAGTTAAGCGCTGCTGCAGCTGGCATTTGGTTGTAAGCAATTGCAACTCCGTTATGTGCTGCGGGTTTTTTTCGTTTAGTGAAAAAAGGACAGGCTTAAAAGGGAGTGGAGTCTGAGAGCGTTTTGTTGCGGTGGCGAGCCTGCATGGGTTATCCTTGAATCGCTGCGAATGGTAAGTCGTATCCTATGACGTGAAAGCGTGTGATATTTGGCGAATGGTATGTGTGCGATTGGAAAAGATACATATGATCTACCATTCAAACTAAATATTGATTTTACAAAATTCAACAATTTCTTACTAGCTAGTATTTTTATCTTAACCACATTAAGCAGCAAGTTAGCCTTTGTGAAACCCTCTTTCAGAATCTCCATTCTTTAGGACATTAGTGTTAACTTTAAATGATTTACAACATTTACTTTTGAAAGAGTGAGACCAGATACGTTATCTAAACTTTAAACAATTTAAACTATTGAATACGGTTGTGTGAGCGTTCTTCTGAGCCAGCAATTCGACATCGATGGTAAGAATCTACCTCTGCAAGTTTTCAGAGTTAGGGGTACCTACCACAAATTGGTACACTAAGCCTGGGAAACAATATTTTTGGTGGCCCTTATTGAATATTGTCTTTGGGGACTACCGTCCCATTAATTAGGACCGTTGTCCCAGTATCAGCTTTGACCCTGTTCTCGACGTACAAAGGAGTAAGCTTATCTTCCAATCTCTTGTTGGTTTTTACTAAAACTTTCTCACCTACGTTAAGTACCCTATTCTGTCGAGTTGGATTGTCACGATTTAACTGCTCCTGCTGTGCGTTTTTAAGGTTCATAATTATGTCATAATTATTATACAATGTTGTAATATTGTATAGTCGCCTGAAGGAATATTTACGTGACATCGTCTATTTTCCTCTCCAATTTTAGACACATGGCAATTTCTTTAAGAGTACTGTGGAATCTTTCCACCTGTCCATTTGATGTACTGTGTAAAGGTGGGGCAGTTGGTGGGGCGAAATTCCTAATTCCTGCTTTAATGGGTGCCTATTATATTTTGCTTTCTGACAAATCCTGCAGTTTAGAACGATTTCAGTTGCTATTTGCCCATTTTTGGAACATAATAGTCAAGCAGCACTTGTTTAATATTTTCCTGGGCAGCTCTGTGAGCCTTGTTATGCTCCACAACTAGTATTTCTTTTTGCTTGTCCGGTCTAATAACTTCCGACGCCCAATACTTACAATACCAAAATCTAGTGGCCGGGAAGAGCCGAACCAGACTATCTTGAATACGGGCCAAAACTGGAAGCTTACAATGTATGGCGTTCACGACGTTGGCCTTTACTACGTCTTTCACTAAGAACACCAATGTCTCCCAATCAGAAAAATCAATTTGATCGCGAGTCTTAGTATCGAACACAATAAATAGTCGCTTATTTGACGTGGACGCCTCCTCCAATATGATTTGGTTTTGAAAACATGATTTGGTTTTGACTGGCTTTTCCGTGGCCTCAATAACAAGTGTTTATGACTCTTCACTATGAATAGTGGCTCGATCCGACTCCGCTGAACTTTGCGAATACAAATTTGAATACGTTGTGGCGACAAAGCGTCCGCCACAGAGTTTTCCTTTCCTGGCTTATACATGAGCTTTGCACCACTTTCTTCAATGCGGGCCTTCCAGCGCTTGAGTTTTGAATTTGGATTCTTATCAGAAACCACAAATATAAGGGGCTGATGGTCCGTAAATATGTTTATGTCACTTTTTTTATGAGATAGTGACGAAGACTATCCAAGGCCCATACAATTGCTAGTAATTCTCTTTCATTCATGGCATAATTTAATTCCCTATCATTCAACGTTCTGGATATCATCGTTATAGGCCTATTTCCCTCAGACAAAACTGCACCTCTGCCAAAGGATGAAGCCTCAGTTGTCAGATCAAATGGTCGCGTAAAATTTGGGTAATGGAGGATAACGTCCTCTGAAGCAAGAATATTTCTGAGCTTGTCAAATGCGCTTAACTGGGACTCACCAATGCTCACCGAAATGCCTTTTGAACGGTATTCGCTGACCCTGCCACCTTCGCCCTTCAGTAACTCTGTCATAGGTCTCGCAATTTATGCGAAATATTTGATGAAGCATCGATAGTAACTCGCTAAGCCTAAGAACGATCTCAGCTCGAACAAATTACTTGGCTGTTTAAAATCCTTGATGGCTTTTGCCTTGTCCTGGCTTGTCTAGTACCCTCCTTTGTCACAACAAAACCGAGGAAGTCGCACTTTCTTTAAAAAAGTGTGACTTTTGCCTGGATACTCGCATGTTGGCGTCTTGCAGGCACTTTAAAACATCCGCAATATGGTCAACATGAGATTCTTCAAATTCTGAAAAGACAATAACGTCATCCACATAGACGTAACAGATCCTTCCTATTTTCTCCCGGAGGACATCGTCTATTGCCCTTTGAAAAATGCTTGAGGCATTCTTTAGTCCGAAGGGTAGCTGTTAGAACTCGTACTTATTTTCATTGACCGAAAAGGAAGTTTTCTCCCAATTCCGTAAGCTCTATCTGGTGGTCGAGGGTAATGAAAAATTTGGCCCTTCCCAGATTCGACAGTATCATATTTAAAGATTTAATGATTCAGTAGCAATATTTTTAAAATTTAATTTTCTAAAATCGACTGCTAAGCGTTTATTGGCCGATCCCGAAGCGTCGGAGCCCTTTTTACCTACAACCCATATGGGGTTATTGTAGGGAGACCGAGATGGTCGAATACTGTCATTTTTTGGTAAGTCCTTGATCTCCTGATTGACAAAATCGGCAGCACCGATCGGAAACGGGTACAGTTTTGAATAAACTGGCTCATTATCCTCTGTCCGAATAGTCGCTACAACATTTGTGTTGAACGGCAACTTCTTATTTGGGTCAGCAAAAGCCCCTGAGTATTAAGACATCATCTGCTGAAAACTTCCTTGCGAACTGTTGGGGGCACGACAATATCCTCAATATTCGTGAAGTTAAACTGAGTGCAATTTTGAAAGTGCAGATCCTCACGTCCCCCATTAAATCTAATAGAATTGCTTTTAAGATCAATGGTCGCACCTACGTGAGCTAAAAGGTCAAGGCCACTTATGACGTCAAAAGTTGGCATTTGTGTTTTATTTTTTCGACCCCATGAAGCGACTTGACAGTAAATGGAGAATCAACGGGAATTGAATTCGGCCACCCAATCTCTCTCTTGATGTAGCTTTTAGAGGCTCCCGTGTCAACTAGAAACTTTCGTGGTTCCCCCGCTATTGTTCGTTGGACGAACGGAAGCAGGGACGATCCCCATTAAAAATGCACGGCATTACTTTCATAGCCCGTTTTTTCTTCATCGTCTATGTCATCTACCGCTTCAATAACAATCTGATTATAAAAATCCTCGGTTTGGCCACCCTTATCTTCTTCACACAAATGATTAACCCTTTGACGCCTAAAGTCAGACAACCTTTTAGAGTTCATCGGTCTCTTGTGTAAATTCTGTGGCTGTGCATCCAGTGCCTGCAGCGCGGAAGAACCTTGAGAGCGCTAAAAAGCTTGTCGCTTGACGGAATTAAGACTATGTTGGATCTACGTCCATCTTATCTAAAGGACTACTATTAACAGCGGTTCTTCGACCTTAATCCCTGGTAAAATATGGATTTTCCACCCCTTTTTAGATATCTGTTTGTGGTTGGAATCGGGTGTCCCTTGTAACGGACTACTCTGGGCCTGCCTAAGATGTTTCTCCTCTATGGTCCTGGCATACTGTGTGGCAAAGGCATGCCTCTCGTGGGTTGCCTCTATTTCCTGAGCCATTGCCAAGGCTGATGGCAAGTCCCTAGGCTGAGCAGCAAAGAGCACGTCCGTTAAGTTTCTCTTCAGCCCGGAAATAAATACATGTAGGGCGTCAGCCATATACTTTTCATTCATAAATCGAGCATGGCTCGATGTCATAGTTGTCTTATTTGTTAGGAGTGTCAGCTTCTTCTCAACCTCCTCATAAAACTGTGTAGTAGACATCTGCCCCTGCCTTAGTGTTGTGAGCTCTTGCTCGAGCAAGTATAATGGACGCTTATCAGAATAGGTGAAATCAAGGCGGCTTATAATAGCATCAAAATTAAGAACTGTATCAAAGGATGAAAGGATAGTATCAGCAGATCCCCTATCTTGTTACGGATTATGAGAACAGCCTGATCATTTTTAGAACTATAGGAGTTCTAAAATTAGTTCTAATTTTTAGGAACTCATCCCCAGCTGATCCTCTTATAGAAGGATCAAACCGTATACCGAGGTATATCGTCAAGCCGTCTGAACAATTCATATGATGCTAGTGCTGCCTGTTGCCAAGAAACATATTTATCCTGTGACCTATCAAACTCTGGCAATAATTTTACCACATCGAGGCCTTCGTCACAAGGCACATTACCGGATACAGTAACAGGCAAGAATGCTGTAATATCAGGAGCGGGTATTGTCGCAGCGCTAAACCTATCAGTGACTTCCCCCAATTTCTCTTCGAACTCTTGTTTCTGCACCTGCAATGCGGCCTAAACCGCTGCATTAATGATTGCCAGTAGGTTTTGTGGGTCTATACTTTGTTCGTGTACCATGCGTTCGGCGGCCTCTTCTGATAAAGCGAGGTTGCTTAGCTGAACAACCAAGTCCTCAGACTCTGAGTCGTTCATACAATCGCTATCAAGTCTCAACAATATTGAACCTTCGCCAAGCTAGGCGCTAATCTTAGCGCTTATCTATTTACCGTACTCTTAAACGCGAAATGGATTTTACTGATTACCGTGACACACAAAGAAATAAATTACTCTAACTTCTTGACTTTAATGCCGACACTGTTTTCAAAAATAAATGTTTTATAAGAAATAACAAAATTTAAATATATTCTTTTCTTATCGTTTCTTTTATTTTTTTCTGGCAATTCATACAAAAAGGCTTTAGTTACATGGATCTCTAGAAGTTTTCCTTCTTCTCTTTCTTCTGTGCGGTCCGGTTTTAATGTACCAGTTTTAAGCTGATGATTTCGTTTTTCCACGTGTCTTCGTGACCTCCACGTGGCTTTAAGATCTCGTCGTGGTCTTCAAGGGCTGCAGGAGGGTAGCACCGTGGCACGTGCTGCTCATGGGTATGTTTGTTCTGATGTACCCGTTACGGCAAGTTGCTGCCTACAACGGCCGGTCACTTAGTAGGTGCCTCGCAGTCGTGTTGTGATGCGAAGTACCGATCGAGACCAGGAGATGGATACGATCAGTGATGATGACGCATACCCCTTCTAGTAAACTGGTAGCCGGGACGTGGCTCCAGCTATTACTATTGCGGTAATTGGCAAAGAAATACGGTGTCTTTAGTAGGGGTGCCTTTATTCATTCACTGTGACTCAGAACTGAATAACTTAAGAGAGGACGAGCTTAATCGCAACCCTAACTCGATCGCGCACAGATCGCGGCCGACGACCAGCACCCGTCATAAGACATCATGTGCTGTTCGTCTTCGTGCTCTTGGCTCCGATCCCCGTTGCATTGTTAACTTATATGGCTCATGCTGACCCCAGCTTTCCGGGAACAGCATGTATGGGCGTTCTTTATCATTTCCCTCTATCGCTTCATCTTGAGCAAGCTTAGAATCCACCCAGATTTCTCCCTGTAATTTCCGAAAAGCTTTACGTTCTATGAAGATTCGTGGAGCAAGCAATGCAATCGGAGTGGTGAAGAAGGTTATAGTAGAGACTACGAGGGAGAGGAAGAGCTTAATAAACCAACAATTGTAACCTAATCGATATAAACAAACCTTAATTAATTTGAAATTGAATAAATTAATTAAGTTAAATGCATATACTTCTGGCTATTCGTTTGGATTTGAAAGTCTTCCGAGCAGAACTGTGTTCAACTATGACATTCCGACTATGAATGGTATTTGTAACAACAGGCAGCTAAAGGACATAGACGGCAACATAAATCCACAGGAAATCCCAACTCTCAAACTCCAAAAACACCAAAGTTATGACATAACTTTCCAATCGATCAGATATATGGCAGCTATGGGATATATTCGGCCGCTGTCAGCCGTATCAACTTATATACTGCGTGCAAAGAAACTGAGAGACTAGTTCGGTGATCCTAATCAAGAATATATATACTTTAAGGGTCGAAGATGTCTTCTTCACTGCTTTGCACACTTTTGACCAAAATTATTATATCCTCTACAACGGTAGAAAAATAGAAATCCTAGTCTCTCTAAAGTTCCTTTAACTTTAACAATGTTTTACATTTTAAATCTATATTTATATAATGTAAATTAACGACATCACTTTCATAGTCCCTTTCTTCTTCACCCTCTATGTCATCTACCGCTTCAATAGCAATCTGATTATAAAAATCCTCGGCTTGGCCACCCTTATCTTCTTCAAACAGTTGATTAACTCTGTGACACCTAAAGTCAGATAATCTTTGAGAGTTCATAGTTCTCTTGTGTGTTATCTTTGCATGTGCAATCGTGGCTGTGCATCGAATGCCTGCAGCGCGAAAGAACCCTTAGAGCGCTGAAGTTTGTTGATTGGTGGAATTTAGACTATGTTGGATCTACGTCCATCTTATCTAAAGGACTACTATTAACAGCGGTTCTTCGACCTTAATCCCTGGTAAAATATGGATTTTCCACCCCTTTTTAGATATCTGTTTGTGGTTGGAATCGGGTGTCCCTTGTAACGGACTACTCTGGGCCTGCCTAAGATGTTTCTCCTCTATGGTCCTGGCATACTGTGTGGCAAAGGCATGCCTCTCGTGGGTTGCCTCTATTTCCTGAGCCATTGCCAAGGCTGATGGCAAGTCCCTAGGCTGAGCAGCAAAGAGCACGTCCGTTAAGTTTCTCTTCAGCCCGGAAATAAATACACGTAGGGCGTCAGCCATATACTTTTCATTCATAAATCGAGCATGGCTCGATGTCATAGTTGTCTTATTTGTTAGGAGTGTCAGCTTCTTCTCAACCTCCTCATAAAACTGTGTAGTAGACATCTGCCCCTGCCTTAGTGTTGTGAGCTCTTGCTCGAGCAAGTATAATGGACGCTTATCAGAATAGGTGAAATCAAGGCGGCTTATAATAGCATCAAAATTAAGAACTGTATCAAAGGATGAAAGGATAGTATCAGCAGATCCCCTATCTTGTTACGGATTATGAGAACAGCCTGATCATTTTTAGAACTATAGGAGTTCTAAAATTAGTTCTAATTTTTAGGAACTCATCCCCAGCTGATCCTCTTATAGAAGGATCAAACCGTATACCGAGGTATATCGTCAAGCCGTCTGAACAATTCATATGATGCTAGTGCTGCCTGTTGCCAAGAAACATATTTATCCTGTGACCTATCAAACTCTGGCAATAATTTTACCACATCGAGGCCTTCGTCACAAGACACATTACCGGATACAGTAACAGGCAAGAATGCTGTAATATCAGGAGCGGGTATTGTCGCAGCGCTAAACCTATCAGTGACTTCCCCCAATTTCTCTTCGAACTCTTGTTTCTGCACCTGCAATGCGTCCTAAACCGCTGCATTAATGATTGCCTGTAGGTTTTGTGGGTCTATACTTTGTTCCTGTACCATGCGTTCGGCGGCCTCTTCTGATAAAGCGAGGTTGCTTAGCTGAACAACCAAGTCCTCAGACTCTGAGTCGTTCATACAATCGCTATCAAGTCTCAACAATATTGAACCTTCGCCAAGCTAGGCGCTAATCTTGGCGCTTATCTATTTACCGTACTCTTAAACGCGAAATGGATTTTACTGATTACCGTGACACACAAAGAAATAAATTACTCTAACTTCTTGACTTTAATGCCGACACTGTTTTCAAAAATAAATGTTTTATAAGAAATAACAAAATTTAAATATATTCTTTTCTTATCGTTTCTTTTATTTTTTTCTGGCAATTCATACAAAAAGGCTTTAGTTACATGGATCTCTAGAAGTTTTCCTTCTTCTCTTTCTTCTGTGCGGTCCGGTTTTAATGTACCAGTTTTAAGCTGATGATTTCGTTTTTCCACGTGTCTTCGTGGCCTCCACGTGGCTTTAAGATCTCGTCGTGGTCTTCAAGGGCTGCAGGAGGGTAGCACCGTGGCACGTGCTGCTCATGGGTATGTTTGTTCTGATGTACCCGTTACGGCAAGTTGCTGCCTACAACGGCCGGTCACTTAGTAGGTGCCTCGCAGTCGTGTTGTGATGCGAAGTACCGATCGAGACCAGGAGATGGATACGATCAGTGATGATGACGCATACCCCTTCTAGTAAACTGGTAGCCGGGACGTGGCTCCAGCTATTACTATTGCGGTAATTGGCAAAGAAATACGGTGTCTTTAGTAGGGGTGCCTTTATTCATTCACTGTGACTCAGAACTGAATAACTTAAGAGAGGACGAGCTTAATCGCAACCCTAACTCGATCGCGCACAGATCGCGGCCGACGACCAGCACCCGTCATAAGACATCATGTGCTGTTCGTCTTCGTGCTCTTGGCTCCGATCCCCGTTGCATTGTTAACTTATATGGCTCATGCTGACCCCAGCTTTCCGGGAACAGCATGTATGGGCGTTCTTTATCATTTCCCTCTATCGCTTCATCTTGAGCAAGCTTAGAATCCACCCAGATTTCTCCCTGTAATTTCCGAAAAGCTTTACGTTCTATGAAGATTCGTGGAGCAAGCAATGCAATCGGAGTGGTGAAGAAGGTTATAGTAGAGACTACGAGGGAGAGGAAGAGCTTAATAAACCAACAATTGTAACCTAATCGATATAAACAAACCTTAATTAATTTGAAATTGAATAAATTAATTAAGTTAAATGCATATACTTCTGGCTATTCGTTTGGATTTGAAAGTCTTCCGAGCAGAACTATGTTCAACTATGACATTCCGACTATGAATGGTATTTGTAACAACAGGCAGCTAAAGGACATAGACGGCAACATAAATCCACAGGAAATCCCAACTCTCAAACTCCAAAAACACCAAAGTTATGACATAACTCCTGTAATGATCAGTGACCACGATGCTGCTGATCCTTTTTTTGTAAGCAGGTAGCCGGGTCGTGGCTCCAGTTATTCCTCCAACGGTGATTAGAAATAAAACACTAGACTTGGAAGCGGTGCTTTTATTCTACGGCTGTCAGCTCGGAACTAATTAACATAAGAGAAGGAACGCCCGTCGTAAGACCATATGCGTCTTCCGTCTTCGTGTCCTTATCTTAGATCACCGTTGCATTGTTAACTACTCTCCTTTTCAAGACATGGACTTCCTCGGCCATATCCATGTTAGCAAGGATTTGAGTCACCACTATCGAGGCTCTGCTTCGCCGCCCGATAAATCTTTATCTTTATCAATACGCAGAACGCGAAGCAGTTAAGCGCTGCTGCAGCTGGCATTTGGTTGTAAGCAATTGCAACTCCGTTATGTGCTGCGGGTTTTTTTCGTTTAGTGAAAAAAGGACAGGCTTAAAAGGGAGTGGAGTCTGAGAGCGTTTTGTTGCGGTGGCGAGCCTGCATGGGTTATCCTTGAATCGCTGGGAATGGTAAGTCGTATCCTATGACGTGAAAGCGTGTGATATTTGGCGAATGGTATGTGTGCGATTGGAAAAGATACATATGATCTACCATTCAAACTAAATATTGATTTTACAAAATTCAACAATTTCTTACTAGCTAGTATTTTTATCTTAGCCACATTAAGCAGCAAGTTAGCCTTTGTGAAACCCTCTTTCAGAATCGCCTTTAGGACATTAGTGTTAACTTTAAATGATTTACAACATTTACTTTTGAAAGAGTGAGACCAGATACGTTATCTAAACTTTAAACAATTTAAACTATTGAATACGGTTGTGTGAGCGTTCTTCTGAGCCAGCAATTCGACATCGATGGTAAGAATCTACCTCTGCAAGTTTTCAGAGTTAGGGGTACCTACCACAAATTGGTACACTAAGCCTGGGAAACAATATTTTTTGGTGGCCCTTATTGAATATTGTCTTTGGGGACTACCGTCCCATTAATTAGGACCGTTGTCCCAGTATCAGCTTTGACCCTGTTCTCGACATACAAAGGAGTAAGCTTATCTTCCAATCTCTTGTTGGTTTTTACTAAAACTTTCTCACCTACGTTAAGTACCCTATTCTGTCGAGTTGGATTGTCACGATTTAACTGCTCCTGCTGTGCGTTTTTAAGGTTCATAATTATGTCTTAATTATTATACAATGTTGTACTATTGTATAGTCTCCTGAAGGAATATTTACGTGACATCGTCTATTTTCCTCTCCAATTTTAGACACATGGCAATTTCTTTAAGAGTACTGTGGAATCTTTCCACCTGTCCATTTGATGTACTGTGTAAAGGTGGGGCAGTTGGTGGGGCGAAATTCCTAATTCCTGCTTTAATGGGTGCCTATTATATTTTGCTTTCTGACAAATCCTGCAGTTTAGAACGATTTCAGTTGCTATTTGCCCATTTTTGGAACATAATAGTCAAGCAGCACTTGTTTAATATTTTCCTGGGCAGCTCTGTGAGCCTTGTTATGCTCCACAACTAGTATTTCTTTTTGCTTGTCCGGTCTAATAACTTCCGACGCCCAAAACTTACAATACCAAAATCTAGTGGCCGGGAAGAGCCGAACCAGACTATCTTGAATACGGGCCAAAACTGGAAGCTTACAATGTATGGCGTTCACGACGTTGGCCTTTACTACGTCTTTCACTAAGAACACCAATGTCTCCCAATCAGAAAAATCAATTTGATCGCGAGTCTTAGTATCGAACACAATAAATAGTCGCTTATTTGACGTGGACGCCTCCTCCAATATGATTTGGTTTTGAAAACATGATTTGGTTTTGACTGGCTTTTCCGTGGCCTCAATAACAAGTGTTTATGACTCTTCACTATGAATAGTGGCTCGATCCGACTCCGCTGAACTTTGCGAATACGAATTTGAATACGTTGTGGCGACAAAGCGTCCGCCACAGAGTTTTCCTTTCCTGGCTTATACATGAGCTTTGCACCACTTTCTTCAATGCGGGCCTTCCAGCGCTTGAGTTTTGAATTTGGATTCTTATCAGAAACCACAAATATAAGGGGCTGATGGTCCGTAAATATGTTTATGTCACTTTTTTTATGAGATAGTGACGAAGACTATCCAAGGCCCATACAATTGCTAGTAATTCTCTTTCATTCATGGCATAATTTAATTCCCTATCATTCAACGTTCTGGATATCATCGTTATAGGCCTATTTCCCTGAGACAAAACTGCACCTCTGCCAAAGGATGAAGCCTCAGTTGTCAGATCAAATGGTCGCGTAAAATTTGGATATGGAGGATAACGTCCTCTGAAGCAAGAATATTTCTGAGCTTGTCAAATGCGCTTAACTGGGACTCACCAATGCTCACCGAAATGCCTTTTGAACGGTATTCGCTGACCCTGCCACCTTCGCCCTTCAGTAACTCTGTCATAGGTCTCGCAATTTATGCGAAATATTTGATGAAGCATCGATAGTAACTCGCTAAGCCCAAGAACGATCTCAGCTCGAACAAATTACTTGGCTGTTTAAAATCCTTGATGGCTTTTGCCTTGTCCTGGCTTGTCTAGTACCCTCCTTTGTCACAACAAAACCGAGGAAGTCGCACTTTCTTTAAAAAAGTGTGACTTTTGCCTGGATACTCGCATGTTGGCGTCTTGCAGGCACATTAAAACATCCGCAATATGGTCAACATGAGATTCTTCAAATTCTGAAAAGACAATAACGTTATCCACATAGACGTAACAGATCCTTCCTATTTTCTCCCGGAGGACATCGTCTATTGCCCTTTGAAAAATGCTTGAGGCATTCTTTAGTCCGAAGGGTAGCTGTTAGAACTCGTACTTGTTTTCATTGACCGAAAAGGAAGTTTTCTCCCAATTCCGTAAGCTCTATCTGGTGGTCGAGGGTAATGAAAAATTTGGCCCTTCCCAGATTCGACAGTATTCGTCATATTTAAAGATTTAATGATTCAGTAGCAATATTTTTAAAATTTAATTTTCTAAAATCGACTGCTAAGCGTTTATTGGCCGATCCCGAAGCGTCGGAGCCCTTTTTACCTACAACCCATATGGGGTTATTGTAGGGAGACCGAGATGGTCGAATACTGTCATTTTTTGGTAAGTCCTTGATCTCCTGATTGACAAAATCGGCAGCACCGATCGGAAACGGGTACAGTTTTGAATAAACTGGCTCATTATCCTCTGTCCGAATAGTCGCTACAACATTTGTGTTGAACGGCAACTTCTTATTTGGGTCAGCAAAAGCCCCTGAGTATTAAGACATCATCTGCTGAAAACTTCCTTGCGCACTGTTGGGGGCACGACAATATCCTCAATATTCGTGAAGTTAAACTGAGTGCAATTTTGAAAGTGCAGATCCTCACGTCCCCCATTAAATCTAATAGAATTGCTTTTAAGATCAATGGTCGCACCTACGTGAGCTAAAAGGTCAAGGCCAATTATGACGTCAAAAGTTGGCATTTGTGTTTTATTTTTTCGACCCCATGAAGCGACTTGACAGTAAATGGAGAATCAACGGGAATTGAATTCGGCCACCCAATCTCTCTCTTGATGTAGCTTTTAGAGGCTCGCGTGTCAACTAGAAACTTTCGTGGTTCCCCCGCTATTGTTCGTTGGACGAACGGAAGCAGGGACGATCCCCATTAAAAATGCACGGCATTACTTTCATAGCCCGTTTTTTCTTCATCGTCTATGTCATCTACCGCTTCAATAACAATCTGATTATAAAAATCCTCGGCTTGGCCACCCTTATCTTCTTCAAACAGTTGATTAACTCTTTGACACCTAAAGTCAGATAATCTTTGAGAGTTCATAGTTCTCTTGTGTGTTATCTTTGCATGTGCAATCGTGGCTGTGCATCGAATGCTTGCAGCGCGAAAGAACCCTTAGAGCGCTGAAGTTTGTTGATTGGTGGAATTTAGACTATGTTGGATCTACGTCCATCTTATCTAAAGGACTACTATTAACAGCGGTTCTTCGACCTTAATCCCTGGTAAAATATGGATTTTCCACCCCTTTTTAGATATCTGTTTGTGGTTGGAATCGGGTGTCCCTTGTAACGGACTACTCTGGGCCTGCCTAAGATGTTTCTCCTCTATGGTCCTGGCATACTGTGTGGCAAAGGCATGCCTCTTGTGGGTTGCCTCTATTTCCTGAGCCATTGCCAAGGCTGATGGCAAGTCCCTAGGCTGAGCAGCAAAGAGCACGTCCGTTAAGTTTCTCTTCAGCCCGAAAATAAATACATGTAGGGCGTCAGTCATATACTTTTCATTCATAAATCGAGCATGGCTCGATGTCATAGTTGTCTTATTTGTTAGGAGTGTCAGCTTCTTCTCAACCTCCTCATAAAACTGTGTAGTAGACATCTGCCTCTGCCTTAGTGTTGTGAGCTCTTGCTCGAGCAAGTATAATGGACGCTTATCAGAATAGGTGAAATCAAGGCGGCTTATAATAGCATCAAAATTAAGAACTGTATCAAAGGATGAAAGAATAGTATCAGCAGATCCCCTATCTTGTTACGGATTATGAGAACAGCCTGATCATTTTTAGAACTATAGGAGTTCTAAAATTAGTTCTAATTTTTAGGAACTCATCCCCAGCTGATCCTCTTATAGAAGGATCAAACCGTATACCGAGGTATATCGTCAAGCCGTCTGAACAATTCATATGATGCTAGTGCTGCCTGTTGCCAAGAAACATATTTATCCTGTGACCTATCAAACTCTGGCAATAATTTTACCACATCGAGGCCTTCGTCACAAGACACATTACCGGATACAGTAACAGGCAAGAATGCTGTAATATCAGGAGCGGGTATTGTCGCAGCGCTAAACCTATCAGTGACTTCCCCCAATTTCTCTTCGAACTCTTGTTTCTGCACCTGCAATGCGGCCTAAACCGCTGCATTAATGATTGCCTGTAGGTTTTGTGGGTCTATACTTTGTTCCTGTACCATGCGTTCGGCGGCCTCTTCTGATAAAGCGAGGTTGCTTAGCTGAACAACCAAGTCCTCAGACTCTGAGTCGTTCATACAATCGCTATCAAGTCTCAACAATATTGAACCTTCGCCAAGCTAGGCGCTAATCTTGGCGCTTATCTATTTACCGTACTCTTAAACGCGAAATGGATTTTACTGATTACCGTGACACACAAAGAAATAAATTACTCTAACTTCTTGACTTTAATGCCGACACTGTTTTCAAAAATAAATGTTTTATAAGAAATAACAAAATTTAAATATATTCTTTTCTTATCGTTTCTTTTATTTTTTTCTGGCAATTCATACAAAAAGGCTTTAGTTACATGGATCTCTAGAAGTTTTCCTTCTTCTCTTTCTTCTGTGCGGTCCGGTTTTAATGTACCAGTTTTAAGCTGATGATTTCGTTTTTCCACGTGTCTTCGTGGCCTCCACGTGGCTTTAAGATCTCGTCGTGGTCTTCAAGGGCTGCAGGAGGGTAGCACCGTGGCACGTGCTGCTCATGGGTATGTTTGTTCTGATGTACCCGTTACGGCAAGTTGCTGCCTACAACGGCCGGTCACTTAGTAGGTGCCTCGCAGTCGTGTTGTGATGCGAAGTACCGATCGAGACCAGGAGATGGATACGATCAGTGATGATGACGCATACCCCTTCTAGTAAACTGGTAGCCGGGACGTGGCTCCAGCTATTACTATTGCGGTAATTGGCAAAGAAATACGGTGTCTTTAGTAGGGGTGCCTTTATTCATTCACTGTGACTCAGAACTGAATAACTTAAGAGAGGACGAGCTTAATCGCAACCCTAACTCGATCGCGCACAGATCGCGGCCGACGACCAGCACCCGTCATAAGACATCATGTGCTGTTCGTCTTCGTGCTCTTGGCTCCGATCCCCGTTGCATTGTTAACTTATATGGTTCATGCTGACCCCAGCTTTCCGGAAACAGCATGTATGGGCGTTATTTATCATTTCCCTCTATCGCTTCATCTTGAGCAAGCTTAGAATCCACCCAGATTTCTCCCTGTAATTTCCGAAAAGCTTTACGTTCTATGAAGATTCGTGGAGCAAGCAATGCAATCGGAGTGGTGAAGAAGGTTATAGTAGAGACTACGAGGGAGAGGAAGAGCTTAATAAACCAACAATTGTAACCTAATCGATATAAACAAACCTTAATTAATTTGAAATTGAATAAATTAATTAAGTTAAATGCATATACTTCTGGCTATTCGTTTGGATTTGAAAGTCTTCCGAGCAGAACTGTGTTCAACTATGACATTCCGACTATGAATGGTATTTGTAACAACAGGCAGCTAAAGGACATAGACGGCAACATAAATCCACAGGAAATCCCAACTCTCAAACTCCAAAAACACCAAAGTTATGACATAACTTTCCAATCGATCAGATATATGGCAGCTATGGGATATATTCGGCCGCTGTCAGCCGTATCAACTTATATACTGCGTGCAAAGAAACTGAGAGACTAGTTCGGTGATCCTAATCAAGAATATATATACTTTAAGGGTCGAAGATGTCTTCTTCACTGCTTTGCACACTTTTGACCAAAATTATTATATCCTCTGCAACGGTAGAAAAATAGAAATCCTAGTCTCTCTAAAGTTCCTTTAACTTTAACAATGTTTTACATTTTAAATCTATATTTATATAATGAAAATGAACGACATCACTTTCATAGTCCCTTTCTTCTTCACCCTCTATGTCATCTACCGCTTCAATAACAATCTGATTATAAAAATCCTCGGCTTGGCCACCCTTATCTTCTTCAAACAGTTGATTAACTCTTTGACACCTAAAGTCAGATAATCTTTGAGAGTTCATAGTTCTCTTGTGTGTTATCTTTGCATGTGCAATCGTGGCTGTGCATCGAATGCCTGCAGCGCGGAAGAACCCTTAGAGCGCTGGAAGTTTGTTGATTGGTGGAATTTAGACTATGTTGGATCTACGTCCATCTTATCTAAAGGACTACTATTAACAGCGGTTCTTCGACCTTAATCCCTGGTAAAATATGGATTTTCCACCCCTTTTTAGGTATCTGTTTGTGGTTGGAATCGGGTGTCCCTTGTAACGGACTACTCTGGGCCTGCCTAAGATGTTTTTCCTCTATGGTCCTGGCATACTGTGTGGCAAAGGCATGCCTCTCGTGGGTTGCCTCTATTTCCTGAGCCATTGCCAAGGCTGATGGCAAGTCCCTAGGCTGAGCAGCAAAGAGCACGTCCGTTAAGTTTCTCTTCAGCCCGGAAATAAATACACGTAGGGCGTCAGCCATATACTTTTCATTCATATATCGAGCATGGTCAGTCTCATATGTCATAGTTGTCTTATTGGTTAGGAGTGTCAGTTTCTTCTCAACATCCCGACATGCCGAGGTATACCGTCAAACCGTCTGAACAATTCATATGATGCTAGTGTTACCTGTTGCCAAGAAACATACTTATCCTGTGACCTATCAAACTCTGGCAATAATTTTACCACATCGGGGCCTTCGTCGCAAGACACATTACCGGATACAGTAACAGGTAAGAATACTGTAATATCAGGAGAGGGTATTGTTAAGAGGAGCCCTAAATAAATAGGTCTTACTCCAATGAGCTCCTTTTGGAAACTGATTTTATTCGGTAAAGTTCTCTTATAAGTACGATACATGAGAATCTTAAATCTATTTAAAACTACTTATCAACGCACTGCACGCTGACATGCTATGCGACCCTTTTTCAAGTGCGATAAGCGCACCACTTATGTATGTGTTTGTGTTAGGCTGCAGGGGATCGGTTTTAGACCATGCTGTTTGTCTCTTATACATTCTCTTATACATGGGATACATTATTGTTGCGAAAATTGTCGTGCTGTGCAAGGCGAAATGAGGTCGTTCATGAGACAGACCAAAAATGGATTTAAAGAGCTGATCACTGGTTTTCATAAAATCAATGACCAGCTCTGTGCGCTTGACACTCAGTTTAGTGGCCTTCAGCTGCTAAATGAGTCCCCTAAGCGTAAGAAATCCGCTGTTTCTGATCCGCCTCAGCCTGCTCAGCCGACATTAATGCAGCCGCTTATATCTCTGGCCACCCCAAGGGCTAGAACTGAGAAAAATTCGTCAGAATTTCTCAGGGATAATGAGCAATTGTCCGATATGTCCGCCATGCCAAGAACATCAGCCTAGTTCCATAAAAAAAAAAGTTAATAAACCAGTGGGAGTTAGACTTCCCAATATTGGAACCACTGACCAACCCTCCACCTCTTCTTTGGCCACTAACCCAAAAAACTAATTTCCTCACTAACTCTTACCTATCAGAATACTAGGGGCTACGTAGCAAACTCCCCATGCTATATTCTGATAGTTCTTTCTTTGCATCCCATATAATAGCATTTACAGTAACTTGGTTAAATCCGGAGATCTTTAGCTCCGAAGTTTTTCCAAGTAAGTACACCACTTTTAGACGGGATCGATCTCAGCGAAGAGGAGGTGGAGTCCTCATTTCGGTAGACTCTACTTTTGCTTCTGAAGAGGTGAAATCCCAAGAGTTTGGTGACATAGAATTTATTTGCGTTAAAATCACTATGTCCGTGAAAGCTTTATACATTACATGTTCATATATACCTCCTATGTCTGAACCGCCCACATATTGGCAGCATTTGTCCGCTATTCGATACGTCTCTAATCTTATGACGGATCGTGACCAACTCGTAGCGGTGGGCGACTTTAATATCCCAGAATTAAAGTGGTCCAACGTCGATAACTCACCATCTTTGTCACTTATAACTTACCATGACTTCACCGCGGGCATGTTTGACATGTCCCTAGGTCAGATCAATCATGTTAGAAATTCGCTAGGTCGGCTTTTAGACTTATGTTTTGTATCTGATCCTGATTGTACTGCTCTCTCCAGAGCTTTTCCCCTTTCATCCCCAGAGGATCCATATCACCCCACACTGGAGGTCTCAATCGAAACCACTCCTGGTATCGATCAGATGTCTCCGAGCGTGGTAAATAAGATTCGCTGTTTCCGTAAAGCTGATTTTCAGAAACTTAATAGCCTTATTGATACATTTGACTGGTCTGATATTCTGGCGTGCACTGATCTTAATGTAACTTTAGAAAAATTTTATTTTACTTTAAATACATTTTTTGACTCATGTGTGCCTTGGAAATATCCGTCCGCTTCAACAAATCCTCCTTGGTTTACAAGGTGCCTCGCTAACTTAAAAAATAAAAAAAATTAACTTTTACTTAAATATAAAAAAACCTGCAGTAGTGTTGATTTCTCAAGATACCTACTAGCTCGGTCGAATTTTACCGTGCATAACGCTGAAGGTTATAGGAATTATATTGACTATATTGATCCAAAGCAGTTTTATAATTTTGTAAACACTAAGCGTAAACACGTATCTTTTTCACCCCTGCTTACGTTTGAAAATTCCTCTGCGACTTCTGATCAGGCCATTGCCGATCTATTCGCAGAATTTTTTCAAACAACTTATTCTCCTCCAAAATTGACTGATCAGCCTTACGCATATAACATTCAAGCAGCAAATCTTATTTTCTGTCCGTTTTTTTCTGAGAACAACTTATTATCTGGTCTTTTAAGGGTAAAACCCATTTATTCGCCAGGCCCCGACGGAGTACCAGGCAGTGTGCTAAAATACTGCGCCAGGGCTCTGTGCAAACCTCTTCTAAGACTTTTCAACTTATCTTTGGAAACCTCGATTTTTCCCCTTAAGTGGAAGGAATCATTTATAATTCCCCTACATAAAAAAGGAAAAAGTCCGAGGCTGCCAACTACAGAGGCATCTCTAAGTTGTCGGCAATTCCAAAGTTATTTGAAAAATTAATTACCCCTCATTTGCAACACCTTTGCTCTTCGATTATCACTCCTTGTCAGCATGGCTTTATTAAGCGTCGCTCCACCACCACAAACTTATTGGAGTTGATATCCTTTGTCATAGACGCCTTGTGTAAGGGATATCAAACCGATGTAATTAACACAGACTTCAGCAAAGCATTTGATTTAGTTAATCACTCACTTTTGTTGAGTAAACTGAATATGCTGGGTTTTCCTAAAGACCTCTTAACGTGGATCTCCAGCTACCTAGATGGAAGGACACAAAGAGTCTTATTTAAAAACATACAGTCCCGTCTGGTCCGTGCTACATCTGGCGTCCCTCAAGGAAGTCATCTTGGCCCGTTATTATTTACGCTTTTTATAAACGACTTGCCCCCTGCTTTAACGAACTCTCTAGTTCTTATGTATGCAGATGATGTAAAGCTTTGTCTTCAGTACAAATCCATCTCTGCCCAATGCAGTCTTCAGTCTGACCTTGATAACTTTCAAAAATGGTGTTTGGCTAATGATCTAATACTTAATGGATCAAAATGCAAGCATATGTCTTTTTATCGTTCTTGCCCTCTGCAAGCTACGTATTCCATTAATGGGATTGCCTTAGAAAAATTAACCCAGGTTAATGATCTCGGCATCCTATTAGACATAAAACTTAAATTTGCCGACCATATTTCCTTAATGGTTAATAAGGCTAAAGGAGTCCTTGGTTTTATCAAAAGGTGGTCAAAAGAATTTAATGACCCCTATATAACCAAAACACTATTCATTTCTTTGGTCCGTCCTATACTGGAGTACGGCTCATGTGTCTGGAGTCCCCAATACGGAGTACATCAGGACCGCATAGAATCCGTACAAAAGAATTTCCTAACTTTTTCACTTAGAGGTCTAAACTGGGATGCAAATCTTCAACTTCCATCTTATAGTAGTAGACTCTTACTCATAAACTTACCTAGCTTAACAAATCGTAGGACAATGCTCGGTGTAGTTTTTCTGCATAACCTTATTAACGGGGATGTAGATAGCCAGCATTTACTAACACGCTTAAATTTTAACATTCCTAATAAAAGGACTCGAAACTTTAGTCCTCTGTTCCTTAGCCGTTGTAGTTCGACATATGCACTGCATGACCCTTTTAGGGTATTATGTTCGAACTACAATGGTCTCTACTCTATTACATCTCTTTCCTGTCCCTCTAACTTAAAATATAGAATTTTAAATTTCCTTACTAACTCCTCTTAGCTTAATAATTAACAAATAACTTAATATATTCTAACAAATCGTTTCTTGAGCGCCCTCGGTCGTCTGGGCCTCTAAGCTTTATGATGAATACAGGAATGCTAGCTGATGCTCTTATTGATGCACAAGCCATTTCCAAATTCTGAAAGACCGGTAAAAAAAAAAAAAAAAAAAGATGATGATTTAATTTTTCCTCGTGTTTTCGAGGCTTGGAGATTTCGTCGGGGTCTTCGACTTAGTTGGGCGCCAAATAAGGTTTTCTTTAGTTGTGGCAGCGTGTTTGCCTACAACATTCTCCACCTGCACAGCTCTTTTTTTATTATTATTATTTTTTTTTTCGTGGTCTTTCAGAAATTGGATATGGCTTGTGCATCAATAAGAGCATCAGCTAGCATTCCTGTATTCATTATAAAGCTTAGAGGCTCAGAAGACCGAGGGGCACTCGAGAAACGATTTGTTAGTACATATTAAGCTATTTGAAATTTTTTATGCTAAGAGGAGTTAGTAAAGAAATTTAAAATTCTATATTTATTTATATTTTGCAGGAGGGTGCCACCGCGGCATGTGCTGCTCACGGAATTGTGGGTTCTGACGAAACCAATGCGGCAAGTTTCTGCCCATAACGGTCCGTCACTTTGTAGATGTCTCTGCACTCTTGTAATGATGCAGGGCACCGATCAAGACCAGGTGGTGGCCACGATCAGTGACGATGATGCTGCTGATCCTCTTCTTGTAAGCAGGTAGCCGAGTCGTGGCTCCAGTTATTCCTCCAACGGTGATTAGAAATAAAACACAAGACTTGGAAGAGGTGCCTTTATTCTTTGGCTGTCAGCTCGGAACCTATTAACATAAGAGTAGGAGAGATTAAGCGTAACCCTAACTCGCACAGATCACAGCCGTCGGCCAACGCCCGTCGTAAGACCATAAGACCGTAAGACCGTCTTCGTGTCCTTATCTCAGATCACCGTTGCATTGTTAACTAATATATTTATTAATGTATAATAAGAAGTTTGTCGGGTAACTAGTTTAAAAAATTAATTATTAACTTAAGTATTGTTAGTCGCAAGCCGACTCTTTTTTGGACGCTTGGCTTTAACTAATTCGGCATCTAAAGCTATCGAGCATCCGCTCAGCTTATTATCGAAGGTTGGCGTCACTCTCGTTCGTTGTCTGATTGCGCTCGCAGCCTATATTGGATTTCACACGTATATATAGATCCCAATTTCATACGCGGCCAAATAAAGTGTAACGAGCTGTTTTTCCGCTTCCGCTCGCCACAATTTTCCGCGGCTAGCTCACAGAGTTTGCGGGTCTGTTCCACCGAATTTATAGATTCGACGTGATTGCCCGAGCCCAAAAAATAATACAAATAGCTAGAGATTTTCACACTCTTTATTTAGAGATTTCTTCCACAATATAAAGGCTTGCTCTCAATCCCGCTCCGTATTCTCGACGCTCCTCCTGGTTCTGCTGGCTCCGTCGTCGACGTCCTGTAACGAACTGTCTTTAATGCTTCCGCTCGCCACAATTTGCCACGGCTAGCTCACAGAGTTTCGCGGATCCGTTCCACCGAATTTATAGATTCGACGTGATTGCCCAAGCCCAGAAAAAAATACAAATAGCTTGAAGTTTCCACACTGTTTATTTTGAGACCTCTTTACACTTCAAAAGGCTTTCTTTCTCTTTTCCTCGTTGCTCCTTCCGTTTCTGCTGGCTCCGTCATCGGCGTCCTCTCCGGGTTGTTCAGGATAGGTAAGACGATTGGCAGTGATATTTCGACCCCCTACTCCCAAGAATCTCTGTGCAAACGCGCCGGCGGGCCGGGATTAGAGGTTAGCTGCGGACTGTCGCTTCCACTACACCGGGACACCGTACATACGCTCATGTGCCAGGTTTGGGAGTTTGTTTGCTGACTGCCGCCTCCGCTACACCGGGACACCGTTCATACGCTCCGGTGCCAGGGTTGGAAGTTGCCTAAGCATGTCGCCTTCGCTACACCGGGAGACCGTGCATACGCTCCGGCGCCAGGTTTGGAAGTTGCCGTGTGACGTCTCCGCTACACCGGGACACCATGCATACGCTCCGGTGCCAGGTTTGTAAGCCGCCGTGAGACTGACCGTATGTCGCGCTCCCGCTACACCGGGACACCGTGCATACGCGCCGGCGAACCCGAGTTTGTAGTGGCGGGGCTGACTTGGGCGCGAGTTCTCGAGTCGGTCGATCCTTGTTTCGCAGGACCACGCCTGTTGGTTGCGATTCCAGAAATCGGTAAGGCGTACGCCAGACTTATCCTTTCTTCACTTCCTTGGAAGGCTACCTGCCGTGTTCGGGAATGGCCCTACTTGACTCTGACGCCCCGGGCTCGTAGAGGAAATCGTCCAGCAACGGGTCCTTGTCTCCCTTGTCCTGTACGTCTCGTGAATACCGAGCGTGCGGTACCCAGTCGGCCTCCGTGTTTCGCAGGACCACGCCTGTTGGTTGTGAAAGAACCACGAACCAAGAACCAAAGTTCGCAGGACCACGCCCTAAGCGTAAGAAATCCGCTGTTTCTGATCCGCCTCAGCCTGCTCAGCCGACATTAATGCAGCCGCTTATATCTCTGGCCACCCCAAGGGCTAGAACTGAGAAAAATTCGTCAGAATTTCTCAGGGATAATGAGCAATTGTCCGATATGTCCGCCATGCCAAGAACATCAGCCTAGTTCCATAAAAAAAAAGTTAATAAACCAGTGGGAGTTAGACTTCCCAATATTGGAACCACTGACCAACCCTCCACCTCTTCTTTGGCCACTAACCCAAAAAACTAATTTCCTCACTAACTCTTACCTATCAGAATACTAGGGGCTACGTAGCAAACTCCCCATGCTATATTCTGATAGTTCTTTCTTTGCATCCCATATAATAGCATTTACAGTAACTTGGTTAAATCCGGAGATCTTTAGCTCCGAAGTTTTTCCAAGTAAGTACACCACTTTTAGACGGGATCGATCTCAGCGAAGAGGAGGTGGAGTCCTCATTTCGGTAGACTCTACTTTTGCTTCTGAAGAGGTGAAATCCCAAGAGTTTGGTGACATAGAATTTATTTGCGTTAAAATCACTATGTCCGTGAAAGCTTTATACATTACATGTTCATATATACCTCCTATGTCTGAACCGCCCACATATTGGCAGCATTTGTCCGCTATTCGATACGTCTCTAATCTTATGACGGATCGTGACCAACTCGTAGCGGTGGGCGACTTTAATATCCCAGAATTAAAGTGGTCCAACGTCGATAACTCACCATCTTTGTCACTTATAACTTACCATGACTTCACCGCGGGCATGTTTGACATGTCCCTAGGTCAGATCAATCATGTTAGAAATTCGCTAGGTCGGCTTTTAGACTTATGTTTTGTATCTGATCCTGATTGTACTGCTCTCTCCAGAGCTTTTCCCCTTTCATCCCCAGAGGATCCATATCACCCCACACTGGAGGTCTCAATCGAAACCACTCCTGGTATCGATCAGATGTCTCCGAGCGTGGTAAATAAGATTCGCTGTTTCCGTAAAGCTGATTTTCAGAAACTTAATAGCCTTATTGATACATTTGACTGGTCTGATATTCTGGCGTGCACTGATCTTAATGTAACTTTAGAAAAATTTTATTTTACTTTAAATACATTTTTTGACTCATGTGTGCCTTGGAAATATCCGTCCGCTTCAACAAATCCTCCTTGGTTTACAAGGTGCCTCGCTAACTTAAAAAATAAAAAAAATTAACTTTTACTTAAATTATAAAAAAACCTGCAGTAGTGTTGATTTCTCAAGATACCTACTAGCTCGGTCGAATTTTACCGTGCATAACGCTGAAGGTTATAGGAATTATATTGACTATATTGATCCAAAGCAGTTTTATAATTTTGTAAACACTAAGCGTAAACACGTATCTTTTTCACCCCTGCTTACGTTTGAAAATTCCTCTGCGACTTCTGATCAGGCCATTGCCGATCTATTCGCAGAATTTTTTCAAACAACTTATTCTCCTCCAAAATTGACTGATCAGCCTTACGCATATAACATTCAAGCAGCAAATCTTATTTTCTGTCCGTTTTTTTCTGAGAACAACTTATTATCTGGTCTTTTAAGGGTAAAACCCATTTATTCGCCAGGCCCCGACGGAGTACCAGGCAGTGTGCTAAAATACTGCGCCAGGGCTCTGTGCAAACCTCTTCTAAGACTTTTCAACTTATCTTTGGAAACCTCGATTTTTCCCCTTAAGTGGAAGGAATCATTTATAATTCCCCTACATAAAAAAGGGAAAAAGTCCGAGGCTGCCAACTACAGAGGCATCTCTAAGTTGTCGGCAATTCCAAAGTTATTTGAAAAATTAATTACCCCTCATTTGCAACACCTTTGCTCTTCGATTATCACTCCTTGTCAGCATGGCTTTATTAAGCGTCGCTCCACCACCACAAACTTATTGGAGTTGATATCCTTTGTCATAGACGCCTTTTGTAAGGGATATCAAACCGATGTAATTAACACAGACTTCAGCAAAGCATTTGATTTAGTTAATCACTCACTTTTGTTGAGTAAACTGAATATGCTGGGTTTTCCTAAAGACCTCTTAACGTGGATCTCCAGCTACCTAGATGGAAGGACACAAAGAGTCTTATTTAAAAACATACAGTCCCGTCTGGTCCGTGCTACATCTGGCGTCCCTCAAGGAAGTCATCTTGGCCCGTTATTATTTACGCTTTTTATAAACGACTTGCCCCCTGCTTTAACGAACTCTCTAGTTCTTATGTATGCAGATGATGTAAAGCTTTGTCTTCAGTACAAATCCATCTCTGCCCAATGCAGTCTTCAGTCTGACCTTGATAACTTTCAAAAATGGTGTTTGGCTAATGATCTAATACTTAATGGATCAAAATGCAAGCATATGTCTTTTTATCGTTCTTGCCCTCTGCAAGCTACGTATTCCATTAATGGGATTGCCTTAGAAAAATTAACCCAGGTTAATGATCTCGGCATCCTATTAGACATAAAACTTAAATTTGCCGACCATATTTCCTTAATGGTTAATAAGGCTAAAGGAGTCCTTGGTTTTATCAAAAGGTGGTCAAAAGAATTTTATGACCCCTATATAACCAAAACACTATTCATTTCTTTGGTCCGTCCTATACTGGAGTACGGCTCATGTGTCTGGAGTCCCCAATACGGAGTACATCAGGACCGCATAGAATCCGTACAAAAGAATTTCCTAACTTTTTCACTTAGAGGTCTAAACTGGGATGCAAATCTTCAACTTCCATCTTATAGTAGTAGACTCTTACTCATAAACTTACCTAGCTTAACAAATCGTAGGACAATGCTCGGTGTAGTTTTTCTGCATAACCTTATTAACGGGGATGTAGATAGCCAGCATTTACTAACACGCTTAAATTTTAACATTCCTAATAGAGGGACTCGAAACTTTAGTCCTCTGTTCCTTAGCCGTTGTAGTTCGACATATGCACTGCATGACCCTTTTAGGGTATTATGTTCGAACTACAATGGTCTCTACTCTATTACATCTCTTTCCTGTCCCTCTAACTTAAAATATAGAATTTTAAATTTCCTTACTAACTCCTCTTAGCTTAATAATTAACAAATAACTTAATATATTCTAACAAATCGTTTCTTGAGCGCCCCTCGGTCGTCTGGGCCTCTAAGCTTTATGATGAATACAGGAATGCTAGCTGATGCTCTTATTGATGCACAAGCCATTTCCAAATTCTGAAAGACCGGTAAAAAAAAAAAAAAAAAGATGATGATTTAATTTTTCCTCGTGTTTTCGAGGCTTGGAGATTTCGTCGGGGTCTTCGACTTAGTTGGGCGCCAAATAAGGTTTTCTTTAGTTGTGGCAGCGTGTTTGCCTACAACATTCTCCACCTGCACAGCTCTTTTTTTTTATTATTATTTTTTTTTTTCGTGGACTTTCAGAAATTGGATATGGCTTGTGCATCAATAAGAGCATCAGCTAGCATTCCTGTATTCATTATAAAGCTTAGAGGCTCAGAAGACCGAGGGGCACTCGAGAAACGATTTGTTAGTACATATTAAGCTATTTGAAATTTTTTATGCTAAGAGGAGTTAGTAAAGAAATTTAAAATTCTATATTTATTTATATTTTGCAGGAGGGTGCCACCGCGGCATGTGCTGCTCACGGAATTGTGGGTTCTGACGAAACCAATGCGGCAAGTTTCTGCCCATAACGGTCCGTCACTTTGTAGATGTCTCCGCACTCTTGTAATGATGCAGGGCACCGATCAAGACCAGGTGGTGGCCACGATCAGTGACGATGATGCTGCTGATCCTCTTCTTGTAAGCAGGTAGCCGAGTCGTGGCTCCAGTTATTCCTCCAACGGTGATTAGAAATAAAACACAAGACTTGGAAGAGGTGCCTTTATTCTTTGGCTGTCAGCTCGGAACCTATTAACATAAGAGTAGGAGAGATTAAGCGTAACCCTAACTCGCACAGATCACAGCCGTCGGCCAACGCCCGTCGTAAGACCATAAGACCGTAAGACCGTCTTCGTGTCCTTATCTCAGATCACCGTTGCATTGTTAACTAATATATTTATTAATGTATAATAAGAAGTTTGTCGGGTAACTAGTTTAAAAAGTTAATTATTAACTTAAGTATTGTTAGTCGCAAGCCGACTCTTTTTGGACGCTTGGCTTTAACTAATTCGGCATCTAAAGCTATCGAGCATCCGCTCAGCTTATTATCGAAGGTTGGCGTCACTCTCGTTCGTTGTCTGATTGCGCTCGCAGCCTATATTGGATTTCACACGTATATATAGATCCCAATTTCATACGCGGCCAAATAAAGTGTAACGAGCTGTTTTTCCGCTTCCGCTCGCCACAATTTTCCGCGGCTAGCTCACAGAGTTTGCGGGTCTGTTCCACCGAATTTATAGATTCGACGTGATTGCCCGAGCCCAAAAAATAATACAAATAGCTAGAGATTTTCACACTCTTTATTTAGAGATTTCTTCCACAATATAAAGGCTTGCTCTCAATCCCGCTCCGTATTCTCGACGCTCCTCCTGGTTCTGCTGGCTCCGTCGTCGACGTCCTGTAACGAACTGTCTTTAATGCTTCCGCTCGCCACAATTTGCCACGGCTAGCTCACAGAGTTTCGCGGATCCGTTCCACCGAATTTATAGATTCGACGTGATTGCCCAAGCCCAGAAAAAAATACAAATAGCTTGAAGTTTCCACACTGTTTATTTTGAGACCTCTTTACACTTCAAAAGGCTTTCTTTCTCTTTTCCTCGTTGCTCCTTCCGTTTCTGCTGGCTCCGTCATCGGCGTCCTCTCCGGGTTGTTCAGGATAGGTAAGACGATTGGCAGTGATATTTCGACCCCCTACTCCCAAGAATCTCTGTGCAAACGCGCCGGCGGGCCGGGATTAGAGGTTAGCTGCGGACTGTCGCTTCCACTACACCGGGACACCGTACATACGCTCATGTGCCAGGTTTGGGAGTTTGTTTGCTGACTGCCGCCTCCGCTACACCGGGACACCGTTCATACGCTCCGGTGCCAGGGTTGGAAGTTGCCTAAGCATGTCGCCTTCGCTACACCGGGAGACCGTGCATACGCTCCGGCGCCAGGTTTGGAAGTTGCCGTGTGACGTCTCCGCTACACCGGGACACCATGCATACGCTCCGGTGCCAGGTTTGTAAGCCGCCGTGAGACTGACCGTATGTCGCGCTCCCGCTACACCGGGACACCGTGCATACGCGCCGGCGAACCCGAGTTTGTAGTGGCGGGGCTGACTTGGGCGCGAGTTCTCGAGTCGGTCGATCCTTGTTTCGCAGGACCACGCCTGTTGGTTGCGATTCCAGAAATCGGTAAGGCGTACGCCAGACTTATCCTTTCTTCACTTCCTTGGAAGGATACCTGCCGTGTTCGGGAATGGCCCTACTTGACTCTGACGCCCCGGGCTCGTAGAGGAAATCGTCCAGCAACGGGTCCTTGTCTCCCTTGTCCTGTACGTCTCGTGAATACCGGGCGTGCGGTACCCAGTCGGCCTCCGTGTTTCGCAGGACCACGCCTGTTGGTTGTGATTTCAGGAGTCGGTAAGGCATACGCCAGACTTATCCTTTCCTCACTTCCTTGCAAGGTTACCTTCCGTGTTCGGGAGTGGCTCAACTCGATCTCCCCACCCTGGTTTTGTCTTGTGTCTCGTCTTTTACGTTTCGTGCACACCGGGCGTGCGATCCCGAGTCGGTCTATCCTTGTTTCGCAGGATCACGCCTGTTTGTTGCGATTTCAGGAGTCGGTAGGGCATACGCCAGACGTATCCTTTATCTCACTTTCTTGCAAGGCTACCAGCCGTGTTCGAGAATGGCCCAACTCGATTTCCCCACCCTAAAAAGACTCGTTTCGAGCCGCTCCAATGGGCCTCCTTTTATACTTGCTGGAGCGCCCGTTAATCCTCCCGGATTCTGCTCCTGCCGTTAATCCAGCTTCCAGAATCACGCCACTTTCCCGTTGGCGGGTCACCGTCCGTGGCCCTTCGTTTCCCCCGGCCACGGATCTCTGCTGCTGGTATGTGGTGCACCGGTGGGTTTCCAGGGCCCGCTGCACTCAGCGTCGCAACCCCCCCTTTGGTCCTTGCCGCTCCTTTGCTGCTCACTCCGCCACACTTTCTAAGGCACGCCTGCGCATCGTGCTGTATCCCCCTCTGGACTACTTTCCCCACGTTGCTCCGGGAACCGTTCTGTTCCACGTCGATTCCTTCTTCCCCCGGGTGCCGGCGTTTACCCTTTCACCGGCCACCGTAACGTTCCATGTGGGTTCCGTCCTCCCACGTGTAGCCCTTCGCCGGAACCCACCGTAACTGGCTTTCACCTTTCCCCAACCCCCGTACTGATCCTGGCGACATTCCCTTGGGCTGCCAGGTTGATGGCCGGTGGTTGACCCCTTTTTTCCGCCTCCTCGACCCCTCCGCCCCCCCTTTGCCCCCCGCTATCTGTCTTAGCGTGTGGGGAGACTAAATCTCCTCACAGTCCTTTTTGAGTTGTTTTGGGTGCGCCGCCTCTGGGTTGTTTCCGTCGCCGCTGCTACTCCTCGTGCTCGGGGTGCTCTCACTCGGTCTCTGACTTGAACGCGAGTACGCGAGTCGACCTTTCCTTGTGTCGCAGGACCACGCCTGTTGGTTGCGACTTTGGGAGTCGGTAAGGTGTCTTCCAGCTAGCAGACTTATCCTTTCTGCCAGTCTGCCAGCAGACTTATCCTTTCCTCACTTCCTTGCAAGGTTCCTTGCAACAAATTTATAGTTATTATTATTGTGCTAAAAATGATAATAACCGTATGTGTAATACCGAATTAAGTGTTTCAAAGTTCCTCAGCTTGGATTTTACAATGTTCGTCTGGCTAAAAACTCGTTCGACTTCCGCGTTTGACAAAGGAAACTATAGTAATGTAATCACAAACGAAGCTTACGCTTTAAATCGGTGATTACTTTCCGAATCCACACGTTTAAGGAGTGCTGTTCAAATTTTAAATAATACTTTAGGTGGCTAGATTAATATTAAAAAATGCAAAATTTCCTGCCAGCAGCTAGCTCGAAATTTTTTCTGCATTTGACGGTTTAAAAATGCCAGATCTGGCCGGTAAAAGGCTAAGTTGGCAGCACTGCATATGAATCGTATCAGATGGACCCAAGAAATAAAAAAACTTTTATTAATATAGAGGTCGTCAAATTCTTTTGACCACCTTTTAATTATGCCAAGGACACCTTTTCCATTTCCAACAGGCGGGAGTAAAGCTGGAGCCGAAGAAGCAGGCTGGAGTAGTCTCTACGAAGGAAATCGCGCAAAGTCCCAAAAGGTAAAGGTCTACAGAAAGAGAAGCGCCCCAAGCGAAGAAAAAGAAGGTCCAGCCGCAGCCGTCCGTTTGTTCGCCGAGATCTCGAAGGGAAGAAAGCTCCTTGGAGTCCTGGACAAAGGATCTATGGATGGCCTGATCCATCAGAACCTTTGGCGATAGGTGGTAAACAAGTGCTGAGGTGCGGGGGACCCCCACCGCAATGCGAAGACGCAAGCGGGTTCCAGGTAGCGTGAAGGTGATAGCATGCCAAGACGCGCGTTCGGTAGAATTATTTAAGCGTATGATAGCCTCGCTTGGAGAAGTCTACCCTGCTGCAAAACTGATGGCGGTTAACTGGGCTGAGATCCCAAGCAAGCCGAGGGCGCGAGTATGGCTCACCGAAAAGCTTGCCGCCCCTAACACGGTGATAAAGATGTGCAACCCAACGCCTCCCACGGTGGACTGGAGAGTCGCAAAGATGGAGGATGCGATAGGACTGCGGAGACAGGTTGTCCTCACGGGATCGCGAAGATCCTGGAGGAGACGGGGCACCGTATAAAGTATGGCTTTAAACACTTTACAGTCCCGGTATAAAAGTCTTATGTCAGGAGCAAAACTGGAGGCATCGAGCTGGAGGCAGACGCATAAGAGCCAGACTTAGAGGAGCCGACCGAAGAGGTGCCCCCCAGAGAGTACATCTCGAAGGAGAGCGACTTGGCAAGGGCCCTTAGATTAGTCGGGATGGAGGGGGACGCATTGCTGAGCTCCGGGACGGAAGCAGAGATTACTGTGGTGGAGAATCTGAAGAATGTTTCTGACGATCTTGCAGATAAACCTCCACCACAGTAATGCGGCGATAGCTGCCCTCCTACTCTACCTCACCGAGAGTTGAGCTGATGTGGCCCATTGTCAGGAACTCTGGACCTTTGGAGACAGGATTCTTGGGTTGGGGGCGTCGGAGTATAGGCTCTGTAAAGCCGATACAACAGGTAAAAGGCGAGCCTGCATCCTCGCAAAAAAGAACCTTAACCTCTTTTTATACCCTTGCAGAGGGTATTATAATCTTGGTCAAAAGTGTGCAACGCAGTGAAGGAGATATCTCCGACGCTATAAAGTATATATATTCTTGATCAGGATCACCTCCTGAGTTGATATGAGCATGTCTGTCTGTTTCTACGCGAACTAGTCTCTCAGTTTTAAAGCTATCGTCTTGAAACTTTGCACACACCCTTCTTTCCTTTGCACGCAGTATATAAGTCGAAACGGCCCGGATCGGCCGACTATATCCTATAGCTGCCATATAACTGATTGATCGGAAATGGCATAACTTTGGTGTTTTTTGAGCTAGAAAGTGGGGATTTTCTATGGGTTCTATTTTTGGCAAAATAATACGATATACCAACTTTTATAAGGATCTGCCGACTATATCCTACAGCTGCCATTTAACTGAATACCTTGACAACCTATAATAATTTTTTTTTTATTAACTAGATAAAACAAAGGATTGATGCTAGTTTCCGTGATAAATGTTATTAATCCACACATACTTAGCCCCCTCACCACAACAAGGTCTCAATCCACGAGATGGAATATTATAATAACTTAATTGTTAAGAGGAGCCCCAAAATTAAGGTTGTACTCCAATGAGTTCCGTTTCAAAACTGATTTTATTCGGTGAAGTTCTCTTATAAGTACGATACATGAGAATCTTAAAACTATTTAAAACTACTTATCAATGCACTGCACGTTGACCTGCTATGCGACCCTTTCTCCAGTGCGATAAGCGCACCACTTATGTATTTGTTTGTGTTAGGCTGCAGGGGATCGGTTTGGAACCATCTGTTTGACTCGTATTTCATGGGTTCGATCCCTTGAAACTCTAACTTAAGAATTTCTATAAAACATAGTGTTCAATGCTTGAACATTCTGGAAAGGGCCACAAAAAGAGGCGTAAATTTAATGTGTTTTTGATTAATATTTTTTGAATAAATTTGATGTTACTTTAACTTTTTCTTCGATTATAATTTTTAGTGGACTGTATACATTTTTTTCTTTTAGTAATTTGTGCAAGAATTATTTAATTTAAATTTTAAAATTATTCAATCTTTTATATGTTATGTTCAACCTAATGTTTGAACATCCTGCAGGGGGCCTCAAAAGTGCCTTAGTATATTTTTTCATTTAGATTTACTTTGAAAAATTAATTTTTTCTTCGATTTTTTAGTGGACTGTAATTTTAAAATTTTTGTTTTACTGAGGGCTAATTTCTTTTCAAATTTTAATTTTTTTTTTTGTTAATTGAATTTAATTGATAATTAATATCTTTTTTATCGATATTTTTTTTTTTAATCATTATTTTTTAAATTGTAAATACTTTTTTTTTTTCATACCATACAGTTGTTAAATTTTCTTTTTTGATGCGTGTTCCTCCTGCAAATGATGTAAAAGGATCCGCTCTTGATGCTGCTGATGGTGTAGCTCGTTGTTTTTTCTGCCGCTGATGCTGTTCTTCTACTCGCCGGTGGTCCTGCCGCAGACGTTGGTCCCGCCGTACAGAATGCCAAAGACTTTGGCTGTCGTTGTTCCCAGGAACCCGACTTTTTCTTTTTGCTCGATATTTGGCCTCGAACACGCCGGAATTTTTTTTCAATATTTATGAATTTCCGGTGTTGTTCCGGAAAAACATATATTTTTTTTACACAAGTTGTGATTTTAACTCCTTGCGCCGTATCGCTTTGGAGATCCGATGGCTGAATTCCAGCTCAAAGATTTTCAATAAATATTCCGACTTAGGCCTCGGATAGCCGTGCGCTAAACAAAAAACGCACTTATTGCTCGATGGCAATTCTCAATCTCTGTGTCCCTTACCACTTGGGGGGAAACGACAGAGGACTACGATTTTACACTGAGCTCTTTTATGCCCAGTTCGCAGCCATCTTAGCTACCTTTGACTGACTGTGTCAATGCACATCTAGCCACTATTTAGGTGCCAATAGGAGCCCCAAAATACGGTTGAGAATACTCCTTGAGCCTTTTTTTTTTTGACTCATTTTTATAATTTTTTTTTTATTTTATGCCCATTGTGCATTTATATAATTTTATTCTCTGTGTCCCTTACCTCTTGGGGGGAAACAACAGAGGACTACGGTTTTTAAACTGGGCTCTTTTTTACCCAGATCGCAGTCTTATTTTTTAGCTACCCTGGGCTGAGCATTTTCTCTACAGCCACTTATAGGTGCCAGTTTTTTAACCCTGAGTCTCTTACCACAGGGGGGAAAACGTCAGGGTGCCCCGAAGGACCAAATGTTAAGAGGAGCCCCAAAATTAAGGTTGTACTCCAATGAGTTCCGTTTCAAAACTGATTTTATTCGGTGAAGTTCTCTTATAAGTACGATACATGAGAATCTTAAAACTATTTAAAACTACTTATCAATGCACTGCACGTTGACCTGCTATGCGACCCTTTCTCCAGTGCGATAAGCGCACCACTTATGTATTTGTTTGTGTTAGGCTGCAGGGGATCGGTTTGGAACCATCTGTTTGACTCGTATTTCATGGGTTCGATCCCTTGAAACTCTAACTTAAGAATTTCTATAAAACATAGTGTTCAATGCTTGAACATAATTTATATTGCACATTATTACAAACAATTTATTACAATCCTTAAATAATATAAAAATCTTATATTTAAATAATAAAATATATATAATTCATATAAATTAATAAATGAATAAATAAGTTAATAAATTAATAAATAAATTAATAAAAAAATCTTAGCTATATTTAAGAAAAATTCCATCATGATGACTATAGGTCGTTTTGTAAGTAAGAGCCACAGCATTCCCAAGCTCATTTTCAGCAAATATCCAATCAATTTGCGTTAAATGTTTTGTAGTTGCACAATTATTGATTGGAATAAGGTTAACTTTATTTAAAGCTTCCTCCAGTCGATCAGTGGTTGTAGATCTGCATATATTAAAATCTCCTAAAATAACCAATTTGCTATTATTTTCCAAGTTGCGTATCCTTTCAACATCCGCCAAAATTTCATTTCGAAATTGTGTTATAGGAAATGCAGGATTCCTATAAACAACAATAAAGGATGTATCGAGATATTTGAAGGCAATTGATTGGTATGTAGTTCTTGAGCTTAAAGACTTATTTGTTTCAAACAAGAAAACTACATTTTCGGCAATATTTTGCTTGGCATAAATCATAATTCCATTTTTCCCAATACCATTCAATCGATTGCTATCAATTCTTCTTATAATGTCAAAACCTTGTAAAGAAAAGTCTTCGCTGGGAAGAGTCCACGTTTCGACAAAACAAAGAAAATTTGCAGAACAAATAATAGGATCGTTGAAAATATCTTCGCGATGGCTTCGAAGGGACTCAACATTTTGGTAATAAAGGGAGATTTCTTCATTACTTCTGACCAAAACTTCATAATGCGTAGTCAAGAACTTTTCCTCTCTTAACTTTTTAAGCTCGTCTTGGACATTTGGGGCTCCAAATCTTGTTGGAGGAACAAAGTCGCCTAGAAGGAAAAGTCCTGATGCGCTAGTAGCCCTGCTGCATCCAACATATAGCGAAACTCGCTTGATGCCTCTTTTAAGATGCTCGGCGATTTTGCTATATGTTGCTCCTTGGCTTTTGTGGATGGTAATAGCCTCAGCAGGAACAATTGGGAATTGCTTTCGGTCAACAAAAGCATTTTCGGATCTTTCACATTGAAAAACTCGAGAGGCTTTTAATATTGGAGTCCATTCGGGATCGGGACTGTTCCGAACCTTTGATCTGGCGATAGCGCCAACCGTGGGTTCAAAAAATTTAATCCAAAGTCGCGTTACTAAATTTGAGCCATTCACTAAGCAATGATCAATTTGCATCAGCTGACCAGTTGCTCCATTTACAAGTCCGTCACTTGTGTCTATATTGACGGTTACCATATATTTAGCAGTTGTTTTGAGATGAAGATTATATGGCAAACCCTGTGTTTCAGAGGTTTTCATATTTTGAGCATATTTTAACGTGTTTTCTCTGTTTCGTGCAGATATGTTCGCAGTTTTCACTGTATCAACAGCAGTGGAAATCAACTCTTCCGTCTCAATTTGCGCTAGTTTTATGGAATTGTAATTGTTAACTTCTTCGTTAGAAGAAAATAAATGAATGGCATCATCAGGAACTTCGCTGGGTGAAACAACTCTTTGTTTAAGGAGCTCTATATCTGCAATTGTCATGCAAGCCTCAGATAAATGATTCAGGGCTTGAGAAAATGCATGATCGCCTCTTTGGCGCATTATTTCTGTGAGCTCAAAATACTCAACGTTGCTCCATAAGCTATTTCCTGCTAAAACGCTATAAGGATCATTTGTCCTCTCCGAAAATATCCAACTGTCTCCAACTGGGGAAAGCTGTTTTAGATCTCCAAAAACTATAATTGATTTTCCACCAAAACTTAAGTCAGGGCTTCGGAAAATTTGACGAAGCCGTTGAGCCAAAAATGAAAGCATTTTAGAACCAACCATTGAAATTTCATCAATTATAATTAGTTGGAAATCAATCAACTTGCAATGAATTGTATTTAAAGTATCATTGCTTAAAGGCCTCAAGGGACCTGAAGCTTGATTAATTGGAAGAGAAAACACTGAATGAAGTGTCAGTCCTCCAATTCCAAAAGCAGCTTTTCCAGTTGGAGCACATAATAAAACCTTTGCCGAATCCGTAGCACCAGGAAGTTTGTTTGCTCGCCAAGTCACAGACTGATAGATGGTAGAAATCAGTCTGCTTTTTCCTACACCGGCCCCTCCACCAACATATTCGTTAAAAATATTTTTACAAACAACATTATGCATCACATGTGCATAATATTGTCTTTGCTTGTAGTTGAGGGACCGAGTTAGCGAACAAAGGTCATCATTGGAAACTAACGGGGGGAGTCTAATTATTTGAAGTTCGCCGTCTTCTTCAGGGTTATTTATCGCGTTGTCATCCTGAAGAATATTTACGTCCCGCTCTATATTTGGTTCTGCCAAAGCTCTAAACTCTTCGTCTAAAAATTGGGAGGCAGGTTCTTCCGCATCAGGAGCATGATCTCCCCTATCCTCTTGCAAATCTTAAAGAACTCTTTGCAACTCCATATCATCAAACACATCATAGTTCCTTTTTTTTTGCCTTAATGGCTTCATGGTTTACTCGGAATGTGTCTTCAATGTCGTTGGAAAGACAATTAGCTTCTTCATTTCGCCAAGGATAGAAGAGCATTAAATGCTCTCGGAAATAATCGGAAGGTGAAGAGAATGCTAAAGCGAACCCACCTTAGAATCAGGGGATGCCTGCGTTTCTTAACGCAACCAGACCCATCCATCAGTGGATAGCTTTGCTCAGCAACTTCATCTTCGTCATCTACCTCAACAGCATTTGCTTCATCATAGTCTTCCCTATGATAAGCGGCAGATCGTGCATTTTGCTTGACAAATCTGTACCAAGCCGCGAAATCGGCTAAACAAATTCCTTCCAACTGCGCATGCCTTTGCACATATCGGTCAAGAATATTACGCTCAAAAATATCCACCGAGTTGTTTGGTAGTCGCTCTAATTCTTCATTTGAGCGAGTCAATCTAACTCGTTTGTCTGGATGGCAAGTGTTTATAAAAATAGTACCTTCACTTGCCTCCGACATATGCAGACCCAAAATATTTTAAGCTGCTTCTTGGGCCGATATTTCTGTAGCGTTAATAAACTTATTCCCGAGGTGCTGTAATTTCCTTTTAATAGAAATATTCCCATGGCTTATTTCTGCCATGGCTTCACGGAGCAACTGCGATACGCCTCTGTTCGATTTTTTTATGTAGTTAATAATATAACTACAACAGGCGTAAGCATCTAGGATAAATTGAATATTCATATTAGCTCTGTGTAAGCCTAGAATATCACTATTATAAGCATTGAGCAATCGGTCGGAGAATTGTCAGAGAAGAAAAATTTGTGGCTTTTTCAAGCTGGAACGTAAGGCTAATTTGTAGGCTTCAAAATTAGTTTCAAGGTGGGTCAGAAAATAATCAAAATTATTATATAAAGCTGCGTCTTCATTAAAAATGGTCCTTAAAGCTTCCTTAATTTTTTTGAACAAAGTTTTATGTTCTTCAACATTTACTTAGTTTTCTTCCATTGGATGCAAAAGAAGCGTTTCGGGCATAGGAGGATATGGCATATTGAATCGGCAGAACTCCTGTCCGCGTAACTCTCTCAGGCAGGAAGCACTATGCTTGTGGCGTTGATACTGAATTACTTCTTGTAGCTCAGGATCGTCTCCATTTGTAGTAATAAACCTATCGATAAAGTTTATTACTTGCTCGGTATTTTCGGCGTCTTCGAGATTAGGAGCACCAGCAAGCCAGTACATGCCATGAGAGTGCGGAGATCCTCTGAGCTGGAATTCGATTCTTCAATAAAAATGGGAAAGATTGAATTCCCAAAAAATATCGGTTTTGAATAATTTTATTAATTGTCGCAACCTGTAATCGAAATATCGAGAGCACGTCACTGATCGGATCGGATTAACCGAGCCTTTTCGGAGCTGGAAAGAGCTGCCGCTTCTTCCTCGCTTATAGCCCTATTGTCTAATAGAAGGGAAGGGATAACTAAACGTGCATTCCACTTAGTTTCAGCAGCGGAAAGAGTAATGAAAAAGGTTGGCAACCCAAATTGTCGAATCATAGCAATAGCTTTTTTTTTTCAGCCTCCCAATGAGCTGGTGCAGACCGTAAGCCTTTAAGGATGTGGTAGCCATCATCATGTTGATCAAGTTTGTCAACAAATGACTCATCCCGCAGATTACCAGCGGTAACTGCACCTGACTTTTTGCGTAAAGCAATTGAAATAGAATTTTGAATGCGCTGCATTTCGTAAAATTTATACATGTATAAAACTTCAGGAACTACAGCGCAACGACGGTCGTAAAATCGGATTTGAGATCTGGCTTTTTTCGCATAGGTTGTATTTCCTTTAAATATTTGTCCGCAAGAAATAGTTGGAAAGGAAAGTTCCTCTGCGTCTTCGTCAAACGTTAAGCTTGTTGGGCGACGGCCTTCACCCGGTGTCAATGGAATTCGCTGAATAGCAGTATCATTATTTTCCAATAATGTTTCATGGCCTCCGGGATTTAAATTTTCTTCGAGCTCTGCAGCATTTTGCGATAGGTGTTGCTACTGAAGAAGTTGCTTTACTGCTTCGCGATCAGATTTATCCGCAATAAAAGGAATTTCATTAATTCCTTGAAGTCCTGCTAGCCATGATTCGTTCAGTGAAATGTTGTGTTTTCTGTAGAGCTCGGTATTCACTAAGTACCGTACAGCTTCAAGGACCCGAGCGGGTCGAACAGTTTCAGTCATGAAATTGTGATCGTACTCTAGTCTCCTTTTTAAATGGACTTGGATGGCATGAGTAGAGTCGAAAGAGCGCGGAAGCGCAGTCACAATATCAGGAACTGAAATTGGAACGTTCACTACTGCCCCTCTGATTCCGCATTGCCTTTCATAGCCGAGGGAAATAATCCTCATAAAAGGAATTCTCGGTGAAATAAGGCGTTCTTCGAGGCAGGTGAGTCCATTTAAGCACTCAGGAATTTCTGGGAAGTCAAACCCATTGGAAAGGCAGAGTGATGGTAGTTTGCCAAGAGCGATGGCACGACGACAAGTGTTGCAAAAGTTATATAATATTTGCCGGACGGACTGGGAAATTTTCGTGACAAATAAAAAGCGTTGCCAACGTTTAGGAGAGGAAATTTAGAGGAGATAGCTAGGATGTATAATCCACTTACATGTGAACGGAACCATGTTCCTCCACAGCAAATACAAATTTCCGTTGGTCCTTCTTTTATGCTCCTGTGATATAGATCCCTTGCTGTTGCTCGAATCCTATTTCGCTGTTGTTCTCGTCCCTGATCCAGTTCGTCCTCCGAAAGTTGAGCTCTTGCGTCCATATTGCGTTGCGACTGCCTTTGGGAGGCATCCAGTCGATTTTGGGGGTCCATCCTGAAGTTTATTAATCTCTCTTCTGCCATTTGTCGAATTTGTTCTTCCCGAATCCTCCGCTGTTGTCGTGTTTCCCGGCGTTGTGATGTGTTTATCCGTTGCTCCTGAGACCTTGCGATGGGATTTCTCCTGGTTGCTCTCTTGTAATCGGCGTCCCTTTCCCGTTCTCGCTGCCTGTCTTCCGTATCCCTTCGTCGCTGTCGGTGCTCCCCAGTGTTCCTTTCCTGTTCCCTTTCACGTTCTTCTGGGACCTCGCGATAAGCAGCTCGCGCTGCGGCGTCTCGAATCCGCTCTTGAATTCGAAATTCGGGATTGGCCCTCCGAGAGGCATGGTCAGCAGTATTTTGCACCTGCTCTTGTCGCCGCTCCTCGGAATCCCCTCGACGAATAGCACGCGCTGTGGCGTCCCGAACCCGTTCGGGATTTCGGTACTCTGGAAAATTTAAACAATGGAAATAGGAAATTCCAACTTCATAAATCTCGTATTAAGGGACGCTTTTAGGGAAATAGACTTACCAAAATATATGTTTCAACAATTATTTCATATTTTTTTAACACACACTTTTTGTCACTGGTAAAAATAAAACTTTCACTCTTTAATTTAAACACTGGCAAAAAATACTTTTCACGCACTTAAAATTAGCTGAATTTCAACTGGCAGAGTAACGTCGTCACTCGATCAAATTTTTTTTAGACTGATCTATGGATTAGTGGTTTTTTCATTATATAGGAAAGTTAGGTAATATAAAAAAAAACCTATAACTCCTCCTTTTTGTCAAGGCAATAAAATGTCAGGATCGTTTTACATACCTGTTTTACCTGTTGTGTTATGAATTAAGGCGTTACGAATATTTACAGCCCAAATTTGAGGGATAATGGTTTTCCGATTTGACCAATCAGAAAAAAGGTATATTTTTATATTTATAAAAGTTACTCAGTCCCCATATAAATTTCATTCATACCTGCACTACCTGTTACGCAATTGAAAACCCTTGCACGTGCTCATTCAACGAAGGAGGACTTCCATTATACCAAATGCTGGAATTACCTGGTTAGTAGGTCATCATGGGATAATCCATTGGTTTTCTCGTAATACAAATTCGGGTGTTATTAAAAAGTAAAGGGTTCTAAACTTTACAATGAAAATAAACACAATTTTATGATCTTTAATGGCCTCATACCCGGAATCCCATTATAACATATGAAAATGTTAAATCACTTCCATAGTATTGTTAATAATGATAAAAAAGCTAGGTATATCCCATTTAAAAGGTATACTAAACAATTTCAGTGCTTAATTTTTTCAACAATTTACTGCAAGGGTATATCAACTTCGGCTTCGCCCGAAGTTAGCTTTCCTTTCTTGCTGCTACCTAATTTTAGCAATAAAGATTATGTAGCCGCAGCAATAGACGGAATAGGGGGCCTTTAATGGTATGCTCGGCGTACATGGGCCACGACAATGATGCCCTCCCCCCGCATTCGCTACTTAAGCAGCTGGTGGAAGACAACGAAAAGCAGTATATCGGGTTTCGATTTTATTCTAAATTTTATCAAACCTTCTGGTGGGTAACATGGGCACAGAACCCACTTTCATCGTCAAGAAACTTAACATTAAGGTACTTAACTGTAGTATGTTCCAAGATGAAGTAAGAACTATCCGGGAAGCACTTAGATCGCCAGCTCTTGCTGGCAATCAAGAAAATATTTGTTTCTTCTTACATAGTCAATCGACACTCACCGGTTTTTGAGCTCTTGACCGGTTTTTACCTAATTCTAACAAAAAAACACTGGTTCAAAATTAGAACATGGTAAAAAAGTTGCTCATAGCACAACAGTCTAAATAATCAGTCTAAAATATGCAGACTCTAAGAATATCAATGTAGAGGAACAGACTCCTCGCTACAAATCTCTAAAGTGTCTTCCAGCCAAATCCTGCCTCTACTTTATTCCTCCTGCCACTATTTCAGCCAGAATATACCCATCTGGCAACTACACCTTCATTCTGGCCGAACGAAATCAAAAAAGTCATAAGGGAGCTAAAAACAAAAAAGGCTCCCTGTGGTGACCTACTAACGCCAAAGATTTTATTCCAATTTCTTAAATGCGATGACGTCCTTAAACTTTTTAATGGGATTATTAATTGTGGATATTTCCCAAAAAAGTGTAAGAAATCCATTATGATAGCTAAGCCTGGAAAAGACCACACAGTTCCTATCTTTGTCTTTTATGTTTGTCCATGTGAAGTCATAGCATTTTATATTATACTAGCAGTACCCTGCCACGTTTTGCTGTAGCATATTGTGGTTGTACGCATAAGAAATAAGTCAAACAAAAAAGAATATTTTTCGTGGACTACCTATGTATGAGGATGGCAAAATCGTGAGCTTTCCAACGTTGGTTGTATTACGGTCATTCATCACAGCATCCCGCAAATGGATATATTCCTCGGACCGAAGTTTCGTCTGATTCAATCGGAGGAACAGCAAACGTTCTGTTTCAATTTTTGTATACATATCGACAATGTACTGATGAAACAATTGACGACATTTCAATATATGATTGTCATCGGTCCTCCGAACCATTAATCGGTATGAGTTCATCGCGCTGCACTTTTTATTCGTTTTTACACCATTGACTCGATCAACCATCCTCACATTGAAATGATATCCATCGGCACCCCAGAAGATGAGTGGATACTGCAAAGCGTCGTAACAACGGTGAGTTTCTGCGACGTTTACAAATCGATCGTTTCGTCGATGGAGAACAATATCTCGAGGTTTGAACTGATCCCCGACTATGACAATTGCCACTTCGTCTATAGTTGGAGCATTGTATCTCCTGATATGTTCTCCAGCCGGCGTTTTGTCTGCATGAATGACAATTTTATGGGTATCCCAAGGCCATCCCATCATATCGATTGCTGTTTTGAACAAACGCACCAAATGGTTCCGTTCGTGAAAAAGCTTCTGTAGCTGCGAAATAATGGGCTTCTTCAGCGAGGTATTGATTCCATAACGTGCATCGACTTCAGCTCCATCATCACCAATGAAGTACATTTAAAGAAATTTGTGTTCGCTGTCTGAGAACGGAAGCAGGGAACCGGCTTTGTGACAGATTTGTCCTTTGATTTTAAAAGTTGGCATGAATTGCGCAGTTATAATTTCCGCACCAAATGACGTAATTTGGAAGCAAGAGTTGTATTTCCTAATGTTCGACAGAAAATGCTTCGATTCAGCAGAAGATCCAGCTAATAGAGAGTGCAGAGGTGGTGGTGCTTCAAGTAGAGGCAATTTCACTTTCCCGGAAGCGCAACACAATCCTTTTGGTTCGTTGTTGAATTTGAGAGCCTGACAGTGTGTGCAGACCTGATTCATTCGGCCAATAACGACATTGCGATTCGAGCTGTAATCAACAGTTGGATTATATCGGAATGCAAGACGATTGTATTGTAGGTTTCGATCTGTTTCAAGCTGTAAACGCGCTTCAGCTACCCTTGCCCTGTCGCGTTCATTATTTTGAGACCGAATCAAATCGATTGCTGCAGAACGCGACTGCCTAACTCTCAATCGTGTTCGCTCAAGCCTAGCTGCTCGCGTTTCTGCTGTCTCCGCCTTGTGCATCCGCATGGCTCTCAGCCGCTCAGTCTCTCGAATGGAGGCCCGCTCTTCGTCAGTCCTATTCGAAATGTTACGTTTTTTTGCTTTTGTATTGCGAGTAAGACGACCAAAATTCGACTTCTTGGGTGGCATGACTTCGTTTCTGACATTTTGACATTTTCATTTGACATTTTCTTCTTAGCTGTCTGCCTAAATAGAAAAGTAGGGGCACGAGGAAACGCGAAAAAAAACTGATATATTCGCAAACGCAGATAAGCTATCAACATCAAAAGTAGACATGTTGGGTAAAAATTTGGGCTTAAACGGTTCAGAACTTTTCAAGTCTACAAATTACGTAGATACGAACAGAGCATTTTTATATATATAGATAACAAAATGTTATAAACAATAACCAAAACATTAGATTAAGCATGGAATCAAGTCCAGGAAATCTCATGACTGTCTATGAGAAACATGAATATCCAATAAACAGTAGATACAACAAACAGGGATACCTTAAGCTACAATCAGACGTACAGAACGCCCTTATGCCCAAATAAATACTCCAAAGTTTGATGGAAATTTCAAGTTTGGATCTTTGAAGTGAAAGCAATTCCCCGATCCAATATTCTGCATGGTCCATGAAACTATTATGGATGCGTTCCTGGTTGATTTGCTTATTGAGCTCGATATCACCAATAGGGGCCTATTTGAGCAAATAATAGGAAACTTAGTAGAAGTCCAGCCGAGCAGGCAATGCTTGAATTGCTATAGCAAAGAATCAGAGTCTTAAGCTCAGGAAAGGCAACGCCTTCTCCCAAATAGGAGGAAAAGACTATGGCCTACGCATCCGGTGCATCCGCCAGGCTAGCATCGTGCTATTTTTGCAAAGGAAAGACTCGCTCTTTATATAAATGTTATGAGTTTCGCGCTTAAACAGTATCCGAATGACTAAATTGGGTACAAAAACCATCAAAAAGCATAATGCAATGTTACATTTAGAAACTAAAAGAATTCAAGCTCCAGCAGTATGTGCTGCAAGAAATAAAAATTACAACCTTCTTGCCACAGCAAAGGTAGCAATCCAAGCAGATAACGGAAATTCAGCGAAATTTCTAGCACTGCTGGATTCATCGAATCGAACGATGGAATCAAAGGTATTGTTGGACAACCATGGAGTGAGCAGAGCACCAATAACTGTTATAGTGAGGTCTCTTTATGGGGATTATAGCCAGCGGATAGAAGTGTTGGTTCTTCCGCACATTATAGCTGACCAACCAGCTCAACCATTCTCTCATTGCGAGTTGGTTTCAGAGGTTTTCATATTTTGGGCATATTTGAATGTGTTTTCTCTGTTTCGTGCAGATATGTTCGCAGTTTTCACTGTATCAACAGCAGTGGAAATCAACTCTTCCGTCTCAATTTGCGCTAGTTTTATGGAATTGTAATTGTTAACTTCTTCGTTAGAAGAAAATAAATGAATGGCATCATCAGGAACTTCGCTGGGTGAAACAACTCTTTGTTTAAGGAGCTCTATATCTGCAATTGTCATGCAAGCCTCAGATAAATGATTCAGGGCTTGAGCAAATGCATGATCGCCTCTTTGGCGCATTATTTCTGTGAGCTCAAAATACTCAAAGTTGCTCCATAAGCTATTTCCTGCTAAAACGCTATAAGGATCATTTGTCCTCTCCGAAAATATCCAACTGTCTCCGACTGGGGAAAGCTGTTTTAGATCTCCAAAAACTATAATTGATTTTCCACCAAGACTTAAGTCAGGGATTCGTAAAATTTGACGAAGCCGTTGATCCAAAAATGAAAGCATTTTAGAACCAAACATTGAAATTTCATCAATTATAATTAGATGGAGATCAATCAACTTGCAATGAATTGTATTTAAAGTATCATTGCTTAAAGGTCTCAAGGGACCTGAAGCTTGATTAATTGGAAGAGAAAACACTGAATGAAGTGTCAGTCCTCCAATTCCAAAAGCAGCTTTTCCAGTTGGAGCACATAATAAGACCTTTGCCGAATCCGTAGCACCAGGAAGTTTGTTTGCTCGCCAAGTCACAGACTGATAGATGGTAGCATGGTACATGGTGGCATGGTAGAACATATTCGTTAAAAATATTTTTACAAACAACATTATGCATCACATGTGCATAATATTGTCTTTGCTTGTAGTTGAGGGACCGAGTTAGCGAACAAAGGTCATCATTGGAAACTAACGGGGGGAGTCTAATTATTTGAAGTTCGCTGTCTTCTTCAGGGTTATTTATCGCGTTGTCATCCTGAAGAATATTTACGTCCCGCTCTATATTTGGTTCTGCCAAAGCTCTAAACTCTTCGTCTAAAAATTGGGAGGCAGGTTCTTCCGCATCAGGAGCATGATCTCCCCTATCCTCTTGCAAATCTTCAAGAACTCTTTGCAACTCCATATCATCAAACACATCATAGTTCCTTTTTTTTGCCTTAATGGCTTCATGGTTTACTCGGAATGTGTCTTCAATGTCGTTGGAAAGAAAATTAGCTTCTTCATTTCGCCAAGGATAGAAGAGCATTAAATGCTCTCGGAAATAATCGGAAGGTGAAGAGTTAATGCTAAAGCGAACCCACCTTAGAATCAGGGGATGCCTGCGTTTCTTAACGCAACCAGACCCATCCATCAGTGGATAGCTTTGCTCAGCAACTTCATCTTCGTCATCTACCTCAACAGCATTTGCTTCATCATAGTCTTCCCTATGATAAGCGGCAGATCGTGCATTTTGCTTGACAAATCTGTACCAAGCCGCGAAATCGGCTAAACAAATTCCTTCCAACTGCGCATGCCTTTGCACATATCGGTCAAGAATATTACGCTCAAAAATATCCACCGAGTTGTTTGGTAGTCGATCTAATTCTTCATTTGAGCGAGTCAATGCAAGTGTCTGGATGGCAAGTGTTTATAAAAATAGTACCTTCACTTGCCTCCGACATATGCAGACCCAAAATATGCAGACCCAACAGGCGTAAGCATCTAGGATAAATTGAATATTCATATTAGCTCTGTGTAAGCCTAGAATATCTCTATTATAAGCATTGAGCAATCGGTCGGAGAATTGTCTGAGAAGAAAAATTTGTGGCTTTTTCAAGCTGGAACGTAAGGCTAATTTGTAGGCTTCAAAATTAGTTTCAAGGTGGGTCAGAAAATAATCAAAATTATTATATAAAGCTGCGTCTTCATTAGAAATGGTCCTTAAAGCTTCCTTAATTCCAGAACTCCTGTCCGCGTAACTCTCTCAGATACTGAATTACTTCTTGTATCTCAGGATCGTCTCCATTTGTAGTAATAAACCTATCGATAAAGTTTATTACTTGCTCGGTATTTTCGGCGTCTTCGAGATTAGGAGCACCAGCAAGCCAGTACATGCCATGAGAGTGCGGAGATCCTCTGAGCTGGAATTCGATTCTTCAATAAAAATGGGAAAGATTGAATTCCCAAAAATATCGGTTTTGAATAATTTTATTAATTGTCGCAACCTGTAATCGAAATATCGAGAGCACGTCACTGATCGGATCGGATTAACCGAGCCTTTTCGGAGCTGGAAAGAGCTGCCGCTTCTTCCTCGCTTATAGCCCTATTGTCTAATAGAAGGGAAGGGATAACTAAACGTTCATTCCACTTAGTTTCAGCAGCGGAAAGAGTAATGAAAAGGTTGGCAACCCAAATTGTCGAATCATAGCAATAGCTTTTTTTTTTCAGCCTCCCAATGAGCTGGTGCAGACCGTAAGCCTTTAAGGATGTGGTAGCCATCATCATGTTGATCAAGTTTGTCAACAAATGACTCATCCCGCAGATTACCAGCGGTAACTGCACCTGACTTTTTGCGTAAAGCAATTGAAATAGTATTTTGAATGCGCTGCATTTCGTAAAATTTATACATGTATAAAACTTCAGGAACTACAGCGCAACGACGGTCGTAAAATCGGATTTGAGATCTGGCTTTTTTCGCATAGGTTGTATTTCCTTTAAATATTTGTCCGCAAGAAATAGTTGGAAAGGAAAGTTCCTCTGTGTCTTCGTCAAGCGTTAAGCTTGTTGGGCGACGGCCTTCACCGTACCGTACAGCTTCAAGGACCCGAGCGGGTCGAACAGTTTCAGTCATGAAATTGTGATCGTACTCTAGTATCCTTTTTAAATGGACTTGGATGGCATGAGTAGAGTCGAAAGAGCGCGGAAGCGCAGTCACAATATCAGGAACTGAAATTGGAACGTTCACTACTGCCCCTCTGATTCCGCATTGCCTTTCATAGCCGAGGGAAATAATCCTCATAAAAGGAATTCTCGGTGAAATAAGGCGTTCTTCGAGGCAGGTGAGTCCATTTAAGCACTCAGGAATTTCTGGGAAGTCAAACCCATTGGAAAGGCAGAGTGATGGTAGTTTGCCAAGAGAGATGGCACGACGACAACGACATTTCCGTTGGTCCTTCCTTTATGCTCCTGTGATATAGATCCCTTGCTGTTGCTCGAATCCTATTTCGCTGTTGTTCTCGTCCCTGATCCAGTTCGTCCTCCGAAAGTTGAGCTCTTGCGTCCATATTGCGTTGCGACTGCCTTTGGGAGGCATCCAGTCGATTTTGGGGGTCCATCCTGAAGTTTATTAATCTTTCCTCTGCCATTTGTCGAATTTGTTCCTCCCGAATCCTCCGCTGTTGTCGTGTTTCCCGGCGTTGTGATGTGTTTATCCGTTGCTCCTGAGACCTTGCGATGGGATTTCTCCTGGTTGCTCTCCTGTAATTGGCGTCCCTTTCCCGTTCTCGCTGCCTGTCTTCCGTATCCCTTCGTCGCTGTCGGTGCTCCCCAGTGTTCCTTTCCTGTTCCCTTTCACGTTCTTCTGGGACCTCGCGATAAGCAGCTCGCGCTGCGGCGTCTCGAATCCGCTCTTGAATTCGAAATTCGGGATTGGCCCTCCGAGAGGCATGGTCAGCAGTATTTTGCACCTGCTCTTGTCGACGCTCCTCGGAATCCCCTCGACGAATAGCACGCACTGTGGCGTTCCGAACCCGTTCGGGATTTCGGTACTCTGGAATAGTCCTCCGTGTCGCATGATCAGCAGTATTTTGTACCTGCTTTTGTCGCCGCACCTCGGAGTCCTCTCAACGAATAGCACGCGCTGTGGCGTCCCGAACCCGTTCGGGATTTCGGTACTCTGGAATAGTCCTCCGTGTCGCATGGTCAGCAGTATTTTGCACCTGTTTTTGTCGCCGCTCCTCGGAATCCCCTCGACGAATAGCACGCGCTGTGGCGTCCCGAACGGGTACTCTGGAAAATTTAAACAATGGAAATTCCTCCTTCATAAATCTCGTATTAAGGGACGCTTTTAGGGAAATAGACTTACCAAAATATATGTTTCAACAATTATTTCATATTTTTTAACACACACTTTTTTGTCACTGGTAAAAATAAAACTTTCACTCTTTAATTTGAACACTCTTTAATTTGAACACTGGCAAAAAAAATACTTTTCACGCACTTTAAATTAGCTGAATTTCAACTGGCAGAGTAACGTCGTCACTCGATTAAATTTTTTTTAGACTGATCTACGGATTAGTGGTTTTTTCAATATATAGGTAAGTTAGGTAATATAAAAAAACCTATAATTCCTTAACCCTTGAAGGTTACACAGTTTAACCCTTTTTGTCAAGGCAATAAAATGTCAGGATCGTTTTACATACCTGTTTTACCTGTTGTGTTATGAATTAAGGCGTTACGAATATTTACAGCCCAAATTTGAGGGATAATGGTTTTCCGATTTGACCAATCAGAAAAAAGGTATATTTTTATATTTATAAAAGTTACTCAGTCCCCATATAAATTTCATTCATACCTGCACTACCTGTTACGCAATTGAAAACCCTTGCACGTGCTCATTCAACGAAGGAGGACTTCCATTATACCAAATGCTGGTATTACCTGGTTAGTAGGTCATCATGGGATAATCCATTGGTTTTCTCGTAATACAAATTCGGGTGTTATTAAAAAGTAAAGGGTTCTAAACTTTACAATGAAAATAAACACAATTTTATGATCTTTAATGGCCTCATACCCGGAATCCCATTATAACATATGAAAATGTTAAATCACTTCCATAGTATTGTTAATAATGATAAAAAAGCTAGGTATATCCCATTTAAAAGGTATACTAAACAATTTCAGTGCTTAATTTTTTCAACAATTTACTGCAAGGGTATATCAACTTCGGCTTCGCCCGAAGTTAGCTTTCCTTTCTTGTTGCTACCTAATTTTAGCAATAAAGATTATGTAGCCGCAGCAATAGACGGAATAGGGGGCCTTTAATGGTATGCTCGGCGTACATGGGCCACGACAATGATGCCCTCCCCCCGCATTCGCTACTTAAGCAGCTGGTGGAAGACAACGAAAAGCAGTATATCGGTTTTCGATTTTATTCTAAATTTTATCAAACCTTCTGGTGGGTAACATAGGCACAGAACCCACTTTCATCGTCAAGAAACTTAACATTAAGGTACTGTTAAGAGGAGCCCTAAATAAATAGGTCTTACTCCAATGAGCTCCTTATGGAAACTGATTTTATTCGGTGAAGTTCTCTTATAAGTACGATACATGAAATTCTTAAATCTATGTAAAACTACTTTTCAACGCACTGCACGCTGACCTGCTATGCGACCCTTTCTCAAGTGCGATAAGCGCACCACTTATGTATGTGTTTGTGTTAGGCTGCAGGGGATCGGTTTTAAACCATCTGTTTGACTCGTATTTCATCGGTCCGATCCCTTGAAACTCTAACTTAAGAATTTCTATAAAAAGTAGTGTTCAATGCTTGAACATTCTGGAAAGGGCCACAAAAAGAGGCGTAAATTTAATGTGTTTTTGATTAATATTTTTTGGATAAATTTGATGTTACTTTAACCTTTTCTTCGATTATAATTTTTAGTGGACTGTATAAATCAGAGGTCGGCACGGCCCTATCTCGGGGGCATAGGAAATTTCTCTGCCCGAGCTCTGCCACACACACACAGTATAAATGTGTGAAACGTCATGCTCACAGCCTACTTTCTGCTATTCGTTACTAACACTAATGCGGTAAAATCATATCAATGTATTGGGGTGCCGACCACTGGTATAAATGTTTGTTTTTGTATTTTGTTAATAAATTTTTTTCTTTTAATAATTTGTGCAAGAATTATTTAATTTGAATTTTAAATATTTTAAAATTATTTAAGCTTTTATATGTTATGTTCAACCTAATGTTTGAACATCCTGCCAGGGGCCACAAAAGTGCCTTAGTATATATTTTTTTTTCATTTTAGATTTACTTTGAAAAATTTATTTTATCTTCGATTTTTTAGTGGACTGTAATTTTTAAATTTTTTTACTGAGGGCTATATTTTTTTTAATAAAATTTTTAATTTTTTTTTTTTTGTATAAAATTTAATTGATAATTAAGATTTTTTTGTTTAATCATTAATTTTTAAATTGTAAATATTTTTTTTTTACCATACCATACAGTTTTTTAAATTTTCTTTTTTGATGCGTGTTCCTCCTGCAAATGATGTAAAAGGATCCGCCCTTGATGCTGCTGATGGTGTAGCTCGTTGTTTTTTCTGCCGCTGATGTTGTTCTTCTACTCGCCGGTGGTCCTGCCGCAGACGTTGGTCCCGCCGTATAAAATGCCAAAGACTTTGGCTGTCGTTGTTCCCAGGAACCCGACTTTTTGTTTTTGCTCGATATTTGGCCTCGAACACGCCGTATATTATTTTCAACATTTATGAATTTCCGGTGTTGTTTCGGAAAAACATACTTTACTTTTTTTTTTTTACTTTTCCGTTGTAGAGCCTCGGACAATCTAATACACAAATAATTTTTCATATATTTGCATATAATTTTTTATTTCGGTATTGTTCCGAAATAAAAACACACAGTTTTATGCCCATTGGCACTTAAATAATTTTATTCTCTGTGTCCCTTACCTCTTGCGGGGAAACAACAGAGGACTACGGTTTTTAAACTGGGCTCTTTTTTACCCAGATCGCAGCCTTATTTTTTAGCTACCATGGGCTGAGAATTTTTATTTTTCTTCAGCCCCTTATAGGTGCCAGTTTTTTAACCACAGGGGGTTAAACGTCAGGGTGCCCCGAAGGACCAAATGTTGAGAGGAGCCCCAAAATAAAGGTCTTACTCCAATAAGCTCCTTTTGGAAACTCTTGTTCTGTGTCCCTTACCACTTGGGGGGAAACAACAGAGGATCCGGCTCGAAGGACCAAATGTTAAGAGGAGCCCTAAACAAATAGGTCTTACTCCAATGAGCTCCTTATGGAAACTGATTTTATTCGGTGAAGTTCTCTTATAAGTACGATACATGAAATTCTTAAATCTATGTAAAACTACTTTTCAACGCACTGCACGCTGACCTGCTATGCGACCCTTTCTCAAGTGCGATAAGCGCACCACTTATGTATGTGTTTGTGTTAGGCTGCAGGGGATCGGTTTTAAACCATCTGTTTGACTCGTATTTCATCGGTCCGATCCCTTGAAACTCTAACTTAAGAATTTCTATAAAAAATCGTGTTCAATGCTGAACAGGTACTTAACTGTAGTATGTTCCAAGATGAAGTAAGAACTATCCGGGAAGCACTTAGATCGCCAGCTCTTGCTGGCAATCAAGAAAATATTTGTTTCTTCTTACATCTGACCGGTTTTCTGACCGGTTTTTACCTAATTCTAACAAAAAAAACACTGGTTCAAAATTAGAACATGGTAATAAAGTTGCTCGTAGCACAACAGTCTAAATAATCAGTCTAAAATATGCAGACTCTAAGAATATTAATGTGGAGGAACAGACTCCTCGCTACAAATCTCTAAAGTGCCTTCCAGCCAAATCCTGCCTCTACTTTATTCCTCCTGCCACTATTTCAGCCTGAATATACCCATCTGGCAACTACACCTTCATTCTGGCCGAACGAAATCAAAAAGTCATAAGGGAGCTAAAAACAAAAAAGGCTCCCTGTGGTGACCACCAAAGGCTACTAACGCCAAAGATTTTATTCCAACTTCTTAAATGCGATGACGTCTTTAAACTTTTTAATGGGATTATTAATTGTGGATATTTCCCAAAAAAGTGTAAGAAATCCATTATGATAGCTAAGCCTGGAAAAGACCACACAGTTCCTATCTTTGTCTTTTATGTTTGTCCATGTGAAGTCATAGCATTTTATATTATACCAGCAGTACCCTGCCACGTTTTGCTGTGGCATATTGTGGTTGCTCGCGTAAGAAATAAGTCAAACAAAAAAGAATATTTTTCGTGGACTACCTATGTATGAGGATAGCAAAATTGTGAGCTTTCCAACGTTGGTTGTATTACTGTCATTCATCACAGCATCCCGCAAATGGATATATTCCTCGGACCGAAGTTTCGTCTGATTCAATCGGAGGAACAGCAAACGTTCTGTTTCAATTTTTGCATACATATCGACAATGTACTGATGAAACAATTGACGACATTTCAATATATGATTGTCATCGGTCCTCCGAACCATTAATCGGTATAAGTAAAAGTTCATCGCGCTGCCCTTTTTATTCCAGCTGGCGTTTTGTCTGCATGAATGACAATTTTATGGGTATCCCAAGGCCATCCCATCATATCGATTGCTGTTTTGAACAAACGCACCAAATGGTTCCGTTCGTGAAAAAGCTTCTGTAGCTGCGAAATAATGGGCTTCTTCAGCGAGGTATTGATTCCATAACGTGCATCGACTTCAGCTCCATCATTACCAATGAAGTACATTTAAAGAAATTTGTGTTCGCTGTCTGAGAACGGAAGCAGGGAACCGGCTTTGTGACAGATTTGTCCTTTGATTTTAAAAGTTGGCATGAATTGCGAAGTTATAATTTCCGCACCAAATGACGTAATTTGGAAGCAAGAGTTGTATTTCCTAACGTTCGACAGAAAATGCTTCGATTCAGCAGAAGATCCAGCTAATAGAGAGTGCAGAGGTGGTGGTGCTTCAAGTAGAGGCAATTTCACTTTCCCGGAAGCGCAACACAATCCTTTTGGTTCGTTGTTGAATTTGAGAGCCTGACAGTGTGTGCAGACCAGATTCATTCGGCCAATAACGACATTGCGATTCGAGCTGTAATCAACAGTTGGATTATATCGGAATGCAAGACGATTGTATTGCAGGTTTCGATCTGTTGCAAGCTGTAAACGCGCTTCAGCTACCCTTGCCCTGTCGCGTTCATTATTTTGAGACCGAATCAAATCGATTGCTGCAGAACGCGATTGCCTAACTCTCAATCGTGTTCGCTCAAGCCTAGCTGCTCGCGTTTCTGCTGTCTCCGCGTTGTACATCCGCATGGCTCTCAGCCGCTCAGTCTCTCGAATGGAGTCCCGCTCTTCGTCAGTCCTATTCGAAATGTTACGTTTTTTTGCTTTTGTATTGCGAGTAAGACGACCAAAATTCGACTTCTTCGGTGGCATGACTTCGTTTCTGACATTTTGACATTTTCATTTGACATTTTCTTCTTAGCTGTCTGCCTAAATAGAAAAGTAGGGGCACGGGGAAACGCAAAAAAACTGATATATTCGCAAACGCAGATAAGCTATCAACATCAAAAGTAGACATGTTGGGTAAAAATTTGGGCTTAAACGGTTCAGAACTTTTTAAGTCTATAAATTACGTAGATACGAACAGAGCATTTTTATCTATATATATAAGAGAAAGTCGTGTTTTATGTTACACCACTTATAATTCAAGAACGGCAGAAGAGATTTGAGTGAAAATTGGTAGGGAGGTAGCTTAGAGCCAAGAGACGGACATAGGATACTTTTTTATCCCGTTTGACAGCGTTCCTCCCGTGCCCATACTTTTTTATTTAGGCAGACAGCTAAGAAGAAAATGTCAAAGGAAAATGTCAAATGTCAAAATGTCAGTTAGAAACGAAGTCAAATTCAAAGTCAGGCTCTCAAATTTAACAACGATTCAAAAGGATAGTGTTGCGCTTCCGGGAAAGTGAAATTGCCTCAACTTGAAGCACCACCAGAGCCTCTGCACTCTCTATTGATATTTGTAAGAAATCAATATTAAAACTATTTATATTAAATAAATAATTTACAAGTGGATTCAAGTGAAGTGAAGTTTAATTAATAATGCCGCGACCAAGACGATTGAATCTTTCCCGACAAAGCCGTAATGCAAGAAGAAAACAAAATACTGCATATGAAAGGACTGAAGAAGAACAAGAAATTGCACGTGAATAGCGCCGCAATAGCATGGCTCGACTTCGTGCTTCTCAAATAGATTTTCATTTGCGACGCAGAACAAGATATTTAGCTGATTTGAATCGACAGCGGGAATTATACTCCTCCGAATTGGTGTTTTTTTTGTAATGAATAACAATAAGTAGGCTTTGAGCGTAACGTATTGTACATTTATGTGTGTCTCATATGCCCCTGAAACAGGGGTCCGCCGATTACTTATCTACAGTCACCAATGCCAAGAAAACGCAATTGGACCAATTTTAGTCATCAAACAGTCAATTCTAGAGCTGCGCGAGATAGAAGAATACGAGATCGAAGAACAAATTTATGAAGATAATGAAAAGGCGCGTGTAAGCATGGCGCAGTTACGTGAATCACAATCGAAAGATGCACGAAATGAACATAATCAACAAAGACCACTTTTCAAAGAAGAGAAGCGCACAGATTAATAGTTAGAAGAAGAATTAACTAACAACGGCAACAAGTTTATCGAGGATTCACATCTGGTCAATTTCTCATACTTTTTTATTTAGGCAGACAGCTAAGAAGAAAATGTCAAAGGAAAATGTCAAATGTCAAAATGTCAGTTAGAAACGAAGTCAAATTCAAAGTCAGGCTCTCAAATTTAACAACGATTCAAAAGGATTGTGTTGCGCTTCCGGGAAAGTGAAATTGCCTCAACTTGAAGCACCACCAGAGCCTCTGCACTCTCTATTGATATTTGTAAGAAATCAATATTAAAACTATTTATATTAAATAAATAATTTACAAGTGGATTCAAGTGAAGTGAAGTTTAATTAATAATGCCGCGACCAAGACGATTGAATCTTTCCCGACAAAGCCGTAATGCAAGAAGAAAACAAAATACTGCATATGAAAGGACTGAAGAAGAACAAGAATTTGCACGTGAATAGCGCCGCAATAGCATGGCTCGACTTCGTGCTTCTCAAATAGATTTTCATTTGCGACGCAGAACAAGATATTTAGCTGATTTGAATCGACAGCGGGAATTATACTCCTCCGAATTGGTGTTTTTTTTGTAATGAATAACAATAAGTAGGCTTTGAGCGTAACGTATTGTACATTTATGTGTGTCTCATATGCCCCTGAAACAGGGGTCCGCCGATTACTTATCTACAGTCACCAATGCCAAGAAAACGCAATTGGACCAATTTTAGTCATCAAACAGTCAATTCTAGAGCTGCGCGAGATAGAAGAATACGAGATCGAAGAACAAATTTATGAAGATAATGAAAAGGCGCGTGTAAGCATGGCGCAGTTACGTGAATCACAATCGAAAGATGCACGAAATGAACATAATCAACAAAGACCACTTTTCAAAGAAGAGAAGCGCACAGATTAATAGTTAGAAGAAGAATTAACTAACAACGGCAACAAGTTTATCGAGGATTCACATCTGGTCAATTTCTTCGACTAGCATTCCAGTAAAAGCCTGATGTTGAAAATTCTGCTTATTCCAAAGTGATTATTGTGAACATTCAAAGTGAAAGTTCCAAAGTGAAAATTCCTTATTTCTCTTCTTCCTGCCGAGTTACGATTAAAAAAAATGGCAACGCATTGGCCATTGCATCTTCTGGCGTTGCAGCAACCTTATTAAATGGAGGCATAACAGATCATTCAGATTTTAAGCTGTCATTGAACATTCAAAATAATCCAGATGCAGTGTGCAACATAAAAAGAATCGTCTATGGGCATAGTGCCCATATTTTGGATAAATGCACTATAGGACGTAAAATTGTAATGGGGAATTGGATTGGTCATTTAGGGATATAAGAAACAATGATAAACTATTTTACGGCCCTTTGTAACTCCTTTCAGGTGTTCACGGTTAACGGACGCTGATGAATTCAATGCTTGCTTAAAATCATCGCGACTGTGGCGTAATGTTGAACAAGAACTGACCAAGAATAAGCGCGATCAAATGTTTCAGGACCCATCCTTTCTCTAAACAACTGTTAGATATTGGCGAGGGGAATTTTGCTGTACGTGAAAATACTGGATGTACTTGAAATACTGAAAAATATTTATTAACCAAAATAAATGAAGAAAAAACAGCCAGCCCTTATAGAAAACAAAAAAGGGCAAAACAACGTTTGTCGGGGTTGCTAGTATATATATAGATAACAAAATGTTATAAACAATAACCAAAACATTAGATTAAGCATGGAATCAAGTCCAGGAAATCTCATGACTGTCTATGAGAAACATGAATATCCAATAAACAGTAGATACAACAAACAGGGATACCTTAAGCTACAATCAGACGTACAGAACGCCCTTATGCCCAAATAAATACTCCAAAGTTTGATGGAAATTTCAAGTTTGGATCTTTGAAGTGAAAGCAATTCCCCGATCCAATATTCTGCATGGTCCATGAAACTATTATGGATGCGTTCCTGGTTGATTTGCTTATTGAGCTCGATATCACTAATAGGGGCCTATTTGAGCAAATAATAGGAAACTTAGTAGAAGTCCAGACGAGCAGGCAATACTTGAATTGCTATAGCAAAGAATCAGAGTCTTAAACTCAGGAAAGGCAAAGCCTTCTCCCAAATAGGAGGAAAAGACTATGGCCTACGCATCCGGTGCATCCGCCAGGCTAGCATCGTGCTATTTTTGCAAAGGAAAGACTCGCTCGTTATATAAATGTTATGAGTTTCGCGCTTAAACAGTATCCGAATGACTAAATTGGGTACAAAAACCATCAAAAAGCATAATGCAATGTTACATTTAGAAACTAAAAGACTTCAAGCTCCAGCAGTATGTGCTGCAAGAAATAAAAATTACAACCTTCTTGCCACAGCAAAGGTAGCAATTCAAGCAGATAACGGAAATTCAGCGAAATTTCTAGCACTGCTGGATTCATAGAATCGAACGATGGAATCAATGGTATTGTTGGACAACCATGGATTGATCAGAGCACCAATAACTGTTATAGTGAGGTCTCTTTATGGGGATTATAGTTAGCGGATAGAAGTGTTGGTTCTTCCGCACATTATAGCTGACCAACCAGCTCAACCATTCTCTCATTGCCCTTATAGAAAACAAAAAAGAGCAAAACAACGTTTGTCGGGGTTGCTAGTATATATATAGATAACAAAATGTTATAAACAATAACCAAAACATTAGATTAAGCATGGAATCAAGTCCAGGAAATCTCATGACTGTCTATGAGAAACATGAATATCCAATAAACAGTAGATACAACAAACAGGGATACCTTAAGCTACAATCAGACGTACAGAACGCCCTTATGCCCAAATAAATACTCCAAAGTTTGATGGAAATTTCAAGTTTGGATCTTTGAAGTGAAAGCAATTCCCCGATCCAATATTCTGCATGGTCCATGAAACTATTATGGATGCGTTCCTGGTTGATTTGCTTATTGAGCTCGATATCACTAATAGGGGCCTATTTGAGCAAATAATAGGAAACTTAGTAGAAGTCCAGACGAGCAGGCAATACTTGAATTGCTATAGCAAAGAATCAGAGTCTTAAACTCAGGAAAGGCAAAGCCTTCTCCCAAATAGGAGGAAAAGACTATGGCCTACGCATCCGGTGCATCCGCCAGGCTAGCATCGTGCTATTTTTGCAAAGGAAAGACTCGCTCGTTATATAAATGTTATGAGTTTCGCGCTTAAACAGTATCCGAATGACTAAATTGGGTACAAAAACCATCAAAAAGCATAATGCAATGTTACATTTAGAAACTAAAAGACTTCAAGCTCCAGCAGTATGTGCTGCAAGAAATAAAAATTACAACCTTCTTGCCACAGCAAAGGTAGCAATTCAAGCAGATAACGGAAATTCAGCGAAATTTCTAGCACTGCTGGATTCATAGAATCGAACGATGGAATCAATGGTATTGTTGGACAACCATGGATTGATCAGAGCACCAATAACTGTTATAGTGAGGTCTCTTTATGGGGATTATAGTTAGCGGATAGAAGTGTTGGTTCTTCCGCACATTATAGCTGACCAACCAGCTCAACCATTCTCTCATTGCGAGTTGGAAATACCAAATGCATATGCATTAGCAGATCCCAAGTTCGACAAACCTGGGAGATTGTATCTACTAATAGGAACCGAACACTACTATTCGTTGCTCCTTTTGAATCCACAAAAAATTTGCTCCAACAAACAAAGCTTGGATGGATTTTTGCTGGAAGAATACGGTCCAGATCCCAATTGGCCGTGTCTTGTCGAGTCAGCGTTGGGGAAGAAACTGAAGAATTGACTGAACACGACGGACAAAAAAAAGATGCACCATTAAGTATTGATCAACCCGGATGATGAATTTAATCAACTCATAGCTTGGCGAAATGATCTGGCAAAAGATCTCAGATACTACCGACTTAAAACAGTCACCTACGGCACCAAGACAGCCCCTTTCCTGGCAACGAAATGGCTATGATACTTGATCCGAAAGGGGGCAAAGGTACGAAGATCCCTTGAGAAACATTAAAATTAATTAGTCCCAGTAAAAAAGGGCAATCAATCAGTGTTACCAGCGACTACATTATTTACAAAAGTCAAAGCTGCCAGTTTTCACCGATCCTCCAACGTGCAAACATTGAAAGGAAGGCAGCTGTCTTCTGGTATGAAGGTAGAGGACAAGGAAACCTTAGGGGCTGTAGGGATCGGGACGAGGTTGTTGCACGATTTTTCTTTCCTTTTGTTTAACTCAAATCATTGGCGCGCGCTAAAAAACTTCATCGTTTACCCTCGCCTCGTTAGCTTCACCTAGCGATCGCAGACGCCTCGTTCTTCCGCCATTTTTCCATCGATAAGCTTAACGTCTAGCATTTTTCAAAATTAATTCTAAACATTATTCAACACTAATTTTAACGATATCATTTTTAATATAAACTTAATTTCAAATATAAACTTAATTCTATGACGGCGGTAACATTCCTTCCTGAGCTTAAGACTCTGATTCTTTGCTATAGCAATTCAAGTATTGCCTGCTCGTCTGGACTTCTACTAAGTTTCCTATTATTTGCTCAAATAGGCCCCTATTAGTGATATCGAGCTCAATAAGCAAATCAACCAGGAACGCATCCATAATAGTTTCATGGACCATGCAGAATATTGGATCGGGGAATTGCTTTCACTTCAAAGATCCAAACTTGAAATTTCCATCAAACTTTGGAGTATTTATTTGGGCATAAGGGCGTTCTGTACGTCTGATTGTAGCTTAAGGTATCCCTGTTTGTTGTATCTACTGTTTATTGGATATTCATGTTTCTCATAGACAGTCATGAGATTTCCTGGACTTGATTCCATGCTTAATCTAATGTTTTGGTTATGTTTATAACATTTTGTTATCTATATATATACTAGCAACCCCGACAAACGTTGTTTTGCTCTTTTTTGTTTTCTATAAGGGCTGGCTGTTTTTTCTTCATTTATTTTGGTTAATAAATATTTTTCAGTATTTCAAGTACATCCAGTATTTTCACGTACAGCAAAATTCCCCTCGCCAATATCTAACAGTTGTTTAGAGAAAGGATGGGTCCTGAAACATTTGATCGCGCTTATTCTTGGTCAGTTCTTGTTCAACATTACGCCACAGTCGCGATGATTTTAAGCAAGCATTGAATTCATCAGCGTCCGTTAACCGTGAACATCTGAAAGGAGTTACAAAGGGCCGTAAAATAGTTTATCATTGTTTCTTATATCCCTAAATGACCAATCCAATTCCCCATTACAATTTTACGTCCTATAGTGCATTTATCCAAAATATGGGCACTATGCCCATAGACGATTCTTTTTATGTTGCACACTGCATCTGGATTATTTTGAATGTTCAATGACAGCTTAAAATCTGAATGATCTGTTATGCCTCCATTTAATAAGGTTGCTGCAACGCCAGAAGATGCAATGGCCAATGCGTTGCCATTTTTTTTAATCGTAACTCGGCAGGAAGAAGAGAAATAAGGAATTTTCACTTTGGAACTTTCACTTTGAATGTTCACAATAATCACTTTGGAATAAGCAGAATTTTCAACATCAGGCTTTTACTGGAATGCTAGTCGAAGAAATTGACCAGATGTGAATCCTCGATAAACTTGTTGCCGTTGTTAGTTAATTCTTCTTCTAACTATTAATCTGTGCGCTTCTCTTCTTTGAAAAGTGGTCTTTGTTGATTATGTTCATTTCGTGCATCTTTCGATTGTGATTCACGTAACTGCGCCATGCTTACACGCGCCTTTTCATTATCTTCATAAATTTGTTCTTCGATCTCGTATTCTTCTATCTCGCGCAGCTCTAGAATTGACTGTTTGATGACTAAAATTGGTCCAATTGCGTTTTCTTGGCATTGGTGACTGTAGATAAGTAATCGGCGGACCCCTGTTTCAGGGGCATATGAGACACACATAAATGTACAATACGTTACGCTCAAAGCCTACTTATTGTTATTCATTACAAAAAAAACACCAATTCGGAGGAGTATAATTCCCGCTGTCGATTCAAATCAGCTAAATATCTTGTTCTGCGTCGCAAATGAAAATCTATTTGAGAAGCACGAAGTCGAGCCATGCTATTGCGGCGCTATTCACGTGCAATTTCTTGTTCTTCTTCAGTCCTTTCATATGCAGTATTTTGTTTTCTTCTTGCATTACGGCTTTGTCGGGAAAGATTCAATCGTCTTGGTCGCGGCATTATTAATTAAACTTCACTTCACTTGAATCCACTTGTAAATTATTTATTTAATATAAATAGTTTTAATATTGATTTCTTACAAATATCAATAGAGAGTGCAGAGGCTCTGGTGGTGCTTCAAGTTGAGGCAATTTCACTTTCCCGGAAGCGCAACACAATCCTTTTGAATCGTTGTTAAATTTGAGAGCCTGACTTTGAATTTGACTTCGTTTCTAACTGACATTTTGACATTTGACATTTTCCTTTGACATTTTCTTCTTAGCTGTCTGCCTAAATAAAAAGTATGGGCACGGGAGGAACGCTGTCAAACGGGATAAAAAAGTATCCTATGTCCGTCTCTTGGCTCTAAGCTACCTCCCTACCAATTTTCACTCAAATCTCTTCTGCCGTTCTTGAATTATAAGTGGTGTAACATAAAACACGACTTTCTCTTATATATATAGATAAAAATGCTCTGTTCGTATCTACGTAATTTATAGACTTAAAAAGTTCTGAACCGTTTAAGCCCAAATTTTTACCCAACATGTCTACTTTTGATGTTGATAGCTTATCTGCGTTTGCGAATATATCAGTTTTTTTTGCGTTTCCCCGTGCCCCTACTTTTCTATTTAGGCAGACAGCTAAGAAGAAAATGTCAAATGAAAATGTCAAAATGTCAGAAACGAAGTCATGCCACCGAAGAAGTCGAATTTTGGTCGTCTTACTCGCAATACAAAAGCAAAAAAACGTAACATTTCGAATAGGACTGACGAAGAGCGGGACTCCATTCGAGAGACTGAGCGGCTGAGAGCCATGCGGATGCACAAAGCGGATTCAGCAGAAACGCGAGCAGCTAGGCTTGAGCGAACACGATTGAGAGTTAGGCAAAATAATGAACGCGACAGGGCAAGGGTAGCTGAAGCGCGTTTACAGCTTGCAACAGATCGAAACCTGCAATACAATCGTCTTGCATTCCGATATAATCCAACTGTTGATTATAGCTCGAATCGCAATGTCGTTATTGGCCGAATGAATCTGGTCTGCACACACTGTCAGGCTCTCAAATTCAACAACGAACCAAAAGGATTGTGTTGCGCTTCCGGGAAAGTGAAATTGCCTCTACTTGAAGCACCACCACCTCTGCACTCTCTATTAGCTGGATCTTCTGCTGAATCGAAGCATTTTCTGTCGAACGTTAGGAAATACAACTCTTGCTTCCAAATTACGTCATTTGGTGCGGAAATTATAACTTCGCAATTCATGCCAACTTTTAAAATCAAAGGACAAATCTGTCACAAAGCCGGTTCCCTGCTTCCGTTCTCAGACAGCGAACACAAATTTCTTTAAATGTACTTCATTGGTAATGATGGAGCTGAAGTCGATGCACGTTATGGAATCAATACCTCGCTGAAGAAGCCCATTATTTCGCAGCTACAGAAGCTTTTTCACGAACGGAACCAATTGGTGCGTTTGTTCAAAACAGCAATCGATATGATGGGATGGCCTTGGGATACCCATAAAATTGTCATTCATGCAGACAAAACGCCAGCTGGAATAAAAAGGGCAGCGCGATGAACTTTTACTTATACCGATTAATGGTTCGGAGGACCGATGACAATCATATATTGAAATGTCGTCAATTGTTTCATCAGTACATTGTCGATATGTATGCAAAAATTGAAACAGAACGTTTGCTGTTCCTCCGATTGAATCAGACGAAACTTCGGTCCGAGGAATATATCCATTTGCGGGATGCTGTGATGAATGACAGTAATACAACCAACGTTGGAAAGCTCACAATTTTGCTATCCTCATACATAGGTAGTCCACGAAAAATATTCTTTTTTGTTTGACTTATTTCTTACGCGAGCAACCACAATATGCCACAGCAAAACGTGGCAGGGTACTGCTGGTATAATATAAAATGCTATGACTTCACATGGACAAACATAAAAGACAAAGATAGGAACTGTGTGGTCTTTTCCAGGCTTAGCTATCATAATGGATTTCTTACACTTTTTTGGGAAATATCCACAATTAATAATCCCATTAAAAAGTTTAAAGACGTCATCGCATTTAAGAAGTTGGAATAAAATCTTTGGCGTTAGTAGCCTTTGGTGGTCACCACAGGGAGCCTTTTTTGTTTTAAGCTCCCTTATGACTTTTTTGATTTCGTTCGGCCAGAATGAAGGTGTAGTTGCCAGATGGGTATATTCAGGCTGAAATAGTGGCAGGAGGAATAAAGTAGAGGCAGGATTTGGCTGGAAGGCACTTTAGAGATTTGTAGCGAGGAGTCTGTTCCTCCACATTAATATTCTTAGAGTCTGCATATTTTAGACTGATTATTTAGACTGTTGTGCTACGAGCAACTTTATTACCATGTTCTAATTTTGAACCAGTGTTTTTTTTGTTAGAATTAGGTAAAAACCGGTCAGATGTAAGAAGAAACAAATATTTTCTTGATTGCCAGCAAGAGCTGGCGATCTAAGTGCTTCCCGGATAGTTCTTACTTCATCTTGGAACATACTACAGTTAAGTACCTGTTCAGCATTGAACACGATTTTTTATAGAAATTCTTAAGTTAGAGTTTCAAGGGATCGGACCGATGAAATACGAGTCAAACAGATGGTTTAAAACCGATCCCCTGCAGCCTAACACAAACACATACATAAGTGGTGCGCTTATCGCACTTGAGAAAGGGGCGCATAGCAGGTCAGCGTGCAGTGCGTTGAAAAGTAGTTTTACATAGATTTAAGAATTTCATGTATCGTACTTATAAGAGAACTTCACCGAATAAAATCAGTTTCCATAAGGAGCTCATTGGAGTAAGACCTATTTGTTTAGGGCTCCTCTTAACATTTGGTCCTTCGAGCCGGATCCTCTGTTGTTTCCCCCCAAGTGGTAAGGGACACAGAACAAGAGTTTCCAAAAGGAGCTTATTGGAGTAAGACCTTTATTTTAGGGCTCCTCTCAACATTTGGTCCTTCGGGGCACCCTGACGTTTTCCCCCCTGTGGTAAGAGACTCAGGGTTAAAAAACTGGCACCTATAAGGGGCTGAAGAAAAATAAAAATTCTCAGCCCATGGTAGCTAAAAAATAAGGCTGCGATCTGGGTAAAAAAGAGCCCAGTTTAAAAACCGTAGTCCTCTGTTGTTTCCCCCCAAGAGGTAAGGGACACAGAGAATAAAATTATTTAAGTGCCAATGAGCATAAAACTGTGTGTTTTTATTTCGGAACAATACCGAAATAAAAATTATATGCAAATATATGAAAAATTATTTGTGTATTAGATTGTCCGAGGCTCTACAACGGAAAAGTAAAAAAAAAAAAAATAAAGTATGTTTTTCCGAAACAACACCGGAAATTCATAAATGTTGAAAATAATATACGGCGTGTTCGAGGCCAAATATCGAGCAAAAACAAAAAGTCGGGTTCCTGGGAACAACGACAGCCAAAGTCTTTGGCATTTTATACGGCGGGACCAACGTCTGCGGCAGGACCACCGGCGAGTAGAAGAACAACATCAGCGGCAGAAAAAACAACGAGCTACACCATCAGCAGCATCAAGGGCGGATCCTTTTACATCATTTGCAGGAGGAACACGCATCAAAAAAGAAAATTTAAAAAACTGTATGGTATGGTAAAAAAAAAATATTTACAATTTAAAAATTAATGATTAAACAAAAAAATCTTAATTATCAATTAAATTTTATACAAAAAAAAAAAATTAAAAATTTTATTAAAAAAAATATAGCCCTCAGTAAAAAAATTTAAAAATTACAGTCCACTAAAAAATCGAAGATAAAATAAATTTTTCAAAGTAAATCTAAAATGAAAAAAAAAAATATATACTAAGGCACTTTTGTGGCCCCTGGCAGGATGTTCAAACATTAGGTTGAACATAACATATAAAGCTTAAATAATTTTAAAATATTTAAAATTCAAATTAAATAATTCTTGCACAAATTATTAAAAGAAAAAAATGTATTAACAAAATACAAAAACAAACATTTATACCAGTGGTCGGCACCCCAATACATTGATATGATTTTACCGCATTAGTGTTAGTAACGAATAGCAGAAAGTAGGCTGTGAGCATGACGTTTCACACATTTATACTGTGTGTGTGGCAGAGCTCGGGCAGAGAAATTTCCTATGCCCCCGAGATAGGGCCGTGCCGACCTCTGATTTATACAGTCCACTAAAAATTATAATCGAAGAAAAGGTTAAAGTAACATCAAATTTATCCAAAAAATATTAATCAAAAACACATTAAATTTACGCCTCTTTTTGTGGCCGTTTCCAGAATGTTCAAGCATTGAACACTACTTTTTATAGAAATTCTTAAGTTAGAGTTTCAAGGGATCGGACCGATGAAATACGAGTCAAACAGATGGTTTAAAACAGGGTTTGCATTTACTACTCCGTAGCAGCGAGATGCACAGAAATATTGCTCTGCTCTTGCTACAGCTGTCACTTTTTTTCAGAGTGGGAGCAGAGCCGTAGCAGAAAAATGAAAATTGACTGCTCTGCTCTGCTCCGAGCTACGAAAAGTTCAAAGCTATTGCTATAGCAACAGCAGAAAAAAATATTTTGTGCTCCTCGTAGCCGTAGCCGTAGCCAAAAATCTAGAGCGAGAGCAGAGCAGAGTCAAAAATATTTTTTCATGTGCTACTGCTCTAGCTTAGTTTTGTTTTTTTGTTTTTTTCTCCCCTGATTTTTATGCACCGTCACTGTGTGACCACTTTCTTTACCTCCTTTCTTCCTTACTTACTTTCTTTACCCTTGTAAGAATGATATTCAGCCATGTATTTATTATTCTATTAAAAGATTTATTTAGTAAATAATTAATCGTCGTCTTCAAATAAACTAAAGTTGTCGATCGCATTATCCAAATGTGTTGAGTTTAGGCGAACAAGGAGTATATTTTCTAATGTGTCGTGGCCTAAACGATTTCTGTTGTCCGACAGCACCAGTTTTAATGAAGAAAATGCCCGCTCTATGGTTACCTATAAATGTTTGGAAATTAAAATATTGTTTCGAATTAAGTAAAAGTTCTTACTTGAGTTGGCGGTATAGCAAAACATATTTTGCTTAGTTCGTAGAGCTCTGCATCGCATGATTTCCTCTCTTTCCAAAAATGTAAAACATTTGTACTGGATTTCATATACGGTAATTTTAATGTTTCAATCTTTGCATGTACATCGGTTGACTCATTTGGCATAACGCTTACACTTAAAAAATCATCCAAAATATCAAAATTACTTTTACTATTGCTGTCCTCTGAAGCAATTGAGCTAGTAGACGATGACAATGTTGCAATGGGACTATGCATTTTGATTTGTGCCCACAATGTTTTTAAGAAACTGACTGCCCTTTCCTTTTGAGAGCTGTCCAGAATATGATGGAATCTTGGGTCTAAGTATAAACAAGCTTCGAAGCCAACATTAGATGTTAATTTCTTGGTCCGTGTTTCCATACTTTCAATAAGCGCCTCTCCAATTGTATAAATAATTGAATCCGGAGCACTTTTAGACAAAATTTGATTAGTGGTCAGTTTGCAGACCAACCACAGAGCATAAAAATTCCCATAGTGAAGTTGCTCCTCTTGAAACTGCACTATGGTCTTTTGTAGTGGAGCCATAATAGTCACATACGACTCCATAAATTCCCATAACATTTCATTAACTATAAAATCGTCATCTCTTGATTTGTTCTCGACAGTTTCAATAAGGCTTAAAATACTTTTCGCCTTACTGAGTTGGTCAACCATGTTGTAGGTTGATCCCCATCTAGTTGGACAATCCAATTGAGGTAATTTAAAATTTTTCAGTTCAAACAAGTCACGGTAACCATTTGATTGCTTCCGAATGTATTTCGTAAGATTTCGGCACATTAACAAATATTCTCGAATATTTGCATTTTTCGTCACGTCGAGTGCACAAAGCTGTCCAGTGTGTGCTGCACAGCGACATATTTGTATATCACCTACAAGCGCAGTTTCAGTTTTTCCAAAAAGCTCGATTTGCTTAATGTACTCGACGTTCTCTTGAATACCGGCATCTTCCATGTCATCTTCGCTCAAGTTCATTTCTGATAAAATTTTCGTCGTCTTTATCATATTTGCCCCGTTATCTGAAGTAATTGACACGATTTGGCTTAGAGATATTCCGTATTTGTCTAATACAGATAGAATTTCCTTGGCAAGATTTTTGGCTGAACTTGACCCAGCTCCTCTGATTTCACCATTCCAAGAACTCGCGATTTTATTTCATCTGAACTAATGAACTGAGCACTGACACCGAATATATTCCGATCAAGTCGCGTTGCACTATCAATTTTTAATGATAGAATCCGATTTTTACATTCGTTATGTATTTCTTGTCGAATTTTTTTCTGCTACCTCTCGAAGAACTGATTTGCACTTTGTTCCATTTAATGAAAAGTTTTTCCCACTTTTTTCTTTTAGACCTTGACATATGGGATCAATTATGTTACGCATATTGTCTGAATTTAGCACATTAAATGGGACGCTATTCTCGGTGACTAGACCAATGTAGGACCGGATTAATTGTTTTTTATTGATTTGAACTTTAATTTGCTGATGTTTAACTATTTTTTTTGGCTGCATGCCACTAGAATCATTTTCTTTTTGATCAGGTCGAATGTCATGCAACATTAAATGTTTCTTTAAATTAAAGGCACGATCTTTTTTTAACATTCGAAAACATGTTTTGCATTTAACGAGTCCGTTGTCACCCTCCTCAAAATATTTAAAAATATTGAACGATTTATTGGTCAGAGACATATTAGCACCTTGAATTCCAAATTACAAGTGACAAATCTGTTTTCTTCTTATCATTCTTACAAGGGTAAAGAAAGTAAGTAAGGAAGAAAGGAGGTAAAGAAAGTGGTCACACAGTGACGGTGCATAAAAATCAGGGGAGAAAAAAACAAAAACAAAACTAAGCTAGAGCAGTAGCACATGAAAAAATATTTTTGACTCTGCTCTGCTCTCGCTCTAGATTTTTGGCTACGGCTACGGCTACGAGGAGCACAAAATATTTTTTTCTGCTGTTGCTATAGCAATAGCTTTGAACTTTTCGTAGCTCGGAGCAGAGCAGAGCAGTCAATTTTCATTTTTCTGCTACGGCTCTGCTCCCACTCTGGAAAAAAGTGACAGCTGTAGCAAAAGCAAAACGAAAAACTACGGGAGTAGCGTAGCTTTTCAAACACTGGTTTAAAACCGATCCCCTGCAGCCTAACACAAACACATACATAAGTGGTGCGCTTATCGCACTTGAGAAAGGGTCGCATAGCAGGTCAGCGTGCAGTGCGTTGAAAAGTAGTTTTACATAGATTTAAGAATTTCATGTATCGTACTTATAAGAGAACTTCACCGAATAAAATCAGTTTCCATAAGGAGCTCATTGGAGTAAGACCTATTTATTTAGGGCTCCTCTTAACAGTACCTTAATGTTAAGTTTCTTGACGATGAAAGTGGGTTCTGTGCCTATGTTACCCACCAGAAGGTTTGATAAAATTTAGAATAAAATCGAAAACCGATATACTGCTTTTCGTTGTCTTCCACCAGCTGCTTAAGTAGCGAATGCGGGGGGAGGGCATCATTGTCGTGGCCCATGTACGCCGAGCATACCATTAAAGGCCCCCTATTCCGTCTATTGCTGCGGCTACATAATCTTTATTGCTAAAATTAGGTAGAAACAAGAAAGGAAAGCTAACTTCGGGCGGAGCCGAAGTTGATATACCCTTGCAGTAAATTGTTGAAAAAATTAAGCACTGAAATTGTTTACTATACCTTTTAAATGGGATATACCTAGCTTTTTTATCATTATTAACAATACTATGAAAGTGATTTAACATTTTCATATGTTATAATGGGATTCCGGGTATTAGGCTATTAAAGATCATAAAATTGTGTTTATTTTCATTGTTAAGTTTAGAACCCTTTACTTTTTAATAACACCCGAATTTGTATTACGAGAAAACCAATGGATTATCCCATGATGACCTACTAACCATGTAATACCAGCATTTGGTATAATGGAAGTCCTCCTTCGTTGAATGAACACGTGCAAGGGTTTTCAATTGCGTAACAGGTAACGCAGGTATGAATGAAATTTATATGGGGACTGAGTAACCCTTTTTGTCAAGGCAATAAAATGTCAGGATCGTTTTACATACCTGTTTTACCTGTTGTGTTATGAATTAAGGCGTTACGAATATTTACAGCCCAAATTTGAGGGATAATGGTTTTCCGATTTGACCAATCAGAAAAAAGGTATATTTTTATATTTATAAAAGTTACTCAGTCCCCATATAAATTTCATTCATACCTGCGTTACCTGTTACGCAATTGAAAACTCTTGCACGTGTTCATTCAACGAAGGAGGACTTCCATTATACCAATTGCTGGCATTACCTGGCTAGTAGGTCATCATGGGATAATCCATTGGTTTTCTCGTAATACAAATTCGGGTGTTATTTAAAAAGTAAAGGGTTCTAAACTTAACAATGAAAATAAACACAATTTTATGATCTTTAATAGCCTAATACCCGGAATCCCATTATAACATATGAAAATGTTAAATCACTTCCATAGTATTGTTAATAATGATAAAAAAGCTAGGTATATCCCATTTAAAAGGTATACTAAACAATTTCAGTGCCTAATTTTTTCAACAATTTACTGCAAGGGTATATCAACTTCGGCTCCGCCCGAAGTTAGCTTTCCTTTCTTGTTTCTACCTAATTTTAGCAATAAAGATTATGTAGCCGCAGCAATAGACGGAATAGGGGGCCTTTAATGGTATGCTCGGCGTACATGGGCCACGACAATGATGCCCTCCCCCGCATTCGCTACTTAAGCAGCTGGTGGAAGACAACGAAAAGCAGTATATCGGTTTTCGATTTTATTCTAAATTTTATCAAACCTTCTGGTGGGTAACATAGGCACAGAATCCACTTTCATCGTCAAGAAACTTAACATTAAGGTACTGTTAAGAGGAGCCCTAAATAAATAGGTCTTACTCCAATGAGCTCCTTATGGAAACTGATTTTATTCGGTGAAGTTCTCTTATAAGTACGATACATGAAATTCTTAAATCTATGTAAAACTACTTTTCAACGCACTGCACGCTGACCTGCTATGCGACCCTTTCTCAAGTGCGATAAGCGCACCACTTATGTATGTGTTTGTGTTAGGCTGCAGGGGATCGGTTTTAAACCATCTGTTTGACTCGTATTTCATCGGTCCGATCCCTTGAAACTCTAACTTAAGAATTTCTATAAAAAGTAGTGTTCAATGCTTGAACATTCTGGAAAGGGCCACAAAAAGAGGCGTAAATTTAATGTGTTTTTGATTAATATTTTTTGGATAAATTTGATGTTACTTTAACCTTTTCTTCGATTATAATTTTTAGTGGACTGTATAAATCAGAGGTCGGCACGGCCCTATCTCGGGGGGCATAGGAAATTTCTCTGCCCGAGCTCTGCCACACACACACAGTATAAATGTGTGAAACGTCATGCTCACAGCCTACTTTCTGCTATTCGTTACTAACACTAATGCGGTAAAATCATATCAATGTATTGGGGTGCCGACCACTGGTATAAATGTTTGTTTTTGTATTTTGTTAATACATTTTTTTCTTTTAATAATTTGTGCAAGAATTATTTAATTTGAATTTTAAATATTTTAAAATTATTTAAGCTTTTATATGTTATGTTCAACCTAATGTTTGAACATCCTGCCAGGGGCCACAAAAGTGCCTTAGTATATATTTTTTTTCATTTTAGATTTACTTTGAAAAATTTATTTTATCTTCGATTTTTTAGTGGACTGTAATTTTTAAATTTTTTTACTGAGGGCTATATTTTTTTTAATAAAATTTTTAATTTTTTTTTTTTTGTATAAAATTTAATTGATAATTAAGATTTTTTTGTTTAATCATTAATTTTTAAATTGTAAATATTTTTTTTTTACCATACCATACAGTTTTTTAAATTTTCTTTTTTGATGCGTGTTCCTCCTGCAAATGATGTAAAAGGATCCGCCCTTGATGCTGCTGATGGTGTAGCTCGTTGTTTTTTCTGCCGCTGATGTTGTTCTTCTACTCGCCGGTGGTCCTGCCGCAGACGTTGGTCCCGCCGTATAAAATGCCAAAGACTTTGGCTGTCGTTGTTCCCAGGAACCCGACTTTTTGTTTTTGCTCGATATTTGGCCTCGAACACGCCGTATATTATTTTCAACATTTATGAATTTCCGGTGTTGTTTCGGAAAAACATACTTTACTTTTTTTTTTTACTTTTCCGTTGTAGAGCCTCGGACAATCTAATACACAAATAATTTTTCATATATTTGCATATAATTTTTTATTTCGGTATTGTTCCGAAATAAAAACACACAGTTTTATGCCCATTGGCACTTAAATAATTTTATTCTCTGTGTCCCTTACCTCTTGCGGGGAAACAACAGAGGACTACGGTTTTTAAACTGGGCTCTTTTTTACCCAGATCGCAGCCTTATTTTTTAGCTACCATGGGCTGAGAATTTTTATTTTTCTTCAGCCCCTTATAGGTGCCAGTTTTTTAACCCTGAGTCTCTTACCACAGGGGGGAAAACGTCAGGGTGCCCCGAAGGACCAAATGTTGAGAGGAGCCCCAAAATAAAGGTCTTACTCCAATAAGCTCCTTTTGGAAACTCTTGTTCTGTGTCCCTTACCACTTGGGGGGAAACAACAGAGGATCCGGCTCGAAGGACCAAATGTGAAGAGGAGCCCTAAACAAATAGGTCTTACTCCAATGAGCTCCTTATGGAAACTGATTTTATTCGGTGAAGTTCTCTAATAAGTACGATACATGAAATTCTTAAATCTATGTAAAACTACTTTTCAACGCACTGCACGCTGACCTGCTATGCGACCCTTTCTCAAGTGCGATAAGCGCACCACTTATGTATGTGTTTGTGTTAGGCTGCAGGGGATCGGTTTTAAACCATCTGTTTGACTCGTATTTCATCGGTCCGATCCCTTGAAACTCTAACTTAAGAATTTCTATAAAAAATCGTGTTCAATGCTGAACAGGTACTTAACTGTAGTATGTTCCAAGATGAAGTAAGAACTATCCGGGAAGCACTTAGATCGCCAGCTCTTGCTGGCAATCAAGAAAATATTTGTTTCTTCTTACATCTGACCGGTTTTCTGACCGGTTTTTACCTAATTCTAACAAAAAAAACACTGGTTCAAAATTAGAACATGGTAATAAAGTTGCTCGTAGCACAACAGTCTAAATAATCAGTCTAAAATATGCAGACTCTAAGAATATTAATGTGGAGGAACAGACTCCTCGCTACAAATCTCTAAAGTGCCTTCCAGCCAAATCCTGCCTCTACTTTATTCCTCCTGCCACTATTTCAGCCTGAATATACCCATCTGGCAACTACACCTTCATTCTGGCCGAACGAAATCAAAAAAGTCATAAGGGAGCTTAAAACAAAAAAGGCTCCCTGTGGTGACCACCAAAGGCTACTAACGCCAAAGATTTTATTCCAACTTCTTAAATGCGATGACGTCTTTAAACTTTTTAATGGGATTATTAATTGTGGATATTTCCCAAAAAAGTGTAAGAAATCCATTATGATAGCTAAGCCTGGAAAAGACCACACAGTTCCTATCTTTGTCTTTTATGTTTGTCCATGTGAAGTCATAGCATTTTATATTATACCAGCAGTACCCTGCCACGTTTTGCTGTGGCATATTGTGGTTGCTCGCGTAAGAAATAAGTCAAACAAAAAAGAATACTTTTCGTGGACTACCTATGTATGAGGATAGCAAAATTGTGAGCTTTCCAACGTTGGTTGTATTACTGTCATTCATCACAGCATCCCGCAAATGGATATATTCCTCGGACCGAAGTTTCGTCTGATTCAATCGGAGGAACAGCAAACGTTCTGTTTCAATTTTTGCATACATATCGACAATGTACTGATGAAACAATTGACGACATTTCAATATATGATTGTCATCGGTCCTCCGAACCATTAATCGGTATAAGTAAAAGTTCATCGCGCTGCCCTTTTTATTCCAGCTGGCGTTTTGTCTGCATGAATGACAATTTTATGGGTATCCCAAGGCCATCCCATCATATCGATTGCTGTTTTGAACAAACGCACCAAATGGTTCCGTTCGTGAAAAAGCTTCTGTAGCTGCGAAATAATGGGCTTCTTCAGCGAGGTATTGATTCCATAACGTGCATCGACTTCAGCTCCATCATTACCAATGAAGTACATTTAAAGAAATTTGTGTTCGCTGTCTGAGAACGGAAGCAGGGAACCGGCTTTGTCCTTTGATTTTAAAAGTTGGCATGAATTGCGAAGTTATAATTTCCGCACCAAATGACGTAATTTGGAAGCAAGAGTTGTATTTCCTAACGTTCGACAGAAAATGCTTCGATTCAGCAGAAGATCCAGCTAATAGAGAGTGCAGAGGTGGTGGTGCTTCAAGTAGAGGCAATTTCACTTTCCCGGAAGCGCAACACAATCCTTTTGGTTCGTTGTTGAATTTGAGAGCCTGACAGTGTGTGCAGACCAGATTCATTCGGCCAATAACGACATTGCGATTCGAGCTGTAATCAACAGTTGGATTATATCGGAATGCAAGACGATTGTATTGCAGGTTTCGATCTGTTGCAAGCTGTAAACGCGCTTCAGCTACCCTTGCCCTGTCGCGTTCATTATTTTGAGACCGAATCAAATCGATTGCTGCAGAACGCGATTGCCTAACTCTCAATCGTGTTCGCTCAAGCCTAGCTGCTCGCGTTTCTGCTGTCTCCGCGTTGTACATCCGCATGGCTCTCAGCCGCTCAGTCTCTCGAATGGAGTCCCGCTCTTCGTCAGTCCTATTCGAAATGTTACGTTTTTTTGCTTTTGTATTGCGAGTAAGACGACCAAAATTCGACTTCTTCGGTGGCATGACTTCGTTTCTGACATTTTGACATTTTCATTTGACATTTTCTTCTTAGCTGTCTGCCTGTAGGGGCACGGGGAAACGCGAAAAAACTGATATATTCGCAAACGCAGATAAGCTATCAACATCAAAAGTAGACATGTTGGGTAAAAATTTGGGCTTAAACGGTTCAGAACTTTTTAAGTCTATAAATTACGTAGATACGAACAGAGCATTTTTATCTATATATATAAGAGAAAGTCGTGTTTTATGTTACACCACTTATAATTCAAGAACGGCAGAAGAGATTTGAGTGAAAATTGGTAGGGAGGTAGCTTAGAGCCAAGAGACGGACATAGGATACTTTTTATCCCGTTTGACAGCGTTCCTCCCGTGCCCATACTTTTTTATTTAGGCAGACAGCTAAGAAGAAAATGTCAAAGGAAAATGTCAAATGTCAAAATGTCAGTTAGAAACGAAGTCAAATTCAAAGTCAGGCTCTCAAATTTAACAACGATTCAAAAGGATTGTGTTGCGCTTCCGGGAAAGTGAAATTGCCTCAACTTGAAGCACCACCAGAGCCTCTGCACTCTCTATTGATATTTGTAAGAAATCAATATTAAAACTATTTATATTAAATAAATAATTTACAAGTGGATTCAAGTGAAGTGAAGTTTAATTAATAATGCCGCGACCAAGACGATTGAATCTTTCCCGACAAAGCCGTAATGCAAGAAGAAAACAAAATACTGCATATGAAAGGACTGAAGAAGAACAAGAAATTGCACGTGAATAGCGCCGCAATAGCATGGCTCGACTTCGTGCTTCTCAAATAGATTTTCATTTGCGACGCAGAACAAGATATTTAGCTGATTTGAATCGACAGCGGGAATTATACTCCTCCGAATTGGTGTTTTTTTTGTAATGAATAACAATAAGTAGGCTTTGAGCGTAACGTATTGTACATTTATGTGTGTCTCATATGCCCCTGAAACAGGGGTCCGCCGATTACTTATCTACAGTCACCAATGCCAAGAAAACGCAATTGGACCAATTTTAGTCATTAAACAGTCAATTCTAGAGCTGCGCGAGATAGAAGAATACGAGATCGAAGAACAAATTTATGAAGATAATGAAAAGGCGCGTGTAAGCATGGCGCAGTTACGTGAATCACAATCGAAAGATGCACGAAATGAACATAATCAACAAAGACCACTTTTCAAAGAAGAGAAGCGCACAGATTAATAGTTAGAAGAAGAATTAACTAACAACGGCAACAAGTTTATCGAGGATTCACATCTGGTCAATTTCTTCGACTAGCATTCCAGTAAAAGCCTGATGTTGAAAATTCTGCTTATTCCAAAGTGATTATTGTGAACATTCAAAGTGAAAGTTCCAAAGTGAAAATTCCTTATTTCTCTTCTTCCTGCCGAGTTACGATTAAAAAAAATGGCAACGCATTGGCCATTGCATCTTCTGGCGTTGCAGCAACCTTATTAAATGGAGGCATAACAGATCATTCAGATTTTAAGCTGTCATTGAACATTCAAAATAATCCAGATGCAGTGTGCAACATAAAAAGAATCGTCTATGGGCATAGTGCCCATATTTTGGATAAATGCACTATAGGACGTAAAATTGTAATGGGGAATTGGATTGGTCATTTAGGGATATAAGAAACAATGATAAACTATTTTACGGCCCTTTGTAACTCCTTTCAGGTGTTCACGGTTAACGGACGCTGATGAATTCAATGCTTGCTTAAAATCATCGCGACTGTGGCGTAATGTTGAACAAGAACTGACCAAGAATAAGCGCGATCAAATGTTTCAGGACCCATCCTTTCTCTAAACAACTGTTAGATATTGGCGAGGGGAATTTTGCTGTACGTGAAAATACTGGATGTACTTGAAATACTGAAAAATATTTATTAACCAAAATAAATGAAGAAAAAACAGCCAGCCCTTATAGAAAACAAAAAAGGGCAAAACAACGTTTGTCGGGGTTGCTAGTATATATATAGATAACAAAATGTTATAAACAATAACCAAAACATTAGATTAAGCATGGAATCAAGTCCAGGAAATCTCATGACTGTCTATGAGAAACATGAATATCCAATAAACAGTAGATACAACAAACAGGGATACCTTAAGCTACAATCAGACGTACAGAACGTCCTTATGCCCAAATAAATACTCCAAAGTTTGATGGAAATTTCAAGTTTGGATCTTTGAAGTGAAAGCAATTCCCCGATCCAATATTCTGCATGGTCCATGAAACTATTATGGATGCGTTCCTGGTTGATTTGCTTATTGAGCTCGATATCACTAATAGGGGCCTATTTGAGCAAATAATAGGAAACTTAGTAGAAGTCCAGACGAGCAGGCAATACTTGAATTGCTATAGCAAAGAATCAGAGTCTTAAGCTCAGGAAAGGCAAAGCCTTCTCCCAAATAGGAGGAAAAGACTATGGCCTACGCATCCGGTGCATCCGCCAGGCTAGCATCGTGCTATTTTTGCAAAGGAAAGACTCGCTCGTTATATAAATGTTATGAGTTTCGCGCTTAAACAGTATCCGAATGACTATATTGGGTACAAAAAACCATCAAAAAGCATAATGCAATGTTACATTTAGAAACTAAAAGACTTCAAGCTCCAGCAGTATGTGCTGCAAGAAATAAAAATTACAACCTTCTTGCCACAGCAAAGGTAGCAATTCAAGCAGATAACGGAAATTCAGCGAAATTTCTAGCACTGCTGGATTCATAGAATCGAACGATGGAATCAATGGTATTGTTGGACAACCATGGATTGATCAGAGCACCAATAACTGTTATAGTGAGGTCTCTTTATGGGGATTATAGTTAGCGGATAGAAGTGTTGGTTCTTCCGCACATTATAGCTGACCAACCAGCTCAACCATTCTCTCATTGCGAGTTGGAAATACCAAATGCATATGCATTAGCAGATCCCAAGTTCGACAAACCTGGGAGATTGTATCTACTAATAGGAACCGAACACTACTATTCGTTGCTCCTTTTGAATCCACAAAAAATTTGCTCCAACAAACAAAGCTTGGATGGATTTTTGCTGGAAGAATACGGTCCAGATCCCAATTGGCCGTGTCTTGTCGAGTCAGCGTTGGGGAAGAAACTGAAGAATTGACTGAACACGACGGACAAAAAAAGATGCACCATTAAGTATTGATCAACCCGGATGATGAATTTAATCAACTCATAGCTTGGCGAAATGATCTGGCAAAAGATCTCAGATACTACCGACTTAAAACAGTCACCTACGGCACCAAGACAGCCCCTTTCCTGGCAACGAAATGGCTATGATACTTGATCCGAAAGGGGGCAAAGGTACGAAGATCCCTTGAGAAACATTAAAATTAATTAGTCCCAGTAAAAAAGGGCAATCAATCAGTGTTACCAGCGACTACATTATTTACAAAAGTCAAAGCTGCCAGTTTTCACCGATCCTCCAACGTGCAAACATTGAAAGGAAGGCAGCTGTCTTCTGGTATGAAGGTAGAGGACAAGGAAACCTTAGGGGCTGTAGGGATCGGGACGAGGTTGTTGCACGATTTTTCTTTCCTTTTGTTTAACTCAAATCATTGGCGCGCGCTAAAAAACTTCGTCGTTTACCCTCGCCTCGTTAGCTTCACCTAGCGATCGCAGACGCCTCGTTCTTCCGCCATTTTTCCATCGATAAGCTTAACGTCTAGCATTTTTCAAAATTAATTCTAAACATTATTCAACACTAATTTTAACGATATCATTTTTAATATAAACTTAATTTCAAATATAAACTTAATTCTATGACGGCGGTAACATTCCTTCCCCCGTAATTGATCCCGATCCGTGGTCAGTTACCATTCTCTAAGCCGACATCCAGAACTGCTACCTTAGTTGCTGGTCTTTTATAACACCATGCTGCGTCTTGATGGTCACCCGCCGAACTTGTCCATCGTTGGCCATCATTGCGTCAGTCACGCGACCTTTTAGCCACTGGTTCCTAGGAAGAAGCTCATCCACGACTACGAAAATGCTTCCGATGGTGATATGCGGTACTTTCTCAAACCATTTGCTGCGCCTGGTTAATACGGCTGCATACTCCTTAACCCATCATTGCCAAAAGCGGTCTCCGAAGCGCTGAGTCTCGTTCCATCTACGCTTCAGATTCATTCTCTCTTTTGGCAGCGGCTTGTATCCGTTCGCTGATCCTAGCAGCAGGTGGTTTGGAGTCAGCGCAGCGTCATCCTCGGAATCCAGACTTACGAACGTGAGAGGTCGCGATTTGATAATAAATTGTGCCTCAATCAATGCGTTTCTTAACCCCTCGTCGTTGAAAGGGTAACTTGGGAAAATGTTCTTCAAGATTCCTTTCGTTGTCCGGACGAGTCTCTCCCATCCTCCACCCATGTGCGGTGCTCCTGGTGAGTTGAATTGCCACTTTATGCCGTCGAACTTGATGGTCATCTTATCGTGCTCGATCTTTTTCAGCGTTCAATCTGCCTCTAGTTCGTAGTACTCCATCGTTGTCCAGGTATACGTTCAATCCGGCCAATCTGCTTCCCTTGAGGAGCGCCGGTCTCGCGGATAACGCCTTTAGTTCTTCTGCGAAGGCGATGGCTTGAGATTGCTTGTATAACAGCATCTTTGCCTTGCTTACATGAGCCATTGTCGTGGTTTTTGGCATGTCTTGTCCGGAACATTTCGCTCGCAGCCGATCAATGAATAGGAGTACTAGCGCCACTGCGCTATATAACCGCCGCCAATTTGAGAAATCGTGGGCGTTGAACCACTGATTTTGTATGCGTCGTCATTACATGCTTCTGGATCTCCGAGGTACCGATCATGCTCTCCTGCTTCTTGGATATTGGCCAGTTGCTTTCAACGGTCTTCAGGAGCTCCGGGCCTGTTATCCGCGTCTCTTGCTGGGTTTACCCGGTGACCTTGGTAGCTCCATCTGCTACGTTCAACTTTGAAGGAATCCACCGCCATAGCTCGACCAGTGTTGCTTCCAGAATTTCGGCGACTCTGTGCATCACGAACTGATGAAAGTTGCGGGGGTCCATAGTTAGGTTGCGTGTGCTCATCATCTTGTGGGCTAAGCGTGCTCCCATAACTGGTGCCTGCAGCTCCATAAGCGGAATCGAAAGTGGTTTTAAAGGTGCCACCTTAGATTTCGCTATCACCAAAGATACGACGACTCTGTCATCCGTTGCCACGCGCAAGTGGCAGACTGTAGAATACGCTTGCTCGCTGGCGTCGACGAATATATGGAGCCCAATTTGACAAGGCTCCGATTTGGCTGCGGAAAAGCATCTAGGGACCTCGAAAGTCCTTATTTCTTGCAAAATGATTTTCTATTGGTGCCATTCGTCTAGCATTCTTTCAGGTAGCTCCTGATCCCATTCAATTTTTTGCCGCCATATAAACTGGAGGAGTATTTTTAGTGCAATCGTTTGGCATGATAAAAATCCCAATGAATAGAAGATTGACATCAGAACTTGTAATACTTCTCGCTTGGTAGGGACTGCGTTTTCCGCCAGCACATCACGCTCCAGTCTTGAAAATCTGCAGATAAATTTGAACATATAATTATGTGGGTCCCGGGACATACCAAGTATCTTTTCTGTTCAACAAAAATCCACGGGCTTATGGCTTCCAACGTTGCCATTACCCTGGAAGCTTTTAAGTACTTCTTCCGAATTCGACGACCAGTTACGGATCTCGAATTCGCTTCTGCGATGTACTTCTATTATTTGTTTGATGATCTGGATGGCCCCATGTTGGTTCCCCATGCTATCGATGAAATCGTCAATGTAGTGCGCCCTTTGGATGGCGTTGAAGGACAATGGGAACTCTTCTTGGTGGGTTTCCGCGTTCTTGTCTTGAACAAAGTGCGCTATAAATGGCGCGCAGCTAATCCCAAAAGTCATAGCTTGCATGACACAGGTGTCTATTTTGTCGCTGCCTTTGTCATCCTCGCGAAGGTTAATCCTGGGAAACATTTCCGAAATGTCACCGCAAATCGCTATTATGTTAACCCGAAAGGCTAGCAAGACGACTATAAGTGGGTTCAGGCAATCTGGTCCCCTGAGTAAGTAATAATTTAGCGCGAATCCGTGTGCCGTTGCGGCTGCATCCCATACGAGCCTTATCTTTTTCGGCTTGTTTCGATTCAGCGCTATGAATATCGGCAGATACCATGTACGGCTGTTCTCCCGGCTGGTCCTGGGAAGAATCCTCGGATAGCTTAACCGCGTATTCTTTCTCTAGGAGGTTCCTGATTTGGGCGGCAATCTTTTCGAACAGATCGGGTTCCTGAGAGATTTTTTTCCCTATGCAGGCAAGGCGCTTCCGAGCGTTACCCCGGCTCTCAGGGAGTTTGTCGATACCACCGCGCCACGGAAATCCAACTTCATATTTTCCGGACTTCTTTTGGCAGGTGCTTTCCAGAATCTTCATTGCCAGCTTATCTTCAGCTGAGTATAGCTTTCGTGGTACGAGTGCATCAAGGTTGATATGTTCCTTGATGTTGTCATGAAATACTTGCCAGTGCATGAAAATGGATCGTTGTGGGTTCGCCGATTCTTGGATGCTCCATCCTAGCATGCACTACGATGCTATCGGCTCCTTCCATTTTCCTTCGCGGATCTTGCGAGGGACTGCCAGCTTTCAGTTATTTGTTCCGATTAGCAAAGTCGGCTGGGCAGAGTAGGACGGTAGCGGCAAATCTCTCAAATGCTGGAATCTATCGCATAGCTCTTTCATATTGACTGTCTGTCTCGGTAGTGATAGGTTCAACCAGTAAACCTTATCGCAGTTCATTTCCGAGATTTGGACGGATGCTTTTACGGATCCACTCTCAAATCGAGTCGTTTCTCCGGTCCACTGCAAACACATTGGCGCTGCCTGGCGTTGTATTCCCAGTCTTTGGAATTCCAATGCATCTGCTAAGGTCACGGATGATTCTTCATCATCATCTAGAAAGGCGTAGATCTCGGTCTGCCTGCTGCCGTAATGCAGCTTGACAGGAATGATGCGAAAGAACTGACTTCCATGATTGTCGCGTCGATGCGTACTCACGTGACTCTGTGGTCTGTCTTGACCGATTGTGTTGGGAACATATTCTGTATGAAGTAACTTATAGTGTCTCCTTGTACAGCCATTAATTAAACAGTTCCCGGTTCGGCATCTGTTCCGGTGTACCTTGAGGAAGCAGAAACAGGCTTTACTCGCTCGGATTACCTGCCACCTGTGCTCCGCGTCAAGGTTCAAGAATATCTGGCATTGTGCTTGGTTGTGACTCGGGTCGCCGCAAGCTACGCACCTCAATTGAACTTGCTGCTGAGTTGCTTACAAGTCTCTCAGTTTTAAAGCTATAGTCTTGAAACCGTGCACACACCCTTTGCAGGCAGTATATAAGTCGGAACGAATCGGATCGGCCGACTATAGCCGCCATATAACCGATTGATCGGAAATGCTATAACTTTGATGTTTTTAAAGTTAGAGAGTTCATACTTTACGTAAGAGCTCTTTTTGGCAAAATAATATGATATGTTAAATTTCATAAGCATCGGCAGACTATATCTTATAGCTTTCATATAACTGAACGATCGGAAATAACCCAACTTTCATATTTTTGAAGATAGAAATCTTAAACTTCGTACAAATTATATTTTAAGTCAAATTATCAGACCTACCAAATTTTATAAGGATCGGCCGACTATATCCTATAGCTGACATAACTGAACTCCTATAGCTACATAACTATAGCTCCTATAACTGAACGATCGGAAATGGTTTTTGGTAGAAATACAGACTTTGGTATGTTTGAAGATAGAAGTTTGGGACTTTTTTTAGATTTTGTATTATAATAAATTTGGTTATATTGTCATATTCTCATAAGGATCGGCGAACTATATCCGATGTTTGCGATATATAATATATCCGGTTTTAACTGCAAGGGTATATCAACTACGCCTCCGCCCGAAGTTAACTTTCCTATCTTGTTTTTTATTGGATTAATATAATCCATAGTAAGTGGAATAAAAAAAAAATAATAAAAACGGGAGTGGCACCGCCCATTTTGACTATATACAATTGAAAAAAAATTGATCACTTTACGACACACAATAGGTTTTAGGGTTGGACTAGGTTGGACTCACTTTTTACACCTTTTCAAAAATGAGATTTAGTTTCAATATTACACTTGTTAGACGACTAAATTTTGCATACAACTGCGAAGACATCACAACAATTTGAAATGTTTCACATTACAAAACAAGAAGTACAAGCCCCACTGATTAGGACCCATTAAAAATTATATATTAATTGTGCTTTTTTAACAAATTTTTTTTACTGAAAACAACACTTAAGAGTGCGCTATTACTGCACGTTCTTTTGCATTCAAACAGCTGACTTTAAATGCTGATATTGCGAATGTGGCGCCATCTATGCAAATTTTGGTGGTCATTCTTTTTCTGTTAGAATGTGATCAAAGTGTTAATATTTAAATGTTAAAAAATGGATTTTGGCAAACAAAAGTGGTCGGCTGGACCATAGTTCATCGTAAGGGCAAAATGACGGCAGCAGAACAGGAGCAGCAACCACAACGACGACAGCGAAGGAGCAGCAGCAGATAACAAGGAGCAGCGAGGATCCGGAGCAGAGTGCGGTAATTAATTTGCAAATAACCAATTCGATGTAAAAACGCACGAACTCTGTGAGCTAGTCGCGGCGGCCGCGGGCGGAGTTGTCGGAGTCCAAACCGATCTAGTGTCGCAGTGCTGGGCTTTCTATCAATCTCGGAAACGGACAGACGGACATGCTCATATCAATCCAGGAGGTGATCCTGATCCAGAATATATATACTTTATAGATGTCTCTTTTACTGCGTTGCACACTTTTGGGCAAAATTATAATACCCTCTGCAAGGGTACCCTCTGCAAGGGTATAAAAATTAAGTTTTTTCTATACGTGCAAAATTTGTAGAGGCATATTCTGTCAATTTCAGCCTTCGTGCAATGCATTCATAGCTTAGAGCAGGGGTGCCCAAGCTCAGCATACGGCGGAGCAAACTTCAATACCAATGCATAAATTCACCAATACATTGGTGCGAGAATTTTTTTTCCCATCCATGAGGGTGCACTGAAAAATTAAAGAGTTAAAAAAAAATCAATATAATAAAAAAAATGCATTTTTAATTTTATTATAGCAACTAAAACATGAAAGGAAAGCTAACTTCGGGCGGAGCCGAAGCTTATATACCCTTGCAGTTAAAACCGGATATATATCGCAAACATCGGATATAGTTGGCCGATCCTTATGGAAATAGGAAAATATAATCCAATTTATTACAATACAAAATCTAAAAAAAGTCTACCAAATACCATTTCCGATCGTTCAGATATATTGCAGCTATGGGATATAGTCGGCCGATCCTAATGAAATTTGGTAGGTTGGGTCAACTGACCAAAAATAGAATCTGTATTGAATTCCAGCTTTCTATCTTCAAAAACACGAAAGTTGGGTCATTTCCGATCGTTCAGTTATATGGCAGCTATAGGATATAGTCGGCCGATCCTTACGAAACTTGGCATGTCGCATGATTTTGCTTTCGTGTAAAATTTGAACTCTCTTACTCTAAAAACACCAAAGTTATAGCATTTCCGATCAATCAGTTATATGGCAGCTATAGGATATATTCAGCCGTTCCGACTTATATACTGCGTGCAAAGGAAAGAAGGGTGTGTGCAAAGTTTCAAGTCGATATCTTTAAAACTGAGAGACTAGTTTGCGTAGAAACAGACAAACAGACAGACGGACAGACAGACAGACGGACGTGCTCATATCAACTCAGGAGGTGATCCTGATCAAGAATATATATACTTTATAAGGTCGGAGATGTTTCCTTCACTGCGTTGCACACTTTTGACCAAAATTATAATACCCTCTGCAAGGGTATAAAAAGACCCTTCATTTTGTACAACAGCTTAATATTATACTATGACAAATAATGCGGAGCTTCTTACTGAAAAAAATGTTCTGCGAAGAATAAATTTATTGCTTTAGGTCAACCAACTCCAACAACAAAATGCATTCGGATTAGCAAGATTGAGGAGAATAGAGAAAACACGAAAAATTTGTTATTGTAATTGCCCTTTGCCTATGCTGGGAGCAACACACGTATATGAAATTTCATTTCCCATATGAAAGAGCAATTCCAACAACAAAGGAGCACCGAGAGCAATTGGCATCCCTGGCTTAGAGGCTTGACAGTCGATCCGATAAACAAAAGCATAATTTAAATCCTGATGGAGAGTAAAACTCATCTTAAATAAAATATGAATTAAATTTGTAGTTTAGAATATGTTATAAATATAATGTTAAATAACATTTCAATTTCCTAAAAAACTATTAACGAAATTTCATAAACTTAAATTGGTAATGAAAAAGTAAAAATAATGTTAAAGCAAAGTAGGTTCAATAGATATTTTAGGAATTGTTGTTGTTTTTTAGGATTTTGACAATTCAGTGAAGACTTACTTGATCTGTATAAGTTGTCTGTCAGCGACTTCCACCTGCTTAACCATATACCGGTTAAAGTTCTTACAAAGCTGATGATTAAAACTAAGCGTCTGAATAATTTCTTGTTCCTGTTGATGCCTTCCTGCGCCATCTGCAAAGGGTGAGGTTTCGTGGGAGGTGATGGATGCTGTTGATCGCTCGTGTTTGCTAATGTGTAGGGGCTGCTGGCGCACCACTATAGAAAATTTAACCATTTTTTTCGGCCATTTTTAAAATAAGATCAAAAACCATTTTTTTAAATAGGATCATTAAAATAATTTTAAGTGCAAAGAATCATCAATGGCGTCAATAGATGACGGCACTTTAACGTTATGGGCTTTCAAAGACAGCCATTCCGACAGCCAAGAAAATGAATGTGAATGTATAAATATTTTACTGCGCCATTAAAGGACTTCCCTCTCTTTCTTTTAAGCGAACGGTCGTGTTTTTTTTGTGCGCACTGCGTTTATGACAAATATTGGTAAACTGGTGTTTACATACTTTGTGAATTAAATCTTGTGAATCTTAACAATCTTAAAGACTAAACCGTATCGCTTCGCGAGTGCTGTGGTATATTTGGAGTCGAATTAATAATTTGTCTAAATTCTATTCCAAGCAAAGCTCAGCTCTGCTTCTTCCCCGGCTTATCTCTATTTCTGCATTTCTCTTTTGCACTATTCAAAGCTCTCGCTTCGGCTTCCTATTTGGCACGGTGGTTCAAGGTATTGTGTTTTTTTAACTTTTTAAATATTAATTTTTGTTTTATTAAATAAAAAAAAAAATAAAATAAAATGGAATTTTAACTTGTCTGTGCCATTCAGTCTTGTAACAAGACAATTTCCTCATCCCAGCTTGCCATCCATTGCTGGCTATATGAGAACGTCGTACATGCCAAGTGTGCCGTTTTCACTGCATCAGTTTCGGATGCCATTTCCCGTAGGTCTGGGATACATTATTGTTGTTTATTGTTGTGAAAATTGTCGTGCTGTGCAAGGCGAAATGAGGTCGTTCATGAGACAGACCAAAAATGGATTTAAAGAGCTGATCACTGGTTTTCATAAAATCAATGACCAGCTCTGTGCGCTTGACACTCAGTTTAGTGGCCTTCAGCTGCTAAATGAGTCCCCTAAGCGTAAGAAATCCACTGTTTCTGATCCGCCTCAGCCTGCTCAGCCGACATTAATGCAGCCGCTTATATCTCTGGCCACCCCAAGGGCTAGAACTGAGAAAAATTCGTCAGAATTTCTCAGGGATAATGAGCAATTGTCTGATATGTCCGCCATGGCATCCCTTGTGCTGCCACAGGTCCTAGGGAACGAAACCCCCATTAGAGTCACCTAAAAAGGTATTCCACAGTCCGGACCACCGGCACCGACTGATGCTGCAGCTCTCGTACCTGCGACACCAAAACCCTTACAGATGATTCCTCCATCGAAACATATATTTGTTTCTCGGCTTGCCCCTGATACTTCAGAGATTGATATCTCGGCTTCAAAGCCAAAACTAAAGCCGATATAAAGGTGGGGGACATACAAAAATTTAAATATAATTATACAAGGCGCACATCTTCTTTCAAGATTCGTGTGCCCGCGCTGATGTTCAAGACGATTTGTTCTCCCAGTTTTTGGCCAGAGAATCTTTTCGTCCAAGAACATCAGCCTAGTTCCGTGAAAAAAAAAGTAAATAAACCAGTGGAAGTGAGACTTCCCAATATCGGAACCACCTATTAACCCTCCACCTCTTCTTTGGCCACTAAACCAAAAAACTAGTTTCCTCACTAACTCTTACCTATCAGAATACTAGGTAGCAAACTCCCCAAGCTATATTCTGATAGTTCTTTCTTTGCATCCCATATAATAGCATTTACAGAAACTTGGTTAAATCCGGAGATCTGTAGCTCCGAGGTTTTTCCAAGTAAGTACACCACTTTTAGACGGGATCGATCTCAGCAAAGAGGAGGTGGAGTCCTCATTTCGGTAGACTCTACTTTTGCTTCTGAAGAGGTGAAATCCCAAGAGTTTGGTGACATAGAATTTATTTGCGTTAAAATCTCTATGTCCGTGAAAGCTTTATACATTACATGTTCATATATACCTCCTATGTCTGAACCGCCCACATATTGGCAGCATTTGTCCGCTATTCGATACGTCTCTAATCTTATGACGGATCGTGACCAACTCGTAGCGGTGGGGCGACTTTAATATCCCAGAATTAAAGTGGTCCAACGTCGATAACTCACCATCTTTGTCACTTATAACTTACCATGACTTTACCGCGGGCATCTTTGACATGTCCCTAGGTCAGATCAATCATGTCAGAAATTCGCTAGGTCGGCTTTTAGACTTATGTTTTGTATCTGATCCTGATGGTACTGCTCTCTCCAGAGCTTTTCCCCTTTCAACCCCAGAGGATCCATATCACCCCACGCTGGAGGTCTCAATCGAAACCACTCCTGGTATCGATCAGATGTCTCCGAGCGTGGTAAATAAGATGCGCCGTTTCCGTAAAGCTGATTTTCAGAAACTTAATAGCCTTATCGATACATTTGACTGGTCTGATATTCTGGCGTGCACTGATCTTAATGTCACTTTAGAAAAATTTTATTTTACTTTAAAAAAAAAAAAAAATTTACTTTATAAAAAAACCTGGAGTAGTGTTGATTTTTCAAGATACCTACTAGCTCGGTCGAATTTTACCGTGCATAACGCTGAATGTTATAGGAATTATATTGACCGCTGCCGGATACAATTTACTCAGGATCCAAAGCAGTTTTATAATTTTGTAAACACTAAGCGTAAACACGTATCTTTTTCACCCCTGCTTACGTTTGAAAATTCCTCTGCGACTTCTGATGAGGCCATTGCCGAACTATTCGCAGAATTTTTTTTAAACAACTTATTCTCCTCCTAAATTGACTGATCAGCCTTACGCATATAACATTCAAGCAGCAAATCTTATTTTCTGTCCGTTTTTTTCTGAGAACAACTTATTATCTGGTCTTATAAGGGTAAAACCCATTTATTCGCCAGGCCCCGACGGAGTACCAGGGTGTGTGCTAAAATACTGCGCCAGGGCTTTGTGCAAACCTCTTCTAAGACTTTTCAACTTATCTTTGGAAACCTCGATTTTTCCCCTTAAGTGGAAGGAATCATTTATAATTCCCCTACATAAAAAAGGGAAAAAGTCCGAGGCTGCCAACTACAGAGGCATCTCTAAGTTGTCGGCAATTCCAAAGTTATTTGAAAAATTAATTACCCCTCATTTGCAACACCTTTGCTCTTCGATTATCACTCCTTGTCAGCATGGTTTTATTAAGCGTCGCTCCACCACCACAAACTTATTGGAGTTGACATCCTTTGTCATAGACGGCTTTTGTAAGGGATATCAAACCGATGTAATTTACACAGACTTCAGCAAAGCATTTGATTCAGTTAATCACTCACTTTTGTTGAGTAAACTGAATATGCTGGGTTTTCCTAAAGACCTCTTAACGTGGATCTCCAGCTACCTAGATGGAAGGACACAAAGAGTCTTATTTAAAAACATACAGTCCCGTCTGGTCCGTGCTACATCCGGCGTCCCTCAATGAAGTCATCTTGGCCCGTTATTATTTACGCTTTTTATAAACGACTTGCCCCCTGCTTTAACGAACTCTCTAGTTCTTATGTATGCAGATGATGTAAAGCTTTGTCTTCAGTACAAATCCATCTCTGCCCAATGCAGTCTTCAGTCTGACCTTGTTTAGCTAATGATCTAATACTTAATGGATCAAAATGCAAGCATATGTCTTTTTATTGTTCTTGCCCTCTGCAAGCTACTTATTCTATTAATGGGATTGCCTTAGAAAAATTAACTCAGGTTAATGATCTCGGCATCCTATTAGACATAAAACTTAAATTTGCGGACCATATTTCCTTAATAGCTAATAAGGCTAAAGGAGTCCTTGGTTGTATTAAAAGGTGGTCAAAAGAATTTAATGACCCCTATATAACCAAAACACTATTCATTTCTTTGGTCCGTCTTATACTGGAGTGCGGTTCATGTGTCTGGAGTCCCCAATATGGAGTACATCAGGACCGCATAGAATTCGTACAAAAGAATTTCTTAACTTTTTCACTTAGAGGTCTAAGCTGGGATGCAAATCTTCACCTTCCATCTTATAATAGTAGACTCTTACTCATAAACTTACCTAGCTTAACAAATCGTAGGACAATGCTCGGTGTAGTCTTTCTGCATAACCTTATTAACGGGGATGTAGATAGCCAGCATTTACTAAAACTCTTAAAATTTAACATTCCTAATAGAAGGACTCGAAACTTTGGTCCTCTGTTCCTTAGCCATTGTAGTTCGACATATGCACTGCATGACCCTTTTAGGGTATTATGTTCGAAATATAATGGTCTCTACTCTATAACATCTCTTTCCTGTCCCTCAAATTTAAAATATAGAATTTTAAATTTTCTTACTAACTCCTCCTAGCCTAATAATTGAGAAATAGCTTAATATATTCTAACAAATCGTTTCTTGAGCGCTCCTCGGTCGTCTGGGCCTCTAAGCTTTATGATGAATACAGGAATGCTAGCTGATACTCTTATTGATGCACAAGCCATTTCCAAATTCTGAAAGACCGGTAAAAAAAAAAAAATACTAATAAAAAATAACTGCAATTTGAAGCAAAATTACTAAAAATATGGAATGGGTTATAAAAAAAAGTGTGGCTCAAATAATAAAATCACTAGTGTGCTTTAAAAGAATCTTGTTCTCGTTCTTCTTGGCTTCAACTGAGACCGTGACGTTTAGAGATGATATTTTGGTTTGATATCTGTTCAATTAAATATATTTATATCGATATATATCGGTGTTCTTGAGTACTGCTACCAGTTTTAGTGTAAACGCTAACACTCTCCTCGCCATAAAGGCCCTCAGGGGTTTGTCCATTCTTCACGTCTAATACTGCTAATACTGTGAGTACATTGTCATTTTTCAAGTCCAAGGATACGAATTTTAGAGGACGAGACTTGATCTCGTATTCGGCATTGGTCAGGGCGTTTCTTGGGCCTTCGTCGGTAAAGCTATAATGAGGAGAGATTTGAGAGACAATTTTTTTTTTTAGTACAATTTTTATCGACCGTATTAATCGTTCCCAAAATCTTCCCATATGTGCCTCGGCTGCAGGATTGAAGTTCCATTTAATCTCGTCGTACTTGTTGCGGTTAGGTTGTGGATGTCTACATTCTTCAGCTCCTACCTAACTTCTTTTTCAGTCGATTTGAAATTGGTTTCGTTATCCGAATATATCTCCTTGGGAGTTCCTCGTTGGGCCATAAAGTTTGAAAGGCACATTACGCATAAGCTTGAGTTAAGGCAGTGCGCAATCTCTATATGAACGGAGCGTATAGTAATGCATGTGAATATCACACCCCAACTTTTTTCCTTGTATCCTTATGTTTTTCTTTTTTGCCCACATTCACGGCAATAGGACCAAAGAAGTCCACATTAAGTGAAGCGTTAAGTATGTCGATTTTTTTTGAAGCAATATCCGCGACGTCTTCATGTGTAGGAACCCAGCGCCACTGTGCAGCGTTCGGTTCTTCTATAATCTTACCAAAGCACCGATGCATGCATTCAAAAAGGGGGAACTTCCGACGATCCATTGTCAACCATCACAAGATGGTCTTGGAATCTGTCCAAGAAGTTCATTTGCCAATATTCAAGTTTTGAATGAGTGGTATTTTATGAGCCAGGTGGACGCCAACCACGGCAGCTAACAGTTTCATTCGTGGTATCGATAGCGGTTTCAAGGGAGCGACTTTACTTTTGGCAATGACCAGATTTGTCGTGATGTCAGATCCTTTAATATCCCGGGGTAACAAGCCGCCCCATCCGTATCCGTGTTCGCTATCATCGACAAAGGTGTGTAGTTATCGATGTATGACGCTATCGATGTATTTAACAATGGTGAGTAATGTCGTGGAATATGCACGAGCTTAGCCTGGGAGAGTATTTTTAGCCATTTCGTCCAAATCTGTGAAGGTTCTGATAATTCGTCATCCTATCAGATCCTCAACCGCCATGTTTCTTGCAGAAAAATTCTAAGTTCGAAGTTAAGGGGTCATAAATTGGCATCAGAACCTGCAAAGCTAATCTCTTAGTGGGGCGTTGGCTCTCGGATACTGAATCTTCGCATTTTTACCCCGAACGTAATGAGATTCATAAGGGGCGCAAGATATTCCAAACGTCATTGTTCGCATTACGTACACCTTTGGGCTTTAGGTTCGCTCTTCGATCCACAGGAAGCGCTGTGCATGAATGTCACTATCCTTTATTCTTATCTGGTAGAACATCTCTGGTATATCTTCACAGACTGCTATGTTGCCGACTCCGAATGTTATTAAAGCGTCAGACAAAGGATGTTTGTTGTGTTGATGTTCCGTTGAAGGAAGCGCCATGAGATTTAGCTGCGGCATCCCAAAGTAGTCAAATCTTATTTTGTTTACTTGGGTTATGAGCTATGAAACTTGGAAGGTACCAAATCTGACTCGACGGGGTAGCCTTTATCCAGGAGATTGTCAATTTGGTACCGAATTTTCCTCGTAGATCTGGCTTTCTCTCAATTTTAGCTTTAAGCCAATTATGTCGCTTAGGCGCGTTTGTGTGGCTCTCAGAAAGTAAGGTGTGCCTACGTCACCCCAGGAAAGCCAATTTCATATCGTCCGTCGATTTTTACGCATGTTTCCTGCATGATTTGAAAGCTTTTTCTTCATCGTTAGACCTTTCGTTAGACCTTCCTTGGAATGATGGATTCCACGTTGAAGCTTTACCTCAAGGCCTTGTCAATTATAGTCCAGTTGCATTGACAGTGGTGCATAGAAAAGTGTTTTTCGCCGTTTCCGGATCCTTGTACTCCCCAGCCTAGCATGCACTTGGATGCGATGGGGTCTTTTCACCTTCTATCTCTTATTATCCGTGGAACGGCTAGCTTCCAATTGTCTATTCCAATTAGCACCATTCAGCATCAGTGTATGATACAATCGGTAATCGTTGCAGATAGGTGTTATTGTTTGTTTTGGTAGTCCCAAATTCTTAACTGTGTGTATTTTTTTAGCCAGTAGGTTCTGTTGTTGGCTATGCTGAAGGCTCTTATGTTGAAGGAAACGGATTCGTTTTCCCTCCGTATCGGTTGATTTGTTCACTACATACAGATTGGATTTGGACTACTTTGGATGTTTAACCTTTTGAAGAAATTTTATCGGTACGAAACAAAAATATTGTTCTCTTCCGGATAGATTAGTTCGGTGTGAAGAGACGATTTTAGGATTTGCACGACCTGTGTGCAGCAGAGTAAGGCGTCTTGGATTCACCTCCACCGATCCCTCATAGCTTAGTTGAGAAGCATCTGCAACCATGGATCTTGAATCATTTAAAGCAAAGCCTGTATTTTCGAACAATTTCTTGTTTCTCTTCGTTAGGCAGCTTTTGGAATACCTCGCATTCCGTGATAGGATGGAGTGCACTGCTGCAGACGATGCAATGGGAAGTTTCTTTTTGCGAAGCGTTATACGCTGGTGGATTGTATTCCGAGCTGCCGTGAGCGTCAACGCTATACTAGAAATGGGTTTGTACGTTGCTGGATCTGGAGTATATTGATGGTGACACTGTGAATGCTGCTTCGGCGATTGTATAAATCCAGTCGCTGGAAGCTGTGATTGGTGCCGCGATAAAGTCTTTCGGGTGCATAGCCCAAATCAGTTTATAATGGCTTGGCAACTTTTCTACCAACTCTCTCAACACGAAGGTTACATGCCTCAATGGTAGCACAAATATTTCGTACTGCCAGGGCGTAATCAATGAGAGTGTCAAGTCGTTCCTTGTTTATAGAGGTTTTTCTCTCTTTTCAATTAATCTATCTAGTATCTGATCGGGGCGTCCGAAAAACGTCTTTAGCATGCAATATTCAAGTTTCGAATGAGTTGTATTTTATTAGCCAGGTGGACGCCAACCACGGCCGCTAATAGTTTTATTCGTGGTATAGATAGCGGTTTCATGGGAGCGACTTTACTTTTGGCAATGACCAGATTTGGGCAAGCAGCTGCATCCGTATACGAGTTTGCTAGCATCGACAAAGGTGTGTAGCTTGACGCTTTCGGCTGTATTTAACAATGGTGAGTAATGTCGTGGAATATGCACGAGCTTAGCCTGGGAGAGTATTTTCAGCCATTTGGTCCAAATCTGTGAAGGTTCTGATAATTCGTCATCGTATCAGATCCCAAACGACCATGCAGAAGGATTCTAAGTCCGATGGTGCAATAGGACAATAACCCTAGGGGGTCATAAACTGACATCAGAACCTGCAAAGCTTATCTTTTAGTGGGGCGTGCGGTGTCACTGAGTACGTTTCCCTTTATTTTTGCGAATCTAAACACATATCTAAATGTATCACTTGTTGGATCCCAAGCATACCCAAGACCTTTTCAGCGTCTCCTAAATCCTTTGTGAACTGTATTGTGGCTGAATCTCCATTTAATGCGCTTAGTACTTCGGGAGAGTTGGAAGTCTAGTTTCGGATGTGGAGGCCTCAAGAAGAATGTATTTCTGGAGGCTTATCCTCCCTTCAAGTTATCCCATTCAAGTTGGAGCTTCTCTCGCTGGTCTCGAGACAATATATTCGAATTCCTAATAGCTGTGGTTATTTAGTCACCAATGCAAGCTGCAATACTTGTTCTAAAGCTTTCCATTGAGCTGGATTTCATTTGCTGAATGCGTGCATCTTGCATAGAATTTTGTTCCCTAGAAATCCTATCATGTACGGTCTCGCGTCTGGGGTTCGAGCTACCTGATCTGATTCTTTGAACCTGATCTGAACCTGATCTGTTCGCTGATTTTTTGTAGTTGGGTTGTTAGAAACCTGGGATCTAGTCTTGGAGATCTTGGAATGGCTCCGGAATGATTTGGGTCAGAATCCTGGTCAGTCTGTATGTTACTCGGCATTCTACGCTCAGAAGGAGTACATTGTCTATCTATCACCAAAGCTCGCGGACAGCTTTGCCTACAATTTGGACAGGTATTGTTGCAGCCCACGATTTGAAGAGTAAGAAAACATGTGTCTATAGCACGCTTTTATGATGTTTTTAATATTTATTAAATCAAAAATTTCGAGCTCTAAAAAATCTTGTTCTCGAGATTTGATATTTTGGTTCGATATCTGTTCAACTAAATATCGATGTTCTTGAGTAGTTGAAATATTTTTAAGTATAGTTGTAGTGTAGGCGCTAATATTCTGCCCCCCCCCCCATAAATGCCTGCAGGCGTTTATCCATTCTTCACGTCTAACACTGCTATTTTTGTTGCTGGTCGCACCATGGCTCCGTGCTGAGTATTCATCGTAGCCGAACACACCTTTCCTTCCTGGTTCCTGGAAGGTTCCAGGAGGTTCCTGGGGCGGTTCTCATCCACAAGGATCACGACATCTCCGAATGCCAATGGTGGCCGCTTCGGGAACCACTTTGAGCGACGAGTAATTAAGGAGACGTATTTCTTGACCCATCGTTTCCAGAAAAAATCATCTACCTCATTGACCTGGTGCCATCGTTGCCTGGCAACCGATTCCTTGGTTACGACTGGCTTGTATTCATCTGCAGACCCTAGCAATAAATGTTTAGGAGTGAGAGCGTTGTCATCTTTTAAGTCCAAGTATACGAATGCTAGGGGACGAGAGTTGATCACGTATTCGGCATTGATCAGGGCGTTTCTTAGGCTTTTGTCGTTAAATCTGTAATGAGAAGATATGCTTTTTAGTTCAATTTTAATCGAAATTTTAATCGATAATTTTAATTTAAATTTGAATCCTCCCATGTGTGGAGCGGCTGGAGGATTGAAGTTCCATTTTAACTCGTCGCACTTTACTGTTAGGTTGTGGAAGTCTACATACTTCAGCTCCTCTCTGACTACTTCATCAGTCGATTTAAAATTGGTTCCATTATCCGAATATAATTTTTTTGTGCGTTCCTCGGCGGGTCATAAAGTTTGAGAGGCACATTACGCATGAGCTTCTAAAGCATGTGAATATCAAACCCCATCTCTTTTCATTTTGTCGGCTTTCATTCAAGGGAATAGGACCAAATAAGTCCACTCCAGTATGTCGGGACAAGCAGCAAGCAACTAGCTTAAATATAATAATTAATTATTAATTGATGTATGTATTGTTGGACGCAAGCCGACTCCCTTTTGGCCGTTCGGCTTTACTAATTCGGCATCTAAAGCTAGCGAGCATCCTATACTGGAAGGATATACCCAGCCTATACTGGAAGGTTGGCGTCACTCTCGTTCGTCTTCTTATTGCGCTCGCACCCTAAATTGGATTTTCCATATTGTACATAGATCCCAATTTCATATCAATGACCAAACATTGGTGTACCCCGACGTGATCGTTAATATATTTACATATATACACATAAACAAATTACTAAAACAAAAACAAAACATATGTGGCTAATAAGTTTGTTTATAATAATAAACAAATTATAATATATAATATATTATACATACATACAGCCATAAACACAACGCAAGTGCATTCGCCCGCTCATAGCCTTCATATATATATACATTCCACAATTCCGCTACGGTTTTGAGGGCACAGTGAGCAAATAAATTTTACTTCGGGTTGTTCGGAATTTAATACAATTAATCATGAACTCAAAATATCTGTGTCAAAAAAATATATAGTGTCAAAATATCTGGACAATGTACAGAAAAACTATTACACGTACCAGCTGAAAAGCAGTAAGGGCCTACAAGTGGTAGTAAAGGGAATAGAACCTGATGTTACCGCCGAGGAAATAAAAACCGCCCTTAAAGAAAAGGGCTTCGCCGCCAAGAATGTTATTAACATTCTAAATAAAGATAAAAAGCCACAACCCCTCTTCAAGGTCGAGCTCGAGCCTGAAAGCAGGTCGCTGAAGAAGAACGAAGTCCACCCAATCTACAACCTGCAATATCTTTTGCATCGAAAAATCACTGTTGAAGAGCCACATAAACGTAACGGTCCAGTGCAATGCACTAATTGTCAAGAGTATGGACACACAAGGTCTTACTGCACACTTCGGGCTGTCTGTGTAGTCTGCGGGGACGCTCACAAGTCCGCTTGCTGCACTACAAACAAGGACAGTACCGTGAAGAAATGTGGAAACTGCGGAGGCAGCCATACGGCAAACTATAGAGGATGTATTGTGTATAAGGAGTTAAAGAGTCGCATGCGTCAAGCGACCGCAACGCGCAACCAAAATCCACAGAATGCGTACGTTTCGTCAAAAACCACGCCAGACGTCTTCTTCGCCAAAGCTGCGAGATCCTCATTCGGTCCACTAAACACCACCAACGGCTTCTCCTATGCCGATGCTCTACGATCTGGAAGGGAAATTCCAATTCAGCCTAACTCTCAAAGCGCTCAACAGGCCCCAGAACAGCCACACAGCAAAACGGAAACTATGATGCTTACCCTCCAACAAAGTATGATGGAGCTTATGTCATTCATGAAAACGACCATGCAAACGCTTGTTCAAAACCAGAACATGGTGATACAGCTGCTCGTAGCACAACAGTCCAAATAATCTATGCAGGCGCTACGAATATCAATGTGGAACGCCAATGGTGTCTCACGGCATAAACTAGAATTGTCACAATTCTTGACCGAAAACCATATTGACGTTATGCTACTGGTGGAAACGCATCTTACAAGCAAATACAACTTTCATATAAGAGGCTACACAATCTACCGCACAGATCATCCAGATGGGAAAGCCCACGGCGGAACTGGAGTTCTAATCAGAGAACGAATTAAACACCATTTTCACAAAAGGTTTGCAACAAACTTCTTGCAGGCCACATCGATACAAATTCAGTCAAGCAACGGAATCCTTTCAATTGCTGCCGTTTACTGCCCTCCTCGCTTCTCAATCTCGGAAGGACAATTTATGGACTTCTACAATTCACTTGGGGATCGATTTATAGCCGCAGGAGACTACAACGCCAAACATACGCACTGGGGATCACGTCTAGTGACTCCCAAAGGAAGACAATTGTACAATGCAATTATAAATGTGAAAAATAAACTGGACTACGTTTCCCCTGGAAGTCCCACATACTGGCCAACAGACTCACGAAAGCTCCCAGACCTTATTGATTTTGCAGTGACAAAAAAACATACCTCGCAATCTAATAAGTGCCAAAGCAGTCTCGGACTTATCATCAGACCACTCGCCTGTGCTTCTAACGCTTCTTCAAAGCCCAGAAATAACCGAACACCCCTTCAGTCTGACGACGACAAAAACAAACTGGCTAAAATACAAAAAGTACGTGAGTGCCCACATAGAACTCGCCCCGGATTTTAACATGGAATCGGACATCGACTACACTACGAGCGCCCTGGAAGAAGTACTCGTTGCGGCAGCTAAAATCTCTACTCCTCATAGGAAAGAAGTAGACCGAAACAAACACTTCAAATCTAATCAGCAAATCGAACAGCTCGTGCGAGAAAAGAGGCGCACGCGTCGTGATTGGCAAAACAGCAGATCACCAGCTTCAAAACAACGCCTTAAGGAAGCAACCCGATCACTCGACCAGGCTCTTCACCAACAGGAAGAAAATGCACAGCTGAGGTACATCCAGAATCTCTCGCCAACAAGCACAAAGTACCCCCTGTGGAGGGCCCACCCAAATCTTAGTGCCCCAATTGAAACGACCACCCCGATAAGAAACTCTTCGGGATGCTGGGCTCGCAGCAACGAAGACCGAGCTGACACATTCGCCACACATCTCCAAAGTGTCTTCCAGCCAAACCCAGCCTCAAATTCATTCCTCCTGCCAGTAATTCAGCCAGAGTCCTCCCCTCAGCCAGCCGCACCTCCATTCCGGCCGAACGAAATCGAAAAAGTCATAAGAGGGCTAAAACCAAAAAAGGCTCCCGGTGGTGACCTATTGACCCCAAAGATGCTGATCGAACTTCCAAAATGCGCTATAGAGGTCGTCTGCAAACTATTTAATGGAATCATTAATCTTGGCTATTTCCCAAAAAAGTGGAAGAAATCCATTATTATAATGATACCAAAGCCTGGAAAAGACCACACAATTCCGTCATCATACAGACCAATAAGCCTTCTATCTTGTTTGTCTAAACTGTTTGAAAAATGCTTGTTAACTCGCATAATACCACATCTGGAAGCTTGCAATATCATCCCGGCACACCAATTTGGCTTTCGAAGAAACCATGGAACCATCGAACAAGTGAACAGATTAACATCCGAAATACGCTCAGCCTTCGAACAACGAGAATACTGCAGCGCTATTTTCCTCGACGTATCTCAAGCTTTCGACCGAGTTTGGCTCATCGGACTCATGCACAAAATTAAAACGTATTTGCCAACATACACCCACAAGCTACTGGAATCATACCTCTTCAATAGGGTATTCTCAGTGAGATGCAACGCAGCTACTTCGGGCGACTACACCATCGAAGCTGGAGTTCCACAGGGAAGCGCACTCGGGCCGTGTCTATATGTTTTGTATACTGCGGATATTCCTACGAGCGCACAACTAACAACGTCAACGTTCGCCGATGATACCGCTATTCTTAGTCGCTCCAGATGCCCAACGCAGGCAACAACCCAACTGGCTAATCATCTCACAATAGTGGAAAGGTGGCTGTCCGACTGGCGCATTAAAATAAACGAACAAAAGTGTAAGCATATAACGTTTACTCTTAATAGACAAACATGCCCTCCGCTTTTACTAAATGGTATGCAGATCCCTCAAGCTAACGACGTAACGTACCTTGGCGTTCACCTTGATAGACGACTTACCTGGCGTAAGCACATCGAATGCAAAAAGATGCATCTAAAACTGAAAGCCAGCAGCCTCCACTGGATCATAAACTCACGATCGCCACTGTGCCTGGACTACAAGTTACTACTGTACAATTCAGTCCTAAAGCCAATCTGGACGTATGGCTCCCAGCTGTGGGGGAACGCGAGCAGCAGCAACATAGACATCATACAGCGCGCACAATCAAAAATCCTGAGAACTATCACAGGGGCACCTTGGTATGTTCGCAACGAAAACATCCACCGGGATCTGGGCATCCTCGCAGTGAAAGACGAAATCCAGAAGCAAAAAGAGTCATACAAAGAAAAACTGTCTTCGCACCCAAATTTTCTCGCTCGGGGATTGACTCGGGTTTCTAGCGTATCCCGCCTTAGACGCAACGACCTCCCAACCCAGCAATCGATTCTTAGGGCCGTCTAACCCCGTATCAGTCAATATGACTGTTAGTTAAGTTAAAAATATAAGATTTGATACACCTCTTGTTAGTCTCGCAAAGAGAAGATTCAAGAAATAAAAGCAACGTTAAAAAAAAAAAAAAATCATGAACTCCAGCGGCGCCGTCACAGGAGCACGCACTCCAACCCGTAGTGCTATTTAAAGGATCCAACGAGGTCTTCAGCCTGTTTCCAAGGTGGACGATGCCATGCTACACGTGCGACATGGTCAGATAGCCACCATGTTCAGCGACTTCAAGGCCATCCACGGGGAGCTTGAGGATTTGGACATTTTGCAGATCAGCAGTGACCTTCGATGGACTGTTTCTGAGCTCGTAGCGACGATGCAGGCGGAAATTGACCACGAGACGACCCTTCGCTCATCTCGAATTGCTGCCCACTCCACCCTTGCCAACGGAATGTCCACCATGCAGGCTGACCCAGGGTTAGGTCAAAGTTTTCAAGTGCTGTCTCCTCTGCCGCTCCCTACGTCCAGCGGTGGATACTCGGAATGGGCTGAATTTTACTCGATCTTCTCTACAATCGTCGGCAGCAATCCTCGTATTAGTAAGGTGGAAAAGCTGCAAAGCTTGCGATCTTGCCTTCGGGAGTCTGCTTTCGAAGCAGTTCGTTCCTTGGAAGTCTCCGACGAGAACTATGATGTCGCGCTGAATTTACTGGAGAAACGATTTAATAATCGTCGTTTAATATTTCAGGCACACGTGAACGAGATTCTAGGCCTCAGTCTGTTGGAAAGTGGCTCAATAGCAGCTCTTCGAGCCTTAAAGAATTTGGGTTCATCCGTTAGATCGCCAGCTGCATCATCGTCCAGGTTCTGCTTCAAAGGTTGGACCCAGCCACCCAGGCTAAGTGGGAGGAGAGCCAAAACTCCTCAGGTTCAGACGCCATTCCTACTTGGAAGTCGATGGCCGAATTTTTGGAGCAGCGATGTAGGACGCTGGAGGCTATAGACGTGGCCATGGCTGCATACGCCCCGGGCGCTCACATGGGAAGGCGTCGAGGTGCAAATAACAGCAGATCATCCTTTATTATTACTAATTCGCTTCCCTCTGCCTGTGTTTTATGCGGTGGATGAGCCCATATAATGTCTGCATGCCTCGATTTCTATCAATGCCCCCTGAGATCCGCCTGAGGCCAGGCGACTCGGTCTTTGTCGGAAGTGTCTGCAAACGGGCCATCACATGCGCGAGTGCTTCGCTGCTAATTGTCGCAGTTGTGGATGGAGGCATCACAGCCTGCTGCATTTTCTGGAGCCGCAGGCATCTAGCGTCCAACCTTTGGATGGTCCTCCCACGTCAGCCATAGCCGAGGTCGCCGAGCCTGTAGCCTCTTCGCCGTCTACTGCTAATGCACTAGTTGCTCAAGGTCGCAGCGGCAATATATCGTTGCTTGCTACAGCGAACATTCTTGTTCGTAGTCGCACTGGATGTCTTGTTCAATGTCTTGTTTGTTGGATTCTCGATCGCAGGTGCACGTGGAGGTACAAAACATTCATGGCGGTGTCTGGTATTGGCGATACCAATACCAATGTGGCGGCATTGGTTGATGTTCTTCTGCGGTCCCACTGCTCCGAATTCTCGGCCCTGGTTAACGCTGTCATCGCCGTGAAAATCACGGAACTGCAGCCTAGCTTCAGTTTGGATGTCTCCAGTTGGAATATTCCTGGCAATCTTTCTTTGGCTGATCCTGAATTTTTCCGCCCACAGGCAATCGACCTTCTTTTCGGAGCCAGTCTGTTTTATGAGCTGCTGTGTGTTGGGCAAATTAAGCTATCAGCCGGCCTACCATTGCTGCAGAGAACCCGACTTGGATGGGTCGTGTGACGGTTCATATGTCCAGAGAAGATCACTCGTTTCCACTGCTCCCGAGGATGTTCCGAAGAGCGTAACTATGCTGGATTATCTACTCCGCCGGTTTTGGGAAATCAAGGACTGCTCCGAGCCTATTGTGAAGCGGACAAAGGAGGAGCTTGATTGCGATGCGCATTTCGTGCAACATGTTGCTCGACTGGATTCCGGCGCTTACGCTGTGAGGCTTCCGTTAAAATGCGGTTCTAAGATGCTGGGAGAATCTTATCCCCAAGCCGTTCGACGGTTTCTTTCCCTCGAAAGGAAGCTCTGTTGCCGTCCTCAATTGAAGGAGCAATATACTGCCTCCATAAAGGAGTATTTGGAGTTGGGTCACATGTCTCCAGTCCCTGCTGATGTGAGCGTCACTGGTCAATACTTTCTTCCGCACCATTGTGTTTTAAAGGAAGACAGTTCAACAACCAAGCTCAGGGTTGTTTTTGATGGATCTGCTGTCACCACTTCTGGATATTCATTGAATGACGTGTTGATGTCTGGCCCAGTTATTCAGCCAAAGTTACTGCATATTCTGTTAAGGTTCCGATGCCATCGGGTGGCCATTACTGGAGATATTTGCAAAATGTATCGTTGCGTCACGGTTTTTCCTGAGGACAGCTATCTTCAGTGTATTCTTTGGCGGGATTCCACCCAGGATGAGTTACAGCTTTTTAAGCTGGAAACTGCCACCTATGGAACGAAGCCTGCCTCATATTTAGCAGCTCGGACAATGCATCAATTGACAGATGATGAGCCATTAATGTTTCCAAAGGGGACCGAAATTCTGCGTCGCGACTTTTATGTGGATGTTCTACTTTCAGGAGGCGACTCTATTGATGAAGCTATTAGCATAATGTAGCAAAGATCCGGGATCCTTGCCAAAGGCCAATTTCAGTTAAGGAAGTGGTGCTACAATGTTGCTGACGTGCTGGATAAAGTGAAGAAGATCGGGAGTCTTTCCCAAGGTTTGATGATGGCAGCAACTTCACAAAGACACTGGGTCTTGCTTGGGATCCTGCAACTGACCGGTTGCTTTTTTCTTTTGAGGGAAAGTTTCTTTCTTCAGTCGCTGGGCTTTATGACCCATTAGGCCTTCTCGGTCCTGTAATTTCAAAGGCGAAGATCTTTCTCCAGAAACTGTGCCTGGAGAAGTTGTCCTGGGATGAAAGTCTTCCTCAAGCTCTTCACTGCGACTGGAATATGATTTGGAGCAGCTTTGTTAGTACGCAGCGCGCCGAATTCCCTAGATGGGCGCTAACATCGAAATCCGAGGTGGAGGTCCATGGATTCTGTGACGCCAGCATTGAGGCGTATGAGGCATGCGTTTATGTCGTGTCCAAGGGCGCGGGATTAGCAAGATATTTATTCTGCTCGAAGTCCCGAGTTGCGCCTTTAAAGACTGTAACAGTGCCGAAGCTGGAGTTATCGGGAGCCGAGTTGTTGGCTCGACTTATGTCGGAAGTAGCACAGTTGAAGGTCTACGTTGGAAAGTATTTTTGCTGGTGCGATTCTGCTGTGGCTCTGTCTCGGATTCGAGAAGAACCCTCTCGATTTAATTTTTTCGTCCCCAATCGAGTTTCGACCATTCAGAAGCTAACTTGAGAAATGGAGTGGCGGTATGTTCCCACTTCCTTGAACCTAGCAGATATCCTGTCGCGTGGTGCTCTTCCCAATGAATTGGTTGAGAATAAGCTGTGGTCTCACGGTCCTCCGTTTCTCATTGGATCCCAAGAGGCGTGGCCAACCGCGGTCTCATCTGAGAGATCGACTCTGGAGTTACGTACAAGGGTCCTGCTTATTCAGTCTCCGTACGTGGATATAACAGCGGTTTCTAAGTATGCTAATTCGTTTCCAGCGCTGCAGAAGGTATTCGTTTACGTATACAAGTTTTCTAAATGAATTCGCCACAACGGTGTCACGGCTAGCGATATAAAATCTGGAACACAGCTGTTATTGCGACTAGTTCAGCATGTGCATTTTTGGGAGGACATAAAGGCGCTTCAAAATGGGAAAAAATCCATCCAGCGGCATCCAGTGCCCTTGCCTCATCCTCTCCCTTCTTGGAAAAATTTGGTCTGTTGCGCATTGACGGTCGGCTAAAATATTCGTCGTTGGATTTTGATAGTCAGCATCCAATTATACTTCCAAGAAGCCATCCAGTTACGTTCGCTTTAATTGTTGATTTCCATGAGCGGAATTAACATACGGGAAATCATTCGGTTTTAATATTTGCCAATTGGGGGAGAAAAACGGGGACGAAGGCAATACACAAATGAATCTGATGCTTCCGGGCAAAGCCTCGGTTGTTGGAGCACATTATGGCTGATTTCCCGGAGCAAAGAGTCAGCGGCTCCCAGGTCTTTAGAGTCACTGGTGTGGATTTTTATTGGCCTTTCTATTATAAGCCGGAAGTGCGTAATAAGGATCCAGTAAAATGTTACGTCAGTGTTTTCATTTGTTTTGCTACCAAAGCCGTACACAGCTGGCGCTTGTAAAGGATCTGTACACCATTTCGTTTCTACAGGCTTTGAAGTGGTTTATATGCACCCGCCGAAGCCCTCAACATATTTGGTCTGACAACGCAACCAACTTCGTCGGAGCCAAAAACGAGTTAAAGGAGCTGCTCCGATTATTTCTAAGCGATGAGCATCAACGGGCACTGCTGGAGTTTTGCTCTATGGAGTCCATCGAATGGCATTTTATTCCTCTTCGATCTCCGCATTTCGGTGGTCTGTGGAAAGCGGCTGTTAAAACCGCCAAGCACCAATTTTACCGAGGTGTCGGATCTGCAGTTCTTGGATTCGAGGAGCTGCGAACGCTGCTGTGCCATATTGGGTCATTTTTTAACTGGTGGTAAGTCAGCCAGCTTTATTGAGCCCGATGTCACAAAGCTGAACTTCAACCGGTTGGACAGCTGGCAGCGTGTGTCTTTCCTGCAGCAGTCTTTCTGGTCCCGATGGAAGGAGGAGTACTTAAACCTTCTGAAGAAGCGCTCCAAATGGCGTGCCTCCAGTCGTGCCTTGGCCCCGAACGATGTGGTGCTAGTAAAGCACCACAGCCTATACTGGAAGGATGGCGTCAGCTGGTTTTTCAAAGCTGGCGATCCTGACTGCTGGCCATGGTCCCTTCTGCGGTGCTGTTGGGGATGCAGCGTCGTTTTTACATTTCTGGCACTGTTTTCCTACGGTCTTATACATCAATCTTAACTGGGGTATAAAGAACTGGCAGCAAAGAGTGGTTCTTCTCGTGGTAGTGCTTGACGAGGAGATGTGTCACCGGGTGGCGTTTGGTCAGGGCTTTGGTTCGGGCTTAAAGTTTGCGAATCTCGCGAATCTAGGTTCATCCCAATAAGCCCGCTCGTCCTTTGGATGTTGTTGTTTTTTTGAAGAGAACCTTATTCGTCTTTGAAAGCTTCTCTTTGCGCTACTTTGTACAGCAGGTTCTTTTCTTGGATTACGATTTCCTCGGACAAGTTTGGAATTTCAGGATGGTTTCTCCTCGGCATTTCGCCTTTAGGATTTTCCCATACATGATGAGGGTCGCTGTGGCACGGTAAAGACGTTTCCAGTTTGAGAAAGATTCGATATTGGGTTTTAGATGCACTGGACTGTATACTCTGGTAGCTAAAACTATCTTTTCGGTATTATCGTTTTCCAGAGGCAGACTCTGTTATTAATTTAACCATTGGTCTTTAAATGATTTTAGCGATTATTTTCGACAATATATCCGCGACGTTTTCATGAGTGGTAATCTAGCGCTACTAAGCAGCGCTCGTTGTTTCCATAATCTCACCAATTCGATGCATTACAAAAAAGTGGAACTTCCGATGATCCATTGTCAACCATTACAAGACGGTCTTGGAGTTTGTCCAAAGGGCTTATTTGCCAATATTCGAGTTTCGAATGAGTGGTATTTTATGAGCCAGGTGGACGCCAACCACGGCAGCTAACAGTTTCATTCGTGGTATCGATAGCGGTTTCAAGGGAGCGACTTTACTTTTGGCAATGACCAGATTTGTCGTGATGTCAGATCCTTTAATATCCCGGGGTAACAAGCCGCCCCATCCGTATCCGTGTTCGCTATCATCGACAAAGGTGTGTAGTTATCGATGTATGACGCTATCGATGTATTTAACAATGGTGAGTAATGTCGTGGAATATGCACGAGCTTAGCCTGGGAGAGTATTTTTAGCCATTTGGTCCAAATCTGTGAAGGTTCTGATAATTCGTCATCCTATCAGATCCTCAACTGCCATGTTTCTTGCAGAAAAATTCTAAGTTCGAAGTTAAGGGGTCATAAATTGGCATTAGAACCTGCAAAGCTAATCTCTTAGTGGGGCGTTGGCTCTCGGATACTGAATCTTCGCATTTTTACCCCGAACGTAATGAGATTTATAAGGGGCGCAAGATATTCCAAACGTCATTGCTCGCATTACGTACACCTTTGGACTTTAGGTTCGCTCTTCGATCCACAGGAAGCGCTGTGCATGAATGTTATTATCCTTTATTCTTATCTGGTAGAACATCTCTGGTATATCTTCACAGACTGCTATGTTGCCGACTCCGAATGCCATTAAAGCGTCAGACAAAGGATCTTTGTTGTGTTGATGTTCCGTTGAAGGAAGCATCCCAAAGTGGTCAAATCTTATTTGGTTTACTCGGGTTATGAGTTATCCAGGAGATTGTCAATTTGGTACCGAATTTTCCTCGTAGATCTGGCTTTCTCTCAATTTTAGCTTTAAGCCAATTATGTCGCTTAGGCGCGTTTGTGTGGCTCTCAGAAAGTACGGTGTGCTTACGTCCCCCCAGGAAAGCCAATTTCATATCGTCCGTCGATTTTTACGCATGTTTCCTGCATGATTTGAAAGCTTTTTCTTCATCGTTAGACCTTTCGTTAGACCTTCCTTGGAATGATGGTTTCCACGTTGAAGCTTTACCTCAAGGCCTTGTCAATTATAGTCCAGTTGCATTGACAGTGGTGCATAGAAAAGTGTTTTTTGCCGTTTCCGGATCCTTGTACTCCCCAGCCTAGCATGCACTTGGATGCGATGGGGTCTTTTCACCTTCCATCTCTTATTATCCGGGGTACGGCTAGCTTCCAATTGTCTATTCCAATTAGCACCATTCAGCATCAGGGTATGATACAATCGGTAATCGTTGCAGATAGGTGTTATTACTGGTCAACTCCTTCATGTCCAGCGTTTGTTTTGGTAGTCCCAAATTCTTAACTGTGTGTATTTTTTTAGCCAGTAGGTTCTGTTGTTGGCTATGCTGAAGGCTCTTATGTTGAAGGAAACGGATTCGTTTTCCCTCCGTATCGGTTGATTTGTTCACTACATACAGATTGGATTTGGACTACTTTGGATGTTTAACCTTTTGAAGAAATTTTCGTATAGGTGTTGGCAGTGTATATTTTTATCGGTACGAAACAAAAATATTGTTCTCTTCCGGATGGATTAGTTCGGTGTGAAGAGACGATTTTAGGATTTGCACGACCTGTGTGCAGCAGAGTAAGGCGTCTTGGATTCACCTCCACCGATCCCTCATAGCTTAGTTGAGAAGCATCTGCAACCATGGATCTTGAATCATTTAAAGCAAAGCCTGTATTTTCGAACAATTTCTTGTTTCTCTTCGTTAGGCAGCTTTTGGAATACCTCGCATTCCGTGATAGGATGGAGTGCACTGCTGCAGACGATGCAATGGGAAGTTTCTTTTTGCGAAGCGTTATACGCTGGTGGATTGTATTCCGAGCTGCCGTGAGCGTCAACGCTATACTAGAAATGGGTTTGTACGTTGCTGGATCTGGAGTATATTGATGGTGACACTGTGAATGCTGCTTCGGCGATTGTATAAATCCAGTCGCTGGAAGCTGTGATTGGTGCCGCGATAAAGTCTTTCGGGTGCATAGCCCAAATCAGTTTATAATGGCTTGGCAACTTTTCTACCAACTCTCTCAACACGAAGGTTACATGCCTCAATGGTAGCACAAATATTTCGTACTGCCAGGGCGTAATCAATGAGAGTGTCAAGTCGTTCCTTGTTTATAGAGGTTTTTCTCTCTTTTCAATTAATCTATCTAGTATCTGATCGGGGCATCCGAAAAACGTCTTTAGCATGCAATATTCTAGTTTCAAATGAGTTGTATTTTATTAGCCAGGTGGACGCCAACCACGGCCGCTAATAGTTTTATTCGTGGTATAGATAGCGGTTTCATGGGAGCGACTTTACTTTTGGTAATGACCAGATTTGTCGTGATGTCAGATCCTTTAATATATCCTGGGCAAGCAGCTGCATCCGTATACGAGTTTGCTAGCATCGACAAAGGTGTGTAGCTTGACGCTTTCGGCTGTATTTAACAATGGTGAGTAATGTCGTGGAATATGCACGAGCTTAGCCTGGGAGAGTATTTTCAGCCATTTGGTCCAAATCTGTGAAGGTTCTGATAATTCGTCATCCTATCAGATCCCAAACGACCATGCAGAAGGATTCTAAGTCCGATGGTGCAATAGGACAATAACCCTAGGGGGTCATAAACTGACATCAGAACCTGCAAAGCTTATCTTTTAGTGGGGCGTGCGGTGTTACTCAGTACGTTCCCCTTTATTTTTGCGAATCTAAACACGTATCTAAATGTATCACTTGTTGGATCCCAAGCATACCCAAGACCTTTTCAGCGTCTCCTAAATCCTTTGTGAACTATATTGTGGCTGAATCTCCATTTAATGCGCTTAGGACTTCGGGAGAGTTGGAAGTCTAGTTTCGGTTGTGGAGGCCTCCAGAAGAATGTATTTCTTTGAGTGCCTTCGACACTTTGATGGCTTCCTCCTCGTCGTACAGGCTGTCTATATAATTGTCGACGTAATGAACTTAGTGAAATATCACTTTGCCTACTGTTTGTGGGTCGAAGTCTTTGGCTGTTGGTGCGCGCATTGCTAGCATTACTGACTCGTGGTAATGGAGGAGCTAATTCGTTATCCCATTCAAGATGGAGCTTCTCTCGCGAGTCTCGAGACAATATATTCGAATTCCTAATAGCTGTGGTTATTTAGTCACCAATGCAAGCTGCAATACTTGTTCTAAAGCTTTCCATTGAGCTGGATATCATTTGCTGAATGCGTTCATCTTGCATAGAATTTTGTTCCCTAGAAATCCTATCCTGTACGGTCTCGCGTCTGGGGTTCGAGCTACCTGATTTGATTCTTTGAACCTGATCTGAACCTGATCTGTTCGCTGATTCTTTATAGTTGGGTTGTTAGAAACCTGGGATCTAGTCTTGGAGATCTTGGAATGGCTCCGGAATGATTTGGGTCAGAATCCTGGTCAGTCTGTATGTTACTCGGCATTCTACGCTCAGAAGGAGTACATTGTCTATCTATCACCAAAGCTCGCGGACACCTTTACCTACAATTTGGACAGGTATTGTTGCAGCCCACGATTTGAAGAGTAAGAAAAATGTGTCTATAGCACGCTTTTATGATGTTTTTAATATTTATTAAATCAAAAATTTCGAGCTCTAAAAAATCTTGTTCTCGAGATTTGATATTTTGGTTCGATATCTATCTAAATACTAAATATCGATGTTCTTGAGTAGTTGAAATATTTTTAAGTATAGTTGTAGTGTAGGCGCTAATATTCTGCCCCCCATAAATGCCTGCAGGCGTTTATCCATTCTTCACGTCTAACACTGCTATTTTTGTTGCTGGTCGCACCATGGCTCCGTCTTCATCGTAGCCGAACGCACCTTTCCTTGGCTACGGCGATTATACATCCTTTCGGCCTGGTTCCGAAAGGTTCCTGGGGCGGTTGTCATCCACAAGGATCACGACATCTCCGAATGCCAATGGTGGCCGCTTCGGGAACCACTTTGAGCGACGAGTAATTATGGAGACGTATTTCTTGACCCATCGTTTCCAGAAAAAATCAGCTACCTCATTGACCTGGTGCCATCGTTGCCTGGCAACCGATTCCTTGGTTACGACTGGTTTGTATTCATCTGCAGACCCTAGCAATAAATGTTTAGGAGTGAGAGCGTTGTTAATTTTTTATGTCCAAGTATACGAATGCTAGGGGACGAGAGTTGATCACGTATTCGGCATTGGTCAGGGCGTTTCTTAGGCTTTTGTCGTTAAGTCTGTAATGAGGGGATATGCTTTTTAGTTCAATTTTAATCGAAATTTTAATCGATAATTTTAATTTAAATTTGAATCCTCCCATGTGTGGAGCGGCTGGAGGATTGAAGTTCCATTTTAACTCGTCGTACTTGACTGTTAGGTTGTGGAAGTCTACATACTTCAGCTCCTCTCTGACTACTTCATCAGTCGATTTAAAATTGGTTCCATTATCCGAATATAATTTTTTTGTGCGTTCCTCGGCGGGCCATAAAGTTTGAGAGGCACATTACGCATGAGCTTCTAAAGCAGTGGTCGGCACCCCAATACATTGATATGATTTTACCGCATTAGTGTTAGTAACGAATAGCAGAAAGTAGGCTTTGAGCATGACGTTTCACACATTTATACTGTGTGTGTGTGGCTCGGGCAGAAAAATTTCCTATGCCCCCGAGATAGGGCCGTGCCGACCTCTGTTCTAAAGCATGTGAATATAACACCCCATCTCTTTTCATTTTGTCGGCTTACATTCAAGGGAATAGGACCAAAGAAGTCCACTCCAGTATAAGTGAAGGTGTCGGGTCAAGCAGCAAGCAACTAGCTTAAATATAATAATTAATTATTAACTGATGTATGTATTGTTGGTCGCAAGCCGACTCCCTTTCGGCCGTTCGGCTTTACTAATTCGGCATCTAAAGCTAGCGAGCATCCGCTCAGCCTATACTGGAAGGTTGGCGTCACTCTCGTTCGTCTTCTTATTGCGCTCGCACCCTAAATTGGATTTTCCATATTGTACATAGATCCCAATTTCATATCAATGACCAAACATTGGTGTACCCCGACGTGATCGTTAATATATTTACATATATACACATAAACAAATTACTAAAACAAAAACAAAACAATTTTGTAAACAGTATTATGTGAAAAATTTTCATACGTGGCTAATAAGTTTGTTTATAATAATAAACAAATTATAATATACAATATATTATACATACATACAGCCATAAACATAAACGTTAGTTGGCAAGCACACATACATATTTATGTTTCACAACGCAAGTGCATTCGCCAGCTCATAGCCTTCATATATATATAGTTTAGTGTTGATTGCCAACTCATGACACTTGTAATTTGTTGTTTAGTTATTATACGCGGGTTTTTGTTTATAGTACAATTAATAACTTTATTAATTCTTCAATTAACATCCGCTCTGAGTCGTGATCAGATTAAGACTAAATTATGATCTGGCTTTCGAAGCTGTGAAATTCTGCGAGGTAAAAGCTCACTTACACAGCATGTGTACATACGTATAGGATTTCTGTGTGTATGCAAGTTAAATTGTTTGTAGTTCGGTGAATTAAAAAAATGTTAATTTTATTTTTTAATTATACAACTTGGTGTTAAACCTTTATTTATTAAACGTAACAATTACAAGACACTTTTGATTCCTGTTAAATATTTTTTGTCAATCGTTCGCGGTCTCGGTCAAAAAGGGACTGAATTCTTCATTCTAAATCTGATCCAAAGAACCTCGGCCATCAGTTGTGTTTAGATTAGAGGCTTAAGATGAAACTGTCGCATCTTATAGTGAAATTCGATTAAGCTGATCGATGCAATTTGGTGGGTGCTTGAAACGCAAAAGGCGTAATTGATTGGGCTTCGGAGGGAAGCTGATGTTTACTTTTGATTTTGATTTGTTTATGGGGAACCGAGATCGGACCTCAGAGCCAAAGACAAAGCCGAAGGCAAATGCAGAGTTTGAAAATATTGTTTATAAAATTCATAAGTGGAAAGCCATAAGTGGCCTGGATTTATGGGTTGGATAATTGAGCCAAAGATCAAGCCAAAGGCAAATGCAGAGATTGAAAATATTGTTTATAAAAGCCATAAGTGGCCTGTATTTAGGGGTTGGATAACTCTCCCCCTTCTAAAATGTATCGTCCCGATTCAATATGAAATTCGTTTAAATGATCTCTTAATTCTGTTAATAAATTTTCTTGGTTAATAGATTTTTCTGGTTCAGGCCGATGTTTTTTGGTTACAAATAATATAGCATTTTTGTATTTTATAATAAGTGAAAGAATCAAGTAAATAATGATTAAAATTAATAATATAAAGGTAAGTGATATTTTAGTATTCTTAATTTTAATGAAAGGGCTTAAAATGTTTATATTATCTAAAGAAAGATCCGAGTTATTTGATAATATGTAATCGGATATTTCATAATTTTTGAAGTGGTTCGTAGTTACGTATTCAAGAATTTTATTTTCCAAATTGGTATATGAGATATTATTAATTTTAGTTATACCATTAAATGTTATTAAAAACGAACCGTTTAAATGGGAGTTGTTAGCAATATTGTTCCCATTTATAAGAATAGCACCATCTTGTATGATGTCTATTTTTTTATTTTTTCTTTTATTTTTTTACAGGTTGATTTCTCACCATTTAATAATCGGGTAAAACAAGTTTTTTTGTTGCTTAGAGTGCAATAATTATTAAAAAGTTCTTTCTTAAAATTAGATATTTCGTAAAAAATATTTTCGCATTTTGCGACTTGATTGCTTAATATTAGTTTTCCATCGATTTGGGAAATCGCTCTAGCGTGATATATTTCACATCTGTTTTTTATTATTGGGTATTTTATATAAATTATTAAAAGTTCTTTATGCAATGCGATTTTAAAAGAAGAGATGTCCATTAAATCAGCTATAATTATTGGTCTTTGTTCATGTTTTAATATTTCCAAGATGTCATCATTGTTTAAAATTTTGGTATTAAAAACGTCTATTTTTGCTAGAGTGATTGTGTCAATTAAATTTTGCAGATCAAATGTTAATAATCGCAAGCGATGTTTTTGAAGTGGTAGATCTTGATCAATAAATACTTTTTTAAAATCATCGGAAAGAGATTCTATTTCTTTGAATAATCGGGAATTGATAATAGACTGCTTATTATTGTTTTAAATTAATTCATTAATTTTATTCTGAACTGTAATAAAATCGTCATGGTCCGGAGTTCCAGCTAACCATTTCCCCACTGTGCCTAATTGTGATACAAGTTCAATACAAGTTATTAGTTCTATTACTTTTATGTCATATTTAATTTCCAATTGTAACCTTTTATTAGTATCTCTTTTAATATTATCTGATTCCAAATTTATTATTTCTTTATAAAAGCTTAAGTTAGTTACATGGAATAAATCTGCGTATGAATCGTACGTCAATACGTCTTTATTGTCCTTAAATAGAAGATATTCGTGACTTGTATAGTCAATTATTTCTGATTTTGTTAATAAAATAAGGTGTAGTATGAGCACTTGATAAAACATTTTCTGGGAAAGGAAAGAAAAAAAAGGATAATATATAAATACTTAGAATTTTATATTATCTTTGTGAATAATTCTATTTCTATTGTTGATTATTATTTTGTTGGGTAAATTTTCTTTAACTATTTGTTTTTTTATATCTGGTTTTAAGTTTATTTCTTTCCCCGTGTTTCTTTTCATAGACTACCTGTCCTACATGATATTCTTTTTCTTTTCTGTTTTCGTTATGTTTTTCCAACATTTTCTCTTGAGTATTTTTCAAAAGTTGAGGAATGTTATCGTGCTCTATTTTATTATATAATACGTCAAAAGCTTTTTGGTTCGTTGTAGAATGAATGCTCTGATTATATTCTTGAGCGGCTCTTATTAGTATTTCGGAAAAGTCAGTTAAATTAAATTCTTCTTTAATGCATCGAGCTAATTCTTTTAATGTAGAATGTGCCCTTTCAACTTGTCCGTTTGACGTGCTGTGCCTCGGGTCTGCGTAATGTAAAGTTAAATTGCACCTTTGTGCGAAAGATTTAAATTGGGCCGAGGTAAAGCTCGGTTCATTATCGGTCATTCTTACTTTTGCTTGTGGAAAATGTTGAAGAAGTTCCATTACTTTATTTTCGATATTTAATTTATTTTGGATTTCTTTTACTACTAGAAATTGTGAGTAAGCGTCAATACAAGTTATGAAAGTAAGACCTTGCGCGTAATATATGTCAATGTGAAAATTTTCTCCTTCTTTACTTGGAATTGGGGTTTCCCCAATTGGAATTTTTATTTTTTCGTTACAAATCACACAATTTTTAATATATTCTTTTAATTTTTTAAAACAGTTTGGCCAATAATATAATTTACTGATCTGTTTGTAATTCTCTTCTAGCCCCTTTTGAGCACGGCTGTGTGTTTCTTCTATTATTATAGCTTTATCTTCCTCGTTTTCCACGGCTTGTAGAAAGATTCTTGTAAAAAGGAATGTGTTTGTGAAATTATTTTTTAACGGTAATTGAATTTGAAATAAGTCCTCTAAGGTACAATGAATTCCTACCGTAATGTTAGGTGGAAGATACTCTCTTAATATGGTTATTAAATTTTCTGGTGTGTCATATTCAATTAAATGTCGTGTCCTGTCAAAAATTTTCAGTGACTTATGTATTGTATACCTCCCGTTGTTAATAACAGTTGTTGTTTAAATTGATTTAACGGTTTACGGGTCTCTTGTATTACACTTTCAAAACTATTTTCAGCTGAATGCTGTGTGTTCTGATCTGAGTCTGATTGGTCTATTTGTTCTATATAGCTGTTAGTAATATTATTTATCTGAATTCGAGATAATGCGTCTGCAACTACATTTGTTGTACCGGGCTTAAATGTTATTTTCGGTGTAAAACTTTGTATGAAAGAATACCATCCTTTCATATCTACCATGGGATTTTTATCCGAAATTGTGTAAGATAAAGTTTGATGGTCGGTTTGAATTTCAATTCCAATAACTCCGTATAAGTAATTTCTTAGATTATTAAGAGCCCATACTATCGCTAAAAGTTCCTTCTTATTAGTAGCATAAGCTTGTTCTGTTTTAGACAAGGTTTTTGAAATGAAAGTAATTGGTTTTCCTTCTTGAGATAAAACTGCACCAATTGCGACGTCTGAAGCGTCGGTGGTCAAGGTAAATTTTTTATTATAGTCCGGTTGAACTAGTTGAGCAATGAGATTTTCTTTCAGCTCGTTAAAAGCTTTAATTGCTGGTTCATCTAGCTGAATTAACATTTTTGTTGACATTCTTTTTGAGATTTTGCCATTATGACCTCCAAGATATTTTGTTAGAGGTTTGGCTATGTTGGCGTAGTTTGAAACAAATTTTCTATAATAGCCCGTAAAACCTAGGAAACTTCTTAGTTCCCGAATATTTTCTGGAAGCGGATATTTTCTAATGGTTTCAATTTTCTCTGGGTCTGTCTTGATGACGTTATAGGATACCATGTATCCTAGAAAACGGGTTTCGCGTTTGAAAAACTTAGATTTTTCTAAAGAGATTTTCATGTTTGCCCTCAATAATATATTTATAATTTTGTTTAGATCTGTATAGTGTTGTTCAATTGAGTTTGAGAATATTATAATGTCTTCCATATAGACATTACATGTTTTCCCTATTTGTTCTCTTAGAATATCGTCCATTGCTCTCTGAAAGATTCTTGGTGCATTTGTTAATCCGAAGGGCATTCTTAAAAATTCGTATTTTCCATTATTTATTGAAAAAGCTGTTTTTTCGACATCAGATTCTTTTATTGATATCTGATGAAATCCTGACTCTAAAGCTATTGTTGAAAAATATCTTGCTTTTCCCAAATTTGATAGAATTACTGATGGGTCTTGCATTGGGTGCCTGTCAGGAATAGTACTTTCATTTAACTTTTTATAATCAATGACGAGTCTTAATTTACGGCTTCCGTCTTGATTCTCTCCTTTCTTTGGGACTACCAGAAGTGGTGAATTGTAAGGGCTTCTGCTAGGCCTTATTATTATTTTTTCTGATAACATTCTTTTGATTTCGCAATTCACGAAGTCGTTGACAGATAGAGCATACGGATATTGCTTTCCGTATATTGGCCTATCGTGGATAAGATTTATTTCTCCCTTTATGTCTGTTCTAAAAGGAATTTGCATATTTATCTTTGAATGCTCATTTTCAATATAGAACTATCTTTTCTATCTTTTCCTTCAATTCGCCTATTTGGTCGGTATATATAATATTTTTTTTTTTTTTTTTTTTTTTTTTGTTTTACCGGTCTTTCAGAATTTGGAAATGGCTTGTGCATCAATAAGAGCATCAGCTAGCATTCCTGTATTCATCATAAAGCTTAGAGGCCCAGACGACCGAGGGGCGCTCAAGAAACGATTTGTTAGAATATATTAAGTTATTTGTTAATTATTAAGCTAAGAGGAGTTAGTAAGGAAATTTAAAGTTTTATATTTTAAACTAGAGGGACAGGAAAGAGATGTATTAGAGTAGAGACCATTGTAGTCCGAACATAATACCCTAAAAGGGTCATGCAGTGCATATGTCGAACTACAACGGGTAAGGAACAGAGGACTAAAGTTTCGAGTCCTTCTATTAGGAATGTTAAAATTTAAGCGTGTTAGTAAATGCTGGCTATCTACATCCCCGTTAATAAGGTTATGCAGAAAAACTACACCGAGCATTGTCCTACGATTTGTTAAGCTAGGTAAGTTAATAAGTAAAAGTCTGCTACTGTAGGATGGAAGCTGAAGATTTGCATCCCAGTATAGACCTCTAAGTGCAAATATTAAAAAGTTCTTTTGTACGGATTCTATGCGGTCCTGATGTACTCCATATTGGGGACTCCAGACACATGAACCGTACTCCAGTATAGGACGGACCAAAGAAATGAATAGTGTTTTGGTTATATAGGGGTCATAAAATTCTTTTGACCACCTTTTGATAAAACCAAGGACTCCTTTAGTCTTATTAACCATTAAGGAAATATGGTCGGCAAATTTAAGTTTGATGTCTAATAGGATGCCGAGATCATTAACCTGGGTTAATTCTTCTAAGGCAATCCCATTAATAGAATAAGTAGCTTGCAGAGGGCAAGAACGATAAAAAGACATATGCTTGCATTTTGATCCATTAAGTATTAGATCATTAGCTAAACACCATTTTTGAAAGTTATCAAGGTTAGACTGAAGACTGCATTGGGCAGAGATGGATTTGTACTGAAGACAAAGCTTTACATCATCTGCATACATAAGAACTAGAGAGTTCGTTGAAGCAGGGGGCAAGTCGTTTATAAAAAAGCGTAAATAATAACGGGCCAAGATGACTTCCTTGAGGGACGCCGGATGTAGCACGGACCAGACGGGACTGAATTTTTTTAAATAAAACTCTTTGTGTCCTTCCATCTAGGTAGCTGGAGATCCACGTTAAGAGGTCTTTAGGAAAACCCAGCAAATTCAGTTTACTCAACAAGAGTGAGTGATTAACTGAATCAAATGCTTTGCTGAAGTCTGTGTAAATTACATCGGTTTTATATCCCTTACAAAAGCCATCTATGACAAAGGATGTCAACTCCAATAAGTTTGTGGTGGTGGAGCGACGCTAAAGCCATGCTGACAAGGAGTGATAATCGAAGAGCAAAGGTGTTGCAAATGAGGGGTAATTAATTTTTCAAATAACTTTGGAATTGCCGACAACTTAGAGATACCTCTGTAGTTGGCAGCCTCGGACTTTTTCCCTTTTTTATGTAGGGGAATTATAAATGATTCCTTCCACTTAAGGGGAAAAATCGAGGTTTCCAAAGATAAGTTGAAAAGTCTTAGAAGAGGTTTGCACAGAGCCCTGGCGCAGTATTTTAGCACACTGCCTGGTACTCCGTCGGGGCCTGGCGAATAAATGGGTTTTACCCTTAAAAGACCAGATAATAAGTTGTTCTCAGAAAAAGACGGACAGAAAATAAGATTTGCTGCTTGAATATTATATGCGTAAGGCTGATCAATCAATTTTGTAGGAGAATAAGTTGTTTGAAAAAATTCTGCGAATAGATCGGCAATGGCCTGATCAGAAGTCGCAGAGGAATTTTCAAACGTAAGCAGGGGTGAAAAAGATACGTGTTTACGCTTAGTGTTTACAAAATTATAAAACTGCTTTGGATCCTGAGTAAATTGTATCCGGCAGCGGTCAATATAATTCCTATAACATTCAGCGTTATGCACGGTAAAATTCGACCGAGCTAGTAGGTATCTTGAGAAATCAACACTACTGCAGGTTTTTTTATATTTAAGTAAAAGCTTATTTTTTTATACCCTTGCAGAGGGTATTATAATTTTGTCCAAAAGTGTGCAACGCAGTGAAGGAGACATCTCCGACCCTATAAAGTATATATATTCTTGATCAGGATCACCTCCTGAGTTGATATGAGCATGTCCGTCTGTCCATCTGTCCGTCTGTCTGTCTGTCTGTCTGTCCGTTTCTACGCGAACTAGTCTCTCAGTTTTGAAGCTATCGTCTTGAAACTTTGCACACACCCTTCTTTCTTTTGCACGCAGTATATAAGTCGGAACGGCCCGGATCGGCCGACTATATCCTATAGCTGCCATATAACTGATTGATCGGAAATGGTATAACTTTGACGTTTTTAAAGTTAGAGAGTTCAAATTTGACATGAGAGCATTTTTTGGCAAAACATTACGACATGCCAAATTTCATAAAGATCGGCCGACTATATCCTATAGCTGCCATATAACTGAACGATCGGAAATGACCCAACTTTCGTGTTTTTGAAGATAGAAAGGTGGATTTTAGTACAGATTCTATTTTTGGTCAGTTGATCCAACCTACTAAATTTCATGAGGATCGGCCGACTATATCCTATAGCTGCCATATAACTGAACGATCGGAAATTACCCAACTTTTGTGTTTTTGAAGATAGAAGTTTGGGATATTTTTAGGTTTGGTTTTTGTATTATATTAAATTGGGTTATATTATCATATTTTCATAAGGATCGGCCAACTATATCCGATGTTTGCGATATATATCCGGTTTTAACTGCAAGGGTATATAAACTTCGGCTCCGCCCGAAGTTAGCTTTCCTTTCTTGTTTATTTTTTAAGTTAGCGAGGCACCTTGTAAACCAAGGAGGATTTGTTGAAGCAGACGGATATTTCCAAGGCACACATGAGTCAAAAAATTTATTTAAAGTAAAATAAAATTTTTCTAAAGTGACATTAAGATCAGTGCACGCCAGAATATCAGACCAGTCAAATGTATCAATAAGGCTATTAAGTTTCTGAAAATCAGCTTTACGGAAACAGCGAATCCTATTTACCACGCTCGGAGACAACTGATCGATACCAGGAGTGGTTTCGATTGAGACCTCCAGTGTGGGGTGATATGGATCCTCTGGGGATGAAAGGGGAAAAGCTCTGGAGAGAGCAGTACAATCAGGATCAGATACAAAACATAAGTCTAAAAGCCGACCTAGCGAATTTCTAACATGATTGATCTGACCTAGGGACATGTCAAACATGCCCGCGGTGAAGTCATGGTAAGTTATAAGTGACAAAGATGGTGAGTTATCGACGTTGGACCACTTTAATTCTGGGATATTAAAGTCGCCCACCGCTACGAGTTGGTCACGATCCGTCATAAGATTAGAGACGTATCGAATGGCGGACAAATGCTGCCAATATGTAGGCGGTTCAGACATAGGAGGTATATATGAACATGTAATGTATAAAGCTTTAACGGACATAGTGATTTTAACGCAAATAAATTCTATGTCACCAAACTCATGGGATTTCACCTCTTCAGAAGCAAGAGTAGAGTCTACCGAAATGAGGACTCCACCCCCCCTTCGCTGAGGTCGATCCCGTCTAAAAGTGGTGTACTAACTTGGGAAAACTTCGGAGCTAAAGATCTCCGGCTTTAACCAAGTTTCTGTGAAGGCTATAATGTGGGATGCAAAGAAAGAACTATCAGAATATAGCTTGGGGAGTTTGCTACGTAGCCCCCTAGTATTCTGATAGGTAAGAGTTAATGAGGAAACTAGTTTTTTGGGTTAGTAGCCAAAGAAGAGGTGGAGGGTTGGTCAGTGGTTCCGATATTGGGAAGTCTCACTCCCACTGGTTTTTTAACTTTTTTCTTCACGGAACTAGGCTGATGTTCTTGGACGAAAAGATTCTCTGGCCAAAAACTGGGAGAACAAATCGTCTTGAACATCAGCGCGGGCACACGAATCTTGAAAGAAGACGTGCGCCGTGTATAATTATATTTAAATTTAGTTATATCCTCCACCTTTATATCGGCTTTTGTTTTGGCTTTGATATAAGCCGAGATATCAATCTCTGAAGTATCAGGGGCAAGCCGAGAAACAAATATATGTTTCGATGGAGGAATCATCTGTAAGGGTTTTGGTGTCGCAGGTACAAGAACTGCAGCATCAGTCGGTGCCGGTGGTCCGGACTGTGGAATACCCTTTTAGGTGACCCTAATGGGGGTTTCGTTCCCTAGGACCTGTGGCATCACTTGAAGGGATGCCATGGCGGACATATCGGACAATATATATAATATAATATAATATAATATAATATAATATATAAATAATAGAGGTATTATTTATTTGATTTTTGACGGTATTTACTTCGTCGGCACTCTCAGGATTTTTAATTCCCAAAATATTTTTATTTTTATTGACGGATTTTTCTACGTCGCGTCGGGTCGCAATTCTGCTCTTGATGAGATCGGTCGTGTCGCGGATAAGCAAACCAAAAAGCAAGAATATTCCCTTTTCCCTTTTGGGCACTCTTCGTAAACAAATCGTTAAATTTCGGACGCTGTCTTGTACAGCGTCGGCAGTTGAACAACAACAAAACATAACTGTAGTGCGTTAAGACTGCAGTCTCTGCCCGATTGGGCTGCACCTCACCCCTCACTCTGCGCGCAGCCGCACAAGAGGGGTAAGCCAAACTTTAATTTGAAAATGGATGGACATTTTTCTAACTCCCAGCCTAGCATTAAGCAGATTGATTATGAAAAAATGTACCAAATAGTTGGAAAATCACCCTCTGAGATCAGGTCAGAGATCATCAGTGATCAATGCACACTGTACTCCGAAACTCGGAACATCAGTACAACAACAACTACGCTATCATTTACTAGTGCTACTAGTAATACAATATTCTCTACGGCAACTGCGACAACTGCCACAATTAGCAGTGTGTACACACCACAGAGCAATATTAATGTTTTCACACAATGCTCGCCTAACATAGCTTCTCCATTGCCCAGTGGAGCTGCTGCAATTGCCTCTCCAAATCTTAATGAAATTGATTTAATTTCGCCTACATCTCTGACTGATGCTGCTTACATCTTGAAGAGCAGCCAAAAACATCTGATAAGTAAGAGGAAGAAACCCCTTTCACCCACACTTAACTCAAAAAACAGGTCCACAGAGATCTTACCATCAGCATCAACCAGCAAGTCAAGCTACAGTAACAGGTTTAACCAGTAACCTAAACAGTGAAAGACAGGTTGAGATGACACAAAGTGATGAAAAGGAAAGCCCTACTAGCTCTTCAGCAGCTGCCCAAATAAATATATCTAATGATAATATGGATACATATGATTTTGACGACAGATCTCAACAGAGAGATTCTAATAGTAATAATAATCTTAATGATTGTTCAAAACCACCGCAAATAGTTTTAAGTATTACCAATCTTAATGAACTATTTAATGTCATTTCGGAGGTCACTAGTTTAGATAACGTAGAAGTTATCTAGAAGTTAGAATGCCCTCGGCCCCTAGATCAACCGCCTACTTCTATGCACTGTGGTGGGAATCATACGGCCAGCTACAAAGCCAGAGGTATCAAGATTTCCTTAGACGATCTTTGGGTCCCCCAAAGAAACAAACAACACGTCAACCACAAGAAAAACGTGAGCAACATCAGTCAACAGTCAGTCAACAGCGACTCACTAAGCAAATGCCTAACACTTTTGAACCAATAGCAGGTGTTTATAAAATGGCAACAACAGCTCCAGCAACAGCAGCAGCAGCAATTCCTTTTGTGGCTACAGCAGCAGCAGCAGGAACAACAGCAACAAAACAAGAAGAACAGCCAACGACTTGAACGGCTCGAATATATGGTTTTCGAAATGGCCAACTCAATCAAACAATGGATGGGGGATAAATCAGTTCCCCAACGCCACAACAACGTTTCAGCCTCACAATGAACAATCTTAGGATCCTTATCTGAAATGTCAATGGCATTTCCGGTAAAGCCAGAGAAGTTGAACTCTTTGCACACAACAACCGTATTGATATTATACTCCTAAGTGAGATAAGGCTTAATCGAGGAGAAGTAGTCAAATTATATGGATATTCCTTCTATCCAGCGTATCACGGTATAATCATGACACTGGAGGATCGGTGAGAAGCTCTCTCAGTCATTTCCCACAAAGTGTTATTGAAACACAAAACATACAAATGTCTTCCATTAAAGTTGCCACAGGCATGGGATTTATGGATGTAAGAGCAATAAACTGTCCTCCAAGGCACAGTATCGAAGAAAGGCATTTCACTGACATACTCGCTTCTTGTGGTCAGAGGTATCTGATTGGTGGTGATTGGAATGCTCGACATTTGATGTGGGGCGACACTTACAATTCATTCAGAGGACGTGAGCTAGTCGAATCTATCTCAGCTAGAGGGGATAAAATTCTTGCCACTGGTTCACCAACTAGACACCCATATGTATCCAGTCACACAGCTACTTGCATTGATTTTGCAGAATATCATGGGATACATGATTCTCAAATAAATATCAGCCAAAGCTGGGATTTAGACTCTGATCACATTGCCCTAGTTGTTAACTTGCTAACAAATGGTGTTAATATCAGCCCAAGTCCTAGGTTAATCACAAAACGCACTGATCTAACCGCTTTCAAACAACACCTTGAAGCTCCTTTCAACTTAATTCGACTCTAAACTCGAAAGAGGACATAGAGAACGCCGTCGAAATTCTAACAGAAAATATACATCGAGCTGCTACTGCTTCAAAGCCACCTGATCCCGATCATCGTACTATAAGTTATGGCATTGTACCTACAAGGGAAGCCAGAGAGTTGATCAAAAGAAAAAGACGACTTCGGAGAAGAGCGATTCGTTCTCAAGATCCAGTTGACCGAAATTTATGGAATCGAGCAGCACAACAATTACGAACCCTTTTAAGCGAACTTCGCAGCGATTTCTTCGAGCATAAATTGTCCTCCATGGACTACACCATTGACGCGAACTACTCTTTATGGAAATGCACAAAATCGCTGAAACGACAACCTTTTAGACAGGTTCCCATCCGATGTCCTGATGGCGAATTTGCTAAAAACGAATTGGAACAAGTCAATGCTTTCGGTCAACACTTAGAGGATCGCTTCACTCCTTATGATTTTGCTACAATAGAACAAGTTCAAGAGACCCATCAGAGTTTATAGGCTCCATTGCAGATGTCATTGCCTATTAAACCTATAAGGATTGAGGAGATATCTGAAGTCATCGAATCATTGCCCAAAAATAAAGCTGCGGGTATTGATAGGATTTGTAACACTACATTGAAGGCCTTACCTATAAGAGCTATCCTATATATAGCATTAATTTTTAATGCCATTATTAGGACCCAAGTGTTTCCAAAGCAGTGGAAGTTAGCTGCAATTCAGATGATACACAAGCCCGGTAAGCCGGAGATTGATCCGAAGTCATATCGTCCAATCAGTCTCTTACCCTCCCTGTTTAAAGTTTGGGAAAAGCTAATTGCCAATCGAATCACTGTGATTATTAGCCAAAGCAGTATCTTACCAGATCATCAATTTGGCTTTCGAGGAGAACATGGCGCAGTTGAACAAGTTCACAGATTGGTGAAACATATCCTGCAGGCCTTTGACGCTCTGGAGTGCTCCAACGCAGTCTTTATCGATATGCAACAAGCTTTCGATAAGGTATGGCATGATGGCCTATTATGTAAAATTTAAAACCTATTACCTGCTCCGTTCTATGGACTTTTTAAATCATATTTGGAAAAGCGAGAGTTTAAGGTTAAAGTTAGGAATACATATTCGAATAACTACCTAATGAGAGCAGGAGTTCCGCAGGGCAGCGTCCTTGGACCGTTGCTCTATTCCTTGTATACTGCTGATATACCCAGCCCCAACAATGAACATATGATAGCTCCCTCCAAAGCTCTTAGTGCGACCTATGCAGATGACATTGCAGTCATCTACAACTCCAGTTGTCGCCATGAAGCAGCTAATGGGCTGCAGGAGTATCTCGAATCTCTTGCAGCTTGGTGCAAACGGTGGAATTTAAAGATTAATCCGTTGAAAACAACAAACACCTGTTTCACACTGAAGAGGAAAATAATGAATACGCCTGAAATCCAACTAGAGGGAGTCACTCTGGAGCAGCCTTTACAAGCAAAATACCTTGGCATTACCCTGGATAAGCGCCTTACCTTTGGGCCACATCTTAAAGCCACGGCTAGAAAATGTAAAATGAGGACCCAGCAACTGCGTTCGCTTATAAACAGAAAGAGCAAATTGCCGCTCAGATGCAAAAGAGCGGTATATACGCATTGTATTCTGCCGATTTGGCTTTATGGTATACAGATTTGGGGGATCGCAGCCAAATCCAATTACAAACGAATCCAGGTGTTGCAGAACCGGATCCTAAGAAGTATAACAGACGGCCCCTGGTATGTGCGCGGAACCACTCTTCACAAAGATTTGAAGCTACATACTGTAGAAGAGCAGATTGGTAGGCATACAAGCCGATATAGAGACTTTTAAGACACCCCAGCCTACTTGCTAGTAACCTACTTCCAGCTAGACCTCTGAGACGCCTTAAACGACAAGGCTTTGCCAAAACAATTAGGAGCCAATAAGGCTGCCATACCTATGATGTAATCCTCATATTTGTATTGAGGTTTGGTTTATTTTTTCATTTTCTATCCATGGGACATAGAGAATGTCCTGTCTTCCTTCCTTGGTTTTTCTTGATGGAGTTGTCGTTTTATTTGTTTTTGTTGTTCTTGTTTGGTTTTTTTTTTTTTTGTTGTTTTTTTTAGTCTTGTGTTCTTGTAATTGTTTGGTTTAAAATTTCGGTCCACCTTTGTTTTAATTCACTCTTTATGGATTATTTCATTAATTGATTTCCATTTACTTTGTTGTTAACGATCACTGTCACTTGGTAGTGTCGTTTGGTGGATGTTTTAATTTTTCCACTAAAAATGTTGATATGTTGACCGCGCGAGTTCCGTTTAAGTTTAACTTATTTTTCATTATACAACTTTTTTGGAGCTTTATGTGACGCGGCCCCACGTTGGGCGCCAGTCAAATTGTTTGTAGTTCGGTGAATTAACAAAATGTAAATTTTATTTTTTTATGATACAACTTGGTGTTAAACTTTTATTTATTAAACGTAATTATTACAAGACACTTTTGATTTCTCTTAAATATTTTTTGTCAACCGTTCGCGGTCTCGGTCAAAAAGGGACTGACTTCTTAATTCTAAATCTGATCCAAAGAACCTCGGCCATCCGTTGTGTTTAGATTAGAGGCTTAAGATGAAACTGTCGCATCTTATAGTGAAATTCGATTAAGCTGATCGATGCAATTTGGTGGGTGCTTGAAACGCAAAAGGCGTAATTGATTGGGCTTCGGAGGGAAGCTGATGTTTACTTTTGATTTTGATTTGTTTATGGGGAACCGAGATCGGACCTCAGAGCCAAAGACAAAGCCGAAAGCAAATGCAGAGTTTGAAAATATTGTTTATAAGATTTATAAGTGGAAAGCCATAAGTGGCCTGGATTTATGGGTTGGATAATTGAGCCAAAGATCAAGCCAAAGGCAAATGCAGAGATTGAAAATATTGTTTATAAAAGCCATAAGTGGCCTGTATTTAGGGGTTGGATAACTTGCATGTAAGTATATATGACACCCCGCGCGCAAGTTTCGACAATATCTTTGTTGAAAATTAATTGTTCAAGCATTGAACACTACTTTTTATAGAAATTCTTAAGTAAGAGTTTAAAGGGATCGGACCCATGAAATATGAGTCACACAGATGGTTCAAAACCGATCCCCTGCAGCCTAACACAAACATAAGAATCATAAATAACATCAACATAAGCGCATTCGCTTATTGCACTTGAGAAAGGGTTGCATAGCATGTCAACGTGCAGTGCGTTGATAAGTAGTTTTAAAAACATAGTTTTAAGATTCTCATGTATCGTACTTATAAGAGAACTTCACCGAATAAAATCAGTTTCCATAAGGAGCTCATTGGAGTACGACCTTTATTTTGGGGCTCCTCTTAACATTTGGTCCTTCGGGGCACCCTGCCGTTTTCCCCCCTGTGGTAAGAGACTCAGGGTTAAAAAACTGGCACCTATAAGGGGCTGAAGAAAAATAAAAATTCTCAGCCCATGGTAGCTAAAAAATAAGACTGCGATCTGGGTAAAAAAGAGCCCAGTTTAAAAAACGTAGTCCTCTGTTGTTTCCCCCAAGAGGTAAGGGACACAGAGAATAAAATTATATAAATGCACAATGGGCATAAAATATAAAAAAAAAAATTATAAAAATGAGTCAAAAAAAAAAAAAAAAAAGCTCAAGGAGTATTCTCAACCGTATTTTGGGGCTCCTATTAAAATTGGCACCTAAATAGTGGCTAGATGTGCATTGACACAGTCAGTCAAAGGTAGCTAAGATGGCTGCGAACTGGGCATAAAAGAGCTCAGTGTAAAATCGTAGTCCTCTGTCGTTTCCCCCCAAGTGGTAAGGGACACAGAGATTTAGAATTGCCATCGAGCAATAAGTGCGTTTTTTGTTTAGCGCAGGGCTATCCGAGGGCTGAGTCGGAATATTTATTGAAAATCTTTGGGCTGGAATTCAGCCATTGGATCTCCAAAGCGATACGGCGCAAAGAGTTAAAAACACAACTTGTGTAAAAAAAAAAAAAGTATGTTTTTCTGGAACAACACCAGAAATTCATAAATATTGAAAATAATATACGGCGTGTTCGAGGCCAAATATCGAGCAAAAAGAAAAAGTCGGGTTCCTGGGAACAACGACAGCCAAAGTCTTTGGCATTTTATACGGCGGGACCAACGTCTGCGGCAGGACCACCGGCGAGTAGAAGAACAACATCAGCGGCAGAAAAAACAACCTGCTACACCATCAGCAGCAGCAAGGGCGGATCCTTTTACATCATCTGCAGGAGGAACACGCATCAAAAAAGAAAATTTAAAAACTGTATGGTATGGTCAAAAACAAAAAAAAAAAATATTTACAATTTAAAAAATTAAAATTAAGAAAAAAAAAAAATTTGCCCTCAGTAAAACAAAAAATTTAAAATTACAGTCCACTTAAAAAATCGAAGAAAAAATAAATTTTTTAAAGTAAATCTAAAATGAAAAAAATATAGATATACTAAGGCACTTTTGTGGCCCCTTGCAGGATGTTCAAACATTAGGTTGAACATGACAAATAAAAACTTAAACAATTTTTAAATAATATTTAAAATTCAATTTAAATAATTCTTGCACAAATTATTAAAAGAAAAAATTATTATTATTAAAATTATTAATTATTATTATAAAAATTATTATTAAAAGAAAAAAAATGTATTAACAAAATACAAAAACAAACATTTATACAGTCCACTAAAAATTATAATCGAAGAAAAGTTTAAAGTAACATCAAATTTATTTAAAAATTATAATCAAAGAAAAACACATCAAATTTACGCCTCTTTTTGTGGCCCTTTCCAGAATGTTCAAGCATTGAACACTACTTTTTATAGAAATTCTTAAGTTAGAGTTTAAAGGGATCGGACCCATGAAATATGAGTCACACAGATGGTTCAAAACCGATCCCCTGCAGCCTAACACATACATAAGAATCATAAATAACATCAACATAAGCGCATCCGCTTATCGCACTTGAGAAAGGGTCGCATAGCATGTCAACGTGCAGTGCGTTGATAAGTAGTTTTAAATACATAGTTTTAAGATTCTCATGTATCGTACTTATAAGAGAACTTTGACGAATAAAATCAGTTTCCATAAGGAGCTCATTGGAGTACGACCTTTATTTTGGGGCTCCTCTTAACATTAATTGTATCTTACAATATTTTTATCGAGCTTACATATTAACGTTTTGGTGGTTATATATTCGTTTAACTTGATCCTTATAAATTTTATGAGTCGGGTTGTCGACAGATACGAGATAATTACCCTCCTGCTCATAACCTTCGATACGTTTATACTTTGGTTGTGATTTACCTACTTTATTATTTTTGACAAAAAACAAATTAGGGTAATAATAATATAATTGCTTAATTTCTAACAAAATTTCATTTATGCCCCTGTGGTTGTTTTTTAAGTGTTCATTTTCTATAATTTTTAACATTTTCTCTCTATCTGTAACGTCTTTTAATAGTATACATGATTTCAGTACTCTTAAATTTGTATTGTTGGAGAAATATTGTCTATCATTTTCTTGGAACATTAAATATAATTTTGTGTCTTCGCAATAAATTACAACTAGTTACACTACACTAGTTACATTACACTAGTTACATTACACTAGTGTAGTAGAACTGGTACCCCTCCAGGGGCCTCATTTGCCTTATCGACCATACTATGGCCAGGCTTTCCTTTTCCGTTGCGGAGTAATTTTTCTCGGCCCCAATCAACGTTCGACTGACGTACGCGATCACTCGTTCGCCCTCCTCGGTGTCCTGGGTCAGGACCGCCCCGACGCCGTAGTCGCTGGCGTCCGTTTGCAGCACGAATTTTCTCTCGAAGTCTGGGCACGCTAGCACTGGATCCTCCGCCAGCCGTGACTTTAAAGTCTCAAAGGCCTCTTGGTGCTTGGTTGTCCATTCCCACTTTGTTCCTTTTCGAAGAAGATCGTTCAGGGGCTTCGCTATTCCCGCGAAATCTGGGACGAAACGCCGATACCACGATGCCATCCCTATGAACTGGCGCACTCCCTTGACGTTCGTCGGGGGTTGTAGCGATCCCTTGGCTTGTTATCCGGTGGCCCAGGTAGAGCAGCTCCTGCCTGAAGAAATGACACTTTTCCGTATTTATCCGCAGGTTTGCCGCTCTCAACCTCCTGAATACCTCTTGTAGATTCCGCATATACTCCTCCTTGGTGCGTCCGATCACTATGATGTCATCCTGATACGCAAATGCGTGTGGAGCCATATCCGGGCCTATGACCTGGTCCAGGGCCCTCTAAAACGTTGCCGAGGCTGAGTGCAACCCAAAAGGCATCACTTTCCATTGGTATAGACCCTTCCCTGGGACGGTGAAGGCGGTGAATTTCCTGCTGCTTTCCTCTAGGGGAATCTGCCAATATCCATCCTTCAAATCGAGACTGCTGAAGAACCTTGCTTCTCTCAGCTGCTCCAAAATGAAATTTATGCGTGGCATCGGGTACGCATCCTTTACTGATTTCGCATTGATTTGTCGGAAATCCACGCACATCCTCCATTGCCCCGTTTTCTTCTTCACCATTACGATGGGTGAACTGTACGCGCTATTTGAGGGCTCGATGTATCCCTTTTCCAGCAATTCCTCCACCTTTGAGTTTATCTCCCCCTGAATCTTCGGATTTTTGGGGTAATACCGTTGTTTTATGGGAATGTCGTCCTTCATCGTGATCCTGTGCTGCGTTATGTTCGAACAGCCCTTCTGGCCTGCGAACGCCTCCAGTTCTCTTTCGATGAATCTTTTGACACGTTCCTCTTCCCATTTTTCTGGGCATCCGGCTACCGCTACGGACAGTCTATCCTTCAGACAGCCGGCCCATCTTTTCCTTTTGGGTATCGAAATCCGGTGGCCTGCGCACGTCAAGGTTGTGCCAAATTCGCTGAGGAAATCCCATCACACCACCAGACTGTCCTCCATGCCTGGCATCACCAGCAGGTTTAGGGTCTTTGTGCGATCGCCGAAACTTATCCTTGCTTGGAGCACGGCGCGTGTCTCCGTATGGCTTCCGTTAGCCAGCTTTACTCATCTCCTTGTTGCGATTCGTTGCCCGGTGACCTCCGGCCTCTCCGCTAATTCTTCGGAAATAAAACTCGCCGTCGCTCCTGTGTCCAGCATGGCCTTTATCTCCGTGCCCTCGACTTCGATGGTTGCCGTCACCTGCTGCTCCTCCTCGGATAGTCCTCCTATTAGTTTTGAGAGGCAGCACCGTGCGATCCCGGCTCTCCTCCCTGTTGCTGAGACCGCTGCGCGTTTCCCGCCCTCTGGCAGCATTCCGTGCTCCTTACCCCTATTGCGCCGCACATCTTGCAGAACACTATTCGTGGGTTCCTGCATCCGCTGGCCCAATGGCCCATGCCACCGCATCTGTTGCATGCTTGAGCCGGGTTTTCCACAGAACCCTGCCTTGGCCCTGCTGCCCACTGCTGACTAGGCTGTTGCGGAGCCGACCTATGCTGGGTCTCAGGCTGCCATCTCGGCATCCAACTTTGGTTCGTGCTGTTCTGTCGCTCCGGTGGGCCTTGGCGCGGTTCCTCTCTTTGCCACCTCGGTGCCCATTGTGTGTTTTGAACGGCCTGGTGGTGGAACTCGTCCCGTTGCCCTTTCTGGGTCCATTGGTCCCTCTGGTACCTTGCCGCTTCACTATGCTGCGGTTCTTCTCTCTTCCACCTCTCGTTTACGGGCGGCTGACTGTGGCTCCACCTTTGTTCTGTGGCCACTTGCCTGTTAAAGGCCTCTTCCTCCTGCGCAAATTCCTCAAACTCCTCTGCTAGGCCCATCACCTCCTCTTAAGACGCGCAGGCGTATGGCCTTATGAACATCTTCATTCTTGGCATGCAGTTTTCGACGAGCCTCTCGATTACTTCTTTCGTGGTTTTGCCTAATGGTTTCATTAGTGACTGAAGGTCCACCATGTACTCTTTGAAAGGCTCTCCACGACGCTGCTTCCGTTGGCGAACTTGGTCCGCCAACTTTTCGAAGTATCCTTTCGGCAGGAAAAAATTCTCAAAGCTTGCCTTGAACCTCGCCCATGTTGGCCATTCTTCGTCGTTCATGATGAACCATCTTTGGGCCCTGCCCTGCAGTAGTTCTGGCATGGCTCTGGGGATCGTGTTTATGTATAATCTGTATGTCTTTGCGGACCACGTTACTCGGTCCAGGAACTCTAACGGGTCCCCTGTGCCGTCGAAACGAAACGACCAGTCTTGCACCTGTCTGGCTACTTTGGCGTAATCCACCGGGGCCGGAACATACTTCCTTGACTGCGGCTCTATGCTCCTTCCCATTCTTGGATCTGGTACCGCCAGGCTCTCTATAAACTTCTCGGTTTCGCTGGCTGCTCTCTGCCTGGGGGTTGATCTTTGTCCAAATCTTTCCTCTAGGCCGTGCGTTAACGCCAGTACCTCCTCTTCCTTAGATTCGTCGACCCACCTCGCCACTGAGGATCTCATCGCTTCCACAGTCCCGTCTGCTGGTAGACCGAGCTCTCTACACACTTCGCTCAGCTCCTCTTTTCTCAATGTGTAGATCCAATTCTTTCTTCCCATCTTTCTGCTATGTTATTTTCTAGGCTAAATGCAATCACGAAGTTTGGGCGCCAGGTGTAACGAACTGTTTTCTTTGCTTCCGCTCGCCACAGTATGCCGCGGCTAGCTCACAAAGTCTGCGGGTTAGTTCCACCGAATTTATAGTTCGACGTGATTGCCCAAGCCCAGAAAATAATACAAATAGCTTTCCGTTGTGCAGTCTCTTTAGTCCGACGGGGTCGGAAGTCGCCTGTCCAGGGTGACCACCGCGCGTACGCGCCAATGGGCCCGGGTCAAGAGCTGCTCGGTGGGTGATCGGTGCCTCCCCGATCGCGTTCCTAGGCGGGCGTGAGTTCCTTCAACTCAAACAACCGAATCCTTTTTAGAAACGCTCTAACACTTGAATGGCGGACTCTCCACAGGCGGTCCTCCAACTCAACGCTACAAGCTTCCTAAAAAGGCTCATCTCGAGCCGCTCCAATGGGCCTCCTTTTATACCCTCTGGAGCGCCCGTTAATCCTCCTGGATTCTGCTCCGCAGATCACGCGACTTTCCCGTTGTCGGGCTGCCGTTACTCCTGCTTCCAATATCACGCCACTTTCCCGTTGGCGGGCTGCCGTTACTCCGTTGCCCCTTTCCGTTCGGCCGCTGACCCCTGCTGTTGCTATGCGATGTGCCGCTGGCCTCCTTCGCCTCCCCTGTTGCTCCTTGCTCCTTTGCTGCTACCAGTCTTGTCGCCCATCCTGAACACCGCTGCGCGGCGGGCTCATGTGCTCACCGTTGCCTCGGGAGCCGTTACGTTTCACGTTGACTCCGTCTTGCCACTCGATGATGGAGCTCTGCCCCTCACTGCCCTCACTGCCTTTCCATTCGTCCACTGGTGCTCCGGGGACCGTTACGTTCCACGTTGATTCCGTCCTCCCACTGGGCGATGAAACCTTGCATTTCCATTTGTCTGCTGGTGCTCCGGGAACCGTTACGTTCCACCTTGATTTCGTCTTCCCACTGGGCGATGTAACCTTGCATTTCCATTTGTCTGCTGGTGCTCCGGGAACCGTTACGTTCCACGTTGATTCCGTCTTCCCACGGGGCGATGTAACCTTGTCTTTCCATTCGTCTGCTGCTGCTCCGGGAACCGTTACGTTCCACGTTGATTCCGTCTTCGTACTCGATGGTGAAACCCTACCCCTCCCCGTTCGTATTGGTCCTTGGCCTATCTCCTGCGGCCCCCTAATGATTGGCCATTGCTGTCTTAGCGTGTGAGGAGACTAATTCTCCTCACTAGTTGGGGTACTAGTTAAATTACACTAGTTTCGGATATTATTTTTTGCGTGACTTCTAACAATTTTTCGGCATCGCCTTTTGTTTTAACAATGTGTCTAACTTTCTTTTTGTACAAGATCTTTGTGGATCGTGAATCATTTTCACCAATGTTAAGTATTATTTGAATTTTAAAAATATTTAGACATTTTTTGGTAATTGGGATAAAGTTTTATAAAGATAAAGATGGTTTCAATATCGTCCAATTCGCTATTGAATAATTTTATTAGCTGTTCGGAGAAATCCTGATTTTCATCTACGACGTTTAAGACGTTGATGCGGAGATTGTTTTCTATTTCGGCCAAAAAAATATCTTCGCTATCTATCTCGAGGCTGTCTTCGTCTGCTTTTGCGCTATTGGAGCTTGGGATTCTACTGAGGCCATCCGCCAGAACGTTTTATTTTCCTTTGATAAAGCTTATATCGAAATCAAACTCATTTAACTGAATTTTCCAACGTTGAAGTTTTAGATTTTGCTCTTTTAAATTGTTTAGCCAAACCAAAGGTTTATGGTCTGTTTTGATCACAAATTTCCTTCCGTATAGGTAATGCTTAAAATATCTGGTTGCCCAGTAAATGGCTAGGAGCTCTTTCTCGATCGTACTATAGTTTAGTTCGTGAGTTTTGAGCATTCGACTCGCATAGTAAATGACTTTATCATCTTGCATTAAGACGGCTCCTAACGCATAGTTGCTTGCGTCCGTGACGAGGGTAAATAGTTTTTTAAGGGGAGGGTAAGGTCAAATCATGCGAAAAAAGCCATGTTTTTGTGATTTTTTTCCTGACGACACAGTTAAAATTTAATTATTCAACCAACGGTATATTAAAGTATAACATTAGAAGAATTTTGTATCAAATTAAAAAAAAAAATATTTAAAAATTTGGCAATGGTAGCAATTGTCCGGACGTGTCGCCAAAAAAAGTTGAATTGCGGTGCCCCTCATAACTCGGTGCTGGATCATTTGTAATCAAAAAATGAAAATTCATTCGTTAGATAATAGTTTGCCCCAGGTAACGCTGTAAAGGTTTTTTGAAAATTGCAATTTTTTAATTTTTTCGAAGACTTTGAAGTGAAAAACTCAATTTTTTGGGAAAAAATCGGTTAATTTGTCATTGCCAAATCAAAATTATGAACAAAAAAAAAAACTCGACAGCGTTACCTCGTAAAATATGTACAGAAATAGTGTTTAAAATTTCAAAAGGATCGGTGCAGTAGTTTTGAAGTTATGAGGGGCACCGACTTTGAAAACGTGAGTTGTGGGAAAAACGCTTTAAAGTTTTAAACACAAAAAAATCCAGTGTAAAACGTTTGCAAGCAACTTCGTCAATAACTAATAACTTCGTCAATTTTGCTTTAATTGACTTGAAATTTTGACACAATATTCTTCAGATATTTTGCATTCAATTTAAAAAATAAAATAAAAATGAAAAAAAAAAAAATTTAATACCTTACCCTCCCCTTAAAGTCGGGGTATACTACAATTGGTTCGCTTGTGATTAGTAATTTAAGTTTATCAAATGCCTCTACGAAGTCTTCATCTTCTAAGTTTACTCTCCAATTTTTCTTCAAATATTTTATAAGGGGCTGTGCAATTCTTGAATAATCTTTTATGTACCGTCTTAAATACCCTGCCATGCCCAAGAAACTTTTAATCTTTTTTTGATTTGATGGTAGTTTCATTTTGTTAATTGCTTCGATTTTGGTTTTAGGAGGTTTTATCGCTTCTTGATTCACTATGTGCCCTAAAAACTCGATTTCTTGTTTTGCAAATTGACACTTGTCAATCTGGAGTTTTAGGTTTGATTTCAATAGACAATCAAATATGGCATTGATATGTTCAATATGTTCTTCTATGCTCTTAGAAAAAATGAGAACATCGTCCATATATACCAAACATATGTGTCCTATGAATGGCCTAAGTACGTTATTCATAAGGCGTTGGAATGTGGACGGAGCGTTTCTTAATCCGAATGACATACGCAAGAATTCGTAGTGCCCACTGGAAGTAGAAAATGCTGTCTTATGTATGTCATCCGGATCCATCTCGATTTGGCAAAACCCTTTAGCGAGATCTAAGCTTGTGAAAAACTTACATCCACCTAATTTGTCAAAAATCTCGACAATATTGGGTATAGGAAAACGATCCTCGATTGTCTCTTTATTTAATTTACGGTAGTCTTTAAGTAACCGACACTTCTTGAGATTTGACGCATTTGTCTTCTTCTGAACCACCCATAACGGACTATTATATGGCCTAGAGTGACGTTATTAATTATTAACTTCTTGTTAGGATAATCTACAGAGGGGCAACATCTGGAGGCGAGACGCACCGGTGCTGAGGAGGTTGCCAAGGCAACTTCTTCCAAAGCGGGGCTAGCTATGGGACCACCGAACGGTGTGGAGAGGAAGACCCCAGGGCCAACCTCTAAACCAACCGGCGGTACCCCTAATGTTAAGAGGAGCCCCAAAATAAAGGTCGGACTCCAATGAGCTCCTTATGGAAACTGATTTTATTCGTCAAAGTTCTCTTATAAATACGATACATGAGAATCTTAAAACTATGTATTTAAAACTACTTATCAACGCACTGCACGTTGACATGCTATGCGACCCTTTCTCAAGTGCGATAAGCGGATGCGCTTATGTTGATGTTATTTATGATTCTTATGTATGTGTTAGGCTGCAGGGGATCGGTTTTGAACCATCTGTGTGACTCATATTTCATGGGTCCGATCCCTTTAAACTCAAACTTAAGAATTTCTATAAAAAGTAGTGTTCAATGCTTGAACATTCTGGAAAGGGCCACAAAAAGAGGCGTAAATTTGATGTGTTTTTCTTTGATTATAATTTTTAAATAAATTTGATGTTACTTTAAACTTTTCTTCGATTATAATTTTTAGTGGACTGTATAAATGTTTGTTTTTGTATTTTGTTAATACATTTTTTTTCTTTTAATAATTTGTGCAAGAATTATTTAAATTGAATTTTAAATATTATTTAAAAATTGTTTAAGTTTTTATTTGTCATGTTCAACCTAATGTTTGAACATCCTGCAAGGGGCCACAAAAGTGCCTTAGTATATCTATATTTTTTTCATTTTAGATTTACTTTAAAAAATTTATTTTTTCTTCGATTTTTTAAGTGGAATGTAATTTTAAATTTTTTGTTTTACTGAGGGCAATTTTTTTTTTTTTCTTAATTTTAATTTTTTAAATTGTAAATATTTTTTTTTTTGTTTTTGACCATACCATACAGTTTTTAAATTTTCTTTTTTGATGCGTGTTCCTCCTGCAGATGATGTAAAAGGATCCGCCCTTGATGCTGCTGATGGTGTAGCTGGTTGTTTTTTCTGCCGCTGATGTTGTTCTTCTACTCGCCGGTGGTCCTGCCGCAGACGTTGGTCCCGCCGTATAAAATGCCAAAGACTTTGGCTGTCGTTGTTCCCAGGAACCCGACTTTTTGGTGTAGCTGGTTGTTTTTTCTGCCGCTGATGTTGTTCTTCTACTCGCCGGTGGTCCTGCCGCAGACGTTGGTCCCGCCGTATAAAATGCCAAAGACTTTGGCTGTCGTTGTTCCCAGGAACCCGACTTTTTGTTTTTGCTCGATATTTGGCCTCGAACACGCCGTATTTTTTTTTTTAATTGAAATCTTATTTTTGATTTCCCACAACAAGTTGTGTTTTTAACTCCTTGCGCCGTATCGCTTTGGAGATCCGATGGCTGAATTCCAGCCCAAAAATTTTTAATAAATATTCCGACTTAGGCCTCGGATAGCCCTGCGCTAAACAAAAAACGCACTTATTGCTCGATGGCAATTCTCAATCTCTGTGTCCCTTACCACTTGGGGGGAAACGACAGAGGACTACGATTTTACACTGAGCTCTTTTATGGCCAGTTCGCAGCCATCTTAGCTACCTTTGACTGACTGTGTCAATGCACATCTAGCCACTATTTAGGTGCCAATTTCAATAGGAGCCCCAAAATACGGTTGAGAATACTCCTTGAGCCTTATTTTTTTGACTCATTTTTTTATTTTTTTTTTATTTTATGCCCATTGTGCATTTATATAATTTTATTCTCTGTGTCCCTTACCTCTTGGGGGAAAACAACAGAGGACTACGGTTTTTAAACTGGGCTCTTTTTTACCCAGATCGCAGTCTTATTTTTTAGCTACCCTGGGCTGAGCATTTTTTCTACAGCCACTTATAGGTGCCAGTTTTTTAACCCTGAGTCTCTTACCACAGGGGGGAAAACGTCAGGGTGCCCCGAAGGACCAAATGTTAAGAGGAGCCCCAAAATAAAGGTCGTACTCCAATGAGCTCCTTATGGAAACTGATTTTATTCGTCAAAGTTCTCTTATAAATACGATACATGAGAATCTTAAAACTATGTATTTAAAACTACTTATCAACGCACTGCACGTTGACATGCTATGCGACCCTTTCTCAAGTGCGATAAGCGGATGCGCTTATGTTGATGTTATTTATGATTCTTATGTATGTGTTAGGCTGCAGGGGATCGGTTTTGAACCATCTGTGTGACTCATATTTCATGGGTCCGATCCCTTTAAACTCTAACTTAAGAATTTCTATAAAAAGTAGTGTTCAATGCTTGAACACCTAAGGCGAACCCTGGTCCAGAAGCGCCTCACTCGAAGCAGCGTAAAGGCTCCTACAAGGATAGAAGAAGAGCAGCCTTCATTCTGATGAGGGCGGACCCATTGGCCGAAGCCAACCAGGCCGAGATTATCAAGTGGGCAAGGGAGATCCTACCCGACTTTAATCCGGAAAAGGCGGGAGAATGGCTGGATCCGAAGAGACGCACTGGGTCAGACCCTGCCAAGGAGGCCGCGCAAAGCGCGAAAAGGCAGAGGTCCACAGAGGGTGAAGCCCCCCAGGCCAAGAAGAGGAAGGCCCAGCCGCAGCCGTCCAACCGCTCGTTCGCCGAGGTAACGAAGGGAAGAACCTTAATTGGAGTCCTGGACAAGGGCTCCAAGGATGGGCTCATCCCCAAGGACCTTTGGCGACGAGTGGTAAACGAGTTGCATGGGCGCTTCGTGGAGGAGATGCTGCGAAGCGGAGGACCCCCACCAGAATGCGAAGACGCAGGATGGTATCAGGGTAGCGTCAAGGTGATTGCTTGCCAAGACGCGCGATCGGTGGAGACTTGGAGAGGTCTACCCTGGAGCTAAGCTGGTGGCGGTTGACTGGGACGACATCCCCAGCAAACCGAGGGCGCGAGTGTGGCTCACAGAAAAGCCAGCCGACCCGATGACCATCCTAACTATGCTTAGGATGTGCAACCCGACGCTTCCCACGGCAGACTGGAAAGTCGCCAAGGTCGAGGAGGCGGTGGGACTGCGAAGGCAGGTCGTCCTCACACTAAACGAGGAGACCGTTAAAGCCCTGGAGAGGACGGAGCACCGGCTGAAGTACGGATTCGAGCACGTCTCGGTCCGTATCTATAAATCTGATGCGAAGGCCAAGCCAGGAGGTATCGGTCTGGAGGCAGACACTCAAGAGCCAGACTTGGAGGAGTCGACCGAAGAGGGGCGCCCGGAGGGAATGTCGGATGAGGAGGAGGACATTCTGGAAGGGTACACCTCGGAGGAAAGCGACTTGGCAAAGGCACTTGGTGGAGTCGGAATGGAGGAGGACTCTCTGCTGGGCTCCGAGACGGAGGCAGAAATAACTGTGGTGGAGGTTTGTAAGGATGCCCCTGACGATCTTACAAATAAACCTCCACCACAGTAAAGCGGCGTCAGCTGCCCTCCTACTCCACCTCGCCGAGAGTGGAGCTGATGTGGCCCTCATCCAGGAACCCTGGATCCTAGGAGACAGGATTCTTGGGTTGGGGGCGTCGGAGTTCAGGCTCTGCAAAGCCGATACTACAGGTAAAAGGCGAGCCTGCATCCTCGCAAAAAAGAAGCTTAACCTCTTTTTGCTACCCAATTTCAGCAATGAAGACCACGTAGCCGCAGCCATAGAGAGCCCAAATGGCCCTCTAAGGATATGTTCGGCGTATATGGGCCACGACCAGGAGACCCTTCCCCCGCACCCGCTAATCAAGCAGCTGGTGGAAGACAGCAGGAAGCATAAGATTGACCTGATCATAGGCTGCGATGCTAACGCCCATCAGCATCAGTGGGGCAGCACTGACACGAACGAGAGGGGTGAGTCAATCTTCGATTTTATCCTAGGCTCCAATCTTTTGGTGGGCAACAGGGGTACAGAACCCACTTTCATAGTCAAGAACAGAAGGGAAGTACTTGACGTCACTCTTTACTCTGAATCCCTAGCAGACAGGAATGTTAGATGGGGAGTCCTAGAGAAACACTCATTCTCAGACCACCGATACATAGAATAAGTGGTCAATTTCGAGAACTTTAATCGACTAACGGTACGCAACCCGAGGAATGCGAACTGGGAGTTATATAGAAAGAAGCTAGATAGTTCCTTGGGAAATCCTCCAACAGGGAACGTTGACAGTAGGGAAGCCCTGGATGCCATGGTGAACACGCTCACGACAGCGTGCGCCAGAGCATTCAATAAAGCTTGTCCCAAAAGCAGATCGGGCAATAGCAAGTCAAAGAAACCACCATGGTGGTCGCAAACACTTGCGCCCTTTAAAACCAAGGCCGCAAGGCCTTTAATTTCGCCAAGAAAACAAACTCGGAAATAGCCTGGGAGTCGTATAAAGCGGACCTTAAGCGATATAACAAAGAACTTCGCAAGGCAAAAAGGAATGCCTGGGCCAAGTTCTGTACGAAAATTCAGCAAACGTCAGAGGCCTCCCGACTCAGGAAGGTCCTCGCAACTACTGCACCAAATGTAGGATACATCAAAACCTCAGAAGGTAACTGGACATCGTCCAGCAAAGAAACACTAGAGGCTCTCATAGGGACACATTTCCCGGGATGCTCTCGAGAAGATACAACCCTGGAAATGCAGACACAGGGGAATAGCCCCCCCACCGCTAACCAACTTCAAAGTTGGTTACTAACTAACTAATCAAACTAATCAAAGCCAAAACTAAAGCCGATATAAAGGTGGAGGACATAAAAAAATTTAAATACAATTATTCAAGGCGCACGTCTTCTTTCAAGATTCGTGTGCCCGCGCTGATGTTCAAGACGATTTGTTCTCCCAGTTTTTGGCCAGAGAATCTTTTCGTCCAAGAACATCAGCCTAGTTCCGTAAAAAAAAACGTTAATAAACCAGTGGGAGTGAGACTTCCCAATATCGGAACCACTGACCAACCCTCCACCTCTTCTTTGGCCACTAACCCAAAAAACTAATTTTCTCACTAACTCTTACCTATCAGAATACTAGGGGGCTACGTAGCAAACTCCCCAAGCTATATTCTGATAGTTCTTTCTTTGCATCCCACATTATAGCCTTCACAGAAACTTGGTTAAATCCGGAGATCTTTAGCTCCGAAGTTTTTCCAAGTAAGTACACCACTTTTAGACGGGATCGATCTCAGCGAAGAGGAGGTGGAGTCCTCATTTCGGTAGACTCTACTTTTGCTTCTGAAGAGGTGAAATCCCAAGAGTTTGGTGACATAGAATTTATTTGCGTTAAAATCACTATGTCCGTGAAAGATTTATACATTACATGTTCATATATACCTCCTATGTCTGAACCGCCCACATATTGGCAGCATTTGTCCGCTATTCGATACGTCTCTAATCTTATGACGGATCGTGACCAACTCGTAGCGGTGGGCGACTTTAATATCCCAGAATTAAAGTGGTCCAACGTCGATAACTCACCATCTTTGTCACTTATAACTTACCATGACTTCACCGCGGGCATGTTTGACATGTCCCTAGGTCAGATCAATCATGTTAGAAATTCGCTAGGTCGGCTCTTAGACTTATGTTTTGTATCTGATCCGGATGGTACCGCTCTCTCCAGAGCTTTTCCCCTTTCAGCCCCAGAGGATCCATATCACCCCACGCTGGAGGTCTCAATCGAAACCACTCCTGGTATCGATCAGATGTCTCCGAGCGTGGTAAATAAGATTCGCTGTTTCCGTAAAGCTGATTTTCAGAAACTTAATAGCCTTATCGATACATTTGACTGGTCTGATATTCTGGCGTGCACTGATCTTAATGTCACTTTAGAAAAATTTTATTTTACTTTAAATACATTTTTTGACTCATGTGTGTCTTGGAAACATCCGCCCGCTTCAACAAATCCTCCTTGGTATACAAGGTGCCTCACTAACCTAAAAAATAAAAAAAATAAGCTTTTACTTAAATATAAAAAACCTGCAGTAGTGTTGATTTCTCAAGATACCTACTAGCTCGGTCGATTTTTACCGTGCATAACGTTGCTGAATCATACCGCTGCTTTGTCTTCAGTACAAATCCATCTCTGCCCAATGCAGTATTCAGTCTGACCTTGATAACTTTCAAAAATGGTGTTTAGCTTATGATCTAATACTTTATGGATCAAAATGCAAGCATATGTCCTTTTATCGTTCTTGCCCTCTGCAAGCTACTTATTCTATTAATGGGATTGCCTTAGAAAAATTAACCCAGGTTAATGATCTCGGCATCCTATTAGACATCAAACTTAAATTTGCCGACCATATTTCCTTAATGGTTAATAAGGCTAAAGGAGTCCTTGGTTTTATCAAAAGGTGGTCAAAAGAATTTAATGACCCCTATATAACCAAAACACTATTCATTTCTTTGGTCCGTCCTATACTGGAGTACGGTTCATGTGTCTGGAGTCCCCAATATGGAGTACATCAGGACCGCATAGAATCCGTACAAAAGAATTTCCTAATTTTTTCACTTAGAGGTCTAAACTGGGATGCAAACCTTCAAATTCCATCTTATAGTAGTAGACTCTTACTCATAAACTTACCTAGCTTAACAAATCGTAGGACAATGCTCGGTGTAGTTTTTCTGCATAACCTTATTAACGGGGATGTAGATAGCCAGCATTTACTAACACGCTTAAATTTTAACATTCCTAATAGAAGGACTCGAAACTTTAGTCCTCTGTTCCTTACCCGTTGTAGTTCGACATATGCACTGCATGACCCTTTTAGGGTATTATGTTCGAACTAAAATGGTCTCTACTCTATTACATCTCTTTCCTGTCCCTCTAACTTAAAATATAGAATTTTAAATTTCCTTACTAACTCCTCTTAGCTTAATAATTAACAAATAACTTAATATATTCTAACAAAGCGTTTCTTGAGCGCCCCTCGGTCGTCTGGGCCTCTAAGCTTTATGATGAATACAGGAATGCTAGCTGATGCTCTTATTGATGCACAAGCCATTTCCAAATTCTGAAAGACCGCGAAAAAAAAAAAAAAAAAAACTTGAATACCTATTGAGTGATAGGTATCTCAGCTAGGCAATAAACAGCTTCAAGCCCTTCAAATCCCCGGGCCCAGATGGCATTGTCCCGGCTCAACTTATTAAAGCCGGTCCCAACCTGAGATCTTGGGCTAAGAAAGCTTTCTCAGCAATTTTCAGGATAGGCATCGTACCCGCAATGTGGTTGCGGACGAAAGTCGTATTTATACCCAAGGCGGGAAAACCATCCCACTGCACCCCCAAGGACTTCAGACCAATAAGCCTTTTGTCCTTCCTTCTCAAGACAATGGGGAGACTAATCAGCCTCCATATTAATCTTACTATCAACCCAGATGATATCTCGGGATCACAGCATGCGTACAGGAAGGGCCGATCCACGGAAACGGCACTCCACGAAATCACTACTTTCGTCGAAAAGGCACTTAGTGATAAGGAATACGCACTCATTGCTTTTCTAGACATAGAAGGTGCGTTCAACAACATCCTACCAAGCTCGATAATCAATGCACTGACAGGACTAGGAATAGACGATCAATCCATACGCCTTATAGAGCAGATCCTGGTAAACAGGACTGTTGAGGCGTCACTGGGAGGAGAATCTATTCATAGATACGTCAGAAGAGGCACCCCGCAAGGAGGCGTACTCTCACCCCTACTCTGGAACGTGGCGGTTAATAGCCTACTGCGATCCCTAGAAGGGGGTGGTTGCAAAGTTATCACTTACGCGGATGATGTCGCAATTGCCTTGTCTGGAAAATTTCCCCAGACTCTATGTGACCGCATGACGGACAAACTTAGGGTCCTCTCAATGTGGGCAGTTAGAAATGGACTTGGTGTGAACCCATCCAAAACAGAGCTCGTCCTCTTCACCAGGAAGTACAAAATACCAAACTTAAGGCTTCCAAAACTATTAGGAGAAACACTATCTCTTAGCGATAGCGCCAAGTACCTCGGAATTACGCTAGACAGGAAACTGGACTGGAAGTCAAACACTTTGGATAGAGCTAACAAGGCTACAATCGCGCTCTATACTTGCAGGAAAGCCATTGGCCTTAAATGGGGAATGTCCCCAAAAATAGTAAGATGGCTTTATACAGCGGTCATAAGACCCATCCTTTTCTACGGATTGGTGGTCTGGTGGCCTGCTCTCACCAACTCCACAATCAGGGAGAAGCTTAGGAAAACGCAAAGAATGGCGGAGGTCTGCATCACAGGCAGCCTACGTACCACACCGACGGATGCACTAGACTTCATACTCGACCTATTACCGGTAGAGATAATGGGGGTCAAGATAGCCACGCTATCGGCAATCTGGCTACGAGAGACGGGCACATGGAAATGGACTGACTACGGACATACCAAGTTAGATCTACACCACTGCACGCCAACGGGGTCTACAGACTACTGCGTACCTGTCGATAATCTCACCTTAAAATACAAGGTCTACATTCCAACAAGGGAGGAATGGGCCACACAAATCCCGGGACCAGCCGGTTCCCTCCATTTCTACACAGACGGTTCAAAATTGAATGGCCAGGTGGGAGGCGGTTTCCATTGCGCACAGCTGTGTTTAAATGAGTCCTTCAGACTCCCCGACCACTGTAGTGTTTTCCAGGCAGAAGTAATAGCTATCGGAGAAGCACTCAGATCCCTAGCACTGATTGGAAATCAGGACACAATCTGTATCTTCTCAGACAGTCAAGCGGCACTCAAAGCCCTTGACGGTCTTTCATCCAACTCCAGGACAGTGAATGACTGTCGCAGATCTCTTAACGAGATGGCAGAGCAGCATGACATACACCTCATATGGGTGCCCGGGCATAGGGACCACGAGGGTAATTGCGCCGCCGACGAACTAGCAAGAGCAGGTACTACCAATCCTCTCCTACCGGAGAAGGAACCAGTAGGTATCCCCTTAGCTACGTGTAGGCTAAAATGCAGGGATCACTTCGACCGCGCATCACTGAGGAAATGGAGAAATCTCCAAAACTGCTGGAACTCCCGCATGATATAGCCCATCCGATCTAGGAAGAGGTCAATGATGCTTATCGCCCTAAATAGGCAGGACTGTAGTCTGGCGATCAAGGCCATTACGGGACATTGGTTAATAGGAGCTCACGCGGCTAGACTAGCGGTGCCACATTATGACTACTGCAGGAGCTGTGGAGACGAAGAAGAGGAAGAGACAGTTGCACACCTCCTGTGTCAATGCCCTGCGCTGGGGCGCATCCGACTCAAATTCTTGGGCGCAGCAATACTTACAGACCTTGCAGACCTCGCGGAGGTCGCTCCACACAGACTCGTAGCTTTCATCCGTAAATTTGGATGGGACCGCGAGCCGTTTCATGAAGGATAGAGCACCCATGGGAACATAAGTAGTGGGAAGGGAGAGGTCCTTTTTGTAGGATCCTTGCCTGTGCGGTATCACAAGGAGCCCTAGCGGCTCAAGTGGATGGTGGTTAGAACCGGCCCCTCATCGCCGCCTCAACCTAACCTAACCTAGGATAATCTATGAAGGTTCCCTCCTATTAGCCCGTCGAAATTTTGATGGAAATTATATTCGAGGAATTCACACCAATAATTTGCAGAGGGTATTATATTATACCCTTGCAGAGGGTATTATAATTTTGGTCAAAAGTGTGCAACGCAGTGAAGGAGACATCTCCGACCCTATAAAGTATATATATTCTTGATCAGGATCACCTCCTGAGTTGATATGAGCATGTCCGTCTGTCTGTCCGTCTGTCTGTCTGTCCGTTTCTACGCGAACTAGTCTCTCAGTTTTAAATCTATCGTCTTGAAATTTTGCACACACCCTTCTTTCCTTTGCACGCAGTATATAAGTCGGAACGGCCGGGATCGGACGACTATATCCTTTACCTATATCCTATTTACCAAAGTTTTATCATTTCCGATCAATCAGTTATATGGCAGCAACTGATTGATCGGAAATGGTATAACTTTGGTGTTTTAGAGTTGGAGAGTTCAAATTTTACAGGAAAGCTATTTTTGGCAAAACATTACGACGTGCCAAATTTCATAAGGATCGGCCGACTATATCTTATAGCTGCCATATAACTGAACGATCGGAAATGACCCAACTTTCTTGTTTTTAAAGATAGAAAGCTGGAACTTGGGACAGATTATATTTTTGGTCAGTTGATCCATCCTACCGAATTTCATTAGGATCGGCCGACTATATCCTATAGCTGCCACAAAACTGAACGATCGGAAATGGTATTAGCTTGGGACATTTTTTTAGATTTTTTATTTTAGTTAATTGGTTTTATTATGATGTAATCATAAGGGTCGGCCAACTATATCCGATGTTTGCGATATATATCCGGTTTTAACTGCAAGGGTATATCAACTTCGGCTCCGCCCGAAGTTAGCTTTCCTTTCTTGTTTTTAAATCCATTAAACCTATTTGCGAATTGAGCACGGAAGTTGTTTGATTCTAATTCTTGGACCTTTGCCAAAGCATTGGCCAAATCTGGTGGATTTAATGAGAAAAGAGTTTCTGAAATATATCCATTAAGTCCGGATATAAATACTCTTAGAGCATTTCTCCTTATTGAATTGTTTGTTTCTTTGGTAATTACACTGTCCTTTCCGTATGTCATTATGGTTTTTATACCCTTGCAGAGGGTATTATAATTTTGTCCAAAAGTGTGCAACGCAGTGAAGGAGACATCTCCGACCCTATAAAGTATATATATTCTTGATCAGGATCACCTCCTGAGTTGATATGAGCATGTCCGTCTGTCCGTCTGTCTGTCTGTTTCTACGCGAACTAGTCTCTCAGTTTTAAAGCTATCGTCTTGAAACTTTGCACACACCCTTCTTTCCTTTGCACGCAGTATATAAGTGGGAACGGCCTGGATCGGCCGACTATATCCTATAGCTGCCATATAACTGATTGATCGGAAATGGTATAACTTTGATGTTTTTAGAGTTAGAGAGTTCAAATTTGACACAAGAGCTATTTTTCGCAAAATAATACGATATGCCAAATTTCATAAGGATCGGCCGACTATATTTTATATCAGAGGTATCAGAAAACCAATGTAAATATATAAATATATGTATATATATCTGTAACAAATTCGAGCGGCAACTTTTTTAAAGTTCCAAAATATATAAGGAAATTATTAAATTAACGACAATAATTTAATTAAATCTCACAATAACCCAAATTAATAACAAGTGCCTGAAAAATTGTAAACAAAAAAGGTAAACAATTCCATCAGCTGTTTTCGTGTCTTCACCCTCCCCTAAAAATCATTCCATCGTTAGAGTAGGCATGCACAAGCCTCTTGCAGAACAACAAAAACTTAAAGGCAATCGGCGTTTTAGGTGACTCCGACTGAAATATACTCTGACACTTTCTCAGTATATTGATTTTTAATGATTCGTAAAAATATATATACAGAAAACATTTTACTACTAACACTTAATCTTATTCCTAAATAAATTAAAAACGTATGCTGAAAGAATAAAAAAAATAATATAATTTCTTTCGTCATTTCATCAAATACGAATACCCGAATTTTGTTAGGGTAGCAAGCCTGAAAAGTAAGAAATATCCAAATTTTGTGCGCTGGCTTCGAAACGAAATCGCACGCACACATACACCCGTGTATGTGAATGTGTGACACGCATACATACAAAGATCAACCAAAGCGCAGGCCAACCTTCTTCATCGCGCTCCGTTTAGAGACTGAGAACCAGAAAACATTTATTTATTATTATTAACAATGAACTGTTATTGAACTGTTATTTAATGCGAGAATGAGCGTAAGATGAACGAACGATGAGCGTAAGAGAGCGTAAGAAATCCGCTCTGGGGCCTGCTGGGGCCTGTCGCAAGAAATTTTCGCGTCCATTTTCGTTGTATGAAATGGGTTGTCTATATGCTGTATGGTTAGTGGTGTTACGTAAGGTGCTTTTATCACGTGTGCGCTTTGTATTTAGCGATGTCCAATACTAATTTTTCCCTCTGTTAATGTAAAATATAGTACTGAAACACGTTATTTTAGAATTTATAGTTGTCGATATTAGGTAGCTGTAGTTTTAAGTTTTAAATCCTCGTCGCCAGTTTGGTGTTGATTGCCAACTTTCTCAGTTGGTACAAAAATGCTCTCATGACACTTGTTATTTGTTGTTTAGTTATTATACGCGGGTTTATGTTTATAGTACAATTAATAACTTAATTAATTCTTCAATTAACATCCGCGTGATCCGCATCATGCACACGTGAACGAGTTTCTGGGCCTCAGTCTGTTGGAAAGTGCAGCTCTTCCAGCCTTAAAGAATTTGGGATCATCCATTCAGATCTCCATCTGCATCATCGTGGTACTGACTCGTGGTAATGGAGGAGCTGTTTCGTTATCCCATTCAAGTTGGAGCTCCTCTCGCGGGTCTCGAGACAATATATTCGAATTCCTAATAGCTTATTTAGTCACCAGTGGAGGCAATACTTGTTCCATTGTTCCAAAGCTTTCCATTGAGCTGGATATCATTTGCTGAATGCGTTCATCTTGCATAGAGTTTTGTTCCCTAGAAATCCTATCCTGTACGGTCTCGCGTCTGGGGTTCGAGCTACCTGATCTGATTCTTTGAACCTGATCTGAACCTGATCTGTTCGCTGATTCTTTGTAGTTGGGTTGTTAGAAACCTGGGATCTAGTCTTGGAGATCTTGGAATGGCGTCGGAATGATTTGGGTTAGAATCCTGGTCAGTCTGTATGTTACTCGGCATTCTACGCTCAGAAGGAGTACATTGTCTATCTATCACCAAAGCTCGCGGACACCTTTGCCTACAATTTGTACAGGTATTGTTGCAGCCCACGATTTGAAGAATAAGAAAAAATGTGTCTATAGCACGCTTTTATGATGTTTTTAATATTTATTAAATCAAAAATTTCGAGCTCTAAAAAATCTTGTTCTCGAGATTTGATATTTTGGTTCGATATCTATCTAAATACTAAATATCGATGTTCTTGAGTAGTTGAAATATTTTTAAGTATAGTTGTAGTGTAGGCGCTAATATTCTGCCCCCCCATAAATGCCTGCAGGCGTTTATCCATTCTTCACGTCTAACACTGCTATTTTTGTTGCTGGTCGCACCATGGCTCCGTCTTCATCGTAGCCGAACGCACCTTTCCTTGGCTACGGCGATTATACATCCTTTCGGCCTGATTCCGAAAGGTTCCTGGGGCGGTTGTCATCCACAAGGATCACGACATCTCCGAATGCCAATGGTGGCCGCTTCGGGAACCACTTTGAGCGACGAGTAATTATGGAGACGTATTTCTTGACCCATCGTTTCCAGAAAAAATCATCTACCTCATTGACCTGGTGCCATCGTTGCCTGGCAACCGATTCCTTGTTTACGACTGGCTTGTATTCATCTGCAGACCCTAGCAATAAATGTTTAGGAGTGAGAGAGTTGTCATCTTTTCAGTCCAAGTATACGAATGCTAGGGGACGAGAGTTGATCACGTATTCGGCATTGGTCAGGGCGTTTCTTAGGCTTTTGTCGTTAAGTCTGTAATGAGGGGATATGCTTTTTAGTTCAATTTTAATCGAAATTTTAATCGATAATTTTAATTTAAATTTGAATCCTCCCATGTGTGGAGCGGCTGGAGGATTGAAGTTCCATTTTAACTCGTCGTACTTGACTGTTAGGTTGTGGAAGTCTACATACTTCAGCTCCTCTCTGACTACTTCATCAGTCGATTTAAAATTGGTTCCATTATCCGAATATAATTTTTTTGTGCGTTCCTCGGCGGGCCATAAAGTTTGAGAGGCACATTACGCATGAGCTTCTAAAGCAGTGGTCGGCACCCCAATACATTGATATGATTTTACCGCATTAGTGTTAGTAACGAATAGCAGAAAGTAGGCTTTGAGCATGACGTTTCACACATTTATACTGTGTGTGTGTGGCTCGGGCAGAAAAATTTCCTATGCCCCCGAGATAGGGCCGTGCCGACCTCTGTTCTAAAGCATGTGAATATAACACCCCATCTCTTTTCATTTTGTCGGCTTACATTCAAGGGAATAGGACCAAAGAAGTCCACTCCAGTATAAGTGAAGGTGTCGGGTCAAGCAGCAAGCAACTAGCTTAAATATAATAATTAATTATTAACTGATGTATGTATTGTTGGTCGCAAGCCGACTCCCTTTCGGCCGTTCGGCTTTACTAATTCGGCATCTAAAGCTAGCGAGCATCCGCTCAGCCTATACTGGAAGGTTGGCGTCACTCTCGTTCGTCTTCTTATTGCGCTCGCACCCTAAATTGGATTTTCCATATTGTACATAGATCCCAATTTCATATCAATGACCAAACATTGGTGTACCCCGACGTGATCGTTAATATATTTACATACATACACATAAACAAATTACAAAACAAAAACAAAACAACTTTGTAAACAGTGTTATGTGAACAATTTTCATACGTGGCTAATAAGATTGTTTATAATAATAAAAAAATTATAATATACAATATATTATACATACATACAGCCATAAACATAAACGTTTGTTGGCAAGCACACATACATACTTATGTTCCACAACGCAAGTGCATTCGCCCGCGCATAGCCTTCATACGGCATACGGTTCTGAGGGCACAGTGAGCAAATAAATTTTACTTCGGGTTGTTCGGAATTTAATACAATTAATCATGAACTCCAGCGGCGCCGTCACAGGAGCACGCACTCCAACCCGTAGTGCTATTTAAAGGATCCAACGAGGTCTTCAGCCTGTTTCCAAGGTGGATGATGCCATGCTACACGTGCGACAGGGTCAGATAGCCACCATGTTCAGCGACTTCAAGGCCATCCACGGAAGCTTGAGGATTTGAACATTTTGCAGATCAGCAGTGACCTTCGATGGACTGTTTCGAAGCTCGTAGCGACGATGCAGGCCAAAATTGAGCACGAGACGACCCTCGCTCTTCTCGAATTGCTGCCCACTCCACCCTTGCCAACGGAATGTCCACCATGCAGGCTGACCCAGGGTTAGGTCAAAGTTTTCAAGTGCTGCCTCCTCTGCCGCTCCCTACGTCCAGCGGTGGATACTCGGAATGGGCTGAATTTCACTCGATCTTCTCTACAATCGTTGGCAGCAATCCTCGTATTAGTAAGGTGGAAAAGCTGCAAAGGTTGCGATCTTGCCTTCGGGAGTCCGCTTTCGAAGCAGTTCGTTCCTTGGAAGTCTCCGACGAGAACTATGATGTCGCGCTGAATTTACTGGAGAAACGATTTAATAATCGTCGTTTAATATTTCAGGCACACGTGAACGAGATTCTAGGCCTCAGTCTGTTGGAAAGTGGCTCAATAGCAGCTCTTCGAGCCTTAAAGAATTTGGGTTCATCCGTTAGATCGCCAGCTGCATCATCGTCCAGGTTCTGCTTCAAAGGTTGGACCCAGCCACCCAGGCTAAGTGGGAGGAGAGCCAAAACTCCTCAGGTTCAGACGCCATTCCTACTTGGAAGTCGATGGCCGAATTTTTGGAGCAGCGATGTAGGACGCTGGAGGCTATAGACGTGGCCATGGCTGCATACGCCCCGGGCGCTCACATGGGAAGGCGTCGAGGTGCAAATAACAGCAGATCATCCTTTATTATTACTAATTCGCTTCCCTCTGCCTGTGTTTTATGCGGTGGATGAGCCCATATAATGTCTGCATGCCTCGATTTCTATCAATGCCCCCTGAGATCCGCCTGAGGCCAGGCGACTCGGTCTTTGTCGGAAGTGTCTGCAAACGGGCCATCACATGCGCGACTGCTTCGCTGCTAATTGTCGCAGTTGTGGATGGAGGCATCACAGCCTGCTGCATTTTCTGGAGCCGCTGGCATCTAGCGTCCAACCTTTGGTTGGTCCTCCCACGTCAGCCATAGCCGAGGTCGCCGAGCCTGTAGCCTCTTCGCCGTCTACTGCTAATGCACTAGTTGCTCAAGGTCGCAGCGACAATATATCGTTGCTTGCTACAGCGAACATTCTTGTTCGTAGTCGCACTGGATGTCTTGTTCAATGTCTTGTTTGTTGGATTCTGGATCGCAGGTGCACGTGGAGGTACAAATCATTCATGGCGATGTCTGGTATTGGCGATACCAATACCAATGTGGCGGTATTGGTTTATGTTCTTCTGCGGTCCCACTGCTCCGAATTCTCGGCCCTGGTTAACGCTGTCATCGCCGTGAAAATCACGGAACTGCAGCCTAGCTTCAGTTTGGATGTCTCCAGTTGGAATATTCCTGGCAATCTTTCTTTAGCTGATCCGGTGCCAGTCTGTTTTACGAGATGCTGTGTGTTGGGCAAATTAAGCTATCAGCCGGCCTGCCATTGCTGCAGAAAACCCGACTTGGATGGGTCGTGTGACGGTACATATGTCCAGAGAAGATCACTCGTTTCCACTGCTCCCAAGGATGTTCCGAAGAGCGTAACTATGCTGGATTATCTACTCCGCCGGTTTTGGGAAATCAAGGACTGCTCCGAGCCTATTGTGAAGCGGACAAAGGAGGAGCTTGATTGCGATGCGCATTTCGTGCAATATGTTGCTCGGCAAGATTCCGGCGCTTACGCTGCGAGGCTTCCGTTAAAATGCGGTTCTAAGATGCTGGGAGAATCTTACCCCCAAGCCGTTCGACGGTTTCTTTCCCTCGAAAGGAAGCTCTGTTGCCGTCCTCAATTGAAGGAGCAATATACTGCCTCCATAAAGGAGTATTTGGAGTTGGGTCACATGTCTCCAGTCCCTGCTGATGCGAGCGTCACTGGTCAATACTTTCTTCCGCACCATTGTGTTTTAAAGGAAGACAGTTCAACAACCAAGCTCAGGGTTGTTTTTGATGGATCTGCTGTCACCACTTCTGGATATTCATTGAATGACGTGTTGATGTCTGGCCCAGTTATTCAGCCAAAGTTACTGCATATTCTGTTAAGGTTCCGATGCCATCGGGTGGCCATTACTGGAGATATTTGCAAAATGTATCGTTGCGTCACGGTTTTTCCTGAGGACAGCTATCTTCAGTGTATTCTTTGGCGGTATTCCACCCAGGATGAGTTACAGCTTTTTAAGCTGGAAACTGCCACCTATGGAACGAAGCCTGCCTCATATTTAGCAGCTCGGACAATGCATCAATTGGCAGATGATGAGCCATTAATGTTTCCAAAGGGGACCGAAATTCTGCGTCGCGACTTTTATGTGGATGTTCTACTTTCAGAAGGCGACTCTATTGATGAAGCTGTTAGCATAAAGATCCGGGATCCTTGCCAAAGGCCAATTTCAGTTAAGGAAGTGGTGCTACAATGTTGCTGACGTGCTGGATAAAGTGAAGAAGATCGGGAGTCTTTCCCAAGGTTTGATGATGGTAGCAACTTCACAAAGACACTGGGTCTTGCTTGGGATCCTGCAACTGACCGCTTGCTATTTTCTTTTGAGGGGATTCAGTCAATCTTAAAGCCCACTAGGCGCATCGTTCTTTCTTCAGTCGCTGGGCTATATGACCCATTAGACCTTGTTGGTCGTGTAATTTCAAAGGCAAAGATCTTTCTCCAGAAACTGTGCCTGGAGAAGTAGTCCTGGGATGAAAGTCTTCCTCAAGCTCTTCACTGCGACTGGAATATGATTTGGAGCAGCTTTGTTAGTACGCAGCGCGCCGAATTCTCTAGATGGGCGCTAACATCGAAATCCGAGGTGGAGGTCCATGGATTCTGTGACGCCAGCATTGAGGCGTATGAGGCATGCGTTTATGTCGTGTCCAAGGGCGCAGGATTTGCAAGATATTTACTCTGCTCGAAGTCCCGAGTTGCGCCTTTAAAGACTGTAACAGTGCCGAAGCTGGAGTTATCGGGAGCCGAGTTGTTGGCTCGACTTATGTCGGAAGTAGCACAGTTGAAGGTCTACGTTGGAAAGTATTTTTGCTGGTGCGATTCTGCTGTGGCTCTGTCTCGGATTCGAGAAGAACCCTCTCGATTTAAAGTTTTCGTCCCCAATCGAGTTTCGACCATTCAGAAGCTAACTAGAGAAATGGAGTGGCGGTATGTTCCCACTTCCTTGAACCTAGCAGATATCCTGTCGCGTGGTGCTCTTCCCAATGAATTGGTTGAGAATAAGCTGTGGTCTCACGGTCCTCCGTTTCTCATTGGATCCCAAGAGGCGTGGCCAACCGCGGTCTCAACTGAGAGATCGACTCTGGAGTTACGTACAAGGGTCCTGCTTATTCAGTCTCCGTACGTGGATATAACAGCGGTTTCTAAGTATGCTAATTCGTTTCCAGCGCTGCAGAAGGTATTCGCTTACGTATACAAGTTTTCTAAATGAATTCGCCACAACGGTGTCACGGCTAGCGATATAAAATCTGGAACACAGCTGTTATTGCGACTAGTTCAGCATGTGCATTTTTGGGAGGACATAAAGGCGCTTCAAAATGGGAAAAAATCCATCCAGCGGCATCCAGTGCCCTTGCCTCATCCTCTCCCTTCTTGGAAAAATTTGGTCTGTTGCGCATTGACGGTCGGCTAAAATATTCGTCGTTGGATTTTGATAGTCAGTATCCAATTATACTTCCAAGAAGCCATCCAGTTACGCTGGCTATAATTGTTGTCCACCTGGAGCTTGTAAGGGATCTGTCCACCATTTCGTTTCTACAGGCTTTGAAGCGGTTTATATGCGCCCGCCGAAGTCCTCAACATATTTGGTCTGACAACGCAACCAACTTTGTTGGAGCCAAAAACGAGCTAAAGGAGCTGCTCCGATTATTTCTAAGCGATGAGCATCAACGGGCACTGCTGGAGTTTTGCTCTATGGAGTCCATCGAATGGCATTTTATTCCTCTTCGATCTCCGCATTTCGGTGGTCTGTGGAAAGCGGCTGTTTAAACCGCCAAGCACCAATTTTACAGAGCTGTCGGATCTGCAGTTCTTGGATTCGAGGAGCTGCGAACGCTGCTGTGCCATATTGGGGCTGTCATTAATTCACGACCCTTATTATTTCCTTCAGAAAATTTGACCTTGATGTTCTGACCCCGGCTCATTTTTTAACTGGTGGTAAGTCAGCCCGATTGAGCCCGATGTCACAAAGCTGAACTTCAACCGGTTGGACAGCTGGCAGCGTGTGTCTTTCCTGCAGCAGTCTTTCTGGTCCCGATGGAAGGAGGAGTACTTAAACCTTCTCAAGCAGCGCTCAAAATGGCGTGCCTCCAGTCCTGCCTTGGCCCCGAACGATGTGGTGCTAGTAAAGGACGAAAACCTATCTCCGATGAAATGGCCGCTTGCGAGAATAATAGAGTTAATTCCTGGTCGAGATGGAATCTTTCGAGTGGCGGTGATAAAAACCTCATCTGGAGTCACCAAGCGAGAGTCACCAGTGTCTAAGCTGTGCCTGTTACCCCTTTGGTTGGTGCTTTGGTTCGGGCTTAAAGTTTGCGAATCTCGCTGGGTGCGAATTATGCCGTTATCGTCTAGGTTCATCCCAATAAGCACGCTCGTCCCTTGGATGTTGTTGTTTTTTTGAAGAGAACCTTATTCGTCTTTGAAAGCTTCTCTTTGCGCTACTTTGTACAGCAGGTTCTTTTCTTGGATTACGATTTCCTCGGACAAGTTTGGAATTTCAGGATGGTTTCTCCTCGGCATTTCGCCTTTAGGATTTTCCCATACATGATGAGGGTCGCTGTGGCACGGTAAAGACGTTTCCAGTTTGAGAAAGATTCGATATTGGGTTTTAGATGCACTGGACTGTATACTCTGGTAGCTAAAACTATCTTTTCGGTATTATCGTTTTCCAGAGGCAGACTCTGTTATTAATTTGGCCATTGGTCTTTAAATGATTTTAGCGATTATTTTCGACAATATATCCGCGACGTTTTCATGAGTGGTAATCCAGCGCTACTAAGCAGCGCTCGTTGTTTCCATAATCTCACCAATTCGATGCATTACAAAAAAGTGGAACTTCCGATGATCCATTGTCAACCATTACAAGACGGTCTTGGAGTTTGTCCAAAGGGCTTATTTGCCAATATTCGAGTTTCAAATGAGTGGTATTTTATGAGCCAGGTGGACGCCAACCACGGCAGCTAACAGTTTCATTCGTGGTATCGATAGCTGTTTCAAGGGAGCGACTTTACTTTTGGCAATGACCAGATTTGTCGTGATGTCAGATCCTTTAATATCCCGGGGTAACAAGCCGCCCCATCCGTATCCGTGTTCGCTATCATCGACAAAGGTGTGTAGTTATCGATGTATGACGCTATCGATGTATTTAACAATGGTGAGTAATGTCGTGGAATATGCACGAGCTTAGCCTGGGAGAGTATTTTTAGCCATTTGGTCCAAATCTGTGAAGGTTCTGATAATTCGTCATCCTATCAGATCCTCAACTGCCATGTTTCTTGCAGAAAAATTCTAAGTTCGAAGTTAAGGGGTCATAAATTGGCATCAGAACCTGCAAAGCTAATCTCTTAGTGGGGCGTTGGCTCTCGGATACTGAATCTTCGCATTTTTACCCCAAACGTAATGAGATTTATAAGGGGCGCAAGATATTCCAAACGTCATTGTTCGCATTACGTACACCTTTGGACTTTAGGTTCGCTCTTCGATCCACAGGAAGCGCTGTGCATGAATGTTATTATCCTTTATTCTTATCTGGTAGAACATCTCTGGTATATCTTCACAGACTGCTATGTTGCCGACTCCGAATGCCATTAAAGCGTCAGACAAAGGATGTTTGTTGTGTTGATGTTCCGTTGAAGGAAGCGCCATGAGATTTAGCTGCGGCATCCCAAAGTAGTCAAATCTTATTTTGTTTACTCGGGTTATGAGCTATGAAACTTGGAAGGTACCAAATCTGACTCAACGGGGTAGCTTTTATCCAGGAGATTGTCAATTTGGTACCAAATTTTCCTCGTAGATCTGGCATTCTCTCAATTTTAGCTTTAAGCCAATTATGTCGCTTAGGCGCGTTTGTGTGGCTCTCAGAAAGTAAGGTGTGCCTACGTCACCCCAGGAAAGCCAATTTCATATCGTCCGTCGATTTTTACGCATGTTTCCTGCATGATTTGAAAGCTTTTTCTTCATCGTTAGACCTTTCGTTAGACCTTCCTTGGAATGATGGATTCCACGTTGAAGCTTTACCTCAAGGCCTTGTCAATTATAGTCCAGTTGCATTGACAGTGGTGCATAAAAAAGTGTTTTTTGCCGTTTCCGGATCCTTGTACTCCCCAGCCTAGCATGCACTTGGATGCGATGGGGTCTTTTCACCTTCCATCTCTTATTATCCGTGGAACGGCTAGCTTCCAATTGTCTATTCCAATTAGCACCATTCAGAATCAGGGTATGATACAATCGGTAATCGTTGCAGATAGGTGTTATTACTGGTCAACTCCTTCGTGTCCAGCGTTTGTTTTGGTAGTCCCAAATTCTTAACTGTGTGTAATTTTTTAGCCAGTAGGTTCTGTTGTTGGCTATGCTGAAGGCTCTTATGTTGAAGGAAACGGATTCGTTCTCCCTCCGTATCGGTTGATTTGTTCACTACATGCAGATTGGATTCGTACTACTTTGGATGTTTAACCTTTTGAAGAAATTTTCGTATAGGTGTTGGCTGTGTATATTTTTATCGGTACGAAACAAAAATATTGTTCTCTTCAGGATGGATTAGTTCGGTGTGAAGAGACGATTTTAGCATTTGCACGACCTGTGTGCAGCAGAGTAAGGCGTCTTGATTCACCTCCACCGATCCCTCATAGCTTAGTTGAGAAGCATCTGCAATCATGGATCTTGAATCATTTAAAGCAAAGCCTGTATTTTCGAACAATTTCTTGTTTCTCTTCGTTAGGCAGCTTTTGGAATACCTCGCATTCCGTGATAGGATGGAGTGCACTGCTGCAGACGATGCAATGGGAAACTTCTTTTTACGAAGCGTTATACGCTGGGGGATTGTATTCAGAGCTGCCGTGACGGTCAATGCTATACTGGAAATGGGTTTGTATGTTGCTGGATCTGGAGTATGTTGATGGTAAAAATAAAGTACTGTTTAACTGGTTTACTGGCTCTTTAATAGAACGGCTTATAAACTGATCCGGACGCTAAACAGTCAGCGACTGCCGGACGCTTGGTGCGCCTGACCGATTTAGGTGTCATCGACGCGTGGGGACGATCTGTATTAGCAATGGGTACCGTGACGTCACTGCCCAGTGGCATTGCCGGTAACTCGTGCTGCGATCCCGGAATGTCATCTGGGTTAAGGGTAAGATTAATGTGGAGGCTGATTAGTCTCTCCAATGTCTTCCGGACGAAGGACGACATGCCTATAGGTCTAAAGTTCTTAGGGGTTCAGTGCGGTGGTTTTTCCGCATTGAATACGATGGGTACGATGCTAATTCTGAAAATTGCTGGAAAAACTTTCATAACCCATGACCACAGATTGGATTCGGAAAAAATAATTGTGCCGGAAAAAGGCCATCTAGGCCTGGAGATTTGAAGGGCTTGAATCAACTGAAGGGCTATCGCCCAACTGAGATACTTTTTACTATTTGAGTAGGTATTTGAGTTTGCTTAGGATAGAGGGGCTGTCCCCCTGGCTCTGTTTCCTGGGTTATTTCTTCCTTAAAAAGCCCTGGGAAATGTGCATTTGTGAGAGCCTTTAAGGTTTCTCTACTGGACGTGGTCCAGCTGTTGGGAGCACCTTTTTAAGTCACTGACATCTCTTGAATGTTCGTGCAGAACTTGGTCCAAGCATTCCTCTTTGCCCTACGCAGTTCTTTTTTGTACTGCTTGAAGTCCGCTATGACCGCCTCCCAGGCTGCCTCTGTGTTTGCCTTACTAGCAAAATTAACGTTGTTAACGTTTCTCGTTGGAGGTTCCCCCAAGGATCTGTCAAAGTTTTTCTTGTTCGATTTTCTAGGATTGCGCAGTGTTAGTCGAGTGAAGTTATCGAAATTGACCACTAATTCTATGTATCGATGGTCCGAGAAGGAGTGCTTCTTTAGAATTCCACATCTAATACTCCTGCCTGCTAGAGAGTCAGAGTATAGAATAATGTCAAGTACTTCCCTTCTATTCTTGACTATGAAGGTGGGTTATATACCCCTGCTACCCACCAGAAGATTGGAGCGTAGGATAAAATCGAAATGGACTCACCCTTCTTGTTTGTGTCAGTGCTTCCCCACTGATGATGATGGGCGTTGGTATCGCAACCTATGATCAGGTCGATCTTTTGCTTCCCGCTGTCTTCCACCAGCTGTTTGAGTAGCGGGTGCGGGGGGACTGCGTCCTGGTCGTGGCCCATATACGCCGAGCATACCCTAAGAGGTCCTTTTGGGCTCTCTTAAGCTGCGGCTATGTAGTCTTCATTGCTCAAATTGGGTAGCAAAAAGAGGTTAAGGTTAACTTTTGTATCGGCTTTACAGAGCCTGTACTTCGACGCCTCCAACCCAAGAATCCTGCCTCCAAGGAGCCAGGGTTCGTGGATGGAGGCCACACCAGCTCCACTCTCGGCTAGGTGGAGAAGTAGGGAAGCTGAAGCCGCCTTACTTAGCTTTATCTGAAAGATTGTCAGTGATTCTCTAAAAAATTGTCTGTGGAATGTCTCAGTGGAGCTTTATCTGAAATATTGTCAGAGATTCTCCACCACAGTAACTTCTGCTTCCGTCTCGGAGGTCAGCAGAGAGTCCTCCTACATTCCGACGCCTCTAAGTGCCCTTGCCAAGTCACTCTCCTCTGAGGTTGGACGGCTGCAGCTGGACCTTCTTTTTCTTCGCTTGGGGCGCTCCTCCTTCTGTAGACCTCTAGCTTTCTGCACTCTGTGCGATCTTCTTGGTACAGCCTACTCCAACCTGTTTCTTCGGCTCTAGCCTCACTCCCGGTTTTGCCGTTTGAAATCCCACCTTATGATCTCGGCCTGGTCAGGGTTGACTTCTGCCGATGATTCTGCCCTTATGAGGATTAAGGCTGCTCTTCTTCTGTCTTTATAGGAGCTTTTCAGCTACGTCGAGTGAGACGCTACTGAACCATGGCTTGCCTTAGGGGCCCCACCGGTTGGTTTAGAGGTTGACCCTGGGGTCTCTCAACGCCGTTCGGTGGTCCCATGGATAGCCCGCGTTGAAAGAAGTTGCCTTGGCAACCTCCTCCGAACCGGCGCGTCCCGCCTCCAGATGTTGCCCCTCTGTAGGAAGCTTCTCCATCCCAGCAAGAACTTGGCTTTTGAGGTTCTTGGAATTTGACGGGTCATTTTAAGTCAGGAGAGTTAAAAGCATCTTAAAGCGGTTTGGAGTCAAGCTTGTACGCACAGCAAGTTATTCAGCGGAAGCTAACGCAAGTAAACGTGTGAATTAATACGAGCAGCAATAAGGGCATATATATAAAACGATCATACAAAGTAGGATTGAAACAACTGGAGTGCAGGCTTTTCGCCGTATTTTCTATGTTTTGGTCAGAATATGATTGTAGATGGACGAGATTATGAGGTAATGCGCTCTATATACTTAAAAGAAGAAGTTATGCACTTACCTTTACGCAAAGCAATGTGGCGAAGAAGCAAGCAGAAGAAGTAAGCTAGCTCGAGTATTAATCAAAGCAAAGATCAAAAAGAAGATAAGCCCGATTTATTGCGAATTAGTTAACGAAATGGAAACCCTAGGCGTCTACCATTTGAAAGGCATCAAAACATAACAGATAATAAAGCAGGTTAAAACCTAGATCACACATTTAATGTAACTGCACAAGCACCACACAGCCACCTCATTCCTTTACTTGAAACACAACGAACCTGTATGGCCGGAAACGAGTTGAAGTCCGTAAAACAAAGAGTAAAGGTTTAGATATATGTATGTATATATTATATACATAAGAAAATGCGGCGACAACTTACATTGCAGATAGGCTAAAATAAAGTAAGATGAATTTGCATTAGTATTTTTGTTGAGTTTTTTTTTGATTCTGATTTCCAATTTTGATTTTCTGATATGGGACAAAGGCATATGAAGTGAATTTTGAATTTAAAATTAAATAAAAAATAATATTAATAAAAGATAATATTATAGACGGTTATTATTTGGGTCTGTTGCTTATCGTGATGCAGGTAAAGATAGTGGCCCAAACGACAGCCCCTCAATAGCACCATATTTGCCCAATCATTAACGAGCAGTGAAGTGCACTTCAATAATTTTTAGGGCACAGTGGTGTTATTTAGGCAAGAAAGAAGAATCCTCGCCATTCCGACGTGCTTAGAACAAAGACACGCAAAAAGTGCACGCCCCCTAAATCTTCTAAACACTCTGGGTAAAGACAAGCTGTTGATCCCAGGGTAAACGCCGACAGTATTACCATTCGCAGCCAGGCTTCATTCATTAATGTGGTAAAGCGAAAGGGAGCAGCAGCGTAGGCATAGGGATGTTGTTTAAGAGTGTAGTTTTTGAGTGTCGAGTGAGAGTACACCTGTACACCCTCGCAAGTGTGATTCTTCGCCTAATCTCCAGGCTGATATATTTTGTGTGTTATAGCAGTGCCGCGATAAATAAATTCCTCGTCGCATTCAAAGCTATACTTCTTCGCAGCGAGGTGAGAATCTGGACGCCTTGATTCTCTGCTAGAGCACTCCACCAACTTTGCTTTTCCAATATTAACTGCTAGGTATGACCTTAGCGTGACATTATGCTTGGTGTGCCCAATGATCTTAGTATCATCTCAATATCAGGGAGTTGGACACAGCTGTTGGTTAATATCATGCACGTCCGATCAGCATTTTTTATAATACTCTTCATTAAAATATTTAAGAGCTTACAAGCGTTTCCTTGACAGAGTATATTGGGCGTTAAGTATATTAGGTGCGTGCCTTGCATCGATTACAACATGGTCGATCTGATTTATGGTTAGTCGATCGGGTGAGAGCCATAATGCCACATAGATGTTCAAATGTCAAAATTCAGTACTACGAAATACCATAAAATGCGCTGTTGCAAAGCCTTTTTATCTGAGCCCATTGATTAAGATGGTCTCAAGTAGGCTAAGTCGTCCGACGGTGGCACGACAGATGTGTTCTTGTCGTATATTGGCATTAAAGTATCAGAGGAGAGCTTTCATGGAATAGAAAGAAAGAGGCCATAAGGCATAAGTTCTTTCGGTTGTTGGCCAAAATTGATAACTCGGCGCCGTAGCTTTGCGTCACCAACGAAGCCACAAAAGACTCATGCCTTTTGGATGATAGCTGTAGTAGATCCTTTGCATTTCCTGGATTGCAGTAATGTCAGAGATACATTTATTGAGGGTATCTGCTAGTTGTTGAGCAGCACCCGGTCTGTACAATGTTCGTACGTTCCAGGTGCATACTCTCAAATCATTTTCCTTTTTACGCTTGCTATGGTCGTCAACGTTAGATCGGTTCCTTTCCGAGGCTTCTCTTGCTTCCTTCACTGAAATTGTGTTTTACATGGGTGGATTTCAAGTCCTACGCCAAAAACCTAGTTTGTAGAGTTAGGATTCTCGTCGCGCGCTTTATTTTGCCTCTCAACGGCTGTCGAGCGACAATCCAGGTGGAGGTAGTGCGTCGGCTTGAAGAAAGCAGTGACAGGAATCATGCTGGCATTCACCAAGTTGAATGCAATCAGACACTTTGACCTGTATGCTTTCCCCCATTCTCCCCATTGCATTCATGACTACGATTGCAAAATACATCATGTTTGAGTATCTTTATTGGTTCAACAGTTTTTTAAGCTTTTTAACATAGTTTAAGGCATTTTGAAAAAGTGTAGAACAAATGTTCTTGAAGTAACCAACATCTTCATTTTTTTTTAGTATTCGGGAAAAATAAATAGTGCAAACAGACAAACAGGACACATAAGGTTTCATTTTGAACAAGAATAACTGGTTTTTCTTGGATAACGTCTAAACAAGTAGGATGATTAAGGCCTCAATCGACGCGTATTCATAATCATAATTTTATTAGAAAAAATATTTTCTTGAGACTCCAATAGCCCCAATTTAATGAATCTAAATCATTTACGCAAATTCCAAACTGATGGCAAGACTTGTAGCAAATTTTTTGACGAAAATTTTCAAAATATACCAATACCGTTCGTTTGAAATATGACTCATTCAGATCAGACGCAGATCTGAAAATGTTTTATTCTGCGGCTTTATATAGTATATATAGTTATATAGCTTTATATAGTTATATAGCTTTATATAGTTTTCACGCGCACGCTAAGGCATGCGGTTCGCCACCATGTGCACTTACCTTGGTCCATTATCGAAAACAGAAAATGACAATGAGTATGCAGTTACTATAATATGCGATTTAACTAATTACCTCATTAAATTACCAATAACAGATAAAAGCGTAAAGACTGTAGAAATATTTTAATTTTTTGTACTAAAGGACAGTCCAATAAAGACTTTCATATTAGACAGAGGTACAGAATACAAAAACTTATTCTAGATGTACGATGTACTTCTCGTATTACAAAGATAAGAATTATGATAAGTAGATAAGTATTATAAGATAACTTATATACATTCAACAGCTCATCACCGCCAGAAATAAGGTACTACCATTGAAAGGAGTCACCAAACTTTCAATGAATATATACAATACATTTCGGTTGGCCAAAACGATTGGGACATAATGGTTGACCTACTTCACCTACTCTATTAATACTATACCATATCTTCACCGGTACATGATTATTGTCCTTACGAACATATCCATGGCAGTAACCTAAAACAATTTGATGAATTCAATAAGTCAAAAATAATAGAAATAGGTCTTACGAATATTAAATTATTAATTTAAACGAAAATGTAAAATAATTCGGCCAAAAATACTTCAAGTTTAGGTAGAGACTTGAAACTTGGCACAAAAGTGCACAATAAAAAATTTTTTTATATATATCCTAAAATAACATGTTAAAATCTGCCAGATCGGACCACTATATCATATAGCTGCCACATAAGCAAAATTGAAAATCGGCCTAAAATTACGCGTTCAGGAATTTTTAAGAGCAAAACACTTTCGAAAAACCGTTTTTTTCGAAATAAATCCAGATTTGAGGGTGTATGGAAAAATTCAAACATGGTTTTATATTATACTCGACCTAATGAACAATTCCTACTAGGTCTCTTCAAAAGTTCCTCCAACTTTTCTTTTTTTGTCGCACTGTGTAATCAGTGTAAAACGATTAGTGTTTTTGCCGGGAAACTATTTCGCCTTAAAATAATAATGACAGAAATTATAAATGAATATAACAAAAAACGACTATAATATAAATCAATTTTTTAAATTAACATGCTTACACAAAAGCACGTGCTTTTTATACCCTTGCAGAGGGTATTATTATACCCTTGCAGAGGGTATTATTATACTCTTGCAGAGGGTATTAATATACCCTTGAAGAGGGTTATTATAACCTTGCAGAGGGTATTATAATTTTGGTCAAAAGTGTGCAACGCAGTGAAGGAGACATCTCTGACCCTATAAAGTATATATATTCTTGATCAGGATCACCCTTTGAGTTGATATAAGCATGTCCGTCTGTCCGTCTGTCTGTTTTTACGCAACATAGTCTCTCAGTTTTAAAGCTATTATCTTGAAACTTTGCACACACCCTTCTTTCCTTTGCACGCAGTATATAAGTCGGAACGGCCCGGATCGCCCGACTATATTCTATAGCTGCCATATAACTGATTGATCGAAAATTGTATAACTTTGGTTTTTTTAGATCTAGAGTTCAAATTTTGTTCAAACTTTTACCAAAATAATACATGTTAAATTTCATAAGGATCGGTCGATTATACATATAGTATAGTCGACCCATATAGTGGGATATCCCAGAGGGACCAGAATATCCCAGAGAGACCTATATATTAGGTCAAAGACCTATTATTATTTAAAGACTCAAAGTCAGCCTGTATTTCCATCCACTTGCACTGCGTGGATCTATTCACCTTTTGCAACACCACCTGTACAATAATGTAGTTGACTATCTGCTGAGTTATACCCATGCCCTTATACCCCTTATAAAAATAAATAAATAAAGTAAGATTTGGGTATAAAATTTGTCTTAAAGTTCGTGAATAAGGTTTCTATGAACCACAGCTTCGTTAGTACATTTACATGATCTTAAGAGTTCAGGCGAATACTAAACCTTGTTTTAAGCAGCTCTAAGGCGATGTCGAAATTCTTGTCTGGCAGCTCCAGCGAACGGAGTTTACAAGGCCGACTCACGAAGACACGACCGCAGCCGCTGAAACTTCTCAACCCGACACTTCTTAACCCTAAAGTCCGCAACGATGTCTTCCAATTCGCCAAGTTTGACGTTTAGCATTTGTAATGCGCTTGTTTTAATTTAAAAAAAATATATATATTTGATAAAAAAAAAAATACAAAATGCCTAAAAGTAAACCCTGTAGTTAAGCTTAAAAAAAAAGAGTAAAACATAAAGCTTGGTTAAGCTTAAAGTTCCTTATCTATTGATAATCAATTATCTATCTAGAATTTATCATTTAAATTTCGGTCTAAGCGTAGTATATGCAGCGGCCAAGTTTCTTTTCTCTTGTGGCTGCTAAGATAAGCGCATCGCTCGCGGTTAAAATCAAAGTATATATTTAACCCCGGAAAAAAAAGGAAATAAGACACGTGGTGGGGAATTTCCACATAAGTTTCCCAAACCTTAAACGCCGAGGGAAGTGAGCTGCGCTCAGTGCAATAAAAGTGAATTACATTTTTTTTGTGGTGCCAATTCATAAAACCTTTGTTTTCGGCCTCACGTGTTTTTTTGTTCAATGCGACTTATTTTTTTTAGGTCGAATTGGCACCCAGTAAGAACCAATTTTTTTTTGTTCTTACATTGCGAATAAGTTTATAAGTCCCCAACTAGCCAGTTTTACCCCTAAGAAGGGCTCGCAGCGTTACACCGCGGGATCAGATGGATTAATTTAAATTGGTGTGAGAAATGAAATTTTCTTTGGATGTAAGGTGCATGTGCCAATAATTTACCATCATTAACTAAAACCCGCCAATGGCCAGCATATGCACCCCAATTATTTTCATCATCCAATGACGTCACTCATCGCCTCAAGACAGTTATGCCTGTCCAATGTTGGTTTCTGGAATTATTAATTTTATTTAGTTTTTTATTTTGGTAGTAATTTTTTTTTTTTTGGAGCTTGGAGTTCAATAATGTAAGAAGATAACGGTTCCAGTTCCCTTAATTTTGTATTTCTTATTTAATTACTTAAATACTAAAAATGAATGGTTCGGAAATATTAATCAGTTTGGTGAATATATATATACATAAATACGCAAAAATAACCTTTAAACCCCAAAATTATAGATTCATCGCTCAACCCGACAAAAGATCTTTTGGGCGTGGAAAATAAACTCGATGTAAGTGAAAAAAACCCATTATTCCAAATAAAAAATCCCTATTTTTCTTAGTGTACCAAAAGCTTTTCACGAAAGATTTTTATTTCCCTAACGGTGAAATAGAACCATGCGGTTTGCAATTAAAATACAGAACAATGGTACACTGAAAAAAATTATGGCGCGTGAATGCTAACGTTGTTGATTAAATATATATTCTCTTTTTAAATATATTCCCCAATATTAATTTACGGCCTTCCGCAATAACATAGGGAAAGAAAAATAAATTTATTTTTGATCATAAATTAATATTTAATAAAAATTAATGGAATCTGGGAATATTATTTCTATACTATATTTTTGGCTGAGTTCCACAATTAAAAACATTGCTAATGTTAATTAAAATCTTTTACTATCAATTTTGAAAATATATAAGTTACTTAAAGACATTTTAAGATATAAATTTAGGAAATAATATTAGAGAATACATGCTATGGAAGACCAGATTCTCTTAATAAACATTGTTCTTAATAGCCATATATATTACTATTTCATTATTATTAATTCAACTTATTATTTCTTATGCCGACTTATAGAGATATAAATTCTAAGTTAATTTTTTTCGATTATAGTAAAAACCGGAGTTAAAGCGGCTTAACCTAGTTCCGGTGTTTAGGCATAGATGGTAAAGTTTAAGCGTAATTGAATTGGCGGATTTCAAGCCGCAGTCATCCCTTAAAATTTCCATCATGTGCTTTTCTCCGTTGTGGTTGAGAGATAAATCAGATTTGGAATATATCTTTGTCTGATGCAGGCGCCTTTCCAACAGAATATCCTCTCTAACCTATTCCGCTGTTGTGGCTCGAAGAGTATACGGACTTGGAATATACCTTTTGTCTGATGCAGACACTTTTCCAACCGAATCCTTCATGGCCATGGCTCAATCCTTATATTCAAAGCCTTGGAAATTCTTTTGGAAGATGTCCAATGATTCGGAAGATGGACGGCCGAAGTTTTATGAGGTTAACGAGTATAAAAATAATTAGGATCTTGCAACACTTTCGTTCATGAAAAGACAAAAATACAAATTATTTCCTACCAGCCAGAAGCAGAATGTATGACTCCCAGATTTTCTTTCGAATTTTTAACTCTTGAATTCATATATTCTTATATTATTATTTTTATAAAGTCATTCTTCTGATGTTGATGACAGTATATTTCACATAGTAGGTTAGAAGTAAAATTAAATTCTAAAATTACTAGGTAACCAAATTATATTAAGGAAACCCCAAAATGGTGTTATCCCATTGCACGGATAATTTGTCTCATACGAGTGATACAGGAGAACATTGTTTTATTTGCTCCGAAATAATAGTTTACGAAGCGCAATTATTAACTACATCTTGTGGGCATATCTTTCACCGTGCGTGTTACAATTCCAAAGTAGGAAAGTCAAAAAGGTGTCCCGCCTGTAAGCAGGAACTAACCCAATCTAATTCAGCGTCTGTTGAAAACCTTAGTTCAGATCGATTATCTATTACAAGCACCCTCATGGCTTCAACATCTCAATCTCTACAGACTCGACTCCAAACAAAACGTATGGCTGCCGTACAACAGTCAGAGGTTCCTAATTTAGACTCGAACAATATGGCTCAGACCATCACCAACCAACCGCAAGAACCCACCAATACGGCTGAAACGGTACCCTCAGCTCTTGCTGAAGCAATAAAGCAGCCATGATAGAACAAACTCAGATGATAGCTTCTAGCTTAACCGATCAGACCAACAAGATAATCCAAGCACTTTCAGGTTGCCTTCGTAGTTTAGCTGGATCAGCCAATGAATCTCCATCTACTAGGCCATCGGTGGCACAATCGGGTTTGCCATTACAGAATCCACCGGAAACTAGATCAGAACCTTTCATTGGATTACCAACTCAATTGCCTCATCCAAATCATTATGAAGTACGACCCGATCGGGTAAGCCAAATAATGGCAAATTGGAAACTCAGATTCACTGGAAGGTCTTCTATGTCAATCGAAGACTATATCTATCGTGTAGAGGCTCTGAAAATCCAAACTTCAGAAAGGGATTTTAATTTAACGGCCAAATATGTCAGTAATTTGTTCGAGGGCAGCGGTAGCGAATGGCGATATCACAAAAGTGTCACAGTACTTAACAGGCCAGGTCTGTGTCAGGCCCTTCGTGGACAATTTAACGATGATAGGACCGATAGGAGTATTAAGTCAGAAATAGAACACCGCAAGCAACGTCATAATGAACTGTTTGACGATTTCTATGGTGTCACAGCGGCCCTAGCCGACAAACTTTCAACACCACTATCTGAAGCTTCCCTAGTGGAAACATTAAGATATAATTTATTACCGGAAATTCAACATGAGATATTGTACGTCCCTACAACTACTCTCAAGGAGTTAAGAACAGTGGTCCGCACAAGAGAAATGTTCGACCCAATCTTAGGCGACAAGCACCGTCATCAGATGAGGACTCAGGTCAGGATGAATATGAGCTGTCTGCGCTTGATGTTTCCTGCTGGAACTGTGCTGCTAAAGGTCACAGATATCAAGAATGTCTGGCTGATCGAAAAATATTCTGTTATGGTTGTGGGAAGGCCGTTACGTATAAACCTACATGTCGGACTTGTAACCCAAACGCTCAAAAAAACTACCAAGGGCGTGCACCACAGAAAAGTGCACGCAAACAGTTAATCAGCATTGCGACCAATACAGAGTAACACTTTCCGACGACCTCACGTCTTTAGGCCGACTACTGCAACCTAAAATAGAAAAGAAATTAATCCTTTCATCCATATTAGATAATCCTCTTGACTTACGTCCTCACGCTCAAGTGATGCTTTGTGGAAAGTCTGTAGTTGGGTTAATGGACACTGGTGCTTCAGTAAGTTGCATAGGTGGTAGGCTTGCAATCGATCTACTTCAGGAAAATATTAAATACAAGTTATTGACCTCCAAAATCAAAACTGCTGACGGAAAAAGTCAAACTATAGTCGGGAAATTTTTAGCTGAAATTACTTACAGAGGAAAGACAAAAACCCTGTATTTTTATTTAGTGCCTACGTTAGTCGAAGACTTATATCTGGGAATTGACTTTTGGACTGCCTTTGACTTACTCCCAATGCATCTGTTAACCAAAAATCTTAATCTAGCTTCCATCAGCGATCCAAGTATGAGAGAACTTTCTAAGGATCAACAGAATTCATTGCAGAATGTTATCAAATTATTCCCGTCATTTTCAAAACAGGGACTAGGACGTACATCGTTAATTTCACACTCGATCGATGTGGGAGAAGCTAAACCGATTAAGCAGCGACATTATGCCGTGTCGCCGGCAATTGAAAAACTTATGTATGACGAGCTCGATCGAATGCTCGAATTAGGAGTTATTCAAGAATCTAACAACTCTTGGTCATGTCCAGTAGTGTTAGTGAAGAAACCAGGAAAAGTAAGACTCTGCGTAGATAGTAGGAAGGTGAATTCCGTCACCGTAAAGGATGCATATCCAATGCCGATAATCGATGGTATCCTAAGTAGATTACCAAAAGCTGAATTCATTACTAGCCTCGATTTAAAGGATGCTTTTTGGCAAATACCTCTAGACCCGAAATCTCGCGATAAAACCGCTTTCTCCGATACCTTCGAACGACATCTTGAAGTCTTATCGATAGTCGCTTCCAACCTGGCTCGGGCGAATCTTACAATTAACGTTGAAAAAAGTAAATTCTGTCGGAAAGAGGTAAAGTATTTAGGACACGTGATAGGTAATGGTATTATTAGTACCGATCCTGATAAAATAGCTGCAGTAAGAGATTACCCAACACCCCGTTCGGTTGAGCAGGTTCAAAGATTCCTTGGTATGACCGGATGGTTTCATAAGTTTATTAAGGATTATTCCGCTATTACTTCCCCGTTGACAGACACCTTGAAAACCAATCGGAAGTTTGAGTGGACAAGTGAAGCCCAGGGGGCTTTTGAGTCCATAAAGGCAAGCATGTGTGCAGCCCCGGTACTGCACAGCCCCAATTTTTCTCTCCCGTTCTCACTTCATTGCGACGCAAGCCACACAGAAGTAGGTGCAGTCTTAATGCAAGTGAATAAAGATGGTGCAGAGGTGCCGATCGCTTTCATGTCAAAGAAGCTAAATCGTTGTCAACGTCAATACACCGTTACCGAGAAGGAGTGTTATGCTGCTGTGTTGGCCGTAAACAAATTTAGAGCTTATGTCGAAGGACAGGATTTTGTAATAGTAACAGATCATGCCTCCTTAAAATGGCTTATGACCCAGGCAGATCTAAGCTCGCGTCTCGCTCGTTGGTCCCTTTAGTTTCAAGGATTCCAATTCAAGATACATCATCGAAAAGGTACTCACAATGTAGTCCCAGACGCTCTCTCGCGAACCTTTACCGAAGACTTGTCAACCCTTGCTTGTGATAGCCTAATAGTTGACGTCAATTCCTCCGAATTCGATTCAACCGAATACTATTCGCTTAGGAGTAAGATCCGACTTAATAACTCTTCTCTACCGGAGATCAAAATCCAAGGTAAACATATATACCGACGCTCCGAACATGCAGAGGATACCAAAATTTCCGATGACCAATGCTGGAAACTTTGGGTTCCACGCCCACTCGTACCGAAAGCCATTAAGACTGCACATGGAGACCCATTACATGCCCACGGGGGTATAAACAAAACCATAGAAAGGCTCCGACGATATTATTTCTGGCCTAACATGGTTAACGACGTAAAAACTTTTGTCAACAGTTGCGATATTTGCAAGACCACGAAACACCCTAATCGATCGTTTAAACCTCCTATGGGAAACACTGGAATACCCCAGCGTTTCTTCCAGAAGATATTTGTTGATTTTTTAGGACCCTATCCACGAAGTAAATCGGGGAATGTAGGTATATTTGTGGTTCTCGACCATCTCACTAAGTTTCCTTTTTTGAAACCAGTCCGCAAATTTACCGCCGACTCGATTGTGCGATATTTGGAAGAAGATCCTTTTCATTGTTTTGGGGTTCCAGAATATGTATTTTCTGATAATGGAGTTCAGTTTAAATCGCAAACTTTTAATTGCTTGTTAAAAAAATATAATATCAGACATACATATACGGCATTTTATTCCCCACAGGCAAACGCATCGGAAAGAGTGAATAGATCAGTTCTTTCAGCCATAAAGGCTTACATAAACCCAAATCAGAGTAACTGGGACGAAAACCTTAGTAGCATTAACTGCGCTCTACGATCTGGAGTTCATCTGGCCATAAACATGATAGCTCAACGTAATCGGAATGAAAGGTTCTACAACACACGAACCAGGGAGGTTTCTTTTAAAGTAGGTCAAGAAATTTTCCGACGCAATTTCCAACAAAGCAATTTCGCAAAAGGGTTTAGCTCCAAGCTGGCTCCCAATTACCTTCAAGCGCGAGTGCGAAGGAAATTAGGGAAGGTATATTACGAGCTAGAAGATCTACAAGGCCGCCTGATCGTAAATTTTCATGCCAAAGATCTTAAGCCATAAGCGTAGACAACAAGCGGGAATCTTCCTTGTGTTGTTCCACCCCAAGTGAGATTTTAGTGGGGGGGAAAATGTAATGCGCTTGTTGTAATTAAAAAAAAACAAGAAAAGAAAGCTAACTTCGGGCGGAGCCGAAGTTTATATACCCTTGCAGTTAAAACCGGATATATATCGCAAACATCGGATATAGTTGGCCGATCCTTATGAGAATATGATAATATAACCCAATTTATTATAATACAAAAACCAAACCTAAAAATGTCCCAAACTTCTATCTTCAAAAACACAAAAGTTGGGTCATTTCCGATCGTTCAGTTATATGGCAGCTATAGGATATAGTCGGCCGATCCTTATGAAATTTGGCACGTCGTAATGTTTTGCCAAAAATAGCTTTCCTGTAAAATTTGAAAAAACTCTCTAACTCTAAAAACACCAAAGTTATACCATTTCCGATCAATCAGTTATATGGCAGCTATAGGATATAGTCGGCCGATCCCGGTCGTTCCGACTTATATACTGCGTGCAAAGGATAGAAGGGTGTGTGCAAAGTTTCAAGACGATAGCTTTAAAACTGAGAGACTAGTTCGCGTAGAAACAGACAGACAGACAGACGGACAGACGGACATGCTCATATCAACTCAGGAGGTGATCCTGATCAAGAATATATATACTTTATAGGGTCGGAGATGTCTCCTTCACTGCGTTGCACACTTTTGGACAAAATTATAATACCCTCTGCAAGGGTATAAAAAAAAAAACAAAATGCCTAAAAGTAAACCCCATTTAGTTAAGGTTAAAAAAAAAGGGCAAAACATAAAGCTTGGTTAAGCTTAAAGTTCCTTATCTCTTGATAATCAATTATCTATCTAGAATTTATCATTTAAATTTCGGTCTAAGCGTAGTATAAGCAGCGGCCAAGTTTCTTTTCTCTTGTGGCTGCTAAGATAAGCGCATCGCTCGCGGTTAAAATCAAAGTATATATTTAACCCCGGAAAAAAAAGGAAATAAGACACGTGGTGGGGAATTTCCACATAAGTTTCCCAAACCTTAAATGCCGAGGGAAGTGAGCTGCGCTCAGTGCATTAAAAGTGAAATACATTTTTTTTGTGCTGCCAATTCAAGGTAAATAAAACCTTTGTTTTCGGCCTCACGTGTTTTTTTGTTCAATTCGACTTATTTTTTTTAGGTCGAATTGGCACCCAGTAAGAACCAATTTGTATTGTTCTTACATTGGGAATAAGTTTATAAGTCCCCAACTAGCCAGTTTTACCCCTAAGAAGGGCTCGCAGCGTTACACCGCGGGATCAGATGGATTAATTTAAATTGGTGTGAGAAATGAAATTTTCTTTGGATGTAATGTGCATGTACCAATAATTTTCCATCATTAGCTAAAACCCGCCAATGGCCAGCATATGCACCCCAATTATTTTCATCATCCAATGACGTCACTCATCGCCCCAAGACAGTTATGGCTGTGCAATGTTGGTTTCTGGAATTATTAATTTTATTTAATTTTTTATTTTGGTAGTAATTTTTTTTTTCCCAGTTCCAGTTCCCTTAATTTTGTATTTCTTATTTAATTACTTAAATACTAAAAATGAATGGTTCGGAAATATTAATCAGTTTGGTGAATATATATATACATGAATACAAAAATAACCCTTAAACCCCAAAAATTATAGATTCATCGCTCAACCCGACAAAAGATCTTTTGGACGTGGAAAATAAACTCGATGCAAGTGAAAAGAAAAAAAAACACATTATTCCAAATTAAAAATTTTTTTTTGTGGTTATGCCGATTTTTCTAAGTGTACCAAAAGCTTTTCACGAAAGATTTTTATTTCCCTAACGGTGAAATAGAACCATGCGGTTTGCAATTAAAATACCGAACAATGGTACACTGAAAAAAATTATGGCGCGTGAATGCTAACGTTGTTGATTTTATAAAAATTTTCTTTTTTGAATATATTCCCCAATATTAATTTACGGCCTTCCGCAATAACATAAGGAAAGAAAAATGAATTTATTTTTGATCATAAATTAATTAATTAATATTTAATAAAAATTAATGGAATCTGGGAATATTATTTCTATACTATATTTTTGGCTGAGTTCCACAATTAAAAACATTGCTAATGTTAATTAAAATCTCTTACTATCAAATTTGAATTGAAAATATAAAAGTTACTCAAAGACATTTTAAGAAATAAATTTAGGAAATAATATTAGAGAATACATGCTATGGAAGACCAGATTCTCTTAATAAACATTGTTCTTAATAGCCATATATATTACTATTTCATTATTATTAATTCAACTTATTATTTCTTATGCCGACTAAAACAGATATAAATTTAATAAGTTAATTTACGATTAAGTCTAAGTTAATTTTTTTCGATTATAACCTATCTACTAAATACATTTAATTTTATACGTACTTTTAATTTCCCTTTCTTTTTGCCTTATGCAACCTTATAACTATGAATAAATTTTATAACGTTTAAAAATGAATTGCTAAATCTATTATCAGTGGGAGTCATACAGGATGAAGATGGCAGGTGAAATTAGATAGCCGATTTCTTTGGGATCATCAATGGTGATCAACTGGTGATCATGGATGGGTGGGCAACGGCTGTGGCAAAACATCCGCCCAGCTTTACGTCATCTGCTGCAACTCCGACAGCGCAGTGACAACGGCCTTAATTACTTTGAATGTCGAAAGCAATGCAAGAATCCTTTTTGTCCCACTTCCCGCTATTTCCTTCAATACGTACTAATCCCCCGCACGCGAATTTCTTTTAAATAATCGATTGATAACTGCGAGCGAGTAGCACAAGGACCCTAGAGATCCACTCCCATCTACCGACCAAAAAGCCGGAACCAGCGCGTGCAACTACACTACAATCTGCCCGTTTACATGGTTACATGTTACACATTTTTTCGGGAAAAGTCTCCCCCGCTTTTTAGACGGAGAGAACACCTTAAAGATCCTCAAAGAGGACAACAGCACTTTGGCTCAGAACGAGCTTCTTTCAGAAGAGGCGGTTCAAAAAAAACGGATTCGTTTTCGCAACAAAAGATATATTTTATTTGATTTACTTATTGATAGTTCACGACCCACTGTAAGTGCAACTGCTATAAAATGGGGCATGTATGAACAATGTAAGTTAACAATGTATGTAAGTTAATGGAAAATAATTCAATTAATTATTTATTTATGTTAGCTTACCGAGCGTTTCCGGGTAGCTTTAATTAATGTTCAGAATTCTCTTTCTTAGTAGAATATAAATTCGGTTCGATTTTGATATGAGAGTGAATTTATTAAATCAGATTCGGAGCTACCAAGAGATACCACGAAAAAGCGAGACAACGCTAGCGCATGAATGCCATTACTCTTTCCACAAATTTACGTAATCAAAGGCTTTTTCTATTCTCCTAGACAAATCATGTTTGTGTCTAATTTGTGTGAGGCCCTCTTCGTCTAAAAGATGGAACGTTGTGTTACTCTAGCTCTATTTGATCTAAGGATTATGTGTAGAAAGATAACTAATTTTGACAATCCGGTAAGTTTAAGAGATGTTATAAATTGTTATTAATGTTACCTTCTGGCTTGTTTCAGTGGCTCGTTCCGCAGTACTGAAAAAACACCATAAAAGTATATATACAAATTATTTTTTTCATTTTAGAATAAGTTGAATTGCCAATTTTAAGAAAAAGTTTCGGTTGTATTGCTGTTTTTTCTTCTTTTCCTTTAATAAAATGATTAAAAAATTTAACACAATTTATAGTAAGCATCTGTAATATTATATTAATCGCAGTAGATCCTGACGTTAAAATCAAATCAGTAAAGGTAGACTCTTTCTTGTTATTAAAATTATTACTCCGAAAATCAAAGATTTAATGAAAAATGAACAATAAACAAGTATATGATGTGACTGACCCTAGCGTCCATGTGCTTCGAACATCAGCTTTTATGCAAAATGGCCCGGTGAAACAAGTTCGAGGCCTTGAAGATCTCGACCGTTGGGTCCGTTCTCAAGCCTATTATGATACTATTGCATATATAAGCAACACTAGCATGGCCATACAGGGTCGGCGGCTAACCCGAGACTTTCCTATATCAGAGCAAATGCGCAAATTGTGTCAAATTTTTGATGGATTAGAGCACCTTCTTGTTGAACATTCTCCAAAGTCGGAGGATCTTGATGCTTCGATTTCAATCAGTCAAATTAAAAGTCGAGCCTACCGCGTCTGGATGCGACATATGTTTCAACATGTTTTTTTTAAGCTTGATGAAGCAATCAAAGCAAAGTGCAAGCATGTAAACGAGCTAGGACAATATCTTAGGCGCTCATTTGGAAATGCAACTAGTCTTGATTTCGGTCCTGGTAATGAGCTTATGTTTCTTTTCTTTTTAAGTGGTCTATTTCGGTCGGAAATATTATTAGCCAAAGACACTGTTGCAGCGGCCTTAATGCTCTTTGGTCGCTATATACACCTTGTTCGTCGTTTGGTTACAACGTATGCACTGCCTATAGCCAAAAACCCGATGACTTTTATCGATGACTATTATGTTCTGCCTTATTTATGGGGAGCTGCTCAGTTGTCATCAGAAGAATCTTTTTCTCCAATACAGTGCGAGCAGCCTAAAATTATAGAGAACTACCGTCAAGATTATATGATGATGGAACTGATTGAACACCTTCAAAAGACACGTGGCGGCCAACTTAGCCATGTTGCTTTTCAACTATGGTGCATTTTGTCAATACCCAGTTGGTCGCAGGTTTACCGAGGTCTTGAGCGTAACTATATTAGTCATGTGCTTTCTTCGTTTGAGACCGTGGAAAACGCTATATTTTGCGAGCTTATGTCCTTCGAAGCATTAATATCACCAAATCCATTGGCGCGTGCGTACTTGAGTCCATATTATAATACTTATCAGGAAAATAAAGAACCCACGAACCAAATTGAAAATCAAGCCATTGATTTGAAATCGATTTCGCCCGTTAGCCTATACCTTAGCATGGAGCCCGACAGTTTTCTTGGCTATCAAAATGCCAAGAAGCACTATAATAAAAAATCCAGTGATAGCTTAGAAAATCGGCTTTGCATGGTGAGGCAGGTCGTGGATGAAAACGATGCAAGCTCCGCTCTATTTTTTGCGGGACAAAAAAATATCCAAAATGAATCGGTTAACTCGTCGCCTAATGACCACCCGTAAAGAAATGACATCAATTCGAAGATAATTAGTATTTATAAATATATTTTTTAAATAACAATTCATGTGGGCTTACTTATATATATTGATAAGGATATTGATCCCAACTAAATTATGAACTTTATAAACTAGTAAGGAAAATATTAATGTAGTTATATCTATGTGTGATATATAATTCTATTGTATTTAATAAGAATAATGACTTATTAAAATGTTAAAAAGCAAGTTTATATGTATAAACAATAAAGAATTTTCATCTTGACAATGCAAAATAATGATTACGATATTGTAACAAACAACTAACTTTTTTCAAATTTTAAATCCATATACAATTTTATTAATGAAAATATTTTTTATGACATATTTATACCCTTGCAAAGGGTATTATAATTTTGGTCAAAAGTGTACATCGCAGTGAAGAAGACATGCGACCCCAAAAATTATACAGTTGATAACGGCATGTCCGTCTTTCTGTCTGTATGTCTGTTTCTGCGCGATTAGTCTCTCAGTTTAAAAGCTTTCAACATGAAACCTTGCACACTCCCTTCTTTCTTTGGCACGCAGTATAAGAGTCGGAACGAACGCGATCGGCCGACTATATCCTATAGCTTCCATTTAACCGATTGATTGAAAATGCTATATAGTTGGTGTTTTTATACTCGGTACACGTAGAGTACAAGGGTATGTTGTAGTCGTGTGAATGTATGTAACATAGAGAAGGAATCATCTAGGACCCCATAAAGTCTTTATCAGTATTCTTTATCAGTATCAAGATTTGAGTCGATATAGCCATGTCCGTCTGTCCGAATGAACGCGTGGATCTCAGAAACTATAAGAGATAGAGCTATAGGAGTTGGCATGGAGAATCCTACAATGCTCACACAGTTCAAGTTTGTTTCAAAAATTTTCCACGCCCCCTTCCACTTTCACCGCGAAATTCTGTAGCACAAGGACAGGAAGACTTTTGATGCCAAACTATTTTTATAGTTAATATACCTGAAAATCTGAAAAACAAATTTCATCGAAATCGGCCAATTTTCGGAGAAGAATTACCCATATATATACAATTTCCAATACAAACAGGCTATAATTTTGAACGCGTGGATTTCAAAGACTATAAGACAGGGGTGCCCAGCCCCATTGCTCTTGGTGCTTTTTTGTTGTTGGAATTGCTCTTTCATATGGGAAATGAAATTTCATATAGGTGTTACTCCCAGTATAGGCAACGGGCAATTACAAAACAATTTTTCGTGTTTTCCCTGTTCTCCTCATTCGTCTTAATTTTAATGTTTCCCCTGTTTCGTGTTTTCCCTGTTCTCCTCATTTGTCCTAATTCGAATACATTTTGTTGTTGGAGTGCCGAAAATTTTGTACTGCAAGACAATAATTTTTTTTTGTTTCTGCCAAAATGGTCGACTTGCAGTGATACATTTCTTCTTCGCAGAAAATTTTTTTTAAGTGTCTGGGATCGATTGTCGATAGTTTAGGGGACAAAGTAGCAGGGATTCTGGAGTCAACGTAGGTAGCCCAATGAAGATGGCTACCGTCCGCCGACAACGTGGCGGATGATGCGACTCGGGCGCAACGCAGCGTAGACCTGAGCGAGGAGTCACGCTGGTTAAAAAGACCGGAATTCCTGAGGAGATCAGCGGGCAGTTGGCCGGCAACTGCACCTGCCGACGAAGCGGATGCAGAAGATGAAGAGGAGATGCCGAGTGAGCTTGTGCTCTTTGGCACGAGTGACACGTTTATATCGTTAAAGAGATTCTCAAGCTACAGGCGATTGTTGAGGACTACGGCCTGGGTCCTAAGGTTCACACGTCGATGCCGTGGGCAACGAGATGAGCTTGAGAACTATGGCCTCACTGTAGCTGAGAGTGAAGCCGCTGAGGACTCGTTAGTCCGCGTAGCACAACGTGAGGCGTTCCCCGACGAGATGCAGGCCGTGGAGAATGGCCTGTATGTCGCTAAAGGAAGCGACATATGTGGACTGGCGCCATACCTAGATGGTAATAGAGGAGCGCAAGGAGGCCAGTGATCCTCTCCCACCGGTTCGGTTTCACGGAGATGATTGTGCGCGATGCCCATGTGAGAATGAAGCATCAAAACGTGGATGCTACGATGACTGAAATCTGGACCAGGTTCTGGATTACGAGGCTGCGGAGAGTGCTTCGCAGTATGATCTCGGGATGCAGCGAGTGTAAGTTGCACAGAGCACGGCCGATGCCGCCGATTATGGGACTCCTGCCAGAGGATCGTTTGGAGGCCAATGGCTGGCCGTTTAAGGCCTCGACTACTTTCGACCACTGCTAGTGACCGTTGCGCGGCACCAAGATAAACTGTGGGTGGCCTTGTTTACGTGCCTGACGACCAGGGCGATTCATTTGGAACTGGCACATGACATGTCCACAGATTCCTGCATAATTGTAATCAGGAATTTCATCTGCCGTCGTGGGCCTGTAAATAGACTGCGCAGCGACAACGGCAAGAACTTCGTTGGAGCGGACAGGGAGGCCAAGAGATTTGCGGAGATCTTGGAACCCCAGAGGATCCAGTCGGAACTGTCAAGTAAGGGCATTGAATGGATCTTTAGTTGCTCAGCGAACCCGTCAGAGGGTGGAGTCTGGGAGCGAATGGTGTAGTGCGTGAAGAGGGTACTGCGTCACACAGTGAAGAAAATGGCACCGGAGGAGCACGTACTGGAGAGTTTCCTGATAGAGGAGGAGAATATTGTTAATTCTCGTCCGCTCACCCATTTGCCAGTGAGTGCGGACCAGGAAGCCCCTCTTACGCCAAACGATCTACTCAAGGGAGAAGCTTGCCCACCGGATACCTCCAGCCTGGATGGAGGCCTCATTAAGGAAGGAGCTACGCGGAAGCAGTGGCGCGTGGCAAGAATGTTGAGGAACCGTTTCTGGAAAAGGTGGGTCTTGGAGTACCTACCCACGCTGACACGGAGAGAGAAGTGGTGCCGCAGAGGGAAGCCGATTCAACGAGGAGACATCGTCTTCGTTTGCGATCCAGCCGTTCCCCGTCGAGACTGCCGGAAAGGCGTCGTGGAGGAGGCCTTTGCTGGAACGGATGGTGAGGTCAGACGCGGCCGCGTTGGAATCATGGATGGAGATCGGACTCGCTGGATAATGCGCCCCGCTTCAAAGTTGACGGCTTTGGACTTGAGTGAAGGGGTTTTTCACAGAGGTGGGGATGTCGCGGATCGATTATCGATAGTTTAGTATTTAGTATTTAATAATAAAATTTGGTATTGTGCCCTCATGAAGAGATTGGGCACACTAGATAGATAACTATGGCGTGCTCGTGGTGAGTTTGTCGTCGAAAGCCATGGAGTGTGGAAGGTTATACTGCGGTAAGATATTTTTATTAGGATCATCCTTTTTATACCCTTGCAGAGGGTATTATAATTTTGTCCAAAAGTGTGCAACGCAGTGAAGGAGACATCTCCGACCCTATAAAGTATATATATTCTTGATCAGGATCACCTCCTGAGTTGATATGAGCATGTCCGTCTGTCCGTCTGTCTGTTCGTCTGTCTGTCTGTTTCTACGCGAACTAGTCTCTCAGTTTTGAAGCTATCGTCTTGAAACTTTGCACACACCCTTCTTTCCTTTGCACGCAGTATATAAGTCGGAACGGCCGGGATCGGTCGACTATATCCTATAGCTCCCATATAACTGATTGATCGGAAATGGTATAACTTCGATGTTTTTAGAGTTGCAGAGTTCAAATTTGACATAAGAGCAATTTTTAGGCAAAACATTACGAAATGCCTATAGCTGCCATATAACTGAACGATCGGAAATGACCCAACTTTCGCGTTTTTGAAGATAGAAAGCTGGAATTTAGTACAGATTCTATTTTTGGTTAGTTGATCCAACCTACCAAATTTCATAAGGATCGGCCGACTATATCTTATAGCTGCCATATAACTGAAAGATCGGAATTGACCCAACTTTTGTGTTTTTGAAGATAGAAAGCTGGAACTTGATACAGATTCTATTTTTGGTCAGTTCATCCAACCTACCAAATTTCATAAGGATCGGCCAACTATATCCGATGTTTGCGATATATATCCGGTTTTAACTGCAAGGGTATATCAACTTCGGCTCCGCCCGAAGTTTGCTTTCCTTTCTTGTTTTTTTATAACTTTTACTTCCAACAGAATAAAACATACATACATACACGCATATACACTTTTAGCTTGTGTAATAAAGGCGGGTCGCCCCATCGCCGCCGTATGTATATCCGCGAAGATCAAGTTAGCGTCAAAATTTTGCCACGGCCACTCCCGTTAAACTGTTCCAATGGCTAATCTAGACCTTCAAATAAAAAAACAGCTCAATCGGATAATTTTAAGAGGAGTTATAGACTTTTTAATCTGATTCCCTACTAAATCGGTAGTATGGCCGTAGGTTGGTTGTTGTTGTCTTGCCGAAGCGCAAAAGTATGCAACAAAAATTTGTTACTGAGAAATCATACCGTTAAAGTTTATGCTAGGCTACCTAAATTGTGGGTGGAAGAGATGAGTACCGGGTATAATATAGTTGGGAAACTCGAATATAGCCGTCCTTTCTTGTTAGAGTTGGAAACTTACGATTTTCTATGGATTTTGTTTTTGGCCGATCAATTTGATCGGCCGACCGATCGGAAATGTACTAACTTTCGTGTTTTTGAAGGTTTTATCTTTCTACAGGTTATAATTTTTACCAATTAATTCGTTCTACCAAATTTCAGAAAGATCGGCCGTCTATATCCTATAGCTGCCATATAATTGAACTATCGAAAATGGTATTTAGTAAAAATACCAACTTAAGCCTAAAAATTAAAAATGTTGAATAAGACAAAAAATCCATCGGTCAATTATCAAAACACAATACAAAACACCTACATAAATTTTCTAAAAATGTTTAAACGTCTAATGTATTACAGTATAAATCGCTTAACTGCCTCGAGTCGATTGCAGTGATTTTGGAGGCAGCTATCTTAAAAAGGCAGCTAACGTAATTTTTATAAACTGTCTAAAATAGAATGAATTTGATCCATTTAAATGAATTTTATATAACATTGCAAATTAAAAGAATTAAGCTTGTAGTTCTTGTATAACATTTGTTATACACATATTTATTTTTACATACTATATGTTTTATTTTTGTTGAAAAAACTCTGTAATTTTTGTTTGCACTGATGCCGATACAGATTCTTTTAAAAATGTGTCCTCTAAGGATGTAAGGCTTGGAAGAAATTCTTCGCATTTCTTTTGAATGCAAAGACGCTTTAGCAGCTTAATGGCTAAAAACCCTTCTTTAAGAGTGTGGCATTCCGGTTCTTCGTCTGCGTCGTCATCAGTTTGGTCAATTTGATCTATATCGCTACCGTCTTCGTTATTTTTGGGAACTACAGAATGCACTATTTCTTCGTCTGTTAATTGACCATGACAAACAATGTCTTGATCAATAGTAGCATATTCATCGCAACTAATATATTGTCCGCATTCCACCGCAACGCATTCATTATCATCAACGCTCTCTTCAACGTTATAGGGCAGTTTAAATCCAGCCTTTAAAGAAAATTCTTTAATTAAAAGCAGATTGATAATATTCATCGCTTACCTTTTTGAAACAATTGCGAATAGTTAATGGTTTAACATTGATCCATGCCTGGTTTGCGAAATGAAGCACATCCAGCAGCGATATTTTTTTTTAAAATTCAGTTGTTGCTATTCCAGTGTTTGCTGCAATCAACTGTTGCTTTACCAATATGCGTCTATACTCCAATTTAAACGAGTGTATTATTTCTTGGTCTAGAGGTTGCTGTAGACCCGTTTAATTGTCGGCATAAAGCAAAATTTTATATTTTCACATCCTTCGACAGTTTTGTGACTTGTGGCATTATCGACGAATAATAAAATGTTTCGGTTTTTCTTTTTCATATCGGAATCAAGTTGGCGAATTATTTCTTGCCAAAGCTCACCAGTCATCCATGATTTTTTGCTTGCGTAATATGGCAGTGGTACATTATCCATTTTGAAGCAACGTGGGGATTTCGACTTTCCTATTACGAAGACCTTTTTGTACGACCCGTCTGCATTGCATATAAACAAAAATGTAATCCTCACCTTTTGGAACTTTTGCCCAGTTAAGTGACTTCCACTGGTATAAAAGGTTGCATCAGGCATGGCCTTATAAAACAATCCAGTTTCGTCGGCATTAAATATATTGGCTGGATCGTAGTCCTTAATCAAACCGGGTAAAATGTCACTGACATATTCCTTAGCTCCTGCGGAATCGTTCGACGCAGATTCGCCGTGAATTTTGCCGTATTTTATATTGTGCCTCTTACGCCAGCGCCATAAAAAATTCACATCAGGTTCAAACTTGTCGTCGAGTCTTGCGCAAAACTCTTTAGCCTTCGCTAAAATCACATGACGGTCCAGTATTACATTGATTGACTCCTGCTGTTGAAACCATTTGTACAGTGCCTCCTCCACCAAGTCGTGTGCACCTTTTCGCTGGCGTTTACGCTTTAACTGAGACGTTGAAGCTGACTTTTGAATCTCGTCTTGATTTTTAATTATGCGGCTTATTGTTGATCTGTCACACTTGTATTTCGTGCAGAGAACACTTTTTTCAACGTTTTCGCTGACAGCCGTAATAATTTGGAGTTTTTCTTTTAAAGTTAAGCAAACCAAGCGCTTCACTTTACTCATTTTCACGATTAGTAATGATTTTTGCACACAAATGGCACGATCTTAACAAATAACACGATCAAAACAAACGAAAAACGGACATGCGCAAAGATGCACATGATTAAATCTAATAAATTTGTTGTTTCCAAATTCGAATCCTAGATAGCGCAGTTGAGTTGGATGATATTCATAGAATAAGACCATTAAATTCTGCCGAAACGAGGCACTTAAGTGCGAAAGGCAGCTAACTTGAATGCAGAAAACGTAATTAATTTCATACAAATGAGACCATAAATGCAGAAAAAATATAAATTAAGGCAGTTATCTTGACGATGCACCAAGCATCGAGGCAGCTAAGTGAATTATACTGTATTATAAAGTACTATTGAATGAATTTAGTATTTAAGTGAACCGTCAAATCGGTCAAATAAATATGAATAAAAAATTTTTTGAATGTATATTTTGGGGAAAATTATATTGTACATACATATATGTCTTGGAACATACTGCTAGCACCCACAGCTAAAAAAAAAAACAATTGGACTTATTTTGGACAGGATGTTGGAATTCCCGTTGCCGAACGTGCTCTTCACGTTGACTTCGTGTTTTTTTTATTAGAGAAACATTTTTCCAAGACTTTTATCTTTGAAATTATTTTCGTTTTCTTGCTGTTCCCAAACTTTAAGCAATTTTACAGTTGGCTTTATAGCGATGGGAGACTCATATTTTTCTTTCATTTGTAGTTACTGTAGAAGATCAACCAATAATATTTTTCTCTTCAGCTTACGTTCTCCTTTTCTGTAAAAACTTTGAAATCACATTTCGCCTCTCGTCAGGGCAGTTTTTGTACGTTACTCTTTTTCTTACGCTTATCTAAAGTGATGGGGGTTTACCTGGAGTTATACATACATATATTCAAATCCTGATCGAACGACCGAAAAAAACACGCAGGTTTTTGACTTTGCATTTTGTCTGTCGTTGTATTATTTCACATATACTTATAGACTTATTATTTGGTGTAACCATTCTTATTTTATAATCAATCTTTTTGGAAATTAATTGTTACGTATTTTTGAACACTGTCTTTTTCAGTTGTAATCTTTTTAAATTCAAATAATAAGAAATAGTAATATTAATATATTTATATATAATAAATATATATATGTGCGGGCGTGTGTGCGAGCGATTTCGTTTCGAAGCCAGCACAAAATTTTAGATTTTCGTAACGTTTTAGGCTTTTTAGGCCTAAGAAAATTGGGGTATGATGTATGGTTAGTGGTTATACACACCGTGTCACTGTCACTTTTTTTAGGTGATAGCCCGGGGACGCAAAAATGGTTGACGAGTACACAGGTAACATTCACAAAAAAATAAATTAAATTTTAGGTGGGTGCTAAATAAAATGAACACGCGAAAACGATATTCTCCGGATATACTAGGTTTAAGCCTAACTTATCTACATATTTCTGAAAGGCGTGGGTTACTCGCACAAGAGCGAATATGAGATTTCGCTTCCGCTTCCGCTCTAAGTTACCTTATACTAGATTTCAATAACTAACAAATTCAAATAAAAACCAATTAAAAATTCGAATTAACCGACAATAATAAACTAAATTTAGTAATACGGCATATCCGCCTACAACTTCGATAAAAATATTTGGTATAATGACAAAAAAGACAATGAATGCCAGAATAAGTTGTCATAGGATAACTCCGTGGTTTGATTATTTTTAGGTTTTTATTTAGATGGAGCAGCAAAGGTGCCGCTCCAACGATCCAAAATGTCTCTGTTCTTTTACAATATTTTTTAAGTCTAAGTAAGGCTAAGTCTCGTAGCTGCGCTGCTCGCAGGCGGCGGCAGAGAGACGGCTATGTACTTATGTATAAAGGAATATATTAATATACGTTGTTATGCACTCTCAAGTGGAGGCACGAGGGGTATGCAAGTTATCCAACCCCTAAATACAGGCCACTTATGGCTTTTATAAACAATATTTTCAATCTCTGCATTTGCCTTTGGCTTGATCTTGGGCTCAATTATCCAACCCATAAATCCAGGCCACTTATGGCTTTCCACTTATGAATTTTATAAACAATATTTTCAAACTCTGCATTTTCCTTCGGCTTTGTCTTTGGCTCTGAGGTCCGATCTCGGTTCCCCATAAACAAATCAAAAGTAAACATCAGCTTCCCTCCGAAGCCCAATCAATTACGCCTTCTGCGTTTCAAGTACCCACCAAATTGCATCGATCAGCTTAATCGAATTTCACAATAAGATGCGACAGTTTCATCTTAAGCCTCTAATCTAAACACATCTGATGGCCGAGGTTCTTTGGATCAGATTTAGAATTAAGCAGCAGTCCTATTTTGACCGAGACCGCGAACGGTTGACAAACATACTTAAGAAAAATCAAAAGTGTCTTGTAATTTTTGCGTTTAATAAATAAAGGTTTAACACCAAGTTGTGAAATTAAAAAATAAAATTTACATTTTTTTAATTCACCGAACTACAAACAATTTAACTGGCGCCCAACTCAAGGGGCCGCGTCACATAAAGCTCCAAAAAAATAGTTTAATGAAAAATAAGTTAAACATAAACGGAACTCGCGCGGTCAACAACTCAACATTTTTAGTGGAAAAATTAAAACATCCACCAAACGACACTACCAACATTTTTAGTGGAAAAATTAAAACATCCACCAAACGACACAACCAAGTGACAGTGATCGTTAACAATAAAGTAAATGGAAATTAATTAATGAAATAATCCATAAAGAGTGAATTAAAACAAAGGTGGACCGAAATTTTAAACCAAACAATTACAAGAACACAAAACCAAAAAAATCAACGCACAAAAAAAAAAACAAACAAGAACAACTAAAACAAATAAAACAAATAAAACGACAACCCCAACAAGAAAAACCAGGGAAGGAAGGCAGGACATTCTCAAATAAAAACGACAACTCGCTCCAACAAAAAAACCCAAGGAAGGAAGACAGGACATTCTCTATCCATTTATCAACAATCAACCACCAACCACACAGAAGGAAGACCCCAACGGGACAATATCGTGAGGAATTAATTTAAAATAATAAAACAATTAAAGATTATAATTTAAGATTATTAATTTGAGAAAAATAACATAAGATTTATATATTGCAAAAAGTAAGATTCGCGATTTAACAAAAAATATAAAGAATAATTCTGGAAAATTTGATAAATAGCTTTTGTGAATTAAATCTTACAATGGCAACCGGAGGTTCAGCACCAAATTTTTCTGCAGGCAGTGTAGCCACAGCCGGCAGTTTAACAGTAGAATTGATAAACAGATTAATAAACGCTCAATTGAATGAAGTTAGCAGGAAAGTAGAATGTTTAGAAGGAAGGCTAGCCACAGATGCAAAAACTGTGGAAGATTATAAAGTACAAACAATTGACCCAGCTATAAAATGCGATACAACACTTGAAGTGGTAAAATCCTTACCAAGTTTCACAGGGGAAACAACACAATATGTAGGTTGGAGGGAAGCTGCAGAAACTGCAATGAGTCTCTATAAAATTGAAAGTGAACAATATTTTATCGCCCTAACAATTTTACGAAATAAAATTATGGGAGCTGCCCATGATGCTCTTACCAATCATGGCACAGTTTTAAACTTTAAAGCAATCTTATCCCGATTGGACTTTATATATAGTGACAAACGACCAATACATGTTCTCGAGTCAGAACTAAGTATCCTCAGGCAAGGACGAATGACAATTACTGAGTACTATAACGAAGTCAATAAAAAAATGACCTTACTAATAAACAAAACCATAATGACATACGGAAAGGACAGTGTAATTACCAAAGAAACAAACAATTCAATAAGGGGAAATGCTCTACGAGTATTTATATCCGGACTTAATGGATCTATTTCAGAAACTCTTTTCTCATTACATCCACCTGATTTGCCCAATGCTTTGGCAAAGGTCCAAGAATTAGAATCAAACAACTTCCGTGCTCAATTCGCAAATAGGTTTAATGGATTTAAAAATGAAAGTAAATATCGGGGAAACAACTTACGATTTGATCAAATACGGCAAAATAATAATACCACAAAAATGGGAAATAATTTTAATCATAACCAAAATTACAATTGGCCACAAAAGGGAAATTTTTGGCAAAATAATAATCAAAATAATAATCATAAGCAACAAGCTATCGAGCCAATGGATGTTGATCCACCGATTCAACTCCAGAATAAATCTAATAACAATCGGCAGCCGAGCCAAAATTGGCAGTCAAATAGTAACCAGGGAAGATATAATAATTGGCAGGCAAACGATAATCAAGGTAGATATAATAATAATTATCATCAAAATAAAAATCGTTCAAATTTTTATAACTCAAATCAAAATAGAGAGCAAACTCAAGCTCAAAAAAGGGAATCAGATGGAACAGAAAGTCAGCCAGCTAATAAAGTAACCAGATTAAATAATATTAATGAAGACCATTTTTTAGACCAGACCCCTACAGAGGAATGCCTTATTTAAATAGGATAGATCGCAAAACCAAGAAGCAGCTAAAAGTTTTAATAGATACAGGAGCCACTGCTTGTTACATAAAAAGGGGAATTTTTGAAAATAAAAACGAGCTACCAATATACAAAAAGGTAACAACAGTTCATGGCTACTCAATTATTAGGTATTACCATATTATAAATATATTTGAAACAAAACAATTATTTTATGAAATCGAAGGTTTAGAATCTGATATTCTAATTGGATTCAATTTATTAAGAAAAATTGGAGCTATAATAAATATAGATAAGGGAATCTTGGAATATAATGGGAAACAGGAGAAGTTAAAATATTATGATAATGAGGAGAAAAATGAAATACGTTTAATTGAAGAAAATAATATTCTTCCGTTAAAAGAATTTATTATAAAAAAGTATTTTGATTATAATGGCAGCGAAAACACAGATTCATTATTTGTTGAAAATAGTGAGAAAAGCTTGGAAATTAAAAATCCCGAGAACGCCGACGTAGAAATATCCGTCAACAAAAATACAAATATCTTGGGAACAAAAAATCCCGAGAACGCCGACGTAGAAATATCCGTCAACAAAAATAAAAATATCTTGGGAATTAAAAATCCTGAGAACGCCGACGTAGAAATATCCGTCAATAAAAATAAAAATATCTTGGGAATTAAAAATCCTGAGAGTGCCGACGATGTAAATACCGTCAAAAATCAAATAAATAATATAGGTACCGACCAATTAGGCGGACTGAGGGAAAAGATAGTTCATTATATTGAAAAGGAGCATTCAAAGATAAATATGCAAATTCCTTTTAGAACAGACATAAAGGGGGAAATAAATCTTATCCACGACAGGCCAATATATGGGAAGCAATATCCGTATGCTCTATCTGTCAACGACTTCGTGAATAGCGAAATCAAAAGAATGTTATCAGAAAAAATAATAAGGCCTAGCAGAAGTCCTTACAATTCACCACTTCTGGTAGTCCCAAAGAAAGGAGAGAATCAAGACGGAAGCCGTAAATTAAGACTCGTCATTGATTACAAAAAATTGAATGAAAGTACTATACCTGACAGGTACCCGATGCAAGACCCATCAGTAATTCTATCAAATTTGGGAAAAGCTAGATATTTTTCAACAATAGATTTAGAGTCAGGATTTCATCAGATACTAATGAAAGAATCTGATGTCGAAAAAACAGCCTTTTCAATAAATAATGGAAAATACGAATTTTTAAGAATGCCATTCGGATTAACAAATGCACCAAGAATCTTTCAGAGAGCAATGGACGATATTCTAAGAGAACAAATAGGGAAAACATGTCATGTCTATATGGACGACATTATAATATTCTCAAACTCAATTGAACAACACTGAACAGATCTAAACAAAATTATAAATATATTATTGAGGGCAAACATGAAAATCTCTTTAGAAAAATCTAAGTTTTTCAAACGCGAAACCCGTTTTCTAGGATACATGGTATCCTATAACGTCATCAAGACAGACCCAGAGAAAATTGAAACCATTAGAAAATATCCGCTTCCAGAAAATATTCGGGAACTAAGAAGTTTCCTAGGTTTTACGGGCTATTATAGAAAATTTGTTTCAAACTACGCCAACATAGCCAAACCTCTAACAAAATATCTTGGAGGTCATAATGGCAAAATCTCAAAAAGAATGTCAACAAAAATATTGATTCAGCTGGATGAACCAGCAATTAAAGCTTTTAACGAGCTGAAAGAAAATCTCATTGCTCAAGTAGAACTAGTTCAACCGGACTATAATAAAAAATTTACCTTGACCACCGACGCTTCAGACGTCGCAATTGGTGCAGTTTTATCTCAAGAAGGAAAACCAATTACTTTTATTTCAAAAACCTTGTCTAAAACAGAACAAGCTTATGCGACTAATAAGAAGGAACTTTTAGCGATAGTATGGGCTCTTAAAAATCTAAGAAATTACTTATACGGAATTATTGGAATTGAAATTCAAACCGACCATCAAACTTTATCTTACACAATTTCGGATAAAAATCCCAATGTAGATATGAAAGGATGGTATTCTTTCATACAAAGTTTTACACCAAAAATAACATTTAAGCCCGGTACAACAAATGTAGTTGCTGACGCATTATCTCGAATTCAGATAAATAATATTACTGACAGCGATATAGAACAAACAGACCAGTCAGACTCAGATCAGAACACACAGCATTCAGCTGAAAGTAGTTTTGAAAATGTAATACAAGAGACCCGTAAACCGTTAAATCAATTTAAACAACAACTGTTATTAACAACGGGGAGGTATACAATACATGAGTCACTGAAAATTTTTGACAGGACACGACATTTAATTGAATATGACACACCAGAAAATTTAATAACTATATTAAAAGAGTATCTTCCACCTAACATTACGGTAGGAATTCATTGTACCTTAGAGGACTTATTTCAAATTCAATTACCTTTAAAAAATAATTTCACAAATACATTCCTTTTTACAAGAATCTTTCTACAAGACGTGGAAAACGAGGAAGATAAAGCTATAATAATAGAAGAAACACACAGCCGTGCTCATAGGGGGCTAGAGGAGAATTACAAACAGATCAGTAAATTATATTATTGGCCAAACTGTTTTATAAAATTAAAAGAATATATTAAAAATTGTGTGATTTGTAACGAAAATAAATATAACAGGCACCCAATAAAAATTCCAATTGGGGAAGCCCCAATTCCAAGTAAAGAAGGAGAAAATTTACACATTGATATATATTACGCGCAAGGTCTTACTTTCATAACTTGTATTGACGCTTACTCTAAATTTCTAGTAGTAAAAGAAATCCAAAATAAATTAAATATCGAAAATAAAGTAATGGAACTTCTTCAACATTATCCACAAGCAAAAGTAATAATGACCGATAATGAACCGAGCTTTACCTCGGCCCAATTTAAATCTTTCGCACAAAGGTGCAATTTAACTTTACATTACGCAGACCCGAGGCACAGCACGTCAAACGGACAGGTAGAAAGGGCACATTCTACATTAAAAGAATTAGCTCGATGCATTAAAGAAGAATTTAATTTGACTGACTTTTCCGAAATAATAATAAGAGCCGCTCAAGAATATAATCAGAGCATTCATTCTACAACGAACCAAAAACCTTTTGACGTATTATATAATAAAATAGAGCACGAGAACATTCCTGAACTTTTGAAAAATACTCAAGAGAAAATGTTGGAAACTCATAATGAAAACAGAAAAGAAAAAGAATATCATGTAGGACAGGTAGTCTATGAAAAGAAACACGGGGAAAGAAATAAACTTAAAACCAGATATAAAAAACAAATAGTTAAAGAAAATTTACCCAACAAAATAATAATCAACAATAGAAATAGAATTATTCACAAAGATAATATAAAATTCTAAGTATTTATATATTATCCTTTTTTCTTTCCTTTCCCAGAAAATGTTTTATCAGGTGCTCATACTACACCTTATTTTATTAACAAAATCAGAAATAATTGACTATACAAGTCACGAATATCTTCTATTTAAGGATAATAAAGACGTATTGACGTACGATTCATACGCAGATTTATTCCATGTAACTAACTTAAGCTTTTATAAAGAAATAATAAATTTGGAATCAGATAATATTAAAAGGGATACTAATAAAAGGTCACAATGGGAAATTAAATATGACATAAAAGTAATTGAACTAATTTTATCACAATTAATATCAACTAGATCAAAAAGAGGGATAAATGAGTTAGGCACAGTGTGGAAATGGTTAGCTGGAACTCCGGACCATGATGATTTTATTACAGTTCAGAATAAAATTAATGAATTAATTGAAAACAATAATAAGCAGTCTATTATCAATTCCCGATTATTCAAAGAAATAGAATCTCTTTCCGATGATTTTAAAAAAGTATTCATTGATCAAGATTTACCACTTCGAAAACATCGCTTGCGATTATTAACATTTGATCTGCAAAATTTAATTGACACAATCACTCTAGCAAAAATAGACGTTTTTAATACCAAAATTTTAAACAATGATGACATCTTGGAAATATTAAAACATGAACAAAGACCAATAATTATAGCTGATTTAATGGACATCTCTTCTTTTAAAATCGCATTGCATAAAGAACTTTTAATAATTTATATAAAATACCCAATAATAAAAAACAGATGTGAAATATATCACGCTAGAGCGATTTCCCAAATCGATGGAAAACTAGTATTAAGCAATCAAGTCGCAAAATGCGAAAATGTTTTTTACAAAATGTCTAATTTTAAGAACGAACTTTTTAATAATTATTGCACTCTAAGTAACAAAAAAACGTGTTTTTCCCGGTTATTAAATGGTGAGAAATCAACCTGTAAAAAAATAAGAGAAAAAAATAAAAAAATAGACATCATACAAGATGGTGCCATTCTTATAAATGGGAACAATATTGTTAACAACTCCCATTTAAACGGTTCGTTTTTAATAACATTTAATGGTACAACTAAAATTAATAATATCTCATATACCAATTTGGAAAATAAAATTCTTGAATACGTAACTACGAACCACTTTAAAAATTATGAAATATCCGATTACATATTATCAAATAACTCTGATCTTTCTTTAGATAATATAAACATTTTAAACCCTTTCGTTAAAATTAAGAATACTAAAATATCACTTACCTTTATATTATTAATTTTAATCATTATATATTTGATTATTTCACTTATTATAAAATACAAAAATGCTATATTATTTGTAACCAAAAAACATCGGCCTGAACCAGAAAAATCTTTTAACCAAGAAATTTTTTTAACAGAATTAAGAGATCATTTAAACGAATTTCATGTTGAATCGGGACGATCCATTTTAGAAGGGGGAGAGTTATCCAACCCCTAAATACAGGCCACTTATGGCTTTTATAAACAATATTTTCAATCTCTGCATTTGCCTTTGGCTTGATCTTGGGCTCAATTATCCAACCCATAAATCCAGGCCACTTATGGCTTTCCACTTATGAATTTTATAAACAAAATTTTCAAACTCTGCATTTGCCTTCGGCTTTGTCTTTGGCTCTGAGGTCCGATCTCGGTTCCCCATAAACAAATCAAAAGTAAACATCAGCTTCCCTCCGAAGCCCAATCAATTACGCCTTTTGCGTTTCAAGTACCCACCAAATTGCATCGATCAGCTTAATCGAATTTCACAATAAGATGCGACAGTTTCATCTTAAGCCTCTAATCTAAACACATCTGATGGCCGAGGTTCTTTGGATCAGATTTAGAATTAAGCAGCAGTCCTATTTTGACCGAGACCGCGAACGGTTGACAAACATACTTAAGAAAAATCAAAAGTGTCTTGTAATTTTTGCGTTTAATAAATAAAGGTTTAACACCAAGTTGTGAAATTAAAAAATAAAATTTACATTTTTTTAATTCACCGAACTACAAACAATTTAACTTGCATATGCTGACCGTTTGTTGCGATTATGCCGACACTAGCACTTTCTGTGTGCGGGCTAGGCCATAACGATCGGTTCATATTTCGGCCACTTAGGGTTTATGACCGGGACTTTGGATAATGTAAACACTGCAACAAAGTGTTACAGTGCGCACCCTTTAAGTACTCTCGGTACAATGGGTATACAATATATGTGCAAGTTATCCAACCCCTAAATACAGGCCACTTATGGCTTTTATAAACAATATTTTCAATCTCTGCATTTGCCTTTGGCTTGATCTTTGGCTCAATTATCCAACCCATAAATCCAGGCCACTTATGGCTTTCCACTTATGAATTTTATAAACAATATTTTCAAACTCTGCATTTACCTTCGGCTTTGTCTTTGGCTCTGAGGTCCGATCTCGGTTCCCCATAAACAAATCAAAATCAAAAGTAAACATCAGCTTCCCTCCCAAGCCCAATCAATTACGCCTTTTGCGTTTCAAGTACCCACCAAATTGCATCGATCAGCTTAATCGAATTTCACTATAAGATGCGACAGTTTCATCTTAAGCCTCTAATCTAAGCACAACTGATGGCCGAGGTTCTTAGGATCAGATTTAGAATTAAGAAGGCAGTTTTTTTGACCGAGACCGCGAACGATTGACAAAAAATATTTAAGAGAACTCAAAAGTGTCTTGTAATTGTTACGTTTAATAAATAAAGGTTTAACACCACGTTGTATAATTAAAAAATAAAATTTACATATTTTTAATTCACCAAACTACAAACAATTTAACTGGCGCCCAACATAAGGGGCCGCGTCACATAAAGCTCCAAAAAAATTGTTTAATGAAAAATAAGTTAAACATAAACGGAACTCGCGCGGTCAACAACTCAACATTTTTAGTGGAAAAATTAAAACATCCACCAAACGACACTATCAAGTGACAGTGATCGTTAACAACAAAGTAAATGAAAATTAATTAATGAAATAATCCATAAAGAGTGAATTAAAACAAAGGTGGACCGAAATTTTAAACCAAACAATTACAAGAACACAAAAACTAAAAAAATCAACGCACAAAAAAAACACAAACAAGAACAACAACAAAAAATAAAACGACAACTACAGCAAGAAAAACTAAGGAAGGAAGGCAGGACATTCTCAAATAAAAACGACAACTCGCTCCAACAAGAAAAACCAAGGAAGGAAGACAGGACATTCTTCATCCATTAATCAACTGTATCCAGGAAGGACGATCAACCACCAACCACACAGAAGGAAGACCCCAACGGGACAATATTGTGAGGAATAAATTTAAAATAATAAAAAAATTAAAGACTATAATTTAAGATCAGTGAATTTGAGAAAAATAATATAAGATTTATATATTGCAAAAAGTAAGATTCGCGATTTAACAAATAATATATAGAATAAATCTGGAAGATTTGATAAATAGCTTTTGTGAATTAAATCTAACAATGGCAACCGGAGGTTCAGCACCAAATTTTTCTGCAGGCAGTGTAGCCACAGCCGGCAGTTGAACTGTAGAATTGATAAACAGATTAATAAACGCTCAATTGAATGAAGTTAACAGGAAAGTAGAATGTTTAGAAGGAAGGCTAGACACAGACGCAAAAACTGTGGAAGACTATAAAGTACAAACAATTGACCCAGCCATAAAATGCGATACAACACTTGAAGTGGTAAAATCCTTACCAAATTTCACAGGGGAACCAACACAATATGTAGGTTGGAGGGAAGCTGCAGAAACTGCAATGAGTCTCTATAAAATTGAAAGTGAACAATATTTTATCGCCCTAACAATTTTACGAAATAAAATTATGGGAGCTGCCCATGATGCTCTTACCAATCATGGTACAGTTTTAAACTTTAAAGCTATCTTATCCCGATTGGACTTTATATATAGTGACAAACGACCAATACATGTTCTCGAGTCAGAACTAAGTATCCTCAGGCAAGGACGAAAGACAATTACTGAGTACTATAACAAAGTCAATAAAAAAATGACCTTACTAATAAAAACAAGAAAGCAAAGCTAACTTCGGGCGGAGCCGAAGTTGATATACCCTTGCAGCTAAAACCGGATATACATCGCAAACATCGGATATAGTTGGCCGATACTTATGATTACATCATAATAAAACCAATTAATTACAATAAAAAATCTAAAAAAAAGTCCCAAGCTTCTATCTTCAAAAATACGAAAGTTGATATTTCTACCAAAAACCATTTCCGATCGTACAGTTATATGTCAGCTATAAGATGTAGTCAACTACATGAAATTTGTAGATCGTTATGAAATTTGGTAGATCGGATTAACTGACCAAAAATAGAATGTGTACCAAGTGCCAGCTTTCTATCATCAAAAACACGAAAGTTGGGTCATTTCCGATCGTTCAGTTATATGGCAGCTATAGGATATAGTCGGCCGATCCTAATGAAATTTGGCATGTCGTAATATTTTGCCAAAAATAGCTCTCATGTCAAATTTGACTCTCTAACTCTAAAAACACCAAAGTTATACCATTTCCGATCAATCAGTTATATGGCAGCTATAGGATATAGTCGGCCGATCCGGGCCGTCCACAAAAAACATACAAAAACCATAGTAACACAACAATAGTAACGGCGACATCGAGAAAGGCAACCCATCAGCAGGAGCAGCAACGGCGGCAACAACATCAGGAGCATCAACATCAGCAACCCATCAGCAGGAGCAGCAACGGCGGCAACAACATCAGGAGCATCAACGTCAGCAACACAACATCAGCAGCAATAATTAGTCCTCGGCAAGTTTCGTTTTTATTTTTTATATACTTGAATTGTATTTTAGAACTTAATTTAATTAAAAAAAAAAAAAATTTTTAAATATGTCGACTAAGGATAAAATCCCCATTATTAAAGACCAGGTGCTCCTCACCCGGCAAATAGATGCGCTTCTCGCAAAAAATTCTTATTTAGAAGAGGACAGCGAAATATTAAAAAAATTGGAGCAAAAAGCAATTGCTAACCATAATTATTTTATTAAACTAGGTCCAGTAGACCATGATTATTTTAAAGCAAACCATTACGATAGCATGCTATCGAAATTTAAGCTCGCAAAGGAAAAAATTAGAAAATATATTGGCCAGGTGGAGCTTTTTTTTGAGGCTTGAGGGGGCAGTAAAGAACCTCGAGGAATACCTCGAGAAAACGTACATAGAAATTCAGGAAAGGAAAAATGAAACCTTTCCAATAAGGATTAAAAAATTAATAATGTTGCTAAAAAAAATAGATACAGTGTCCGATTTAATAAAATAGGGCTCAATAATAAATATATGAGCAAAATTATAGAGCTCAAAGATGATGTTGAAATACACATCGAGCTAATGGATAACAAAATCCAAGAAAAAACTGTTAACAAGGTAGAAGGTGGTAGCCCTAGAATGGACGAACTACCTAGCCTACCAAAAATTGAGGTCCCCAATTTCTCTGGAAATTCCAAAGATTGGGACCATTTTTATGAGTTATTTAAGGAGCTGGTGCATTCAAGAACGGATTTAAGTCCATCCTTGAAGCTGCTACCTTAAAAGTGCTCTAAAAGGGGAAGCACGAAATGTGGTTTCCCATTTATTGCTTGGCTCAGGCAATAATTACGATGCTGCCTGGGAATTACTCATTAAGCGATATGAGAATAATAGGAAAATATTCTCAGATCAGCTTAATCGCCTCATTGAGCTTCTAAAAATAAATTTGGACTCATATAGGCACCTTAAAAATACAATTGATTCAATCAATGAATCAATTTATATGATGCGCCTAAAAGCAATTCTGACCGAAGAATCAGATTGCATTTTTGCGCATATTATTTTAAAAAAATAAAATATTGAGGCTCTACAACAATATGAGGGCCAAGTTAAAAAATCAAGTGAGATTCAAAATTTAAAGGATGTCACAGAGTTTTTAGACCAACGGCTTAGTTCGTTGTCATCAGTGGGAAATGAGGTCCTAACAAAGAAAATAATAAAAATATTAACACAAGTGACCAAACATGCCCAATGTGCCAAATGCCCGGGCATCAATTAGTTCATTGCTACAAATTTAAAGCATTAAGTCCACAGCACAGTTTAAAGCACAGTTCAAACATCAGATGTACAAGCGAGCTAGTGTGCTCGTATTGTCAAAATAATCACCATAGCATGATTCACATAAACAAGGCAATAGTGAATACGTGCATGACCTCTGAACCACCGCTTATGTGCAAATAAAAGGTCATGATGGTGAATTTAAAAAATTCAGAGCTTTGATTGACAATGGGTCACAAAGTACTTTAATTTCTAAAAAGGCAGCTCAAAAATTAAAATTGCCTAACAAAATCTACCACACAAATAAATGGAGTATCACCATCAGGTTCCTGTGTTTCAAATCACAAATTAAAATTGACGCTCAAGAATAATAGTAAATATTCAAAAGAATTTAGCACAAACGCTATTATTATACCAAGCTTAAAGCAAACTCTTCCCACAAATAATTTAAATATTGATAAATTTGATTGGAACGGCTATTATTTAGCCGATCCCAATTTTGATAAATCTGGTCATATTGATGCAATAATTGGTGAAGATTTATATACAAAAATTATTATGCCGAAGATAGTAAAAAAAGGTTTACTTCTCGGACAAAAGACGGTTTTCGGATGGATCGTGTCAGGTCGCACAAGATCCAATCCCATTAAAAAAAAAATTATTTCAGCTTTGGTAAATTCAATCCAAGATTGGAGGAAAGAAAGAAAACAAGAAAGCAAAGCTAACTTCGGGCGGAGCCGAAGTTGATATACCCTTGCAGCTAAAACCGGATATATATCGCAAACATCGGATATAGTTGGCCGATCCTTATGAAATTTGGTAGGTTGCATCAACTAACCAACTGAATTACTAACCGATCGTTCAGTTATATGGCAGCTATAGGATATAGTCGGCCGACCCTTATGAAATTTGGCATATCGTATTATTTTGCGAAAAATAGCTCTTGTGTCAAATTTTAACTCTCTAAAAACACCAAAGTTATACCATTTCCGATCAATCAGTTATATGGCAGCTATAGGATATAGTCGGCCGATCCAGGCCGTTCCCACTTATATACTGCGTGCAAAGGAAAGAAGAAGGGTGTGTGCAAGGTTTCAAGACAATAGCTTTAAAACTGAGAGACTAGTTCGCGTAGAAACAGACAGACAGACGGACAGACAGACGGACAGACGGACATGCTCATATCAACTCAGGAGGTGATCCTGATCAAGAATATATATACTTTATAGGGTCGGAGATGTCTCCTTCACTGCGTTGCACACTTTTGGACAAAATTATAATACCCTCTGCAAGGGTATAAAAACCATAATGACATACGGAAAGGACAGTGTAATTACCAAAGAAACAAACAATTCAATAAGGAGAAATGCTCTAAGAGTATTTATATCCGGACTTAATGGATATATTTCAGAAACTCTTTTCTCATTAAATCCACCAGATTTGGCCAATGCTTTGGCAAAGGTCCAAGAATTAGAATCAAACAACTTCCGTGCTCAATTCGCGAATAGGTTTAATGGATTTAAAAACAAGAAAGGAAAGCTAACTTCGGGCGGAGCCGAAGTTGATATACCCTTGCAGTTAAAACCGGATGTATATCGCAAACATCGGATATAGTTGGCCGATCCTTATGAGAATATGGTAATATAACTCAATTTATTATAATACAAAAACCAAACCTAACAAGAAAGCAAAGCTAACTTCGGGCGGAGCCGAAGTTGATATACCCTTGCAGCTAAAACCGGATATATATCGCAAACATCGGATATAGTTGGTCGATAATTATGATTACATCATAATAAAACCAATTAATTACAATAAAAAATCTAACAAGAAAGGAAAGCTAACTTCGGGCGGAGCCGAAGTTTATATACCCTTGCAGCTAAAACCGGATATATATCGCAAACATCGGATATAGTTGGCCGATCCTTATGAAATTTGGTAGGTTGCATCAACTAACCAACTGAATTACTAACCGATCGTTCAGTTATATGGCAGCTATAGGATATAGTCGGCCGATCCTTATGAAATTTGGCATATCGTATTATTTTGCGAAAAATAGCTCTTGTGTCAAATTTTAACTCTCTAAAAACACCAAAGTTATACCATTTCCGATCAATCAGTTATATGGCAGCTATAGGATATAGTCGGCCGATCCAGGCCGTTCCCACTTATATACTGCGTGCAAAGGAAAGAAGGGTGTGTGCAAGGTTTCAAGACAATAGCTTTAAAACTGAGAGACTAGTTCGCGTAGAAACAGACAGACAGACGGACAGACAGACGGACAGACGGACATGCTCATATCAACTCAGGAGGTGATCCTGATCAAGAATATATATACTTTATAGGGTCGGAGATGTCTCCTTCACTGCGTTGCACACTTTTGGACAAAATTATAATACCCTCTGCATGGGTATAATGAAAGTAAATATCGGGGAAACAACTTACGATTTGATCAAATACGACAAAATAATAATACCACTAAAATGGGAAATTATTTTAATCATAACCAACATTACAATTGGCCACAAAAGGGAATTTTTTGGCAAAATAATAATCATAAACAACAAGCTATCGAGCCAATGGATGTTGATCCACCGATTCAACTCCAGAATAAATCTAATAACAATCGGTAGCCGAGCCAAAATTGGCAGTCAAATAGTAACCAAGGAAGATATAATAATTGGCAGACAAACGATAATCAAGGTAGATATAATAATAATTATCATCAAAATAAAAATCGTTCAAATTTCTATAACACAAATCAAAATAGAGAGCAAACTCAAGCTCAAAAAAGGGAATCAGATGGAACAGAAAGTCAGCCAGCTAATAAAGTAACCAGATTAAATAATATTAATGAAGACCATTTTTTAGACCAGACCCCTACAGAGGAATGCCTTATTTAAATAGGATAGATCGAAAAACCAAGAAGCAGCTAAAAGTTTTAATAGATACAGGAGCCACTGCTTGTTATATAAAAAGGGGAATTTTTGAAAATAAAAACGAGCTACCAATATACAAAAAGGTAACAACAGTTCATGGCTACTCAATTATTAGGTATTACAATATTATAAATATATTTGAAACAAAACAATTATTTTATGAAATCGAAGGTTTAGAGTCTGATATTCTAATTGGATTCAATTTATTAAGAAAAATTGGAGCTATAATAAATATAGATAAGGGAATCTTGGAATATAATGGGAAACAGGAGAAGTTAAAATATTATGATAATGAGGAGAAAGATGAAATACGTTTAATTAAAGAACACAATATTCTTCCGTTAAGGGGTTACGCCACCCTGACCGCGTGGAAACGGGACGGTTTTTCAGGAATTTCTTGTGACTAAACTAGTTGAGATAGAATTTTTCCACTTTTATTTCTATTTAATACAACTAATAAGCTTTATAAATTCTAAAAAAAAACTTGTTTTCAATTCAAAATGGCGGAGATATGAACATCGGGGATTATCGGTTTTTCCGGAGTGCTCCTTGATGGTGGGCATGATTCACGTGTCAATTTTCATCTCAATCAAGTAAACAAAATTTTTTTTTAAGAAGTGATAAATTTGGAACAGAGTGACGTAGCCGTTTTAGAAAAAAAAAAAATTACGCAAATGAGAGCACTTCAAAACTTGACTCAATGTTTTGGGCAAAAAATTTCGTACTAAAAATTGCATAAAAAAATTTCTATTCATTGGATCGAAAAAATCCTACGTCACTCTGTGGAAAATCTATGTAAGAAGATGTGTTTCAAATTTCAAGTCAATCGGTTGAACAGTTTTTGAGTTGTCATGCCCACCGTCTTGAAAAAAGTGGTTTCGAGAAAAACGCAAAAGAAGAAAAAGAAGTGTCTTAGGTGCCCTCCTGCCGTGCCGACTTCAAATGAACATAACTTCCATAATTATCAAGATATTGTCTTCGGGGACGTCTTAAAATACGCGTAAGAATATAGTCTTTTAAATTAAATAAAAAAAATCGATTTTTTGAAAATTTCAGGGTGGCGTGACCCCTTAAAAGAATTTATTATAAAAAGTATTTTGATGATAATGGAGCGAAAACACAGATTCATTATTTGTTGAAAATAGTGAGAAAAGCTTGGGAATTAAAAATCCCGAGAACGCTGACGTACAAATATCCGTCAACAAAAATACAAATATCTTGGGAACTAAAAATCCTGAGAGTGCCGACGCAGTAAATACCGTCAAAAATCAAATAAATAATACCTATATTATTTATATATTATATTGTATTATATTATATATATTATATATACCGACCAAATAGGCGAATTGAGGATAGTTCACTATATTGAAAATAAGCATTCAAAGATAAATATGCAAATTCCTTTTAGAACAGACATAAAGGGGGAAATAAATCTTATCCACGATAGTCCAATATACGGAAAGCAATATCCGTATGCTCTATCTGTCAACGACTTCGTGAATAGCGAAATCAAAAGAATGTTATCAGAAAAAATAATAATAAGGCCTAGCAGAAGCCCTTACAATTCACCACTTCTGGTAGTCCCAAAGAAAGGAGAGAATCAAGACGGAAGCCGTAAATTAAGACTCGTCATTGATTATAAAAAGTTAAATGAAAGTACTATTCCTGACAGGCACCCAATGCAAGACCCATCAGTAATTCTATCAAATTTGGGAAAAGCAAGATATTTTTCAACAATAGATTTAGAGTCAGGATTTCATCAGATATCAATAAAAGAATCTGATGTCGAAAAAACAGCTTTTTCAATAAATAATGGAAAATACGAATTTTTAAGAATTCCATTCGGATTAACAAATGCACCAAGAATCTTTCAGAGAGCAATGGACGATATTCTAAGAGAACAAATAGGGAAAACATGTAATGTCTATATGGAAGACATTATAATATTCTCAAACTCAATTGAACAACACTATACAGATCTAAACAAAATTATAAATATATTATTGAGGGCAAACATGAAAATCTCTTTAGAAAAATCTAAGTTTTTCAAACGCGAAACCCGTTTTCTAGGATACATGGTATCCTATAACGTCATCAAGACAGACCCAGAGAAAATTGAAACCATTAGAAAATATCCGCTTCCAGAAAATATTCGGGAACTCAGAAGTTTCCAAGATTTTACGGGCTATTATAGAAAAATTTTTTTCAAACTACGCCTACATAGCCAAACCTCTAAAAAAATATCTTGGAGGTCATAATGGCAAAATCTCAAAAAGAATGTCAACAAAAATGTTATTTCAGCTGGATGAACCAGCAATTAAAGCTTTTAACGAGCTGAAAGAAAATCTCATTGCTCAAGTAGAACTAGTTCAACCGGACTATAATAAAAAATTTACCTTGACCACCGACGCTTCAGACGTCGCAATTGGTGCAGTTTTATCTCAAGAAGGAAAACCAATTACTTTTATTTCAAAAACCTTGTCTAAAACAGAACAAGCTTATGCTACTAATAAGAAGGAACTTTTAGCGATAGTGGGCTCTTAAAAATCTAAGAAATTACTTATACGGAGTTATTGGAATGGAAATTCAAACCGACCATCAAACTTTATCTTACACAATTTCGGATAAAAATCCCAATGTAGATATGAAAGGATGGTATTCTTTCATACAAAGTTTTACACCGAAAATAACATTTAAGCCCGGTACAACAAATGTAGTTGCAGACGCATTATCTCGAATTCAGATAAATAATATTACTAACAGCGACATGGAACAAACAGACCAGTCAGACTCAGATCAGAACACACAGCATTCAGCTGAAAGTAGTTTTGAAAATGCAATACAAGAGACCCGTAAGCCGTTAAATCAATTTAAACAACAACTGTTATTAACAACGGGGAGGTATACAATACATGAGTCACTGAAAATTTTTGACAGGACACGACATTAAATTGAATATGACACACCAGAAAATTTAATAACTATATTAAGAGAGTATCTTTCACCTAACATTACGGTAGGAATTCATTGTACCTTAGAGGACTTATTTCAAATTCAATTACCTTTAAAAAATAATTTCATAAATTTCCTTTTTACAAGAATCTTTCTACAAGACGTGGAAAACGAGGAAGATAAAGCTATAATAATAGAAGAAACACACAGCCGTGCTCATAGGGGGCTAGAAGAGAATTAAAAACAGATCAGTAAATTATATTATTGGCCAAACTGTTTTAAAAAATTAAAAGAATATATTAAAAATTGTGTGACTTGTAATGAAAATAAATATAACTGGCACCCAATAAAAATTCCAATTGGGGAAACCCCAATTCCAAGTAAAGAAGGAGAAAATTTACACATTGACATATATTACGCGCAAGGTCTTACTTTCATAACTTGTATCAAAGATTATAAAGTACATAGATGGGACATCAGAGCCCAAAACGGTCAACTTTTTGCGTCGAGCTTGTTGGTGAGGGGGGAACGCACATGCATACGATTCTATTTTTATACCCTTGCAGAGGGTATTATAATTTTGGTCAAAAGTGTGCAACGCAGTGAAGGAGACATCTCCGACCCTATAAAGTATATATATTCTTGATTAGGATCACCTCCTGAGTTGATATGAGCATGTCCGTCTGTCCGTCTGTCTGTCTGTTTCTACGCGAACTAGTCTCTCAGTTTTAAAGCTAGCGACTCGAAACTTTACACACACCCTTCTTTCCTTTGCACGCAGTATATAAGTCGGAACGGCCGGATCGGCCGACTATATCCTATAGCTGCCATATAACTGATTGATCGGAAATGGTATAACTTCGGTGTTTTTAGAGTTAGAGAGTTTAAATTTTACACGAGCGCTATTTTTGGCAAAATAATACGACATGCCAAATTTCGTAAGGATCGGCCGACTATATCCTATAGCTGTCATATAACTGAACAATCGGAAATGGTTTTTGGTAGAAATACCAGAAGAATTTGGTACTTTTGAAGATAGAAGCTTGAGACTTTTTTTAGATTTTGTATTGTAATAAATTAGATTATATATTCATATTCCCAAAGGATCGGCCAACTATATCCGATGTTTGCGACATATATCCGGTTTAAACTGCAAGGGTATATAAACTTCGGCTCCGCCCGAAGTTAGCTTTCCTTTCTTGTTAGAACTCTTTCCATGTATCTGTCAACCAAAATGTGAAGCTATGTGTGTATGTGTGACTGCTCGCACGACGAAGTAAAAATGTTTTGGCTGCTAAATTTCTATTTCAATTTCAATTTCTCGTTTCTGTTTTCGATGCGCCGATGTGGTAGTTGGTAGAACAAATAGTATTTTTGATCGCCGCAGATCGAGACAGGATGGTAGCGTAATGCAGAGAGTAGTTACTCTATGTGTAATTTTTCTGTGTTCAAATCCTCTTAAGGACTTTAAGCTTTTCTTTATTTTATAATTATTATTTTTTTTTTTCTTTAATTGTAATATTTTTCTTTAATTTTACAATTGTAAAGTTGTATTATTCTTCATTATGTACAGCTAATAAAATTTCAAGGGAGTCCTTCCGGTATTTTGTCATCCGACACGTCCGTCACTTATTTTTACAACCATTGTAATAGAATGCAATTAAAAATAATAATAATAACGTAAAAATTAACAGTAAAAAAAAATAATAAAAAAATAAAAGTAAATATAAAAAGAATCATAAAACTAAAACTTTATCAAAATCGAAACAACCGCCAGCTAATGAAGTCGAACCCAGGACCCCATGAATAAGGACCACGCACTATCCATCTAGGCTACCCTCGAAGTTGATTATATGATACTTAATGTTAAAATTGGTGTTAAAGGAGGCGCTAGAAACTATACCAAAAACAGAGCTGACGAGTAAGGATAGTAGAAGATATTTCTGATCTCTTTACTCTCACATTGGTTCGGTTACAACGTTTCAAACTTTCATCGTTCCAAAGATGTTACGATCAAAAAATAGAATTATCTCTTTCCTCATCTTCCTCTTTCCTCTTTCCTCTCATCTGCCAGCCGTTTGTCGTGGAACCCGCTCTCAAATGCTTTCATTATTACAGCGGGTTCCACGACGGAAAAAATTAAAACATTTGAGAGCGGGTTCCACGACGCGGCCTGCCAAAATGCCGTAGAACCCGCACTCATAGACATTTTTACAGCGGGTTCCACTACGAACTGAGACAATTTTAAGGTGATTTTACAATTTTGTATTTATTTTTATTGGATAATAAATTTAGAAAAACACATTTAAAGAATAAAAATATAATAATAATAGATTTAAAATTAAAAAAAATGGATGTCCTGAGCCTGGTTTGAACTCGTTTTACTTTGCACACCAGCCAAGCACTCTACCACTCGGCTATTCCCCATTCATTGTCGCTCGAAAAATTTCTCAATTTAACTTGTTCGTTCCAAGTTCGTACGCGCTCGTTCCAGCGGGTTCCACTGCTGGAACCCGCCATAGAAAATTTGTCTTTGTATGAGATGTCCCATCTATGTACTGTATAATCTTTGCTTGTATTGACGCTTACTCACAATTTCTAGTAGTAAAAGAAATCCAAAATAAATTAAATATCGAAAATAAAGTAATGGAACTTCTTCAACATTTTCCACAAGCAAAAGTAATAATGACCGATAATGAACCGAAATTTACCTCGGCCCAATTTAAATCTTTCGCACAAAGGTGCAATTTAACTTTACATTACGCAGACCCGAGGCACAGCACGTCAAACGGACAAGTTGAAAGGGCACATTCTACATTAAAAGAATTAGCTCGATGCATTAAAGAAGAATTTAATTTAACTGACTTTTCCGAAATACTAATAAGAGCCGCTCAAGAATATAATCAGAGCATTCATTCTACAACGAACCAAAAACCTTTTGACGTATTATATAATAAAATAGAGCACGATAACATTCCTCAACTTTTGAAAAATACTCAAGAGAAAATGTTGGAAACACATAACGAAAACAGAAAAGAAAAAGAATATCATGTAGGACAGGTAGTCTATGAAAAAAAACACGGGGAAAGAAATAAACTTAAAACCAGATATAAAAAACAAATAGTTAAAGAAAATTTACCCAACAAAATAATAATCAACAATAGAAATATAATTATTCACAAAGATAATATAAAATTCTAAGTATTTATATATTATCCTATTTTTCTTTCCTTTCCCAGAAAATGTTTTATCAGGTGCTCATACTACACCTTATTTTATTAACAAAATCAGAAATAATTGACTATACAAGTCACGAATATCTTCTATTTAAGGAAAATAAAGACGTATTGACGTACGATTCATACGCAGATTTATTCCATGTAACTAACTTAAGCTTTTATAAAGAAATAATAAATTTGGAATCAGATAATATTAAAAGGGATACTAATAAAAGGTTACAATGGGAAATTAAATATGACATAAAAGTAATAGAACTAATTTTATCACAATTAATATCAACTAGATCAAAAAGAGGGATAAATGAGTTAAGCACCGTGTGGAAATGGTTAGCTGGAACTCCGGACCATGATGATTTTATTACAGTTCAGGATAAAATTAATGAATTAATTGAAAACAATAATAAGCAGTCTATTATCAATTCCCGATTATTCAAAGAAATAGAATCTCCTTCCGATGATTTTAAAAAAGTATTTTTTGATCAAGATCTACCATTTCAAAAACATCGCTTGCGATTATTAACATTTGATCTGCAAAATTTAATTGACACAATCACTCTAGCAAAAATAGACGTTTTTAATACCAAATTTTTAAACAATGATGACATCTTGGAAATATTAAAACATGAACAAAGACCAATAATTGTAGCTGATTTAATGGACATCTCTTCTTTTAAAATCGCATTGCATAAAGAACTTTTAATAATTTATATAAAATACCCAATAATAAAAAACAGAAAACTAATATTAAGCAATCAAGTCGCAAAATGCGAAAATGTTTTTTACGAAATGTCTAATTTGAAGAAAGCACTTTTTAATAATTATTGCACTCTAAGCAACAAAAAAAACTTGTTTTACCCGATTATTAAATGGTGAGAAATCAACCTGTAAAAAAATAAAAGAAACAAGAAAGGAAAGCTAACTTCGGGCGGAGCCGAAGTTTATATACCCTTGCAGTTAAAACCGGATATATATCGCAAACATCGGATATAGTTGGCCGATCCTTATGAATACATCATAATAAAACCAATTAACTAAAATAATAAATCTAAAAAAAGTCCCAAGCTTCTATCTTCAAAAATAAGAAAGTTGATATTTCTACCAAGTACCATTTCCGATCGTTCAGTTATATGACAGCTATAGGATATAGTCGGCCGATCCTAATGAAATTTGGCATGTCGTAATGTGTTGCCAAAAATAGCTCTCGTGTCAAATTTGAACTCTGTAACTCTAAAAACACCAAAGTTATACAATTTCCGATCAATCAGTTATATGGCAGCTATAGGATATAGTCGGCCGATCCGGGCCGTTCCGACTTATATACTGCGTGCAAAGGAAAGAAGGGTGTGTGCAAAATTTCAAGTCGATAGCTTCAAAACTGAGAGACTAGTTCGCGTAGAAACGGACAGACAGACAGACGGACAGACAGACGGACAGACAGACGGACAGACGGACAGACGGACATGCTCATATCAACTCAGGAGGTGATCCTGATCAAGAATATATATACTTTATAGGGTCGGAGATGTCTCCTTCACTGCGTTGCACACTTTTGGACAAAATTATAATACCCTCTGCAAGGGTATAAAAATAAAAAAATAGACATCATACAAGATGGTGCCATTATTATAAATGGGAACAATATTGCTTACAACTCCCATTTAAACGGTTCGTTTTTAATAACATTTAATGGTACAACTAAAATTAATAATATCAATATACCAATTTGGAAAATAAAATTCTTGAATACGTAACTACGAACCACTTCAAAAATTATGAAATATCCGATTACATATTATCAAATAACTCGGATCTTTCTTTAAATAATATAAACATTTTAAACCCTTTCATTAAAATTAAGAATACTAAAATATCACTTACCTTTATATTATTAATTTTAATCATTATTTATTTGATTCTTTCACTTATTATAAAATACAATAATGCTATATTATTTGTAGCCAAATAAACATCGGCCTGAACCAGAAAAATCTTTTAACCAAGAAAATTTATTAACAGAATTAAGAGATCATTTAAACGAATTTCATATTGAATCGGAACGATACATTTTAGAAGGGGGAGAGTTATCCAACCCCTAAATACAGGCCACTTATGGCTTTTATAAACAATATTTTCAATCTCTGCATTTGCCTTTGGCTTGATCTTTGGCTCAATTATCCAACCCATAAATCCAGGCCACTTATGGCTTTCCACTTATGAATTTTATAAACAATATTTTCAAACTCTGCATTTGCCTTCGGCTTTGTCTTTGGCTCTGAGGTCCGATCTCGGTTCCCCATAAACAAATCAAAATCAAAAGTAAACATCAGCTTCCCTCCGAAGCCCAATCAATTACGCCTTTTGCGTTTCAAGTACCCACCAAATTGCATCGATCAGCTTAATCGAATTTCACTATAAGATGCGACAGTTTCATCTTAAGCCTCTAATCTAAGCACAACTGATGGCCGAGGTTCTTAGGATCAGATTTAGAATTAAGAAGGCAGTCCCTTTTTGACCGAGACCGCGAACGATTGACAAAAAATATTTAAGAGAAATCAAAAGTGTCTTGTAATTGTTACGTTTAATAAATAAAGGTTTAACACCAAGTTGTATAATTAAAAAACAAGAAAGCAAAGCTAACTTCGGGCGGAGCCGAAGTTGATTTACCCTTGCAGCTAAAACCGGATATATATCGCAAACATCGGATATAGTTGGCTGATCCTTATGATTACATCATAATAAAACCAATTAATTACAATAAAAAATCTAAAAAAAAGTCCCAAGCTTCTATCTTCAAAAATACGAAAGTTTATATTTTTACCAAAAACCATTTCCGATCGTACAGTTATATGTCAGCTATAAGATATAGTCAACCGATCTTTATGAAATTTGATAGATCGGATTAACTGACCAAAAATAGAATGTGTACCAAGTGCCAGCTTTCTATCATCAAAAACACGAAAGTTGGGTCATTTCCGATCGTTCAGTTATATGGCAGCTATAGGATATAGTCGGCCGATCCTTATGAAATTTGGCATGTCGTAATGTTTTGCTAAAAATAGCTCTCACGTCAAATTTGAACTCTCTTACTCTAAAAACACCAAAGTTATACCATTTCCGATCAATCAGTTATATGGCAGCTTTAGGATATAGTCGGCCGATCCCGGTCGTTCCGACTTATATACTGTGTGCAAAGAAAAGAAGGGTGTGTGCAAAGTTTCAAGTCGATAGCTTTAAAACTGAGAGACTAGTTCGCGTAGAAACGGACAGACAGACAGACGGACAGACGGACAGAAGGACAGACGGACAGACGGACAGACGGACATGCTCATATCAACTCAGGAGGTGATCCTGATCAAGAATATATATACTTTATAGGGTCGGAGATGTCTCCTTCACTGCGTTGCACACTTTTGGACAAAATTATAATACCCTCTGCAAGGGTATAATAAAATTTACATTTTTTAATTCACCGAACTACAAACAATTTAACTTGCATACTACATCTCCCTCCTTTTGAAAAATAGCGTAATATAATGAAGTTATTTTTACAATAAAAACTTCTAATTAATACATCATTTTTTTATTATTATTTTTTGTTGTTGTTTTTTAATGTTATTAAAATCAAAGAAAATGAATTTATTAAAAGAATATGTGTATTTATTTATATATGTATGTGTGCCTTTGTATGTCCATACTAGAATAGCTGCATGAATAGCTAAAAAACGACATTCAAATGCACAACGTTGAAAATGAATTGAGTGAGATAGAATGCTGAGACGAAAATTAATGAATGAGTGAGTGCGACTGTGTAGGTCTCACTCGCACAACATTTGGGGGATGAAAACCGAATTGAATGAGTTAGAGTTACAGTTCGCATTCGAATTGTTTCGAATGCATTCTAGAATGTACGATATAACTATGCATATTTGCCTGTTTTTTTTAGACGCTGAAAATAAAATAATTCATAAGTGGAAGTAAGTCATGGTTTTGTTTTCAAAAATATTCATTATTAAGCTGTATATTTTATTTTACATATTTTCTTATATGAATGTAAAAATATTTTCAATATTTATTAATAAATAACTTTCCAGCACAATTTTGCCGCTTAAAAAAATTTGTAAAATAATTTAATTTGGAAAAACTTAAGAAAACTAAACAAAAAACACTAAGAAAATAATAATGACAGTTATAACCATAAGTAAAAAAAACACTTTTATCATAATTCACCTTTCGGTCATTATTAAAGAAGTATTAAAGAAGCGTTTTGCGCAACAGAAGAAAATATATGAATGCATAGAGTGTGCTAAAAACCATTCGAGACATTCGGCTGCATTCCTCATTCCAAAAGCACTCTTTTTACTTCCCACCCCAACTCACTCTGTTTCAAAGCAAGAGAATGCCCATGAGTTACAATGCTCTCTCACTCTCTCACTCCCTCTCACTCAAATCCAGTGCTGCCAACTTTTGATTAAAAAAAAAAGCTGTTTTTAACTAGAGAGAAACAAAAAAAAGCTAAAAATATTAAGAAAAAAGCGCAAAAAAAATCGCAAAAATTTTTTTTGTTTTTAATCTTCTTTAATTGTGTAATTTATAAAATATTTAACAAGTCGTCCAATTCATTGCGACTATCATTAGTTTCGCTATCATAAGATAAGTTTGTTCCGATCATGCGAAGATAATTTAATGGAATTTCGTACTCATAGCTGAATTTTCCCAGTCTTCGTAAACCATATCTGTATATTAAAATAAAAGATATAAAAATTGGATTTATCTTTTTACTTACAATAAAATATTACCTTATGCTAAGAATGCTGTTAGTCGTGCTTACGCTCATTGAGTTTCTTAGCTTGGATTTTACCAGGCTAAGCTGGCTGAATACGCGCTCAATCTCAGCGTTGGAGATTGGATTACACCATGGCAACGATAGCATTTGCACTTTTGCTTATAGTCTTTTGGCATTGTGTAAATTTGTGTAAATGGTAGTATTGGCAAAAATCGACAAGAACATATGATATGTTGCCATTTACATATATACACCACTGGTAGGTGTTACCGCGCTATTGTTATTTTTTGTATTTATTTTTTTTCTTAAATTTAGAAAAAGCGGAAAAAAGCCAACTGCGTTTTAAAAAAAATCCAGAATTCCCGCTTCCCGCAATTCCCAAATTTTTCCCGCATTTAGACTTTGAAAAAAGCCAGATTTGACGTGAAAAAAGCTGACTTGGCAGCACTGCTCAAATCGTTGTGTCTCTTGTACTCATTCATTCTATTCCATTCGAATGTATTCTATGGCTGAGGCAATAAGAATTCCTGCAGACCTCTAGTCCATACTAAGTGCAATTTATGAAATAAAGATTTTTATTCTATCCTTATGAAATGTTTGTTCCTTATGTTTATTATTTGTTATTACTTTGTTATCTCTATCCTCTATTTCCGTTTCTATATACGGACCTGTATATTTAGGATCTAACTTATGACCTGTCTCGTTTTTAGACCCTTGCAGAGGGTATTATAATTTTGTCCAAAAGTGTGCAACGCAGTGAAGAAGACATCTCCGACCCTATAAAGTATATATATTCTTGATCAGGATCACCTCCTGAGTTGATATGAGCATGTCCGTCTGTCTGTCTGTCTGTTTATATGCGAACTAGTCTCTCAGTTTTAAAGCTATCGTCTTGAAACTTTGCACACACCCTTCTTCCCTTTGCACGCAGTATATAAGTCGGAACGGCCGGGATCGGCCGACTATATCCTATAGCTGCCATATAACTGATTGATCGGAAATGGTATAACTTTGACGTTTTTAAAGTTAGAGAGTTCAAATTTAACATGAGAGCATTTTTTGGCAAAACATTACGACATGTCAAATTTTATAAGGATCGGCCGACTATATCCTATAGCTGCCATATAACTGAACCATCGGAAATGACGCAACTTTCGTGTTTTTGAAGATAGAAAGGTGGAATTTAGTACAGCTTCTATTTTTGGTCAGTTGATCCAACCTACCAACTTTGGTATTTTTGAAGATAGAAGTTTGGGACTTTTTTTAGATTTTATATTATAATAAATTCAGTCTTCGATAAGCTCTTGTCGTGTGAGGTTGTCTTTAACGAGCTCGGAAATCGTTTACTATCTACAATACGCATAGAAATTCGCCGCGAACTTCTTATCAGCCATTAAAGTTACCTCATTCATTATTAAGCGCCGCAAACTGTTGACTGGCGATGCCTTAGCATCTGCCGAAACCAAAATGACAAAAAACAAAGAAAAAAATATCCAAGGGGAAAACCCCAATCCAAATCAACATACGAATTATTATCGCCCTCTTCAAACCATAGAAGACGATAACATTGATGCTATTGAAACTGATTCAATAGATCAAGTGAATATCAAACCACCTCCCATTACCATAATTAAACAAAACCCAAATCAAGTTCATGACATCATGTCCAAGCTAAAAATTGAAAAATATTACATAAAAAATATCTCTATTGGTTATAAAATATTCCTGGAAACAATGGATCACTTCGAGCTGGCCACAGCAAAGCTTAAGGAACTTAATTGGGAGTTTTATACATACGACACTAAAACAACTAAACCATATAAAGCTGTTCTGTCTGGAATGGATAGACTCTCAGCAAAAACCGTTATGTCCATGCTTATTGAACTAGGCTTGAAATGCACAAACGTAAAAATTGTTGAAAAAAAGACCAAATATGACTATGATCTCCTACTGTACATTGTTTATTTTATAAACAAAAGCATCACAGTAAAAGAACTACGAAACAATTACATGTACATCAATCACATGAAAGTACGATGGGACTATAAAGTCAAAATTGACAACAAAATAACACAATGTTACAACTGTCAATTATTTGGTCACGGTTCAAATAATTGTTCAGTTAAAACTTCTTGTGCCCACTGTGCCGGACCTCACCCTACGGTTTCTTGTGAGAACCCAAGTAACAATAAATGTGCCAACTGTAAGGGCAATCATCCATCCACTGATAAGACCTGCCCATGCCGTTTGTCTTATCTCAATTTGATCTCCAAGCGTTCGGCGAAGCGCATAAGAAAAACCAATATTGAACCAGAAAATCCAATACGGAGTAATCGCGATTCTCTCTTAAATCCAGAACTTCGAAGTCAGCGCTCTTCAACAAATAATAATATAGGATTCTCTCAACACACCTTCGGCAGTTATAGAGATGCGCTCAAAGGCAAGGCAACTTTACCAAATGCAACTGAAACTGGCCTCTTTACGCCAGAAGAAGTAAACTCTTTATTAATAGACTTAATAAATAATCTAATAAAATAAAGGAGAACAATTCCAAGTTATATCAAATTTAGCTATTAAATATGTGTATTCAAACAAGTAACTCTCCTGATTCTTTAAATATTATGGCGTGGAACGCCCGCTCTATAAAGCATAAGCGTGTAGAATTTATTAAGTTTTTACAAGATAATAATATTCATGTAGCTACAATAAGTGAAACATGGCTTACTCAAACCGACAGATTTAACATACCAAACTATACTGTGTATAGACGAGACAGAAAAGAAAATAGAGGTGGCGGGGTTGCCATTGTCGTTAGCAATAAAATAGAACACAAGCAAATTACCAATTTAAAAACGCACCTAATTGAAAATGTGGGAATTAAAATCAAAACAGCCCCTAACAATAACAATCTAAAACTTTATGCCATATACTTTCCTGGTTACACAGCAAAATGTCTGACTGCTTCATGTAATGTAGCTGGAGACCGAAATCACTTAAAGACACAATATAGATCAGACTTACTAAAAATTTCCAAATTGCAGGGGAATTTTATAGCCTGTGGTGATTATAACTCATGTCATAGAACATGGAACTGCGACAGAGCAAATTGCTGGGGTAACATTTTAAATGAAATATCAGATTTAGGCAAATTTAACGTGCTTTTTCCCTTCCATCCAACTTATATTCCTAGATGTCATAAGGCTAGGGCATCCACAATAGATCTTTGCATTACCAAAACTCCAAATCAAGTTTCAAATCCAACAGTCTTACAGAACCTATCCTCTGATCATTTGCCTATAATCTTAAAATATTCAATAAATTTCTTACAAAATGAGAAACACCAACCGATAATTAGTAAAGCAAACTGGACTAAGTTTAAGGAATTTATCAATGACAGATTGCTAGATATAGGAATAAGTAAATATAAATCTTGTTGTTCGATCTCAGACATTGACTTCCTGGTCATCTCGTTCACAAATATTGTCAACGATGGTTTTCGTGAAGCAGTTCTCCATAAAAGACAAACATTTACAAATTACAAGATACCTCATCATATACGCGAGTTATTTAAAATTAGAAACACAATTCAAAGACAATGGATTAGGTCAAGACAGCCGATACTTAAAGCTAGATGTGATCATCTTAACTATGTTATTAAACAAAAGTTATTTGCTCATAATAACACAGAGTGGAACAGTAAACTGCAACAGATAGGAAAATGTAGTAAGCCCTTTTGGAAGATAACAAAAGCTTTAAAAAAGAGAAAACAATTTATACCCTGTCTCTGCCTTGGCGACTCAAGCTATGAGACTGGAACTGAAAAAGCAAACGTACTCGCAGACATTTTTGAACAGAAACATAAATTAACCACTTCCTTCTTAAATCCAGAAACTGTTAACCTAGTTCAATATTCTATTCAGTCAATTGCAAATTATGATATTAATACATCTGCTTAAAAAACATCCCTGTTGATGCCATTAGTTTTTTAGCACAAATCTTTAATCATTGTTTTTTCGTGGGATATTTTCCAAATGCATGGAAAACAGCCAAAATAATACCGATTGTTAAACCAGGCAAACTAGCCAGCAGACCTGATAGTTACAGACCGATTAGCTTATTATGTAGCATATCCAAAATATTTGAAAAAAATAACCAAAGCTCGAATAGTTAGTTATTTAGATACACACGAAATACTGCCTTCCATACAATACGGATTCAGGACCAAACTAAACTGCACAGTTCCTTCCGTAAAACTCACAAATTACATAAAAGAAAATATGCAAAATAAAAAATCTGTTGGACTGGTTACTTTAGATATTGAAGCGGCTTTTGACACAGTATGGCACGATGGCTTGGTGCACAAGTTAAAGAATATGGAATTGCCCACATACCTTATAAAAATTGTACATAGTTTTATAACACAAAGAAGTTTTTATATATCCTTAAATGGAGAGAAGTCCACTCAACGCTCTATACTAGCTGGGGTACCTCAGGGATCGGTGTTAGGACCAGTGTTGTTTATTATATACACGCACGACATTCCCCAGATGAAAAATTGTAAGTTATCATTATTTGCTGATGATGCAGCTATTTACACTTCCGGCGTATTATACAATGATATAAAATACATCATTCAAAATTATCTCTACAAACTAGAAGAATATTACCACAAATGGAAGATAAAAATTAATCCTAATAAGACACAAGCCATTTTTTTCACGAAAAGAAGAAAATCTTGTTATTTACCAAATGATTGTCTAGAACTATGCAACACACCAATTGAGTGGGTTAACAATATTCGCTATTTAGGAATACATTTTGATAAAAAACTCACTTTTAGTACACATGTTGGGGTCACAATAGATAAAATTAACCAAACAATACGAATATTATACCCTATAATCAATAGAAAATCTAAATTATCAATTGAAAACAAGTTAATCATTTTTAAGGTAATATTCAGGCCAGCCTTGATGTATGGACACTCCATTTGGGGAAAATGTGCACAAACACATATTAAAAAAATACAAACGTGCCAAAATAAACTTCTAAAACTATTACTTAATCTACCATATTACACAAGCACTAAATACGTGCATGAAATGTCTGGAGTCCAAACGGTACAACAATATATTTCACAATAAACTCTCTTAGTCAGTAAAAGTAGTATAATTAGTAAATAAGTGTCAGATCAAGGTTTTTAATCCAATTTTTTCTTGAAATAATTATATGTTATAAATAACCAAACGAATAAAATATTATAATTTACATATTTCAGTTGAAAAGCATATGCTATAACTCTGTAAAAATAAAATTTGTAACATTAGCTTTAATGAAATTTATAAATTTTTAGGAAATAAAGCACACAGAATAATAATAAATAATTATAATAAATTGGGATATATTATCATATTCTTATAAGGATCGGCCAACTTTATCCGAGGTTTGCGATATATATCCGGGTTAAACTGCAAGGGTATATCAACTTCGGCTCCGCCCGAAGTTAGGTTTCCTTTCTTGTTTAATAAAACTTTGTCACCTACTGATATATTTATATCCCTTACTTTATGATCGTATAGTAGTTTATTTCTATTCTTATTTGCTTTTAACATAACTCTCTAGCTCTTTTATAGGCTACTTCTAATCTATACTTACTTTCCTTAGCATAGTCATCTATATTATATAGTGCTTCTACACTATTTATGCTATTAAAATGTTTCGGCAATTTACTTGTTTTACCGAATACTAGCTCATATGGACAATAAGTATGTGCCAAAAAGGGGGGTCGTGTTGAAACAGAAGACAAAATATTGAAGCTATACGTCCCAACCAGTTTTATCAACCGATATGTAAGATCGTATGTACTCATTGAAAGTTCTATGACTTCTTTCTATTGTTCCAACTGTCTGGTGGTGGTGTGCTGTGGATGTAATATTTGCAATATTTTAATATTTGCACAAATCGTCTATAATAGAATTCTTATATTCTGTTCCCATGTCCGTAATGAACGTCTTCATTGGACCGTACTTCAGGATAAAAGATTCAAATATTGCTTTAGCGACAGTATTGGCATTTTTATTCGGAACAGGTATGGCAACTAAATACTTAGTTAAATCACATATTAAAGTGACTGCATACTCATTGCCATTTTTTGATTTTGGCAGTGGACCAAAAGTGTCCACTATCACTCTGCCGAAAGCATTTATTGGTGTGTCTGTAATTGTTAAAGGGGTCTTTGTGTGCTTAGTTATTTTGGATTTCTGGCATTTTTGACATTTTCTTACGTACTCAGTTATATCTTTAGAAATGCTTTTCCAGCAATAGTGTCTTTTTACTTTGGCCAAAGTTATTGATATGCCAGTATTACCTCCTTGAATTGGATCATTATGAAATGTAGACCAAATTGCTTCTTTTTCTTTTAAATTTGTTATTTGGTTTTAAATTTGGGTCACCGGGTTGAGTAGCGCTACTCCTAATGTTTTCAATATTTTATTGCCCATTAATTTAAATTTATCTATTGAAGTATATTCAAAGATATTTTCTCACGGTGCCACTTTGAGTTGGCTGATTTTATGTATACCGGCTTGCATTTCAAGCCTTTGGAAAAATTGATCTAAATCAATAACTCCATTAGTACCATATATAAATCGCTAACATTTAAATAAACATAGCGTATTTTTTATCTGCAAGGTCACAACTTTACGTACTTCATCATTGTCTATGACGTCGTATACGTTGGGCTTAGAAGCTTTATTTAAAAATGGCATTGGCAATTCTTGTTCTTGATTTTCCGCGCGGAATTTTTGTCTACTTTGATATCTAGTAGTGACTTTTAATAAATTTCTAGTTATATTTTGTAGATCTTTGATGGTTATCCTTGATAACGCATCAGCTACATGATTATCTTTTCCCTGTAAATATTCGACTGTAAAGTTGTATTTTTCTGACACATACGTGTTAGTTTAGAACTGGGATTGGTCATTGTGAAAAGGTATATTTAGGGTCTATGGTCTGTTCTTATTAAGAAATGTGTTCCATATATATATGGTCTGAAATGTACTATCGCCCAGTAAATTGCAGCTAATTTCTGCTCAGTAGTACATTTGTTACTTTAATTTTTTGTAAATGCTTTTGATGCGTATGAAATGGGAAGTTGGAGACCATTATGGTTTTGGATATTTTGGAAATCTGGATATTGTAGCAAGGTAGGTTCCATAAGTTTTGGTTTTAATTATTGGAATGCATTTTCACACTCATCCGTCCATTTAAAAGGAACATCCTTTTTTATAATCTTGTTATGTGCCGTGAATAATCGGCGAAATTTTTTATAAAACGTCTAAAATAGTTACAGAATGCTACGAAACGTCTAGCACTGTCCGCGTCGTGCGGAACTGGGTAGTTCATAATGACATCGTATATCTTGTCATCTGGAAGTATTCCTTTATCAGTGCATTTATGACCTAGAAAAGTCACTTCATGCATAAAAAATGAACATTTTTCTGGATGTAGCTTTAGGTTGTATTTCCTGTATTTATTTATTGTATTGTATATTATTGTATTGTATTTCCAAAAACATCTGTTAAGTTCTTAAGCATATGTTTTTGGAACAACCAATTACTATTAAGTCATCCATATAAAAAAACGCTTGAGAAGGTTTTAGACCAGAAAACGCAATAGTCATCATTCTCTGAAACGAATTACGAGCTATTTTTAATCCGAAGGGTAATCGCGTGAAGTGATATGAGCCGTTGCTCGTTGAAATAGACGTTATATCTCTTGAACCCTTTACTAGTTCAATTTGATAGAATCGTGACATTAAGTCAAGACATGAAAAGTATTTTACTCGACCTAGTTGATCTAAAATATCATCAATTCTAGGTAATGGGAATTTATCAGATAGTAATTTTTAATTAATCTGGCGGTAGTCAATTACTAATCGCCATTTCTTTACATTTGATCCGGGGGATGATTTCTTAGGAACAAGTAACAATGGGCTATTATATTTGGATACTGACGGTTCGACAATCCCGTCTGAGATTAATTTTTCTACTTGCTTTTGTATTTCGTTCACCTGATTATATGGGCTTCCTAGTTTCTGTTTATAAAAATTATTTGTGGTTATTGATTCGGTTTCCAATCCGAATATATCGCTATTTATATCGAATATATCGCTATTGGGTGCATAGGCTGCATAGTAAGCTGAGACTTAAACTGTGGAGGGAAGTTTTTTGATAGTTGTGATAGTACGGATTTTTCTCTATTGTATTTGTGTTGACTAAATTGAAGTTCGAAAGTGATTCATGTGTTAGGTTATCTGTACTGACTACTTGGTCGGTATTTGTTGTGTTTAATAGTCTTATGAAGGCATTATTTGATATTGCTATGGTAATTGTAACGTAAATACCATGTTGAATTTCCTGATTTGGAATTAATACACTGTCTGCTTTTGAATTAGGTTCAATTTTCTGAATAACTTGGGATCTTGCTGGCAGAAGTATTGAATTATTGCCAGAACTATGAGCTATTGGTACTTTAATTGGAAATTTTAAATTATTGGGTCTAATTATAAGCCAGATGGCTTGAAGTCTAATTGACAGTTGTATTTTTTGATAAAGTCGATGATTATTATTTCATCGCATGGAATTGGGAAATGTGAATTTAGGATATGAAAATCGTGTGGAATTATGTATTTGGTTGTCTTTATCTCTATAGAAACTAAACCTATGATGTAATCATCTTGGATGTTTTGGAAGTTATCCGAAGAGTCTTTTAAAATGGAAATGTCTGCACCTGTGTCTATTAAAAAGATAAATTCTTTCCCAGTAGCTACATTAAAAAATGAAACGAATATATTTTGGCTGAGATTAATGGTGTGAACTCTAACTTCTTTTATTGTTGAGTATTTAAAGGGTTTTGGGAGTTTTCCGATGTGTTTTGGTTATTATTTTGGGTCATTCTTACATTGCCTTGGTTATTGCTATTGTGGCCTCGGTTCGAGTTACTGCCTTTATAGTTTCCTCTATATGGGCCTCGTCCTCTATTGTTATTTTGGAAATTGTTGTTATAATTATCTTTGTTGTAGTTATTGTAGTTGTAGTCATTGTGACTACCACGAAAACTACCTCTATAACTTCCACGTCCGCGATTTGAGCCGCGCTGTGGATGATTCTTACAATATAGGACGGTCTTTGACTGCCCAGTTGCTTCAGGGCAACTATTGAAAAAATTTGGAAACGGCTTCGTTCATAGTACTAAATGTGCCAGCTTGCGTGATAAGTTTTACCTTATCGATTGTGCAATTTTTAGTCATTGTTTTGACTGTATGCTGCATGGAATAACTCCTGGCTAGCTCTAAAGGTAAACCATCTGATATATATGCTCCTTCTAAGGCTTTCGACATCTGCTCAATTTCTTGTGTGTATTGGTTAGCAGTTTTATTGCGCTGATGTAGGTTCATCAGCTTCGCTGATAATACTTCAACAGTTTCGCCCTTGACGTTGCTTCTTAGTCTGGAAATCACCTCCATTGTTGTTTCATTACCGATTAGATTCCTGGTGACTCCTTTTAGCTTTGTTTTAATAATGGAGACAGCTAATTATTCGTGCTCGCCTTCTATTGATTGTATTATTTGTAAAGCATCAATGAAACTTGTTAAATTTTCAGCCTTACCATCAAAAACTGGTATAAGCTTAGATGCTGTATTTGTTTGGTCATTGAGCGTTTTCAATGCCGTAAATAAAAGAATTTGTATTTAATATGACGTTATAAAAAATGTTTATTTCTGCATGCAGATGAAACTGGATGATCCGCAGATAGACCAGCTTATGGTGCATGCAGGGACGAAAGTAATATACACAGAGAGGGCGGCCCGACAAGTCACCTCGAGCTAAAGCTCTCGAAAGTGGAGAGGGCGGCCCGACCTAGACATTGCCGAGCTAAAACTCTCTAAAGAAAGTCCGTTGAGTCGAGCGGCCGAGAGAGAGCCGGCTTGCGATCAACTAGCTTTTGTATAAACTTAAGCCTAATAAATAAACATTACGCAAGCTGACATTACGACCGAACATATATAACATATTTAAACATTAAAATTACACCGGTGGGCTGCTGCCTGACCCGGCAGTATTAATAAAATCAATATTTGATTGTGCCATGGTAATGGAGTTACTTATTTTGTTTTCTATTACACTCGAAGTACCTGAATCTGTAGAATTATCCAGATCAGTGTATACCGCCGGAATAGTAAGATTATTCAAATCTTCATCTTTTTTTTGGGGTTTACTTTGGAAAGCTCTTCTGACTCCGATTCGTTCGTTTCTGTTGATTCTGAGTCAGGTGTAGTGTCAACTGCTATTGGAGTGCTTAGAACGGTTGGTAACGATATTTCTAAACTGAACTTTTGTTTAACAAATATTAAATTAGATCGTAGTCGTATCAAAAGTTTCGATACCTGTGACCAATGATCTTAATTTAATCTTTCCCTATGATCATGTATTAGCATTCGCGCTTCATTAAGGGGAGGGTAAGGTCAAATCATGCGAAAAAAGCCATGTTTTTGTGATTTTTTTCCTGACGACACAGTTAAAATTTAATTATTCAACCAACGGTATATTAAAGTATAACATTAGAAGAATTTTTTATCAAATTTAAAAAAAAAAATATTTAAAAATTTGGCAATGGTAGCAATTGTCCGGACGTGTCGCCAAAAAAAGTTGAATTGCGGTGCCCCTCATAACTCGGTGCTGGATCATTTGTAATCAAAAAATGAAAATTCATTCGTTAGATAATAGTTTGCCCCAGGTAACGCTGTAAAGGTTTTTTGAAAATTGCAATTTTTTAATTTTTTCGAAGACTTTGAAGTGAAAAACTCAATTTTTTGCGAAAAAATCGGTTAATTTGTCATTGCCAAATCAAAATTATGAACAAAAAAAAAAAACTCGACAGCGTTACCTCGTAAAATATGTACAGAAATAGTGTTTAAAATTTCAAAAGGATCGGTGCAGTAGTTTTGAAGTTATGAGGGGCACCGACTTTGAAAACGTGAGTTGTGGGAAAAACGCTTTAAAGTTTTAAACACAAAAAAATCCAGTGTAAAACGTTTGCAAGCAACTTCGTCAATAACTAATAACTTCGTCAATTTTGCTTTAATTGACTTGAAATTTTGACACAATATTCTTCAGATATTTTGCATTCAATTTAAAAAATAAAAAAAAAATGAAAAAAAAAAATTTAATACCTTACCCTCCCCTTAAAGCACTCTACTAATATTTCAACATGCTTCCTAACCGTGTTCTGTTGAATAGGTCTATTCTGAGTTAGCGACTTGTACGATCTGTCAAAATTAGTTTTAATGTTTGATAACTCCTCGTACAATTTGTTCCATTCCATGCCTTTAGTTTAGCCATACTTTGTAAGAAGAATTACGTAATATATTTATACCCTTGCAGAGGGTATTCTAATTTTGTCCAAAAGTGTGCAACGCAGTGAAGGAGACATCTCCGACCCTATAAAGTATATATATTCTTGATCAGGATCACCTCCTGAGTTAATATGAGCATGTCCGTCTGTCTGTCTGTCTGTTTCTACGCGAACTAGTCTCTCAGTTTTGAAGCTATCGACTTGAAACTTTTCACACACCCTTCTTTCTTTTGCACGCAGTATATAAGTCGGAACGACCGGGATCGGCCGACTATATCCTATAGCTGCCATATAACTGATTGATCGGAAATTGTATAACTTCGGTGTTTTTAAAGTTAGAGAGTTCAAATTTGACATGAGAGCTATTTTTGACAAAACAATACGACGTGCCAAATTTCATAAGGATCAGCCTATAGCTGCCATATAACTGAACGATCGGAAACGACCCAACTTTCGTGTTTTTGAAGATACAAAGCTGGAATTTAATACAGATTATATTTTTGGTCAGTTCATCCAACCTACCAAATTTCATAAGAATCGGCCAACTATATCCGATGTTTGCGATATATGTCCGGTTTTAACTGCAAGGGTATATCAACTTCGGCTTCGCCCGAAGTTAGCTTTCCTTTCTTGTTTTATATTTATTTTCTGTTATTTCATTTTCTTAGATTTTAAATGTTGACATTTAAGTGTAATAATTTTTGTTTGTGCTGGGTTTTTTATACCTTTGCAGAGGGTATTATAATTTGACCAAAATGTGCAACGCAGTGAAGGAGACATCTCCGATCCTATAAAGTGTATATATTTTTGATCAGGATCATTTCCTGAGTTGATATGAGTATATCTGTCTGTCCGTCTGTCTGTCCGTTTCTACGCAAACTAGTCTCTCAGTTTTGAAGCTATCGTCTTGAAACTTGGCACACACCCTTCCTTTCTTTACACGCAGTATATAAGTCGGAACGGCCCAGATCGGCCGACTATATCCTATAGCTGCCATATAACTGATTGATCGGAAAAAGTATAACTTTGGTGTTTTTAGAGTTAGAGAGTTCAAATTTGACACGAGAGCTATTTTTGGCAACACATTACGACATGCCAAATTTCATTAGGATCGGCCGACTATATCCTATAGCTGCCATATAACTGAACGATCGAAAATGACCCAACTTTCGTGTTTTTGAAGATAGAAAGCTGAAACTTAAAACAGATTCTATTTTTGGCCAGTTGATCCAACCTACCAAATTTCATAAGGATCGGCCAACTATATCCGATGTTTTCGATATACATCCGGTTTTAACTGCAAGGGTATATAAACATCGGCTCCGCCCGAAGTTAGCTTTCCTTTCTTGTTTTTATTAGATTTTGTCCAGGTCATTTGCTTGACTCTGAAATTTTTTCTTCAAACATTTGTTGTGTAATTTATACAATTTTAGTAATAAGATTGCTAACATTATAATAACGAGTATCATTAACAATATTGTGATTGTTTGAAGATCGATATTTTCGGATTCAATTTTATTAACGACATTTGCCGTGGTATCTACAACTTTTGTATCAACCAAACCCATTTTAGATATTGTATCTATTTTTCTTTTTTCAATTTCTATTTTATTTTCCTTTGTGTCATTATCATTATCATTATTATCATTGTTTTGGTAATTGTGTATATCTGCTGCTGCAGCTCTGTATGTAACATATGACCTTATATTAAATAATCTCAACAAACACATGTAAAATACAGTTTTTTGTTGTTGTTGTTGTTGTCAATTATTGCTGTAGGGTCCCTTTATAACAGTGGTTTTTTTTAAAAAAAAGTTTTTGCTTGGTGAGTTTTATTTTGATCAAAAAAAATAAAAATCACGAATAATCATTAGTTTTGAGTTTTATTTGTTTTGTTCAAGCTTAATGATTATTTGTGATTTTTATTTTTTTGCAGTGTGTGCAGTTTCAAGTCAATAGCTTTAAAACTGAGAGACTCGTTTGCGTAGAAAAAGACAGACAGACAGGCAGACATGCTCATATCAACTGAGGAGGTGATCTGGTTAAGAATATATATACTTCATAGGGTCGGAAATGTCTCCTTCACTGCATTGCACACTTTTCACCAAAATTATAATACCCTCTGCAAGGGTATAACAAAATGTATCTTTGCCTTTAATTTTTCTAGTTTTATTTTTAAAAAGTTTAAGAATTTTTAAACAAGTTCCTAAAGAGTTTTTAAACAAGTTTCTTCGTTACACCTGACGCCCAAACTTCGTGATTTCATTGAGTCTAGAAAAAAACATAGCAGAGAAATGGGAAAAAAATTGGATTTACTCGTTGAGAAAGGAGGAGCTGAGCGAAGTGTGTAGAGAGCTCGGCCTCTCAGCGGACGGGACTGTGGAGACCATGAGATCCTTAGTGGCGAATTCAAGGATGAGGAAGTACTGGCAATAACGCACGGACTCGAGGAAAGGTTTGAGCAAAGATCCACCCCGCAACCAGCGAAACCGAGAGGTTTATAGAGAGCTTGGCGGTACCGGAGCCAAGAATAGGTGCGAGACTGGTCGTTTCGTTTCGACGGAATAGGGGACCCGTTAAAGTTCCTGGAACTAGTGTCGTGATCTGCAAAAACATATGGATTAGACGTAAATACGATCCCCAGGGCCATGCCAGAACTACTGCAGGGCATGGCTCATAGATGGTTCATCATGAACGATGAATAATGGCCAACATGGGCGAGGTTCAAGGCAAGCTTTGAAAACTTTTTTTGCCGAAAAGGATATGTAGACGAGAGGCGGCAAAGAGAAGAACTACAGCATGGTGAAGCAGCGAGGTACCAGAGGGACCAATGGACCCAGAAAGCACAAAGGGAGTTCCACCACCCGGCCGTCTAAAATACACAGTGGGCGCCGAGGTGGCAGAGAGAGAACCGCGCCAAGGCCCGCCGGAGCGCAGAACATCACAGGTCAAAGTTGGATGCCAAGGTGGCAGTCTGAGACCCAGCACAGGTCGCCACCGCAAGAACCAAATCAGCAGTGGACAGCAGGGCCAAGACAGGGTCCTGTCGAGAATCCAGGACAAGCGTGGAACAGATGCGGTGGCATGGGCTATTGGGCCAGCGGGTGCAGGAACCCAAGGTTGTTGTTCTGCAAGATGTGCGGCGCGACAGGAGTAAGAAGCACAGAATGCTGGCAGAGCAACAGGGAGGAGATCAGGGATCGCACGGTGCTGCCTCTCAAAACTAATAGGAGGACTATCCTGAGAAGAGCAGCAGTTGACGGCAACCATCGAGGTGGAGGGCACGGAGGTGAAGGCCATGCTGGAAATAGGAGCGACGGCGAGCTTTATCTCTGAGGAACTTGCAGAGAGCCCGGAAGTCACCAGGCAACGCATCGCGATAAGGAGACGGGTAAAGTTAGCCAATGGAAGCCATACGGAGACACGCGCCGCATTGGAAAAAGGATACATTGAGCTCTCGAATAGCGCATACAGTTCACCCATTGTAATGGTGAAGAAAAAGACTGGTCAATGGAGGATGTGCGTGGACTTCCGACAGATCAACGCAAAATCAATAAAGGATGCGTACCCGATGCCACGGATAAATTTCATTTTGGAGCAGCTGAGGGAGGCAAGATTCTTCAGCAGCCTCGACTTGAAGGACGGTATTGGCAGATCCCTCTAGAGGAGGGAAGAAGAAAGTACACCGCCTTCACCTTTGTAGGGTAGGGTCTGTACCAATGGAAGGTGATGCCGTTCGGGTTGCACTCATCCTCGGCAACGTTTCAAAGGGGCCTTGACCAGGTCATAGGGGCGGTCATGGCTCCACACGCCTTCGCATATCAGGACGATATCATCGTGATCGGACGCACCAAGGAGCACATGGCGAACCTAAAAGAGGTGCTCAAAAGGTTGAAAGCAGCGAACATGCGGATAAACACGGAAAAATGTAATTTTTCAGGCAGGAGCTGCTATACTTGGGACACCGAGTAACGAGCCAAGGGATCGCCATAGATCTGGAGAAGGTCGCTGCAATTACAGAGGTACAACCCCCGACAAACGTCAAAGGAGTACGCCAGTTCATAGGAATGGCGTCATGGTATCGGCGATTCGTTCCAGATTTCGTAGGAATCGCGAAGCCCTTGAACGATCTGCTACGAAAAGGAACAAAATGGGAATGGACACCCAAGCACCAGGAGGCGTTTGGGACGTTAAAATCACGGCTATCGGAGGATCCAGTGCTGGCGTGCCCAGATTTCTAAAAAAAAATTTGTGCTGCAAACCGACACCAGCGACTACGGCGTCGGGGTGGTACGGACTCAGGACACCGTGGAGGGCGAACGAGTGAGCGCATACGCCTGTCGAACGTTGATTGGAGCTGAGAAGAATTACTCTGTTTCGGACCTCGTAGAGACTACCCTTCGCTCTTCTCAAATTGCTGCCCACTCCACCCTTGCCAACGGGATGTCCACCATGCAGGCTGACCCAGGGTTAGTTCAAAGTTTTCAAGATCTTGACTTCGGGAGTCCGCTTTCGAAGCAGTTCGTTCCTTGAAAGTCGCCGACGAGAATTATGATGTCGCGCTGAATTTACTGGAGAAACGATTTAATAACCGTCGTTTAATAATTCAGGCACACGTGAACGAGATTCTGGGCCTCAGTCTGTTGGAAAGTGGCTTAATAGCCGCTCTTCGAGGTCTTTCGAACAAATTCAATGCCCATATGCGAGCTTTAATGAATTTGGTTTCGTCAAATCAGATCGCCAGCTGCATCATCGTCCAGGTTCTGCTTTAAAGGTTGGACCCAGATACCCAGGCTAAGTGGGAGGAGAGCCAAAACTCCTCAGGTTCAGACGCCATCCCTACTTGGGAGTCGATGGCCGAAGTTTTGGAGCAGCGATGTAGGACGCTGGAGGCTATGGACGTGGCCATGGCTGCATACGCCCGAGCGCTCACTTGGGAAGGCGTCGAGGTGCAAACAACAGCAGATCATCCTTTACTGTTACTTATTCACTTCCCTCTGCCTGTGCTTTATGCGGTGGATGGTCCCATGTAATGGTCCCATGAGATCCGCCTTGGTGTCGGAAGTGTCTACAAACGGGCCATCACATGCGTGAGTGCCTCGCTGCTTATTGTCGCTGTTGTGGAAGGAGGCATCACAGCCTGCTGCATTTTCTGGAACCGCAGGTTTCTAGCGGCCAGCCTATGGCTGGTCCTCCCACGTCGGCCATAGCCGAGTGCGCCGAGCCTGTAACCTCTTCCATTCACTGCTAATGCACTAGTTGCTCAAAGTCGCAGCGTCGATATATCTTTGCTTGCTACAGCGAACATTCTTGTTCGTAGTCGCGCTGGATCCCTTGTTCCATGCCGAGCTCTGTTGGATTCTGGGTCGCAGGTGCACGTGATCTCTTCCCGGCTGGCAAATCAGCTGCAGCTCCAGGGGTGCAAGTCATTCATGGCGGTGTCTGGTATTGGCGATACCAGCTTTGCGACAGACGGATTCTCTGTTGATGTTCTCCTGCTCCCACTGCTCTGAATACTCGGCCTTGGTTAACGCCGTCATCGCCGCCAATATCACGGACCGGCAGCCTAGCTTGAGTTTGGATGTCTCCAGTTGGAATAGTCTTGGAAATCTTTCTTTGGCTGATCCTAATTACAGTCCACAGCGCATCGATCTTCTTATCGGAGCCAGTCTTTTTTTGAGCTGCTGTGTGTTGGGCAAATTAAGCTCTCAGTTGGCCTGCCGTTGCTGCAGAAAACCCGACTTGGATGGGTCGTGTGTGGCGGCTGAGGTGGAGAGACGGCCGTATGCACATTGTTCCGGTGTAGCGGAGGCGACAGTCCGCAGACAACTTCTAATCCCGGCCTGCTGGCGCGTATGCACGGTGGTTCCCTGAAGTAGTGGAGCGAAAGTGCACTGCCAATCGTTTGACCAGTCGCAGTCGACCCAAGGGGGTGATTCTCAGAGGTAGGAAGGCCCGCGTGTGGCCAGCGAAAGGGCGACGGTTAGCGGAACGCATCAAGAGGAGTAGCATCGGTGACGGGGTAGTGGCGGCCTGTCCCGAAAAAACCCGCAGAGGACGCCGACGACGGAGACGGCAGAAACGGGAGAAGCAACGATAAAGAAAGAAAAAAAACCTTTTGTACTTTGAAGAGATCTCTAAATAAATAGTGTGGAAATCTCTAGCTGTTTGTATTATTTTCTGGCCGACGCAATCACGTCGAATCTATAAATTCGGTGAAACGGATCCGCAAAACTCTGTGAGCTAGCCGCGGTAAATTGTGGCGAGCGAAAGCAGAAAGAAAAGTTCGTTACAGTTTAAGGGTAAAATTGTTTTCTTTGGACCTCGCCCATTTAAGCGCAAAGGTTTTGCCACAAATTCTTCATCGTATTCAATGAGCCGTCGTCGCCAAGGATAAATATTCCGTTGGAAAAATCGACGTTTTTCCTTCATATGTTGTGATTTATTTAATGGTATAATTTTTTAAACACATGAATATTGTCCTTCTCCCTTTCGGCATCTAAAGCTGTCGAGCGTCCGCTCAGCCTATTATCGAAGGTTGGCGTCACTCTCGTTCGTTTTCTTATTTCGCTCGCACCCTAAATTGAATTTCACACATATATGTAGATCCCAATTTCATATGCGGCCAAATAAAGATTTTATAACGTTTAGTTAATACAAGTTTTTATTTTACTGGCTTTGAAAATTATCAATGACCAAACATTGGGGACCCCGACGTGATCGTTAATATATTTATATATAAAAAAATTACTAAAACCAAAACAAAATAATTTCGTAATAAGGGAACATTTTGTTTATAATAATAAACAAATTATAATATATTATGTATTATACAAGTATATACATACAGACATAAACAGCAGCACGCAAGTTCATATACACACTTACGTTCTAGTTCCAGAACGCAAGTTCATTCGCCCGCACATTCGCCGACTTCATACAAACATACGTTCCACAACGCAAGTGCATTTCCTCGCACATAACTTCATACATATAGACGTTCCACAATTCCGTTACGGTTCTGAGCGCACAGTGGGACAAATCGTGTTCACCGCGAGCAAATAAATTTTGAGCGATAAAATTTTGGCGCCGGAATTATCTACTTCGGGTTGGTTGGAACTTTATATAATCAATCATGAACTCCAGCAGCGCAGACACAGGAGCACCCACTCCAACCCGTAGTGCTATTTTAAAGTGCAAGGCCCTGGGTATTTTCCAGGACTTACAGAGGATACAAAGAACACTTCAACCTGTTTTCAAGGTGGATGATGCCATGATGCCAGATAGTCACCATGTTCTCGGGGAGCTTGAGGACTTGGACATTTTGCAGATTAGTAGTGACCTCTGGTGGACTATTTCGGACCTCGTAGAGACGACCCTTCGCTCTTCTCAAATTGCTGCCCACTCCACCCTTGCCAACGGGATGTCCACCATGCAGGCTGACCCAGGGTTAGGTCAAAGTTTTCAAGCGTTGCCTCCTCTTCCTCTCCCTTTCTTCAGCAGTGAAAACTCGGAATGGGCTGAATTTTACTCGTTCTTCTCTACAATCGTCGGCAGCAATCCTCGTATTAGTAAGAAAAAAGTTGGAATAAAGTGGAAAAGTTGCAAAGGTTGCGATCTTGACTTCGGGAGTCCGCTTTCGAAGCAGTTCGTTCCTTGAAAGTCGCCGACGAGAATTATGATGTCGCGCTGAATTTACTGGAGAAACGATTTAATAACCGTCGTTTAATAATTCAGGCCCACGTGAACGAGATTCTGGGCCTCAGTCTGTTGGAAAGTGGCTTAATAGCCGCCCTTCGAGGTCTTTCGAACAAATTCAATGCCCATATGCGAGCTTTAATGAATTTGGTTTCGTCAAATCAGATCGCCAGCTGCACCATCGTCCAGGTTCTGGACGGTTCTGGAGCAGCGATGTAGGACGCTGGAGGCTATGGACGTGGCCATGGCTGCATACGCCCGGGCGCTCACTTGGGAAGTCGTCGAGGTGCAAACAACAGCAGATCATCCTTTACTGTTATTAATTCGCTTCCCTCTGCCTGTGCTTTATGCGGTGGATGGTCCCATGTAATATCTGCATGCCCCCGATTCTTTTCAATGCTCCCTGAGATCCGCCTTGGTGTCGGAAGTGTCTACAAACGGGCCATCACATGCGTGAGTGCCTCGCTGCTTATTGTCGCTGTTGTGGAAGGAGGCATCACAGCCTGCTGCATTTTCTGGAACCGCAGGTTTCTAGCGGCCAGCCTATGGCTGGTCCTCCCACGTCGGCCATAGCCGAGTGCGCCGAGCCTGTAACCTCTTCCATTCACTGCTAATGCACTAGTTGCTCAAAGTCGCAGCGTCGATATATCTTTGCTTGCTACAGCGAACATTCTTGTTCGTAGTCGCGCTGGATCCCTTGTTCCATGCCGAGCTCTGTTGGATTCTGGGTCGCAGGTGCACGTGATCACTTCCCGGCTGGCAAATCAACTGCAGCTCCAGAGGTGCAAATCATTCATGGCGGTGTCTTGTATTGGCGATACCATTGATACCGTTGATGTTCACCTGAAGTCCTACTGTTCCGAATACTCGGCCTTGGTTAACGCCGTCATCGCCGCCAATATCACGGACCTGCAGCCTAGCTTCAGTTTGGATGTCTCCAGTGGGAATATTCGTGGCAATCTGTCTTTGGCTGATCGTGATTACAGGTCACAGCACATCGATCTTCTTATCGGAGCCAGTCTTTTTTTGAGCTGCTGTGTGTTGGGCAAATTAAGCTCTCAGTTGGCCTGCCGTTGCTGCAGAGAACCCGACTTGGATGGGTCGTGTGTGGAGGCGGTTCACATGTCCAGAGAAGATCACTCTTTTCCACTGCTCCCAAGGATGTTCCGAAGAGCGCAACTATGCTGGATAATTAGTTGGATTATCTACTCCGCCGGTTTTGGGAAACTTTCGAAGACTGCTCCGAACCTTTTGTGAAGCGGACTAAGGAGGGGCTAGATTGCAATGCGCATATCGTCCAAATGTTGCTCGGCTGGATTCCGGATCTTACGCTGTGAGGCTTCCCTTGAAATGCGGTTCTAAGTTGTTCGACGATTTATTTCCCTCGAAAGGAAGCTCTGTCGCCGTCCTCAATTAAAGGAGCAATATGCTGCCTTCATAAAGGAGTTTTTGAAGTTGCGTCATATGTCTCCAGTCCCTGCTGATGCGAGCGTCACTAGCCAGTTCTTTCTGCCACACCATTGTGTTTCTGCCACACCTGCCACACCGTACTGCATATTCTGTTAAGGTTCCGATGCCATCGGGTGGCCGTTACTGGAGATATTTGCAAAATGTATCGTTGCGTCAGAATTTTTCCTGAGGACAGCTATCTTCAGTGCATTCTTTGGCGGGATTCCACCCACCAAGATGAGTTACAGGTTTATATGCGGGATACCTTCACCTATAGAACGAAGCCTGCCCCATTTTTAGCATTTCGGACAATGCATCAGTTGACAGAGGATGAGCAATTAATGTTTCCAAAGGGGACCGAAATTCGGCGTCGCGACTCTTATGTGGATTATCTACTTTCCGGAGGCGACTCTATTGATGAAGCTATTAGCATAATGAAGCAAACATCCGGGATCCTTGCCAAAGGCCAATTTCGGTTAAGGAAGTGGTGCTCCAATGTTGCTGACGTGCTGGATAAGGTGCCTGAAGAAGATCGGGAGTCTTTCCTAAGGTTCGATGATGGCAGCAATTTCACAAAGACACTGGGTCTTGCTTGGGATCCTGCAACTGACCACTTTCTATTTTCTTTTAAAGGGATTCAGTCAACCTCAAAGCCCACAAGGCGCATCGTTCTTTCTTCAGTCGCTCGATCTTATGACCCATTAGGCCTTGTCGGTCATGTAATTGCAAAGGCGAACATCTCTCTCGAGAAGCTGTGCTGTGGGAAGTTGTCCTGGGATGAAAGTCATCCTTAAGCTCTTCACTACGACTGGAATATGATTTGTAGCAGCTTTGTTAGAACGCAGCGCACCGAATTTCTAAAAGGGCGCAGGATCTGCAAGCTATTTACTCTGCTCGAGGTCTCGAATTACGCCTTTAAAGACTGTTACGGTGACAAAGCTGGAGTTATAGGGAGCCAAGTTGTTGGCTCGACTTATGTCGGAAGTAACACCGTTGAATGTCTAGGTCGCAAATCGAGTTTCGACCATTCAGAAGCTAACTAGAGAAATGGAGTGGCGGTATTTTCCCACTTCCTTGAACCTAGGAGATATCCTGTCGCGTGGTGCTCTTCCCAATGAATTGATTGAGAATAAGCTGTGGGCTCACGGTCTTCCGTTTCTCATTGGAGCCCAAGAGGCAAGGCCAACCGAGGTCTCATCTGAGAGATCGACCCTGGAGTTACGTGCAAGGGTCCTGCTCATTCAGTCTCCGTAGGTGGATATAACTAAGTGGTTTCCAGCACAGCAGAGGGAATTCGCTTACGTATACAAGTTTTCTAAATGAATTCGCCACAACGGTGTCATGGCTAGCGATATCAAATGTGGAACACAGCTTCAATTGTGACTAGTGTAGCTTGTGCATTTTTGGAAGAACATAAAGACGCTTCAGAATGGAAAAGAGATAGCGGTATCCAGTGCCCTTGCCTCATCCTTTCCCTTCTTGGATAAATTTGGTCTGTTGCGCGTAAACGGTCGACTTAAAAATTTTTCGTTGGATTTTGATAGTCAGCATCAAATTATACGTCCTAGAAGCCATAAAAGGGCTATAATTGTTGACTTTCATGAACGGAATTTCCATACGGGACCTTGCGCGCTGTTGGCAATCATTCGGTCCCAATATTGGCCAATTGGGGGGAGAAAAACGGTGACGAAGTCAATACACAAATGCATCCGATGCTTCCGGACTAAGCCTCGGTTGTTGGAGCAGATTATGGCTGATCTCCCGGAGCAAAGAGTTGGATTTTGGATTTTTGTGGGCCTTTCTATTATAAGCCGGAATAAGGCTCCAGTAAAATGTTACGTCAGCGTTTTCATTTGTCTTGCTACCAAAGCCGTCCACCTGGAACTTGTAAGCGATCTGTCCAAAATTTCTTTTCTACAGGCTTTGAAGCGGCTTATATAAGTTAACACGCGCAGGCAGAATTTAGGAAAAGAGCCAAATTGCACACCGAATCCGGTGGCCCGCACGCGTAACGAAAGATATGCTAACTAGGCATTCCAAGGGCAACTGTCTTCGGACCGGCTCGGGCACTTGCGCAACAAGTGATCGTTGCTGGCCGGATACGGAATGCTGACACTGCAACTGGGCAACTGCACCGCAGCCCAACGAAGGCTTCGAAGTACAGCCCGGCTAGTATTTTAGTTCAGTCTTAAGTAGAACTCCGCAGCCTTAGCTCGCGTTATATTTTATCTTTGTCAGTAACACTAATCCTAACGGGCTTGTGCGAAACAAATGATCAGTAAATATTGTAGAACTCCGCAGCCTTAGCTCGCCTTATATTTATACCCTTGCAGATGGTAATTTTGGTCAAAAGTGTGCAACGCAGTGAAGGAGACATCTCCGACCCTATAAAGTGCATATATTCTTGATCAGGATCACCTCCTGCGTTGATATGAGCATGTCCGTCTGTCCGTCTGTCTGTCTGTCCGTCTGTCTGTTTCTACGCAAACTAGTCTCTCACTTTAAAAGCTATCGACTTGAAACTTTGCACACAGCCTTCTTTCCTTTGCACGCAGTATATAAGTCGGAACGGCCCAGATCGGCCGATTATATCCTATAGCTGCCATATAACTGATTGAGCGGAAATGGTATAACTTCGGTGTTTTTAGAGTTAGAGAGTTCAAATTTTACATGGATCGGCCGACTATATCCTATAGCTGCCATATAACTGAATGATCGGAAATGACCCAACTTTCGTATTTTTGAAGATAGAAAGCTGGAACTTGGTACAGATTTTATTTTTGGTCAGTTAATCCGACCTACCAAATTTCATAACGATCGACCGACTATATCTTATAGCTGCCATAGGACTGAACGCTATTAGGATCGGCCAACTATATCCGAAGTTTGCGATATATATCCGGTTTTAACTGCAAGGGTATATAAACATCGGCTCCGCCCGAAGTTAGCTTTCCTTTCTTGTTTTTATTAGATTTTGTCCAGGTCATTTGCTTGACTCTGAAATTTTTTCTTCAAACATTTGTTGTGTAATTTATACAATTTTAGTAATAAGCTTGCTAACATTATAATAACGAGTATCATTAACAATATTGTGATTGTTTGAAGATCGATATTTTCGGATTCAATTTTATTAACGACATTTGCCGTGGAATCTACAACTTTTGTATCAACCAAACCCATTTTGGATATTGTATCTATTTTTCTTTTTTCAATTTCTATTTTATTTTCCTTTGTGTCATTATCATTATCATTATTATCATTGTTTTGGTAATTGTGTATACCTGCTGCTGCAGCTCTGTATGTAACAGATGACCTTATATTAAATAATCTCAACAAACACATGTAAAATACATTTTTTTTGTTGTTGTTGTTGTTGTCAAATATTGCTCTAGGGTTCCTTTATAAGGACATAGGACAATATTGGCAATATCCTTAAAGGATCAAAAGTTTTTGCTTGGTGAGTTTTATTTTGATCAAAAAAAATAAAAATCACGAATAATCATTAGTTTTGAGTTTTATTTGTTTTGTTCAAGCTTAATGATTATTTGTGATTTTTATTTTTTTGCAGTGTGTGCAGTTTCAAGTCAATAGCTTTAAAACTGAGAGACTCATTTGCGTAGAAAAAGACAGACAGACAGGCAGACATGCTCATATCAACTGAGGAGGTGATCTGGTTAAGAATATATATACTTCATAGGGTCGGAAATGTCTCCTTCACTGCATTGCACACTTTTCACCAAAATTATAATACCCTCTGCAAGGGTATAACAAAATGTATCTTTGCGTTTAATTTTTCTAGTTTTATTTTTAAAAAGTTTAAGAATTTTTAAACAAGTTCCTAAAGAGTTTTTAAACAAGTTTCTTCGTTACACCTGACGCCCAAACTTCGTGATTTCATTGAGTCTAGAAAAAAACATAGCAGAGAAATGGGAAAAAAAATTGGATTTACTCGTTGAGAAAGGAGGAGCTGAGCGAAGTGTGTAGAGAGCTCGGCCTCTCAGCGGACGGGACTGTGGAGACCATGAGATCCTTAGTGGCGAATTCAAGGATGAGGAAGTACTGGCAATAACGCACGGACTCGAGGAAAGGTTTGAGCAAAGATCCACCCCGCAACCAGCGAAACCGAGAGGTTTATAGAGAGCTTGGCGGTACCGGAGCCAAGAATAGGTGCGAGACTGGTCGTTTCGTTTCGTTTCGACGGGACCCGTTAAAGTTCCTCGAACTAGTGTCGTGATCTGCAAAAACATATGGATTAGACATAAATACGATCCCCAGGGCCATGCCAGAACTACTGCAGGGCATGGCTCATAGATGGTTCATCATGAACGATGAATAATGGCCAACATGGGCGAGGTTCAAGGCAAGCTTTGAAAACTTTTTTTGCCGAAAAGGATATGTAGACGAGAGGCGGCAAAGAGAAGAACTACAGCATGGTGAAGCAGCGAGGTACCAGAGGGACCAATGGACCCAGAAAGCACAAAGGGAGTTCCACCACCCGGCCGTCTAAAATACACAGTGGGCGCCGAGGTGGCAGAGAGAGAACCGCGCCAAGGCCCGCCGGAGCGCAGAACATCACAGGTCAAAGTTGGATGCCAAGGTGGCAGTCTGAGACCCAGCACAGGTCGCCACCGCAAGAACCAAATCAGCAGTGGACAGCAGGGCCAAGACAGGGTCCTGTCGAGAATCCAGGACAAGAGTGGAACAGATGCGGTGGCATGGGCTATTGGGCCAGCGGGTGCAGGAACCCAAAGTTGTTGTTCTGCAAGATTTGCGGCGCGACAGGAGTAAGAAGCACAGAATGCTGGCAGAGCAACAGGGAGGAGATCAGGGATCGCACGGTGCTGCCTCTCAAAACTAATAGGAGGACTATCCTGAGAAGAGCAGCAGTTGACGGCAACCATCGAGGTGGAGGGCACGGAGGTGAAGGCCATGCTGGAAACAGGAGCGACGGCGAGCTTTATCTCTGACGAGCTTGCAGAGAGCCCGGAAGTCACCAGGCAACGCATCGCGATAAGGAGACGGGTAAAGTTAGCCAATGGAAGCCATACGGAGACACGCGCCGCATTGGAAAAAGGATACATTGAGCTCTCGAATAGCGCATACAGTTCACCCATTGTAATGGTGAAGAAAAAGACTGGTCAATGGAGGATGTGCGTGGACTTCCGACAGATCAACGCAAAATCAATAAAGGATGCGTACCCGATGCCACGGATAAATTTCATTTTGGAGCAGCTGAGGGAGGCAAGATTCTTCAGCAGCCTCGACTTGAAGGACGGTATTGGCAGATCCCTCTAGAGGAGGGAAGCAGAAAGTACACCGCCTTCACCTTTGTAGGGTAGGGTCTGTACCAATGGAAGGTGATGCCGTTCGGGTTGCACTCATCCTCGGCAACGTTTCAAAGGGGCCTTGACCAGGTCATAGGGGCGGTCATGGCTCCACACGCCTTCGCATATCAGGACGATATCATCGTGATCGGACGCACCAAGGAGCACATGGCGAACCTAAAAGAGGTGCTCAAAAGGTTGAAAGCAGCGAACATGCGGATAAACACGGAAAAATGTAATTTTTCAGGCAGGAGCTGCTATACTTGGGACACCGAGTAACGAGCCAAGGGATCGCCATAGATCTGGAGAAGGTCGCTGCAATTACAGAGGTACAACCCCCGACAAACGAATCGCGAAGCCCTTGAACGATCTGCTACGAAAAGGAACAAAATGGGAATGGACACCCAAGCACCAGGAGGCGTTTGGGACGTTAAAATCACGGCTATCGGAGGATCCAGTGCTGGCGTGCCCAGATTTCTAAAAAAAAATTTGTGCTGCAAACCGACACCAGCGACTACGGCGTCGGGGTGGTACGGACTCAGGACACCGTGGAGGGCGAACGAGTGAGCGCATACGCCTGTCGAACGTTGATTGGAGCTGAGAAGAATTACTCTGTTTCGGACCTCGTAGAGACGACCCTTCGCTCTTCTCAAATATCTGCCCACTCCACCCTTGCCAACGGGATGTCCACCATGCAGGCTGACCCAGGGTTAGGTCAAAGTTTTCAAGCGTTGCCTCCTCTTCCTCTCCCTTTCTTCAGCAGTGAAAACTCGGAATGGGCTGAATTTTACTCGATCTTCTCTACAATCGTCGGCAGCAATCCTCGTATTAGTAAGAAAAAAGTTGGAATAAAGTGGAAAAGTTGCAAAGGTTGCGATCTTGACTTCGGGAGTCCGCTTTCGAAGCAGTTCGTTCCTTGAAAGTCGCCGACGAGAATTATGATGTCGCGCTGAATTTACTGGAGAAACGATTTAATAACCGTCGTTTAATAATTCAGGCACACGTGAACGAGATTCTGGGCCTCAGTCTGTTGGAAAGTAGCTTAATAGCCGCTCTTCGAGGTCTTTCGAACAAATTCAATGCCCATATGCGAGCTTTAATGAATTTGGTTTCGTCAAATCAGATCGCCAGCTGCTTCATCGTCCAGGTTCTGCTTTAAAGGTTGGACCCAGATACCCAGGCTAAGTGGGAGGAGAGCCAAAACTCCTCAGGTTCAGACGCCATCCCTACTTGGGAGTCAATGGCCGAAGTTTTGGAGCAGCGATGTAGGACGCTGGAGGCTATGGACGTGGCCATGGCTGCATACGCCCGGGCGCTCACTTGGGAAGGCGTCGAGGTGCAAACAACAGTAGATCATCCTTTACTGTTACTAATTCGCTTCCCTCTGCCTGTGCTTTATGCGGTGGATGGTCCCATGTAATGGTCCCATGAGATCCGCCTTGGTGTCGGAAGTGTCTACAAACGGGCCATCACATGCGTAAGTGCCTCGCTGCTTATTGTCGCTGTTGTGGAAGGAGGCATCACAACCTGCTGCATTTTCTGGAACCGCAGGTTTCTAGCGGCCAGCCCATGGTTGGTCCTCCCACGTCAGCCATAGCCGAGTGCGCCGAGCCTGTAACCTCTTCCATTCACTGCTAATGCACTAGTTGCTCAAAGTCGCAGCGGCGATATATCTTTGTTTGCTACAGCGAACATTCTTGTTCGTAGTCGCGCTGGATCCCTTGTTCCATGCCGAGCTCTGTTGGATTCTGGGTCGCAGGTGCACGTGATCTCTTCCCGGCTGGCAAATCAGCTGCAGCTCCAGGGGTGCAAGTCATTCATGGCGGTGTCTGGTATTGGCGATACCAGCTTTGTGACAGACGGATTCTCTGTTGATGTTCTCCTGCTCCCACTGCTCTGAAGCCTTGGTTAACGCCGTCATCGCCGCCAATATCACGGACCTGCAGCCTAGCTTCAGTTTGGATGTCTCCAGTTGGAATAGTCTTGGAAATCTTTCTTTGGCTGATCCTAATAACAGTCCACAGCGCATCGATCTTCTTATCGGAGCCAGTCTTTTTTTGAGCTGCTGTGAGTTGGGCAAATTAAGCTCACAGTTGGCCTGCCGTTGCTGCAGAAAACCCGACTTGGATGGGTCGTGTGTGAAGGCGGTTCACATGTCCAGAGAAGATCACTTTTTTCCACTGCTCCCAAGGATGTTCCGAAGAGCGCAACTATGCTGGATAATTATTTGGATTATCTACTCCGCCGGTTTTGGGAAACTTTCGAAGACTGCTCCGAACCTTTTGTGAAGCGGACTAAGGAGGGGCTAGATTGCAATGCGCATATCGTCCAAATGTTGCTCGGCTGGATTCCGGATCTTACGCTGTGAGGCTTCCCTTGAAATGCGGTTCTAAGTTGTTCGACTATTTATTTCCCTCGAAAGGAAGCTCTGTCGCCGTCCTCAATTAAAGGAGCAATATGCTGCCTTCATAAAGGAGTATTTGAAGTTGCGTCATATGTCTCCAGTCCCTGCTGATGCGAGCGTCACTAGCCAGTTCTTTCTGCCACACCATTGTGTTTCTGCCACACCGTACTACATATTCTGTTAAGGTTCCGATGCCATCGGGTGGCCGTTACTGGAGATATTTGCAAAATGTATCGTTGCGTCAGAATTTTTCCTGAGGACAGCTATCTTCAGTGCATTCTTTGGCGGGATTCCACCCACCAAGATGAGTTACAGGTTTATATGCGGGATACCTTCACCTATAGAACGAAGCCTGCCCCGTTTTTAGCATTTCGGACAATTCATCAGTTGACAGAGGATGAGCAATTAATGTTTCCAAAGGGGACCGAAATTCGGCGTCGCGACTCTTATGTGGATTATCTACTTTCCGGAGGCGACTCTATTGATGAAGCTATTAGCATAATGAAGCAAACATCCGGGATCCTTGCCAAAGGCCAATTTCGGTTAAGGAAGTGGTGCTCCAATGTTGCTGACGTGCTGGATAAGGTGCCTGAAGAAGATCGGGAGTCTTTCCTAAGGTTCGATGATGGCAGCAATTTCACAAAGACACTGGGTCTTGCTTGGGATCCTGCAACTGACCACTTTCTATTTTCTTTTAAAGGGATTCAGTCAACCTCAAAGCCCACAAGGCGCATCGTTCTTTCTTCAGTCGCTCGATCTTATGACCCATTAGGCCTTGTCGGTCATGTAATTGCAAAGGCGAACATCTCTCTCGAGAAGCTGTGCTGTGGGAAGTTGTCCTGGGATGAAAGACATCCTTAAGCTCTTCACTACGACTGGAATATGATTTGTAGCAGCTTTGTTAGAACGCAGCGCACCGAATTTCTAAAAGGGCGCAGGATCTGCAAGCTATTTACTCTGCTCGAGGTCTCGAATTACGCCTTTAAAGACTGTTACGGTGACAAAGCTGGAGTTATAGGGAGCCAAGTTGTTGGCTCGACTTATGTCGGAAGTAACACCGTTGAATGTCTAGGTCGCAAATCGAGTTTCGACCATTCAGAAGCTAACTAGAGAAATGGAGTGGCGGTATTTTCCCACTTCCTTGAACCTAGGAGATATCCTGTCGCGTGGTGCTCTTCCCAATGAATTGATTGAGAATAAGCTGTGGGCTCACGGTCTTCCGTTTCTCATTGGAGCCCAAGAGGCAAGGCCAACCGAAGTCTCATCTGAGAGATCGACCCTGGAGTTACGTGCAAGGGTCCTGCTCATTCAGTCTCCGTAGGTGGATATAACTAAGTGGTTTCCAGCACAGCAGAGGGTATTCGCTTACGTATACAAGTTTTCTAAATGAATTCGCCACAACGGTGTCATGGCTAGCGATATCAAATGTGGAACACAGCTTCAATTGTGACTAGTGTAGCTTGTGCATTTTTGGAAGAACATAAAGACGCTTCAAAATGGAAAAGAGATAGCGGTATCCAGTGCCCTTGCCTCATCCTTTCCCTTCTTGGATAAATTTGGTCTGTTGCGCGTAAACGGTCGACTTATACGTCCTAGAAGCCATAACAGGGCTATAATTGTTGACTTTCATGAACGGAATTTCCATACGGGACCTTGCGCGCTGTTGGCAATCATTCGGTCCCAATATTGGCCAATTGGGGGGAGAAAAACGGTGACGAAGTCAATACACAAATGCATCCGATGCTTCCGGACTAAGCCTCGGTTGTTGGAGCTGATCTTCCGGAGCAAAGAGTTGGATTTTGGATTTTTGTGGGCCTTTCTATTATAAGCCGGAATAAGGCTCCAGTAAAATGTTACGTTAGCGTTTTCATTTGTCTTGCTACCAAAGCCGTCCACCTGGAACTTGTAAGCGATCTGTCCAAAATTTCTTTTCTACAGGCTTTGAAGCGGCTTATATAAGTTAACACGCGCAGGCAGAATTTAGGAAAAGAGCCAAATTGCACACCGAATCCGGTGGCCCGCACGCGTAACGAAAGATATGCTAACTAGGCATTCCAAGGGCAACTGTCTTCGGACCGGCTCGGGCACTTGCGCAACAAGTGATCGTTGCTGGCCGGATACGGAATGCTGACACTGTAACTGGGCAACTGCACCGCAGCCCAACGAAGGCTTCGAAGTACAGCCCGGCTAGTATTTTAGTTCAGTCTTAAGTAGAACTCCGCAGCCTTAGCTCGCGTTATATTTTATCTTTGTCAGTAACACTAATCCTAACGGGCTTGTGCGAAACAAATGATCAGTAAATATTGTAGAACTCCGCAGCCTTAGCTCGCCTTATATTTATACTCTTGCAGATGGTAATTTTGGTCAAAAGTGTGCAACGCAGTGAAGGAGACATCTCCGACCCTATAAAGTGCATATATTCTTGATCAGGATCACCTCCTGAGTTGATATGAGCATGTCCGTCTGTCCGTCTGTCTGTCTGTCCGTCTGTCTGTTTCTACGCAAACTAGTCTCTCACTTTAAAAGCTATCGACTTGAAACTTTGCACACAGCCTTCTTTCCTTTGCACGCAGTATATAAGTCGGAACGGCCCAGATCGGCCGACTATATCCTAAAGTTGCCATATAACTGATTGATCGGAAATGGTATAACTTCGGTATTTTTAGAGTTAGAGAGTTCAAATTTTACATGGATTGGCCGACTATATCCTATAGCTGCCATATAACTGAATGATCGGAAATGACCCAACTTTCGTATTTTTGAAGATAGAAAGCTGGAACTTGGTACAGATTTTATTTTTGGTCAGTTAATCCGACCAACCAAATTTCATAACGATCGACCGACTATATCTTATAGCTGCCATAGGACTGAACGCTATTAGGATCGGCCAACTATATCCGAAGTTTGCGATATATATCCGGTTTTAACTGCAAGGGTATATAAACATCGGCTCCGCCCGAAGTTAGCTTTCCTTTCTTGTTTTTATTAGATTTTGTCCAGGTCATTTGCTTGACTCTGAAATTTTTTCTTCAAACATTTGTTGTGTAATTTATACAATTTTAGTAATAAGCTTGCTAACATTATAATAACGAGTATCATTAACAATATTGTGATTGTTTGAAGATCGATATTTTCGGATTCAATTTTATTAACGACATTTGCCGTGGAATCTACAACTTTTGTATCAACCAAACCCATTTTGGATATTGTATCTATTTTTCTTTTTTCAATTTCTATTTTATTTTCCTTTGTGTCATTATCATTATCATTATTATCATTGTTTTGGTAATTGTGTATACCTGCTGCTGCAGCTCTGTATGTAACAGATGACCTTATATTAAATAATCTCAACAAACACATGTAAAATACATTTTTTTTTGTTGTTGTTGTTGTTGTCAAATATTGCTCTAGGGTTCCTTTATAAGGACATAGGACAATATTGGCAATATCCTTAAAGGATCAAAGTTTTTGCTTGGTGAGTTTTATTTTGATCAAAAACAAGCGTGGAACAGATGCGGTGGCATGGGCTATTGGGCCAGCGGGTGCAGGAACCCAAGGTTGTTGTTCTGCAAGATGTGCGGCGCGACAGGAGTAAGAAGCACAGAATGCTGGCAGAGCAACAGGGAGGAGATCAGGGATCGCACGGTGCTGCCTCTCAAAACTAATAGGAGGACTATCCTGAGAAGAGCAGCAGTTGACGGCAACCATCGAGGTGGCGGGCACGGAGGTGAAGGCCATGCTGGAAATAGGAGCGACGGCGAGCTTTATCTCTGAGGAACTTGCAGAGAGCCCGGAAGTCACCAGGCAACGCATCGCGATAAGGAGACGGGTAAAGTTAGCCAATGGAAGCCATACGGAGACACGCGCGGCATTGGAAAAAGGATACATTGAGCTCTCGAATAGCGCATACAGTTCACCCATTGTAATGGTGAAGAAAAAGACTGGTCAATGGAGGATGTGCGTGGACTTCCGACAGATCAACGCAAAATCAATAAAGGATGCGTACCCGATGCCACGGATAAATTTCATTTTGGAGCAGCTGAGGGAGGCAAGATTCTTCAGCAGCCTCGACTTGAAGGACGGTATTGGCAGATCCCTCTAGAGGAGGGAAGAAGAAAGTACACCGCCTTCACCTTTGTAGGGTAGGGTCTGTACCAATGGAAGGTGATGCCGTTCGGGTTGCACTCATCCTCGGCAACGTTTCAAAGGGGCCTTGACCAGGTCATAGGGGCGGTCATGGCTCCACACGCCTTCGCATATCAGGACGATATCATCGTGATCGGACGCACCAAGGAGCACATGGCGAACCTAAAAGAGGTGCTCAAAAGGTTGAAAGCAGCGAACATGCGGATAAACACGGAAAAATGTAATTTTTCAGGCAGGAGCTGCTATACTTGGGACACCGAGTAACGAGCCAAGGGATCGCCATAGATCTGGAGAAGGTCGCTGCAATTACAGAGGTACAACCCCCGACAAACGTCAAAGGAGTACGCCAGTTCATAGGAATGGCGTCATGGTATCGGCGATTCGTTCCAGATTTCGTAGGAATCGCGAAGCCCTTGAACGATCTGCTACGAAAAGGAACAAAATGGGAATGGACACCCAAGCACCAGGAGGCGTTTGGGACGTTAAAATCACGGCTATCGGAGGATCCAGTGCTGGCGTGCCCAGATTTCTAAAAAAAAATTTGTGCTGCAAACCGACACCAGCGACTACGGCGTCGGAGTGGCACGGACTCAGGACACCGTGGAGGGCGAACGAGTGAGCGCATACGCCTGTCGAACGTTGATTGGAGCTGAGAAGAATTACTCTGTTTCGGACCTCGTAGAGACGACCCTTCGCTCTTCTCAAATTGCTGCCCACTCCACCCTTGCCAACGGGATGTCCACCATGCAGGCTGACCCAGGGTTAGGTCAAAGTTTTCAAGCGTTGCCTCCTCTTCCTCTCCCTTTCTTCAGCAGTGAAAACTCGGAATGGGCTGAATTTTACTCGATCTTCTCTACAATCGTCGGCAGCAATCCTCGTATTAGTAAGAAAAAAGTTGGAATAAAGTGGAAAAGTTGCAAAGGTTGCGATCTTGACTTCGGGAGTCCGCTTTCGAAGCAGTTCGTTCCTTGAAAGTCGCCGACGAGAATTATGATGTCGCGCTGAATTTACTGGAGAAACGATTTAATAACCGTCGTTTAATAATTCAGGCACACGTGAACGAGATTCTGGGCCTCAGTCTGTTGGAAAGTGGCTTAATAGCCGCCCTTCGAGGTCTTTCGAACAAATTCAATGCCCATATGCGAGCTTTAATGAATTTGGTTTCGTCAAATCAGATCGCCAGCTGCACCATCGTCCAGGTTCTGCTTCAAAGGTTGGACCCAGATACCCAGGCTAAGTGGGAGGAGAGCCAAAACTCCTCAGGTTCAGACGCCATCCCTACTTGGGAGTCAATGGCCGAAGTTTTGGAGCAGCGATGTAGGACGCTGGAGGCTATGGACGTGGCCATGGCTGCATACGCCCGGGCGCTCACTTGGGAAGGCGTCGAGGTGCAAACAACAGTAGATCATCCTTTACTGTTACTAATTCGCTTCCCTCTGCCTGTGCTTTATGCGGTGGATGGTCCCATGTAATGGTCCCATGAGATCCGCCTTGGTGTCGGAAGTGTCTACAAACGGGCCATCACATGCGTAAGTGCCTCGCTGCTTATTGTCGCTGTTGTGGAAGGAGGCATCACAACCTGCTGCATTTTCTGGAACCGCAGGTTTCTAGCGGCCAGCCCATGGTTGGTCCTCCCACGTCAGCCATAGCCGAGTGCGCCGAGCCTGTAACCTCTTCCATTCACTGCTAATGCACTAGTTGCTCAAAGTCGCAGCGTCGATATATCTTTGCTTGCTACAGCGAACATTCTTGTTCGTAGTCGCGCTGGATCCCTTGTTCCATGCCGAGCTCTGTTGGATTCTGGGTCGCAGGTGCACGTGATCACTTCCCGGCTGGCAAATCAACTGCAGCTCCAGAGGTGCAAATCATTCATGGCGGTGTCTTGTATTGGCGATACCATTGATACCGTTGATGTTCACCTGAAGTCCTACTGTTCCGAATACTCGGCCTTGGTTAACGCCGTCATCGCCGCCAATATCACGGACCTGCAGTCTAGCTTCAGTTTGGATGTCTCCAGTTGGAATAGTCTTGGAAATCTTTCTTTGGCTGATCCTAATAACAGTCCACAGCGCATCGATCTTCTTATCGGAGCCAGTCTTTTTTTGAGCTGCTGTGAGTTGGGCAAATTAAGCTCACAGTTGGCCTGCCGTTGCTGCAGAAAACCCGACTTGGATGGGTCGTGTGTGGAGGCGGTTCACATGTCCAGAGAAGATCACTCTTTTCCACTGCTCCCAAGGATGTTCCGAAGAGCGCAACTATGCTGGATAATTAGTTGGATTATCTACTCCGCCGGTTTTGGGAAACTTTCGAAGACTGCTCCGAACCTTTTGTGAAGCGGACTAAGGAGGGGCTAGATTGCAATGCGCATATCGTCCAAATGTTGCTCGGCTGGATTCCGGATCTTACGCTGTGAGGCTTCCCTTGAAATGCGGTTCTAAGTTGTTCGACGATTTATTTTCCTCGAAAGGAAGCTCTGTCGCCGTCCTCAATTAAAGGAGCAATATGCTGCCTTCATAAAGGAGTATTTGAAGTTGCGTCATATGTCTCCAGTCCCTGCTGATGCGAGCGTCACTAGCCAGTTCTTTCTGCCACACCATTGTGTTTCTGCCACACCTGCCACACCGTACTACATATTCTGTTAAGGTTCCGATGCCATCGGGTGGCCGTTACTGGAGATATTTGCAAAATGTATCGTTGCGTCAGAATTTTTCCTGAGGACAGCTATCTTCAGTGCATTCTTTGGCGGGATTCCACCCACCAAGATGAGTTACAGGTTTATATGCGGGATACCTTCACCTATAGAACGAAGCCTGCCCCATTTTTAGCATTTCGGACAATGCATCAGTTGACAGAGGATGAGCAATTAATGTTTCCAAAGGGGACCGAAATTCGGCGTCGCGACTCTTATGTGGATTATCTACTTTCCGGAGGCGACTCTATTGATGAAGCTATTAGCATAATGAAGCAAACATCCGGGATCCTTGCCAAAGGCCAATTTCGGTTAAGGAAGTGGTGCTCCAATGTTGCTGACGTGCTGGATAAGGTGCCTAAAGAAGATCGGGAGTCTTTCCTAAGGTTCGATGATGGCAGCAATTTCACAAAGACACTGGGTCTTGCTTGGGATCCTGCAACTGACCACTTTCTATTTTCTTTTAAAGGGATTCAGTCAACCTCAAAGCCCACAAGGCTCATCGTTCTTTCTTCAGTCGCTCGATCTTATGACCCATTAGGCCTTGTCGGTCATGTAATTGCAAAGGCGAACATCTCTCTCGAGAAGCTGTGCTGTGGGAAGTTGTCCTGGGATGAAAGTCATCCTTAAGCTCTTCACTACGACTGGAATATGATTTGTAGCAGCTTTGTTAGAACGCAGCGCACCGAATTTCTAAAAGGGCGCAGGATCTGCAAGCTATTTACTCTGCTCGAGGTCTCGAATTACGCCTTTAAAGACTGTTACGGTGACAAAGCTGGAGTTATAGGGAGCCAAGTTGTTGGCTCGACTTATGTCGGAAGTAACACCGTTGAATGTCTAGGTCGCAAATCGAGTTTCGACCATTCAGAAGCTAACTAGAGAAATGGAGTGGCGGTATTTTCCCACTTCCTTGAACCTAGGAGATATCCTGTCGCGTGGTGCTCTTCCCAATGAATTGATTGAGAATAAGCTGTGGGCTCACGGTCTTCCGTTTCTCATTGGAGCCCAAGAGGCAAGGCCAACCGAGGTCTCATCTGAGAGATCGACCCTGGAGTTACGTGCAAGGGTCTTGCTCATTCAGTCTCCGTAGGTGGATATAACTAAGTGGTTTCCAGAACAGCAGAGGGTATTCGCTTACGTATACAAGTTTTCTAAATGAATTCGCCACAACGGTGTCATGGCTAGCGATATCAAATGTGGAACACAGCTTCAATTGTGACTAGTGTAGCTTGTGCATTTTTGGAAGAACATAAAGACGCTTCAAAATGGAAAAGAGATAGCGGTATCCAGTGCCCTTGCCTCATCCTTTCCCTTCTTGGATAAATTTGGTCTGTTGCGCGTAAACGGTCGACTTATACGTCCTAGAAGCCATAACAGGGCTATAATTGTTGACTTTCATGAACGGAATTTCCATACGGGACCTTGCGCGCTGTTGGCAATCATTCGGTCCCAATATTGGCCAATTGGGGGGAGAAAAACGGTGACGAAGTCAATACACAAATGCATCCGATGCTTCCGGACTAAGCCTCGGTTGTTGGAGCACATTATGGCTGATCTCCCGGAGCAAAGAGTTGGATTTTGGATTTTTGTGGGCCTTTCTATTATAAGCCGGAATAAGGCTCCAGTAAAATGTTACGTCAGCGTTTTCATTTGTCTTGCTACCAAAGCCGTCCACCTGGAACTTGTAAGCGATCTGTCCAAAATTTCTTTTCTACAGGCTTTGAAGCGGCTTATATAAGTTAACACGCGCAGGCAGAATTTAGGAAAAGAGCCAAATTGCACACCGAATCCGGTGGTCCGCACGCGTAACGAAAGAGATGCTAACTAGGCATTCCAAGGGCAACTGTCTTCGGACCGGCTCGGGCACTTGCGCAACAAGTGATCGTTGCTGGCCGGATACGGAATGCTGACACTGCAACTGGGCAACTGCACCGCAGCCCAACGAAGGCTTCGAAGTACAGCCCGGCTAGTATTTTAGTTCAGTCTTAAGTAGAACTCCGCAGCCTTAGCTCGCGTTATATTTTATCTTTGTCAGTAACACTAATCCTAACGGGCTTGTGCGAAACAAATGATCAGTAAATATTGTAGAACTCCGCAGCCTTAGCTCGCCTTATATTTATACCCTTGCAGATGGTAATTTTGGTCAAAAGTGTGCAACGCAGTGAAGGAGACATCTCCGACCATATAAAGTGTACCCATATTCTTGATCAGGATCACCTCCTGAGTTGATATGAGCATGTCCGTCTGTCCGTCTGTCTGTCTGTCCGTTTGTCTGTCTGTACGTCTGTCTGTTTCTACGCAAACTAGTCTCTCACTTTTAAAGCTATCGACTTGAAACTTTGCACACACCCTTCTTTCCTTTGCACGCAGTATATAAGTCGGAACGGCCCAGATCGGCCGACTATATCCTATAGCTGCCATATAACTGAATGATCGGAAATGACTCAACTTTCGTATTTTTGAAGATAGAAAGCTGGAACTTGGTATAGATTTTATTTTTGGTCAGATAATCTGACCTACCAAATTTCATAACGATCGACTGACTATATCTTATAGCTGCCATTGGACTGAACGATTGGAAATGGTTTTTTGTAGAAATATCAACTTTGGTATGTTTGAAGATGGAATTTTGGGACTTTTTTTAGATTTTGTATTGTAATAAATTGGATTATATATTCATATTCCCATAAGGATCGGGTTTTAACTGCAAGGGTATATAAACTTCGGCTCCGCCCGAAGTTAGCTTTCCTTTCTTGTTTATTCTATCTTTGTCAGTAACACTGACCCTAACGGGCTTGTGCGAAACAAATGATCAATAAATATTATTTGTAAAACCCATACACAAATAATCTATTATTAACTGGCGCCCAAGCGTGATAAAGAACCCTAGCCCAATTCCCTATACCCAAGGGACAACCCTCGCCCCCCTCCGCGGGAATAATCCAAGTAAAGGGAACTGTATGGATACCCCTAGCCCCCCTCCGTGGGAGCACCTAAGGTAAAGGGAGCTGTGGGGTAACCCCTCGCCCCTCTCCGTGGGAGCAACTAAAGTAAAGGGGGCTGTAGGGTAACCCTTGCCCCCCTCCGTGGGAATCAACAAGCTGAAGTCACGGAAGGCCGACGAAAGCTTGCAGCATATCTTAATTAATAAATATAAAAAAATGTAAGTAAGCTGTTTGTGGTGACGCTTATCGTGCAAGAAAAATTAATACAGAAAATAAAAAGTTTTTTAAACAAATATAAAGGATTCGCTAGGCCTGTAGTGATTACATGACTTAAAGCAAAAAAAGGAGAAACTATTTATATTTTGTTTCTTTTCTTCTCTTAAATTTTTTTTCCTCTTTCCTAAAAGGCTTAAAACTTGTCAAACTTTTTGTGCAAGAGAAATGAAAAATTAATACAATAGGAAATACATGATTAAAAAATATATACATTTTTTTTCTCTGAAATCTGAGTATGAAGAAATACATTTTTCTCTGAAATTTGAGTACGAATAAAAGCATTTGCGCAGCTAACTCATTTATACTATTCATAAAAAAGTGCACTGAGAATTTTTTTTTTAATAAAAACAAACAGAATTTTACGAAAAATAAATAAATAATTTACCATTTTTTTTAACGAAATATTGTAAAATTATATACAAATTTTTATATTATTTATTTGCCCGCAGCAATTTTTATTATTAATTTTGACCCATGTCCACGGGAAACTACGCGTCGTCAGACGAAGAACTTTTGGAAGAGTATAGGAAATCTCGGGGGTCAAGGGCTCACCAAAAGGATTCATCAAAGGACCAAAGGATCCTTTTATCCATCAACTAGTAGGGCCGCAACTAACACCCTCGCTCGAGAGAGCGTTCTTGAAACTAGAACCTCTGAATTTTCCAGTCAAACAATACAAATTTCTCATGAACAGCTTCTAGCCATCAGAGAACGCCATGAAAGGCAACTCGAAAGTAGAGCTGTAAACAATTCTACTTTTTGAGAATCGATTCTTTTTGATTCAATTCTTGAAAAGATCGATTAAATCGATTTAAAATCGGAAACTACAAAAAAATTGTTTTCCAGGAAAAAAGCATTTTTTGCTTAAGACGTGGTAAGGAAAATAGAAAATTTACCTTTGCAAACTAAAATAAAATTCAATAACAATATATTTTGAGATCTATATTTATTCAGTCAAAACCCATTGGTTTTTACTAGTAAATACAAGCTTGTCAACATTTTTCGCTTTTAGCGAAGCTCGGCGGTCGGAGACTATGCATCCAGCCCTGCTGAATGTCCTTTCCGACTCCGTCGAACACGCTGGAATGCAAAAATATTTTAATGCGCATTCTTTAAGAGCTTCTAAAAGAATGAAGCTTCTTCTTTTCATTCTCCTGCAAGTTCATTTTTTATAGCTTCTACTGCTAGGTCCGCAGTACTCCTGCTCCGAAATCCTTCTTTCTTAAATCGTGGATCCAGGATAGTTGCCACTTTGGTAACGGAGCAAGACTCATACTCGAACAATCGTTGGTTGACCCCTTCTAAGAGCGCAATTCGTACTTCAATACCTTCAGACGTTTTTATCAATTCATTCATCGAAGTTAGGCGGTGATGGATATCAGCCGACACCGGAATAATAAGAGAGACAGTTTCATAGTTTTTCATTTTTTCACTCATCCAAAAAGATCGATTAAATCGATTAAAAGATTGAATTTTTTACAGCTCTACTGGATCGATTAAATCGATTAAAAGATTGAATTGTTTACAGCTCTACTCGAAAGGCAACAACGAGAACTTGATGAGAAGGTAGCCACATTGGTAGCAGAAATAAACTCATTAAAAATCAAAACTCCAGATATCAAAACGTATCAGGAGATCAAAATTGTTCCAGGAATAGAATGTTCCGAACCGATATAGTAAAATCCGTCCCAGAATTTGAAGGGAAACAGGATAATTACGTCTCCTGGAGGCAGGCTGCCACAGCAGCATACAGGGTATTCAAGCCTTATGAAGGCAGCAGTCGATTCTATCAAGCAGTCGAAATCCTCAGGAATTAAATAAGAGGACAGGCGTCCGCTGCATTGTCTTCATTTAATACAGTGTTAAATTTCCATTCCATACTGTTTAACGGTTTGGCACATGTCCTGAAGGTACTTCGATCTACTAACAGGCTCCAGCCGTGCTCAGGGAAAGTGGGAGTGGTTCTTGTACCTTCAGTAGGGACATGGTCGTCACGGGAATCGTCGTAGATCGAATCGTAGCAAAAGGGACTGGGAGAAGGATACCCAAATAGCATTGTGAGGGGGATAACAAAAAAAAGATTCCTTGGCTGAGAGATTTGTTAAGAGGTGGCTAAATGTTGTGGCTACATAGGTGGCGAGATTCTTCTGGTGCCCAAACAAAAGATCTATTACAAATTCATTTTAGTTAACGTTATAATTCAGGAAAATTTCTTATAAAAATAATTAACATAATTAAGTATTCATGTTTTACAGGAAGGTGGTTTTCATTTTCATAATTCAAGGGTGATGCTTAAAGATAATAATTCAAATTTGGGCTTAAGAATAAGAATAATAATCGCTTAAGAATAATAATTAAGGAAGTATTAAAATTAAATAATTAAATGATATTAAATGACAGTATTAAATGACAGTATTAAATGATTCAAAAAGTAATAATTATAATATGAATTGAATGGCTTAGAAATAATAATTCAAGGCGTATTCAATTGATAATTATGGATTTTTAGGTTTTTTTTTTTTTTTTTTTCATTTGGTTTTAACGTTACGTTAGGGTATTTGAATTTCATGATTTCTTTGTCCCTTTTTGCTGAGATAGTTAAGAATGTATTTACGTGGTTTTGTATTTTTTTTTATATAAAAAAAAATACATAAAAAAAATCCAAGACTCCACAGGCAGGGGGGGGGGCGGGGTTGATGCTACCGGCGGAATGTTAGCGAAGGGTCGTAAATGTAATCCCTGCAGCTTGTTGAGATCTCCTGTAGCAGCCTACCGTGGCACCGTGGTGATCACGTTGGGTGGATGCCGGGTGGCTCACGTTGGTCAGGTGGTACCTCCAAATCCACTGGCATCGAGGGTCATCCAGCCACAAAAATCCGATAAACGGGAAAATATCGACTCGGTATATCGAGAAGTCGCTAAGCCAATGCAGGGAATGGCGTGGAGCTTAATATTTTCTCACCTCTATTTAAAAAAAACACACACTAATAAATATTTTTTTTTTCCACGAGGTTGGGTCACTGGTCTTAGTATTATTCTGCACGAATTTAGTGGTCTGCCCGCAGCGAGATTTAGAGGAAAAGTGAACTCAGGTGGCAGACAGGAAATGCCACTTTATGGTTGTCACCTTTTGACAGGTGCATACGCGGGTGGGTGAATTCCAAAAAGGGTGCAGCTGAGGGGGGGGGTGAATGTCAGTTGGGGTCAGCTGAGCCTATCGATATCTATTATCAGCTGCATTGGGGTCTAATAGGTAAACAAGACCATATGTTATTGTTTTTGTTTACTATTTTTAAAAAAAATTTTAATTAATCTTTTATTTAATTTAATTCAATTCCTCGGTCCAACGAGCGACCCCCACATCACAGGTTTTATTTTGGTATTCATGCCTAATCCAATCTATAAATGGCAGAGCCAACTTTTTGTTTTATCCTAGATTCGATGCCAAATTACTAAGCTGAAAATTTCGTTTAATAACCTCTTCCCCTATTTCAAACGATTTTGGTCTTGCTCTCAGATCGTAAGTCCTTCTATTTTTCGAGAATGCCCTTTCTAAGTATTTCCCGATATCAGCACGAATGTTTGTAAACTCGTCTTCTCTATCTATATGTCCTGCTCCACTATTTAACAAATCTAACTTCCTAAGCAACGTGTAATCCTTTCCATGCGTTATCATGTACTGACCAAATACAATACGATAAGGATCAGCTCCGACTGATTGATGTATGGAGTTTCTCAACGCGCAGTTTATACTGGGCAGGATGATATCTCTTTAATTATAACGCACATAGGTTCGGAGCGCTGCGTTAATGGAGCGATTAACCCGTTCGGCGGCATTAGCTTGAGGGGCGTACGCCGCAGTGCAGATATGCTTAATACCATACTTAGTTAGAAATGCTGCGAACTCATGACTTTTGCGATCCATTATCACTTACAATCACTTACATTCGGGAACACCAAAACACGCAAAGATGTCATCGCTTAAGAAGTCGATAATAATCTGGGACGAAAACTTCCTAACTGGCTTGAGAAAAGTAAACTTGGAGAAGTGATCAAGAATGATGAAAATACCTATATTGCCTTTTTTCGATCGTGGAAAAGGCCCTATAAAATCTATATAAAATCTTTGAAAAGGTCGTTCACTGATGATTTGGCTTCCCATAGGTGGTCTTTGGCTATGATTTGGATACTTTGACGTCCTACACAATTCACATTTTGCAATATATTGCCTAACGTCTGAAGCCATTCCTGGCCAAAAGAAATTTCGTCGGACACGTTCCATCGGACACGGGCTACGCCCCAATGTGCCGAAGAAGGCTGATCTTGGCTAGAGCGGATAACATCTTCTCGTAGGGCGGTTGGAACGTACAATTTCCAAACCTCATCTCTATTCCCAGTTGTGGAAAAGCAATTTCGATGGTAAAGGAAATTGTCGATAACCTGGAAATCGGGTAATCTGGCTTCGATAAACTTTTCTTTTATTGCCGTGTATTCTTCGGATTGAAAAGCACTTGACGTTAAATCAATTGTTGGTGAAAGCTCTAACTCAATTGCATTTACCACATCCACATCGAAAGAACGAAAAAGGGCATCGGGAACTATATTCTGCGATCTCTTTCGATGTTCAATTTGAAAGGTTTATCGTTGTAATTTGAGTGCCCATCGAGCCAATCTACCACTAAGCTCGGTCTGGTTCATTAACCACCGTAAACTGGCATGATCCGTAACAATTTTGAAAGGATGCCCTTCGATGTACATTCGAAACTTCAACACTGCCAAAACAACAGCCAAACACTCTATTTCGGTTACGGTATAATTACGCTGAGCCTTGTTTAATTTCTTCGACATATGGGCAATTGGTCTTTCTATGTTGTTCTCATGTGTTTGAGCGAGTACAGCTCCCACTCCATGAAAAGATGCGTCACATTGGACAATGAAAGGCTTTTCATAATTGGGGTGCATTAATAGAGGTGCTGAACATAGTCTCTTTTTTATTTCTTCAAATGCGGATTGAGCTTGCTCATTCCATTTGAAAGCCTTCTTTCCTAAGAGCTCCGTTAGTGGAAATATTACGGTGGAGTATTGGGATAAGAACCGCTGGTACCAACCAGTCATTCCCAAAAACCGCCTTAGCTGTTTCTGAGTACTGGGAACGGGAAATTCGGCTACTGCTCTAACCTTCTCAGAGTTGGTTTGCAACGTTCCTTCTCCTACTATAAATCCCAAGTACTGTACTTGTTTCAAGCCAAATTGACTTTTCGCGACATTTATAGTCAACCCCGCCTTTCGAAGTTGGACAGCTATTTCGGCCAAGTGTTTCAGATGATCCTCAAATGTTGAAGAATTGATACAACGGTCGATTGGGGACTGTGAACGCTGTTTTCGCCCTTGACTGAGAATCTAACTCGATTTGCCAAAAGGCATCTTTGAGATCAATTTTCGAAATACAGTGCACGGGTGGCAATCGACTCAACAAACCTTCTAATATAGGCATCGGATATGCATCTTTAATGGTGACTGAATTTAGTTTCCTTGCGTCTAGACAGAATCGAACCTTGTTTGGTTTTACTAGCAGCGTTACTGGTGATGACCAAGCTGATGAAGGTGCTTCTTCAATTACATCTAGTGCGATCATTCTATCAATTTCTTCACATAAAAGTTTTTCCCTGGCAGGAGATAACGGATAAAATATCTGTTTAATCGGTTTAATCGGTTTGGCCTCCCCTGTTTCGAAAGAATGTTCTACTAGAGAAGTTTTCCCTAACCCGTCTACCTCAAAGGACGGAAAAGAATTTATTACCGATTCTAAACGACGTTTCTCCGAAAGAGAAAGGTTCATTTTGTCTTTTTCTGTTTCCCCTTCCGTTTGGCTTATCTCACTTATATTTCCCATTAAAGATAATGAAATTCCGAATTTCTTCCAGAAATCCATTCCGCAAATAACATCCTGATTTATTGACGGCACTATTAGAAACTCTATGTTGTCATGCTTAGTGTTAAACGTCAATGATACGGTGATCACTCCAGCGATATTCTGCATTTGCCCATCGGCGGTTTTAACCATCCCCTTTCGGGACTTAAAATTATTTTTCTCCGCCAGTATGCGTTTTGCTAAAGCACCACCTATTACACTTTTGTTGGCTCCGCTATCCAGCAGAGCTAAATATGGTTGACCTAATATTTGTGTTTGTGAAAAGGGACGAATGTCGTTATGCTTGTGTAAGAGTGATGAAATTACGACTTTCTTTAGCTCCCGAATGTTTCTAAAATAATTTTGAATGCGCTCAGCACTACGACTTTTAACTCTTGAGGCTGTTAAACTGTCCTTACTTTCGCCGTCAGTTAGCAGCTTGTCTAAACGTATATGATAGGGAGTAAATTTGATAGGGTTTACGCTAAGTTCGTCTTCATCAAGTTCTGATTTGATTGGTTCCGAGACTTGAAGAGGATATTCGCTTAATGGTTTTGGCGAATATCCCGAGATCGGTTTTCCGACTCGGGATGACATTTCGAACAATTGGGCTTAAAAGTGTTAATCGACCCACACCCATAACAAAATATGCGACGTGTTTTAAGACAATCTTGATAACGATGTCCTAATTCGTCACAGTTCCAACATTTGATTTTGTCCATCGAACGAATGGCACAAACTTCATTTGATTCCTGGTCGCCTTCAAAATCCTCCTCCGTCTGGTTAATGAATTGAATTTCGTTAAGAGAAGGTCGAGTATTTGTTCGTGGGACGGCTCTATTACGAAATCCTTTGAAAAACTTTTCATGTCTGCGGCATTCAGTGCGTAACGCTGCCAAAGTTGGTGTTGGAACATGCAACAACTCGTGTTTCAATTCCGCCCTAAGATTATGTCGGACCTCTTCCGTTATTTCGGAGTCAGACAACGGATCCCTTAACGCGTCCGCAATCCCTAACATCAAATCTAGAAAGTCATCAAAGGTTTCTGTATTTCCCTGCTTCCAACGTCGTAGAGATTCTTTGATATCGCGGTCTGATCGTTGATCTTGATATCTTTCCTTTAGTCGGTCACACAAAAAAAACCAGTTGGTGAGATCGGGAGACCGATGTACTTGCCAATAAAACTTCAATGCCGGACCCGTAAATAATAAGTTTGCAAATTGAAACAACAAATCATAATTTCCATCTAGACACTGATTGGTTAAAATATTCACTCGATATATAAAATCCTCGATAGAGATTTCCCCATTTGAACCGCTAAATTTGAGGTTCCAGTTTGAAATTACGCTAGATACCTGGTCTGGTCTGTCTGCTGAGTGATTGCTTAAACGATTTCTTGACGGAACGTTTTCTCGGAAATTATCGCGAGGTGGGTTACTCCTAGACACAAAACTGGGTACTTCATTATCCCATTCGAGTGGAATTTCACCCCGTGATCCTCTACGACTTGGACCCAAATTTAAATTTGCCATTGTGGCACTAATTTGATTAGATATCGACGCTGCCAAGCTCGACATCTGATTTTCTAAGGCCCCTGCTATTATTAGTGTACCCGCTCTTCTGAGACGCCGTTGCCAGCCGAAGAACTTCGCGTATGGTTGCCCTTTCGGGATTCTGCATGGTATTCCGATTTACCCTGGGAATTGTGGTGGCAACTCGATTATTACGAGTGCCCTGCCTGGTCTGAGGACGTGTACGCGGAACGGTGCCTGTACGAGGACTATTGCCAGTCGATGGCACTACATCGATCAACTGTCGGGCCTCACCTGCTTCAGGATTCCCTAATTCGCTTCTACTACATGCTCTTCTGCAGAGTGGAAAAGTGGCGTTGGTTTCAAGCCAAGTTGTGAGACACCTCAAATGGAATTGATGCCTACATGTGGTTATAGTCCATTCTGCTTCCTCATTAGCTTCATTGCAAATGGTGCAAGTAAGAGATTCCCTGGGCTGTGACAATGCAGGGATATTTTCAAGACTTCGTCTAACCGCCATTATATTGAACGAATATTATAATTGTTACTTTAAGTTTGCCTGATAATTTTAGTGGGGTAATGGATGTTTTGTTATGTAATTAAATTATATATATGTATGTATCGGTATTGTTGATCGATAAAGGTCAATTATCAATTTTCGTTATCAAATTATTATTTATAAGTTTTTATTGGGACTTATCCTTCAGAACTCTCGCCATAGTTAAAAGCCTATTTATTATATTTTATTTTTCCTAGCCAAGAAACTAAAATTATTTATTTAATTTCAAATGTCTTATTTGGACAGGGCAAAGCTCCGTTCGCCCAAAGCTGTACCATCTCAATCCAAAAATGACCCAAAAGATTCTAATAAAATTTAAATTAAGTTCTTCCTTGAAGAGTAATCCGTTTCCAGCTTACGCAAACAAAAAAAAATCTCAATTCAAGTAGAAATATAAATATAAAACCGGAATGAAAAATTACTTCTGGAGTTTCGCTTGTTTTTGAAGAGGAACAGACTCCATACTTGCGAAGCATGAGCAATCTCAATTCAAAAAAAAAAAAACAAAATACCAAAAACAAATACTATAGAAGTTTGTTTAATGACCTTCCTTGAAGAGGGACACACTCCCAGCTTAGGAGCATGAACAATCTCAATTCAAAAAAAAGACTAATCAAAAAAATTATAAAAAATTGACTTTGAACGAAAGAAAAGAAAATACTATTTGGGGTAAGAGAAGGTTAAAGGAAATCGGGCATTGCAACTTTATATTTTCTCGAATATCCTTAAAGCAGAGGTCGGCACGGGCCTATCTCGGGGGCATAGGAAATTTCTCTGCCCGAGCTCTGCCACACACACACAGTATAAATGTGTGAAACGTCATGCTCACAGCCTACTTTCTGCTATTCGTTACTAACACTAATGCGTTAAAGTCATATCAATGTATTGGGGTGCCGATCACTGCCTTAAAGGATAATTAAAGCCGCGTCATGCCCCACGTTTAGCGCTATAATTCTGTAACGGATTGGCACATGTCCTGAAGGTACTTCGATCTACTAACAGGCTCCAACTGTGCTCAGGGAAAGTGGGAGTGGTTCTTGTACCTTCAGTAGGGACATGGTCGTCACGCGAATCGTCGTAGATCGAATCGTAGCAAAAGGGACTGGGAGAAGGATACCCAAATAGCATTGTGAGGGGGATAACAAAAAAAAGATTCCTTGGCTGAGAGATTTGTTAAGAGGTGGCTAAATGTTGTGGCTACATAGGTGGCGAGATTCTTCCGGTGTCCAAACAAAAGATCTATTACAAATTCATTTTAGTTAACGTTATAATTCATGAAAATTTCTTATAAAAATAATTAACATAATTAAGTATGCATGTTTTACAGGAAGGTGGTTTTCATTAACCATAAGAATAAGAAAAAGATATCGAAATTATAATAATTCAAGGGTGATGCTTAAAGATAATAATTCAAATTTGGTGCTTAAGAATAAGATTAATAATCGCTTAAGAATAATAATTAAGGAAGTATTAAAATTAAATAATTAAATGATATTAAATGACAGTATTAAATGATTCAAAAAGTAATAATTATAATATGAATTGAATGGCTTAGAAATAATAATTCAAGGCGTATTCAATTGACAATTATGGATTTTTAGTTTTTTTTTTTTTTTTTTTTTCATTTGGTTTTAACGTTACGTTAGGGTATTTGAATTTCATGATTTCTTTGTCCCTTTTTGCTGAGATAGTTAAGAATGTATTTACGTTTTTTTGTATTTTTTTTTATATAAAAAAATACATAAAAAACAAGAAAGGAAAGCTAACTTCGGGCGGAGCCGAAGTTTATATACCCTTGCAGTTAAAACTGGATATATATCGCAAGCATCGGATATAGTTGGCCGATCCTTATGATTACATCATAATAAAACCAATTAATTACAATAAAAAATCTAAAAAAAAGTCCCAAGCTTCTATCTTCAAAAATACGAAAGTTGATATTTCTACCAAATACCATTTCCGATCGTTCAGTTATATGGCAGCTATGGGATATAGTCGGCCGATCCTAATGAAATTTGGTAGGTTGGGTCAACTGACCAAAAATATAATCTGTAGCAAATTCCAGCTTTCTATCTTCAAAAACACGAAAGTTGGGTCATTTCCGATCGTTCAGTTATATGGCAGCTATAAGATATAGTCGGCCGATCCTTATGAAATTTGGCATGTCGTAATTTGTCGCCAAAAATAGCTCTCATGTTAAATTTGAAGTCTCTAAATTTAAAAACACCAAAGTTATACCATTTCCGATCAATCAGTTATATGGCAGCTATAGGATATAGTCGGCCGATCCCGGCCGTTCCGACTTATATACTGCGTGCAAAGGAAAGAAGGGTGTGTGCAAAGTTTTAAGACGATAGCTTCAAAACTGAGAGACTAGTTCGCGTAGAAACGGACAGACAGACAGACGGACAGACAGACGGACAGACGGACAGACGGACAGACGGACAGACGGACATGCTCATATCAACTCAGGAGGTGATCCTGATCAAGAATATATATACTTTATAGGGTCGGAGATGTCTCCTTCACTGCGTTGCACACTTTTGGACAAAATTATAATACCCTCTGCAAGGGTATAATAATCCAATACTCCACAGGCAGGGGGGGGGGCGGGGTTGATGCTACCGGCGGAATGTTAGCGAAGGGTCGTAAATGTAATCCCTGCGGCTTGTTGAGATCTCCTGTAGCAGCCTACCGTGGCACCGTGGTGATCACGTTGGATGGATGCCGGGTGGCTCACGTTGGTCAGGTGGTACCACCAAATCCCCTGGCATCGAGGGTCATCCAGCCACAAAAATCCGCTAAACGGGAAAATACATGCTAAGCCAATGCAGGGAATGGCGTAGAGCTGAATATTTGCTCACCTCTATTTTGTTTCAAAAAAAACACTAATTTTTTTTCCACGAGGTTGGGTCACTGGACTTATAATTTTCTGCACGAATTTAGTGATCTGCCCGCTGCGAGATTTAGAAGAAAAGTGAACTCAGGTGGCAGACAGGAAATGCCACTTTATGGTTGTCACCTTTTGACAGGGGGGGGGGTGAATGTCAGTTGGGGTCAGCTGAGCCTATCGATATTTATTATCTGCTGCATTGGGGTCTAATAGGTAAACAAGACCATATGTTTTTGTTTTTGTTTACTATTTTAAAAAAATTTTAATTAATTATTTAATTTAATTCAATTCCTCGGTCCAACGAGCGACCCCCACAACTGACATGTTTAGATTTCACGTATTCGGATAAAACTCCGACACATTATATTCAACAAGAATTAAATTTATTAAGGCAAGGAGATTTACCCTTACTTAAATACTACGATAAAGTAGAGCGGAAGCTAACGCTTTAAACAAATAAAATTATTATGACCCACGACGCTAACGCAGCAGCCGTTCTAAACCAAAAATTCAGAAACGACGCCCTGCATGCGTTCATATCAAGCCTAAAAAAATCATTAAAGATGGCCGTATTTTCCGCGCAACCACAAGATTAGCCATCGGCATTGGCTTTGGCTCAAGAAGCATCGAGCAACGAAAGAAGTGTTTTTGCGGCTAGTTTTGCTCGACACAGCGAGGAAAAAGTGAGTAAACCAAATAACCAGCGATAAGCGGGTTGGAAGAATTGGTCCACAGACCAGGAACAAAGTCGAAATTTGGGGGCAATGCAAAAGACCCCTTACTTTGCCAGACCTCAAAAAAAAGGCAATAATCAACCCGGTTTTTTTAAACAAAGGCCATATAGTAATGCCAAGGGAAATGCCCAGAAACAAACAAGGGCGAAGCCAATGGATGTGGATACCTCATCCCGTTTTAGACAGCCTTCGGCATGGGTAGAAGGGCAATCGACAAGGACCCAACAGAAAATCAACTTCATGCCCGAGGAACAGTCGGACGAAGAAGACTACCGTTGCGCAAGCATGCGCCTCAGAAATAGAGGATGTCTTGGATGCAGAGGACTCTATTAATTTTTTAGGGTAAAGTCCCTTCTCCCGTAAATTACGCGTACGCTGGCAGGAAGGGAAATAAAGCTTTTAATCGATACCGGTACCTCAAAAAATTATATAACTCCACTCCCGGAGCTGAAAGGCGTCGTGGCGTTCAATCCACGGCTTTACAAAAATCGAGAAGAAATGTTTTGCTTCCATATTTAATGTTAAATCACCATTTTTCATTCTCAAAGTTCTGAAAGATTTTAACGGTATTATCGGTCTCGACTTGTTTAAACAAGTGAATGGGAAACTCGATTTTACTGCAAATATTTTCCACACTAGTAATGGATCCGAGAAGATCCAGTTCGCTAAAGCAGAAAATTACAACTTTATCAAAATAGATGACGAGGACGTTCCCCCAGCAGTAAAAGCTGCCTTTGACAAAATGATAGGGGAAAATTACAAAGCCTTCGCTGATCCTGACGAAGCACTGCCTTTCAATATAAATACTGTTGCTACAATTAAAACAGATGGGGAGCCGGTGTACTAAAAGTCGTACTCGCACCTCATGGGTGTAACTGAGTTCGTCTACTTCTAGCGGACGGCGTAATAAGGCCATCCAAGTCTCCTTATAATAACCCAACGTGGGTTGTTGACAAAAATGGAACCGACCAGAGCGGGGTCAAGAAGAAGCGACCCGTTATCGACTTATCGATCTAAAAGAAAAAACCGTAGACGATAGATACCCTATCCCTGCGATTACGACAATGTTATCGAACCTGGGCGAGTCAAAGTTTTTTACAACACTCGACCTTAAAGGCGGCTTCCACCAATAAGAGCTGGCAGAAAGAGACCGACATAAGACGGCTTTCTCAATAAACAATGGTAAATACGAATTCTGCAGATTACCATTTGGACTAAAAAATGCTCCGAGCATTTTCCAAAGAGCTATCGACGATGTCCTACGAGATGGAATTTCAAAGATATGCTATGTTTATGTTGACGATGTCATAATATACTCAAAAACGAAAGAGGACCATCTTAATGACATAAGATGGGTCCTAGGAAAACTTTCCCAAGCAGGTATGAGAGTATCTTAAGAAAAATCGAAATTCTTCAAAAGAGCATTGAATACTTGGGATTCATAATGACGCAAGGGGGCTTACGGACATCACCCGAAAAGGTCAGGGCCATCAAGCAATTTTCCCATCCAAAGACCCTTTTCGAGCTGAGATCTTTCATGGGGTTGGCTAGCTACTAGAGATGCTTTGTTAAGAATTTCGCAGTAATTTCAAGGCCTCTTACTAGCATTCTTAAGGGCGAAAACGGTAAGATAAGCAAATACCAATCAAGAAAAATAAGCATTGAAATGAACAAGGAACAGATGGAAACATTCTGCAGACTAAGAGAAATCCTAGCATCAGAAGACGTTTTACTTTCCTACCCAAACTATAAGAAACCGTTCGATCTAACAACGGACGCGTCAGGTTTTGGTCTAGGGGCGGTTCTATCGCAGGATGGTCGCCCAATTTCAATGATATCACGCACTTTGCGTGATAACGAAAAGAACTATGCAACCAACGAGCGGGAACTCCTCGCCATAGTCTGGGCACTACAAAACCTCCGCAATTATTTGTATGAAGTAAAAAAATGGACAGATCTTTACCGACCACCAGCCACTACCTTACGCCGTTTCTGATAAAAATCCTAACGCTAAACTAAAGCACTGAAAAGAAATTATTGACGACCACGGTGCAAAGGTGATTTATACACCTGGCAAAGAAAACTTTGTCGCTGACGCGTTGTCCCGTTGTCAAAACGTAAACGCTTTAAAGGAAGAACAGGACTCCGATATGGCTACCATACATAGCGAGGAATCGCTAACGTATACCATAGCCCCAACGGACACTCCGGTTAACTGTTTCAGGAATCAAATAATAATTGAAGAGAGTAACAGCTCATCCGTAGACACGTTCATTCTGTTTAAAAGCAAAGTTAGACATATAGTAAAAATAAATGACCGCGGTAACCTACTGAATTACTTGCAAGAGGTGGTTAATGCCGAAGTGCTAAACGCAATGCATTGCTTCCTACCAATCCTGGCATTTATTCAACACAAACTCGTGCAGCTATTCCCGAACACTACGTTCAGACAAAAAGCTTTGTACAGGACATAACGGACGGAACCGAACAGAAAGAGATCATGGTAACCGAACACAATAGAGCGCAAAAATGTTCCGACTAGCAACCGATGTAGCATCAAACTACAAAATCTGTTCCGTGGCAAAGTACAAACGCCACCCATCCAAACAGGCAGTAGAACAAACACCTACACCTACTTCTGTGGGGGAAATCCTCCACATTGACATTTTTTCCACAGACGGAACTCTTTTCCTTACGTGTGTGGACAAATTCTCGAAATTCGCCACAGTACAGGTGATCGCGTCAAGGGCTATTGTGAACGTAAAAACTCCAATAATGCATATAGCGAATTACGATAAAGAGAAATCCCCAAATTCCGAGACTATAAAATCCATTCTCCTGAACAACTATAAAATTACCGTTTCTAACGCACTACCTCTACCAGCACCTCAAACGGCCAAGTAGAGAGATTTCATAGCACCCTGGCCGAAATAGCACGATGTTTGAAGCTAGAGAAAAATCTAATTGACACCACCGAAGTAATTCTTCTTGCAACTAATAAATACAACAAATCCATTCAATCGGTGACTAACGAAAAACCCATAGACATTTTACACTCAAAATCCGCGGAATTCGAGGCAGAAATTAGAAAAATAATTCAACAGGCTCAGAAGAAAACCCTCGAACACGTAAACAAAGATAGGACTCATAAAACTTACAAAGTGGGCGATAAGGTTTTCCTGAAAGAAAATAAACGCCTGGGGAATAAGCTTACACCACTGTGTTGGGAAGAGGTTATTGATGCATACCTAGGTCCTTATTAAAGGGAGGGTGGTCCACAAAGACAATCTACGTAAATCATCCTCACAAGATTTTGAACTACCCCTTTGTTCCTTTCTTTATTCGTTCTAAGTTACAGAAATATTTTTTAATTTTCATACTAACGGCTATTAGGACGGACGCGACATTAAGACTTAACAATTACTCGAACGCAGACCAGACAGACAGAACACTAGTTATAGCAACGGACCATAGACGGACCATATTCGCAAGTTGGTGACCACCCTTAAGTTCCATCACAGGGCTACTGGAAGTTTTAATTTAGTTGGTAGGGCTCTCAAGGTTATTGCAGGAACGCCTAACTTTAATGATTGAGAGCAGGTAAGATTTAATCAGAACCGGTTAACGAGGGCAGATGAAGGTCAGACAATATTAAATATAAAATTTCGAGAACGTCTAAATGAGCTCGCAACGCAATGAATCAGATTCAGAAATACGAAACAAATAAAAAAACACACTTGTAAGAAATCATTTTAGCAAAGAATAGAATCATCATTACAGACCTAGAAAACATCCTTATGGGCCTAACCCTAACAAAATTACATATTGTAATCCCAGCTATTCTAGATGGTGCCGACGTAAGCGAATTCAGAGTCAAACAGCTTATTAATATTAATATTAGTTTGGTATAAATATTAGAAGTATCTAGCATAAGCGTTTTTCAAAATTCTGACCTGCACTTTTTTATTAAATTTCCTAATCCTCTACCCGGTTCAACGGCATAATAGAATCTGTGCATTGGCAAATATCACCTGAAGGCCAATCGCCGCAAGAAATCGTGGGCCGACGACGAAGTAGAACGGATGGGTCCCCGGGACGACGACCATTTAAAGGAGGGAAGAGTTAACACGCGCAGGCAGAATTTAGGAAAAGAGCCAAATTGCACACCGGATCCGGTGGCCCGCACGCGTAACGAAAGGGGTGCTGACTACGCATTCCAAGGGCAACTGTCCGCGGACCTGCTCGGGCACTTGCGCAACAAGTGACCGTTGCTAGCCGGATACGGAATGCTGACACTGCAACTGCCAACGAAGTACAAGTACAGCCCGGGTAGTATTTTAGTTCAGTCTTAAGTAGAACTCCGCAGCCTTAGCTCGCGTTATATTTTATCTTTGTCAGTAACACTAATCCTAACGGGCGTGTGTGAAACAAATGATCAATAAATATTATTTGTAAAGCCCACACACAGATAATCTATTATTAACTTATACACCCGCCGAAAGCCTTAACGTATTTGGTCTGACAACACAACCAACTTTGTCGGAGCCAAAAACGAGCTAAAGAAGCTGCTCCGATTATTTCTAAGCGATGATCATCAACGGGCACTGCTGGAGTTTTGTCTTATGGAGTCAATCGAATGGAATTTTATTCCTCCTCGATCTCCGCATTTCGGTGGTCTGTGGGAAGCGGCTGTTAAAACCGCCAAGCACCATTTTTACCGAGCTGTTGCATCTGCAGTTTTTGGATCCGAGGAGCTGCGAACGCTGCTGTGCCATACAGGGGGTGTCATAAATTCACAACCTTCATTGTCTCTTTCAGAGAATCCTGCAGACCTTGATGTTATAACCCCGGCTCATTTTTTAACTGATGTTCCGTCAGTCAGGTTTATCGAGCCCGATGTCACAAAGCTGAACTTCAACCGGTCGGACAGCTGGCAGCGCGTGTCTTTCCACCAGTAGTCTTTCTGGTCCTATTGGAAGGAGGAGTACCTAAACCTTCTCCAGAACCGCTCCAAATGGCGTGCCTCCGCTCGGCTTTAACTAATTCGGCATCTAAAGCTAGCGAGCATCCGCCCAGCCTATTGTGGAAGGTTGGCGTCACTCTCTTTCGTTGTCTTATTGCGCTCGCACCCTAAAATGGATTTCACACATATATAGATCCCAATTTCATATGCGGCCAAATAAAGATTATATAACGTTTAATTAAATATTAAATTATTAAATATTACAATACAAGTTGCTTTTTATTTTACTGGCATTGAAAATTATCAATGACCAAACAGCAACCTTGCTAGCGTTCCGGAGAAATAGTGTGCCCTTACATTGCTTATTCCTTTCTTTTACACACTGTTACTCCGAAGCGCTAGCAAAATTGCACTGACTTGGGAAAAGCGTTATAACTGCAACAATTTTCATAATTTTGTAATTTTGTACCCTGCCTTTTTCGACTTATGTCTATTAACGCACACAAGAGTAAATTAGAGAAATAAAAGATTAAACAAATTATTAATAATCGAGTCCACTAATGGAGAGATCGTGCCTTTTAGCCGTTACTCAGGATGACGCTCTGGAGAAGACGGTCAGCGATAACTTCACAATAGAAAACTTCGGAATGAAGCCAGTGTAACCGAGTGCAGCCTGCGACGATACACGTTCCACTTTCGGCTGTCTTCTTCCACTTTAACTCTGATGAAAACGATGTCAACCCCGAGACTGAAACTCGATTGAAGCACTGAAGAGAGGGTAGCACGGCAAGCGGCCGTGCTAGAGACAAGGCTGATGAACACTATGAAAGAGGAAACCAGTATGGAGATTAACAAATGCGTACTTTGGAAGGATTCCAAAACTGCGCTGCGAGTGAACTTTTGTTTTTGTAGATGCTCTGTGCTTATGGGTGCGCCCCGTGCACCGTGCATATGGGCTTCGATTCGCATGCGATACAAAAACAAATTTTGCTTATTTCTCCATTACATCTCTATCCGTCGTCACGCTTCGCTGAACACAATGTATTTTGTTTTTGTTTTTTTCTCGAGCACATGGACTGGAACTTATTCTTCCGTCTGCGTTGGCTTTTGATTTATTTCGTGGTGGACCATCGTAAGTGTTATGTTAAATTTTTTGTAAAAGAGCTTTTTCAACCAAAAATTAAAAAAAAATTTATAGAAATCGACTAAATAATAATAATCTGGAAGCTCAATTGAAATTATCAACCACTAAAACTAATATGGTGGGGCCCATAGCCTAGTGGGTAGTGTAGCTGCACGCTAAGCGTTGGGTCGTGGGTTCGAACCCCACTCATGGCAATCACGACCTCCAAAGTTTTTCGGCTTCATTATGCTTAGTGGTCTCTTTTCCGATGCTACTAAACATGTGAGGTCGAAAAACGGTATTCCCAGATATCGACAGGTGGCAGCCCCACCTCTGGGATAGGTTGCACCTGGCTAATCACCGGATCAACCGAATAACAACTGATTAACGAAACTAATACAAGAAGAGAAGAAACCAACCACCCCCCCAACCCGTTGACGACCATTCGCATATCGAAACGGACACGAATTGGACAATGGAACGTGAGGACTTTAATGGAACCAACCAGACTGGCGCAGTTTGAAGGAGAAATGGAGAAAAAGCAGATCGCAATCGCAGGCATCAGTGAGATGAGATGGAGAGGCAACGGGACAACAAAAACATCAAGCGGCAATCTAGTGATGCACAGCGGGACCAATGATGGAGGCAGGAGCGGAGTCGGGATATATGTGTCCAAACAGTACAAACAGGCACTAATTTCCTGGAGCCCAGTATCCGACAGAATTATCATTGCCAGATTCCGATGCAATGCTAGACACATCACCATCGTGCAGTGCTATGCCCCAACAGAAGACGCCAACGATGACATCAAAGACGACTTCTACAACGCCCTCACATCCTCACTCACTAGGATCGAAAGAGGTGACATATAAATTCTCATGGGAGACTTCAATCCGAAAATCGGCCACAACAACCAGGGACCGTAATTGTTATAATTTTTAAAATAAAAATTATAAAATAAAAATTATTTGTTGATTTTTATGACAAAAATTGAAATATAACTCTTATTTTCAATTTTTATAATAATAATTAAGAATAAGAATTATTTTTCAATTTTTATAAAAAAAATAAAAATAAAAATTATGATTCAATTTTTAGTAAAAAAATTGAAAATAAGTGTTACGATTCAATTTTTATTATAAAAATGGAAAATAAAAATTAAATGCGAATAACTTCTGAACCGAGTGGACTATTAAAAAACCGCTTACATTTTTATGAACTTTGGCGCAGTACCTTTCAAATGATGTATCGAATGTCCTTAAAGGACATAATCAAGGATTCCTCAATTATTCAATTTATTTAGTTATATTTCCAGTGTGGGTCAACAGGGGTATATTGGGAATCAATGTCCAATACTATCGAGACCACCGCATTGAAGTAAAGACGCTTGGCGTGATTGCGCTCCATGAAGCATGAAAATTGAAAATGTGCTGAACGAGTTTTTAATAAAAAAGGAGCAAGTCTACACTGTCACTTCAGACAATGGCAAGAATGTCATTAAAGCGATCGACTTCATGAACAAAGAATTGAATTCTGAATTTTGTGACGAGTTTGACGATGACGACCTTATGAAAGATATTCGCGTTCACTCTATATATTCGATTAGATGTGCCGCCTATTCCATGCAATTAGTTGTTCATGACCTGCTAAAAGAGAGGAGTCGGAGATTCCTTGTCGATAGCGCACGATCCATAATAAAAACTTTGCGAACTCCGACTTATAGGTAAACAAATTAAATGCATAACATTACACTTAAAAATTACAATACTATTTTAAAACAAGAAAGGAAAGCTAACTTCGGGCGGAGCCGAAGTTTATATACCCTTGCAGTTAAAACTGGATATATATCGCAAACATCAGATATAGTTGGCCGATCCTTATGATTACATCATAATAAAACCAATTAATTACAATAAAAAATCTAAAAAAAAGTCCCAAGCTTTTATCTTCAAAAATACGAAAGTTGATATTTCTACCAAATACCATTTCCGATCGTTCAGTTATATGGCAGCTATAGGATATAGTCGGCCGATCCTAATGAAATTTCGTAGGTCGGATTAACTGACCAAAGATATAATATGTAGCAAATTCCAGCTTTCTATCTTCAAAAACACGAAAGTTGGGTCATTTCCGATCAATCAGTTATATGGCAGCTATAGGATATAATCGGCCTATCCTAATGAAATTTGGTAGGTTGGACCAATTGGACAAAAATATAATCTGTATTAAGTTTCAGCTTTCTATCTTCAAAAACACGAAAGTTGGGTAATTTCCGATCGTTCAGTTATATGGCAGCTACAGGATATAGTCGGCCGATCCTAATGAAATTTGGCATGTCGTAATGATTTGCCAAAAATAGCTCTCATGTCAAATTTAAACTCTCTAACTCTAAAAACACCAAAGTTATACCATTTCCGATCAATCAGTTATATGGCAGCTATAGGATATAGTCGGCCGATCCCGGCCGTTCCGACTTATATACTGCGTGCAAAGGAAAGAAGGGTGTGTGCAAAGTTTCAAGACGATAGCTTTAAAACTGAGAGACTAGTTCGCATATAAACAGACAGACAGACAGACGGACATGCTCATATCAACTCAGGAGGTGATCCTGATCAAGAATATATATACTTTATAGGGTCGGAGATGTCTCATTCACTGCGTTGCACACTTTTGGACAAAATTATAATACCCTCTGCAAGGGTATAAAAATGTTAACAAGCTTGTATTTCCAAAAAAAAAAAAACAAATGGGTTTTGACTGAATAAATATCGATCTCAAATTATTTATTGAATTTTATTTTTGTTTATAAATGTAAATTTTGTATTTTTCTTACCAAGTGTTAAGCAAAAAATTCCTTTTTCGTGGAAACCATTATTTTCTTTTTCGATTTTAAATTGGTTAAATTGATCTTTTCAAGAGTTGAATTGAAAAGAATCGATTCTCAAAAATTTTTTATATGTAAAAACATGTGAGGCCCAAAAAAAAAAGTTTTAATTACCTCGAATTGGCACCACTAAAAATAGCACCACATTCATGTAAAATGTAAAATTCGGCACACGTGGTCTTATTTTCCCCGGGGTTAATTATATACTTTTATTTAATCCGCGAGAGATGCGTTTATTTAAACAGCCACAAAAACAAGCGCATTACATTTCCCCACTTTACATTCGCACTCGCCCTTGATAAACTTTGATAAAATTCGCACTTTGATAAAATTGGGATCCTGCTTGGAGCTAAAACCTTTAGCGAAATTGCTTCGTAGGAAATTGCATCAGAATCTCTTGACCCACTTGAAAATAAACTTCTCTGGTTCGTGTGTTTTATTCCTTTGTGTTGTAGACTTTTCATTTTGGTATTTATTTATTATTAAATTGGACCCTTTGATCTTCTAGTATACCTAGTTCTTGTTGTAGATGAAAATTTTGACCAAACGTAGGCTTATACGGTCGGGTTTTTGGCCAGGTGAACTCCATATCGTAGAGCGACAGTTGATGCTACTAAGTTTTTCGTTCCAGTTACTCTGACTTGGATCTATGTATGGTAAGCCTTAATGGCGGATGAACTGATCTATACACACTGTCAACAATGCCAAAAAAATGGAAAAGGAAATTTGAGTCGTTGAACGGTCAATTTTACAGCAGCGTGGGATAAAAGAGCACGAAGATGAGGTCCACAGTCAGAAACCACGTATTCTGTAACTCAAAACAATAAGAAAAAGGAAGGAAAGCTAACTTCGGGCGGAGCCGAAGTTGATATACCCTTGCAGTTAAGACCGGATATATATCGCAAACATCGGATATAGTTGGCCGATCCTTATGAAAATATGATAATATAACCTAATTTATTATAATATAAAATCTAAAAAAAGTCCCAAACTTCTATCTTCAAAAATACCAAAGTAGGTATTCCTACCAAAAACCATTTCCGATCGTTCAGTTATATGGCAGCTATAGGATATAGTCGGCCGATCCTGGCCGTTCCAACTTATATACTGCGTGCAAAGGAAAGAAGGGTGTAAACAAAGTTTCAAGACGATAGTTTTAAAACTGAGAGACTTCTTTGCGTAGAAACAGACAGACGGACATGCTTATATCAACTCAGGAGGTGATCCTGATCAAAAATTTATATAATTTATAGGGTCGGAGATGTCTCCTTCACTGCGTTGCACAAACACTGCGTTTTGGACAAAATTATAATACCCTCTGCAAGGGTATAAAGATCACAGTTGTGGCAACACCAACTACCCCAAGTACAGTTGAGAGCCTAGCTCCTGTACCGTCCTGGAACATCTCCAATGCTCGCTGGCAATTGTTCGAACAGGAGATGATGAGACGCGCAGCCTATATTCCGGAAGACTTCTCACAGTCGCCGTTGGACCAGCAAGTTTCGACCCTGCGCAGCATGGTGCACGATGTGTACGACCTTGCGCTGGGAAGAAGGACGCCGAGATCGCCTAGGAGAAGGAAGCCAGGTTGGTGGACCGCCAGCCTGAACACGGTGAGACGCCAGGAGTCAGGAGACTTCGCCGCCAGCTTCAAAACGCTCGTCGTCGTGGTGACGATGATGCGACTGAGCTTCTTGTGGTTGCGTTGAGGCAAGCCTCAGCCGAGTGCAAAAAGCTCATCCTAAGGGCGAAGGAGGTTAGCTGGAGACGCTTCTTGGAAGAAAACGCACACGATCCATGGGGGCGCGTCTACAACATCTGCCGAGGACGCAGAAAGTGCACGGAGATTGGGTGCCTTCGCATTGATGGCGAGCTGGTCACCGATTGGGGTGACTGTGCGCGTGTGGTCCTCCGTAACTTTTTCCCAGTTGCGGAGTCCGATGCACCGATTGCCGGAGCGAAGGATGTCCCACCGGCCCTCGAGGAAGTAGAGACACGTGCTCGGGATTTTCGTCGACTTCAAAGGAGCGTTCGACAATGTCGAATGGAGTGCTGCACTGCGCCGACTCGCCGACTTGGGATGCCGAAAGTTGAGCTTGTGGCAAAGCTTCTTCTCAGACAGGAGCGCAGAGATCCGAAGCAGTTCTGGAGCCGTGTCGGTTCCAGTAACTGCCCGCAGGGATCCATTAGTGGCCCATTTATTTGGGATCTACTGATGGACGTCCTGCTGCGGCGCCTCCAGTCATGCTGCTCCTCGTCGAGGGCAATTCGCGAGCCGCGCTGGAAGGAAAAGGAGCGCAACTGATGTCCATCGTTGAAGCGTGGGGTACGGAAATCGGTGTTACCATTTCCACCAGCAAGACGGTGATAATGCTGCTGAAGGGGTCCCTCGCGCGTACCCCGTGTGTGAGAACCGCAGGAGCGAATCTCCCATACGTACGCAGCTGCCGGTACCTTGGCATCACGGTCAGCGAGCGCATGTTTTTCACTGCGCATATCGCATCGCTGCGACAGCGAATGGTCGGAGTCGTGGGAGCATTGGCGCGTGTGCTGTGAGACGACTGGGGATTCAGTCCTCGCGCCAGGCGGACCATATATGCCGGACTCATGGTGCCCTGTGCACTATTTGGTGCCCCGGTGTGGTATGTCTTTACGAAGCGGCAAGTTGTAGCCAGGAGGCTACTTCATTCCTGCCAGAGGCTAATCCTTATGGGATGCCTTCCGGTATGCCGAACAGTGTCAACCCTGGCACTGCAGGTGCTTGCTGGAGCCCCGCCCCTTGACCTGGTTGCTATGAAAATAGGAATCAAGTACAAGTTGAAGCGTGGATACCCGTTGGAGGGGAACGACTGGCTCTACGGCGAAAACATTTCAAGTCTGAGCTGGACGCAAAAAGTCGCGCGCATCGAAGGATGCCTACTGTCGGACTGACAGACTAGGTGGGATGATGCTGGCTCTCCCGGTCGGGTGACCAAAAATTCATCCCGGACGTTTCGTTCGTATATAAAAATCCAGACTTTGGATTCTCGATGCGCGCTGGTTTTTTGTTGACAGGGCATGGGTCGTTCAATGCATTTCTGCACAGACGAGCTCTTAGCGATACTGTCGCATGCTCATGTGGCGATCCCAATGAGGACTGGGAGCATATTTTATGTGTCTGCCCCCTCTATGCAGACTTGCGAGACCTCGATGGACTCGGTCTGCAGCACGTTGGCGGAACCTGGACGTTTGGAAGGATTCTGGAGAGTGCCGACAAAATGAGGAGACTTGAGCAGTTTGCCGAGGAGCGGTTCCGGAGGAGGGGGGATCACTAGAACCACTTTTTCGTGCCGTGTGGCTAGCGGCGAAGAATATTACCACAGCTCGCCATAGTTTGGAAGACACTACCATTGAGGTAGGCCCCCTTGTGGGAGTATCGTGGTGGCTGTGGTTGATACCCATATCGCGGGTAGAGTCCTCGGACTCGACGTGGAGTTGCGTTATACAACTCGGGTGCTGTGACCCATAGATCAGCAGAGGTGATAGATACACTTCGCCTCTTATCCAGAGGGAGTATGTTGCCCGGCAAGCACATACTTGAAAGGAACCAGGCTGGACGCTATGTACATAGCTATAGCTTCTAGTCTGGGGCGCTGGCAGGCGTACCATCCGTGCCCATGCACTATATACCTCTTGTGGGTATATTCGAGTGCCGTGGTCGTAAGCCCTTCAGTGTGGAACACGCCACGTAAAACAAGTTCGGAGAGACGCTCATTGTTCCTCAAAGGGATCTTCGTACCTTTGCCCCCTTTCGGGTCAAGTGTCACAGGGCCAATTATCTTTTAAATGAGCCGATTGAGCGGGCTCTTTCTTATTTTAATTCTTTGCCGCCTAGCCTCCGAATTAGGTGGGGCTCTGATAAGGGTGTGTTAAAACGCATGTTAATCAGGCACTTATTAAGTTTTTATTAGTATGGTAGTATTATTTATGAGTTTGTAAGTTGTTATTATGTAGCCATTTAAGGATTTGTCCGTTGGCGAAATAAAAAAATAAATATGGTTTTCGGTCAAGAATTGTGACAATTCTAGTTTATGCCGTGAGACACCATTGGCGTTCCACATTGATATTCGTAGCGCCTGCATAGATTATTTGGACTGTTGTGCTACGAGCAGCTGTATCACCATGTTCTGGTTTTGAACAAGCGTTTGCATGGTCGTTTTCATGAATGACATAAGCTCCATCATACTTTGTTGGAGGGTAAGCATCATAGTTTCCGTTTTGCTGTGTGGCTGTTCTGGGGCCTGTTGAGCGCTTTGAGAGTTAGGCTGAAGTGGAATTAGTGGACCGAATGAGGATCTCGCAGCTTTGGCGATGAAGACGTCTGGCGTAGTTTTTGACGCAATGTACGCATTCTGTGGATTTTGGTTGCGTGTTGCGGTCGCTTGACGCATGCGGCTCTTTAACTTCTTATACACCGTACATCCTCTACAGTGTGCCGTATGGTTGCCTCCGCAGTTTCCACATTTCTTCACGGTACTGTCCTTGTTTGTAGTGCAACAAGGACAGAGCACAAAGAGCTGTGCAAGATGGTGAAAAAATCAGCAAGAAACGACAAAAGAAAATTTCTGGACAGGCTCGCTGAAAATGCAGAAAGCGCAGCCAACTCGAACAACATGCGCTCACTGTACCAGATAATTAGTCAACTGACCGGAAGCTGCCATAGACGAACCCAACCAGTGCGGGACACAGATGGAAGACTCCTTACTGATGATGAGGCACAACTCCAGAGATGGCGACAGCACTTTATGGAGATCAGCTGCACAGAACAACCGAGCAGCACGCAAGATAACTTCAGGAGTATTGTACCGAGCAATAACCCCAGAATATCACCCACGGCACCATCAATTAGAGAAATAAAGGATGCAATCAGGAAATTAAAACGCAACAAAGCGGCTGGAGATGACGGCATACCGGCCGAACTTCTCCAGATTAACACGCAACTAATGGCCGAAACACTGCATCCACGATTCAATAAAATATGGGAAAGTGAGCGGATCCCAACATCCTGGAAAAAAGGAATCATCATTAAGCTACCGAAGAAAGGAGACCTCAGTGACTGCAACAACTGGCGAGGCATTACCCTGTTGAACACAAGTTACAAGGTACTAGCCACTCTACTAAACGAACGTCTTCAGGAAAAGATCGAGACAACACTTCGAGATCAGGCAAACAACACTAGACCAGGCAAACACGCTACGCCCAATTCCCGAGCAAACTGGAATGGAATGGCGCTCGCCGCTGTACCTCTTGTTATTTCCAAAAGGATTTTGGTTATAGATTTCCAAAAGGCATTCGATTCGGTAGACAGAGCAGCGATATGGAGGGCACTTGCAAGAAAGGGAGTGCCAGTGAAAATCATAAACATAGTGAAAGCTATGTATGATGATGCTGAGCTGGCGGTACTGCACAACGGGAAAATTAGGGTACCCTTCCAGACGAACACAGGCGTCAAGCAAGGATGTCCTCTATCACCACTTCTGTTAAACTTGGTAGTCGACGAAATTATGAGAGAAGTATGCATGGACAGATGCGGAATCACTTGGAACTTCACACGGCATCTAAAACACTTGGATTATGCGGATGACATATGTCTATTGGTTCACAAATTCGAAAACATACAAGCCAAAGCTAGGGACCTCGAGATCCGAGCCAGCGCAGTAGGTTTAAAGATCAACGCATCAAAAACGAAAGCTATGGGGATCAACAACTCCAACAAAAACAACATCACAATCGGAGATAAATCGACTTCGTCGACAGCTTCACCTACCTCGGTACTATCATAACATCAAATGGTGGAGTGGAAAGTGATGTGGAGATCCGACTGCGCAAAGCGAAGTTTTCATTTGGAAGACCACACCGAGTATGGAGAAACCAGCAGATAAACAGAAAAAAAAGCTGCGCATATTCAACTAGTGTGTAAAATCCATACTGCTATACGGATCGGAGACGTGGCTGACCTCTCAAAGGATATTGATGAAGCTGCAGGCTTACATCAACAAGTGCCTGAGAATAATACTTGGGGTATTCTGGCCATACAGAATATCCAATGAGGACTTATGGCACTGCACAGGAGAGGTCCCAATCCAGAAACAAATAAAGAAACGGAAATGGAAATGGATTGGCCACGCTCTGAGGAAGGAAACAGGAAGCATCGTAAGAATGGCTCTGGAATGGAACCCACAAAAAAACAGAAGAGTGGGTCGCCCAAAGATGACCTGGCGCCGTACAGCACTCCTAAAAATATGCCGGTGGATAAAGTTATAAGGATGCCAAATAAAGTTAGGTGGAGAGCCCTTGTAGATGCCCTAAGCTCCCGAGAGTAGTAATAAAGAACAAAAAAAAGGTACGTTACTTTGTTAGCTTAAAGGATCTGCATAGCGTTTAGTGAAAGCGGAGGGCATGTTTGTTTATTGAGAGTAACCGTAACATGTTTACACTTTTTTTCGTTTATTTCAATGCGCCAGTCGAACAGCCACCTTTCCATTACTCTAAGATGATAAGCGAGGAGCGCCTAAGAATAGCAGTATCGTCGGCGAATTTGTTCCTTCGTAGGAGTATCCGCAGTATATAAAACGCCCGAAGTAGCTACGTTGCACAATTGTAGAGGTATGAAATATCCAACTGTAGAGGTATGATTTCAGTAGTTTGTGGGTGTATGTTGGCAAATACGTTTTAGCTAAACTCGGTCGAAAGCCGGAGATACGTCGAGGAAAATAGCGCTAGAGTATTCTCGATGTTCGAAGGCTAAGCGTATTTTGAATGTTATTCTATTCAGTTGCTCGATTCTTCCATGGTTTCTTTGAAAGCCAAATTGGTAAGACGGTATGATATTTCAAGCTTCCAGATATATTATTATGCGAGTTAACAAGCAATTTTCTAACATTTATGACAAACAAGATAGAAACAAGATTGGTCTGTACGATGTCGGAATTGTGTGGTCTTTTCCAGTTTTCGGTATCTTTATTATAATGGATTTTTCCACTTTTTTGGAAAATACCCAAGATAAATGATCCCATTAATAGTTTACAGACCACCTTTAAAATGCATTTTGAAAGTTCGATCTACATCTTTGGCGTCAGTAAGTCACCACCGGAGGCCATTTTTGGTTAACCCTCTTATGACTTTTTCGATTTCTTGGGGAATGAAGGTGTGGTTGGCAGAGGGTAGCCTCTGTATGAATTATTGGCAGGAGGAATGAATTCGAGGCTGGGTTTGGCTGGAAGAGACTTTTCTCGTTCAGTTTTTTGATAGATTTGTAGAATTTTTCCACTAATACTTCTACTTCCTTTGAGGAGTAGAGAAGCTGTCGCAACGAGTACTTCTTCCTGGGGGCTCGTAGTGTAGTCGATGTTCGATTCCATGCTAAGCTCCCGGGCGAGTTCGATGTGGGTTTAGAAAGTTCTCACGTACTTTTTGTAATTAAGCCAGTTCGTTTTTGGCGACGTCAGAGTGAAGATGTGTTCGCCTATTTCTGGGCTTTGAAGAAGCGTAAATAGAGACTGCCTTGACGCTTATTAGATTGAAAGATACTTTTTTTTCGGCAATAACCAAAAGGTCTGGGAGCTTGCGTGAGTCGGTTGGCTAGTATGCGTGACTTTCACGAAATATATATAGTCCAGTTTATTCCTCACATTTAAATTTCATTTTAAAATTGCTTTTTTTGGGAGTCACTAGACGTGATCCCTAGTCCGAATAATTGGCATTATAGTCTTCTGCGGCTATAAAACGATCCCCAAGTGAATTGTAGAAGTCCATAAATTGTCACTCGGAGAGTGAGAAACGAGAAGGGGAGTTAACGGCAGCGATTAAAAGGCTTCCGTTACTTGACTGAATTTGTATCGATGTGGTCTGCAAGAAGTTTGTTGAAAACCTTTTGTGAAAATGGTGTTTGATTCGTTCTCTAACACCGGTTCCGCCGTGGGCTTTTCCATTCGGATGATCTGTGCAATAAAGTGTAAAGCCTCTTATTTGAAAGTTTTAATTTCTTGTAAGATGCATTTCCATCAGTAGCATAACGTCTATACGGTGTCAATTCTAGTTTATGCCGTGAGACACCATTAGCGTTCCACATTGATATTCATAGAGTCTGAATAGATTATTTAGATTGCTGTGCTACGAGCAATTTAGACTGCTGTGCTACGTGTCGCAGGTGTTGGGTATCGCAGTCACTTGGAATGTAACCCATCACCACCCCACCTCCGAATCACGCATATGCGTCTTTAGATAAGGCCCGAGTAAGTGCTCACCCAATGATTCCTGAAGCCTCCAGTTACAAATGCTATTAGTGCTCTATTAAAAATTCGACACAATAGAATTTCCCACAAACCCCACAAACAGTCGGTGTCTTAAAACTTTACCTAAAAAAAACTCTAACTATTTGAACGAATTTAATATGCTTGAATTATGGGGGATTTCCCCAAATTATGGGGATTTTTGGACCTATAATTCCCTTTATAAAATAGGCTTAGTTAATTATTTTGTATAATTATTATTTAATATCAAAAATTGTTTTGAAACCCTACTTTTTATTAATAAGTTTTTAGTAGTAGTATGTCCTGCAAATATTAGTTTAATTTTAATATTTTCTTTTTTTTTTTTTTTTTTTTTATAAGCTTCATGATCTCTTGATATCCATGATATTTTACAATATTTTCAGATCTCCACAATTTATACCCAGTTTCCGTATTTACAAAACAAAAGGAGGGAAAATTGGTCGTTTTAAATGCTGTGAAACCTGTCAGAACTATTTAAAAATCTTTAAATCTTTAAAAATACTGATCGATTAATGAGATTTGTTATGACTTATAAATAATTCATTACTAAAACATCAATCATTTCCAAGTACCGTTCTATAAAAATAATAAGGAATATAAACTTCAATCGAATTCTTCGAAGCGAAATCGGTACTATTTATCATACCAAATTAAAAAAGTATATTTGCTATATTGAATAATTAAATTAGTGATTTATTTTTCAGAATTACATCAAAAGGTCCAGATTTAACTGAATTAGAGTTGGGATTTGTGCCAAAGAGCCGGGGGCGGATGCCAGACTGCGGGGAAGGCGAGCAATATCAAATGCCCGAGCGCTCTGCTTCATAATTTCCAATTATTTAAGCAGAAAGGTCACAAAATTAGGAAAATTATGGTCGAGCAAAAAATATTTTGCAATGGTTGTGAAAAGGCAGATACGTATAAGCCTATATAAGTATATAGTTCTATAGGAGTTCCAATTTCAACCTACATTACTTACAAAGACGATACAGAAACCCTTTCTTTTTATTTAGTTTCATCTTCAGTCAAGGACTTATATATGGGAATTGACTTTTGGACCATGTGGAAACCGGTGCGAGAGAGCGTCTCTGAGTTCCTCACAGAGAGAGGCGATGGTCCGTGCTCTGATGCGGATGAAGCGGACGGACATTATAAACTATAAGAAGTGAAACAGTAGTTAGTTACGGGCTAATACATTGGCGACAAGGTAAAATGAAAAACAAAAATAACAGTGTTAACGTTTGAAATAAAACAAAGTGTTGTGCCGAAATAATTTGCGCAGTTACAAGCCTAAAGACACGCGGAGTTGCATTTAGTAGTTCCGTTAATTTTTATTTCATCTTTATTTTTGTTTGTAAGTACTGTAGTATGCACATATATTGAATAACCACTGTACCGAAAGTACTTAAAGGGTGCGCCATGTAACACTTTTTTGCAATGTTTACATAATATGAAAATATATGAACCGATCGTTATGGCCTAGCCCGCACACAGAAAGTGCTAGTGTCGGCATAATCGTAACAAACGGTCACCATATGCATACCCCTCGCGCTTCCACTTGAGAGTGCATAACAACGTATATATTATATATATATTCCTTTATACATAAGTACATAGCCGTCTCTCTGCCGCCGCCTGCGAGCAGCGCAGCTACGAGACTTAGCCTTACTTAGGCTTAAAAAATATTGTAAAAGAACAGAGACATTTTGATCGTAGGAGCGGCACCTCAGCTGCTCCTTTTAAATAAAAACCTAAAAATAATCAAACCACGGAGTTATCCTATGACATGGCGACCGTGACAGCGATGGGAGGACATCGAGGAACAAGAAGGATACACCGCGAAGTATATAACCAGGAGGATAAAAAAAAAAACTACAAAAAAAAAAAAACTTAAACTGGAAAATGCGAAATAGATAAATCGACGAAAAAATCAGAGTGAGTAGAGTGAAAGCAATGGGCAATCGTGGAGGAGTTGCGAGAAAAATAAAAAAAAAGGGTAGCACACCTAAAGTGGCTACTCTACGTAAATACTCGACCTCCTGCGTGGGCTACGGCCCAAAAAGTGCAAACAGAACTTGATTTTCTGCAAGAAAAATTAATAAGTAATAAAAATAAACGCCCAAAAATTGCCGTCACTCACTCAGTGCCAATAAAAAAAATTAATGAAAAACTAATAACAACAAAACCTCCATCACCCAAGCCATTACCAAAACATAAAAAGACTTGCCCGAACGATTGCCCTGAACCACTGGACAGCCCCCACTGCAACCACACCTGTGCGAGGACCGGCACCGGTAACGCCTGAGCCCAAAAGGTGCCGGACAGCAGCAGCAGCAAATATAGTGCGGGAATACGCCACCTCCTGCGCCACCGAGGGAACGTCAGCGTAGCCAAACCGGCGACGACCAACTGACGTAGAAGGAAGAAAGGAAACCAACCGAGCTGAACATTTTTTTTTTACCCATGCACTGCGTTCCAAAATTTTTTTGATTGCACTACGATGCATATTTTTTTTATATAATATAATATTTTGAAAAATTGAGCGGAACTTCTTTTGCCCAATTAGAAAGTATGGCCCGTATAGCCGTACAAATAATAGGTAGGAAAAAGATGTAAGAGAAAAACTAAGATTTTTTTTAAATTTCTTTTCTAATGAGAAGTAATAGCATAAGTAAAACAGATCAAATAAATTATTCTGACTAGTACTTCCTAGAAACATTATATGACATTACAAAGTATGACACAATAGAAAGTAAAATAGAAATTGAAAAAAGAAAAATAGATGCAATATTTAAAATGGGTTTGGTAGACACAAAAGTTGTAGATTCCACCGCAAATGTAGTTAATAAAATTGAATCCCAAAAAATCGATCTTCAAACAATCACAATATTGTTAATAATAATCGTTATTATAATGTTGGCAAGCGTATTACCAAAATTGTATAAATTACACAACAAATGTTTAAAGAAAAAATTCCAGAGTCAAGCAAATGACCTGGAAAAAATCTAATAAAAACAAGAAAGGAAAGCTAACTTCGGGCGGAGCCGAAGTTGATATACCCTTGCAAGTAAAACCGGATATATATCGCAAACATCGGATATAGTTGGCCGATCCTTATGATTACATCATAATAAAACCAAATAATTAAAATAAAAAATCTAAGAAAAAGTCCCAAGTATCGTCAAAAATACGAAAGTTGATATTTCTACCAAAAACCATTTCCGATCGTTCAGTTATATATATAGGATATAGTCGGCCGATCCTAATGAAATTTAGGTTGGATCAACTGACCAAAAATAGAATCTGTACTAAATTCCAGCTTTCTATCTTCAAAAACACGAAAGTTGGGTCATTTTCGATCGTTCAGTTATATGGCAGCTATAGGATATAGTCGGCCGATCCGGGCCGTTCCGACTTATATACTGCGTGCAAAAGAAAGAAGGGTGTGTGCAAAGTTTCAAGTTTCATTGTACGAGGAGTTATCAAACATTAAAACTAATTTTGACAGATCGTACAAGTCGCTAACTCAGAATAGACCTATTCAAAAGAACACGGTTAGGAAGCATGTTGAAATATTAGTAGAGTGCTTTAATGAAGCGGAAATGCTAATACATGATCATAGGGAAAGAAAAAATCAAAATCATTGGTCACAGGTATCGAAACTTATGATACGACTACGATCTAATTTAATATTTGTCAAACAAAAGTTCAGTTTAGAAATATCGTTACCAACCGTTCTTAACACTCCAATAACAGTTGACCCTGCACCTGACTCGGAATTAACAGAAACGAACGGATCGGAGGCAGAAGAGCTTCCCAAAGTAAACCCCAAAAAAAAGATGAAGATTTGAATAATCTTACTATTCCGGCGGTATACACTGATCTGGATAATTCTACAGATTCAGATACTTCGAGTGTAATAGAAAACAAAAAAAGTAACTCCATTACCATGGCACAATCAAATATTGATTTTATTAATACTGTCGGGTCAGGCAGCAGCCCACCGGTGTAATTTTAATGTTTAAATATGTTATATATGTTCGGTCGTAATGTCAGCTTGCGTAATGTTTATTTATTAGGCTTAAGTTTATACAAAAGCTAGTTGATCGCAAGCCGACTCTCTCTCGGCCGCTCGACTCAACGGACTTTCTTTAGAGAGTTTTAGCTCGGCAATGTCTAGGTCGGGCCGCCCTCTCCACTTTCGAGAGCTTTAGCTCGAGGTGACTTGTCGGGCCGCCCTCTCTGTGTATATTACTTTCGTCCCTGCATGCACCATAAGCTGGTCTATCTGCGGATCATCCAGTTTCATCTGCATGCAGAAATAAACATTTTTTATAACGTCATATTAAATACAAATTCTTTTATTTACGGCATTGAAAACGCTCAATGACCAAACAAATACACCATCTAAGCTTATACCAGTTTTTGATGGTAAGGCTGAAAATTTAACAAGTTTCATTGATGCTTTACAAATAATACAATTAATAGAAGGCGAGCACGAATAATTAGCTGTCTCCATTATTAAAACAAAGCTAAAAGGAGTCACCAGGAATCTAATCGGTAATGAAACAACAATGGAGGTGATTTCCAGACTAAGAAGCAACGTCAAGGGCGAAACTGTTGAAGCATTATCAGCGAAGCTGATGAACCTACATCAGCGCAATAAAACTGCTAACCAAAACACACAAGAAATTGAGCAGATGACGAAAGCCTTAGAAGGAGCATATATATCAGATGGTTTACCTTTAGAGCTAGCCAGGAGTTATTCCATGCAGCATACAGTCAAAGCAATGACTAAAAATTGCACAATCGATAAGGTAAAACTTATCACGCAAGCTGGCACATTTAGTACTATGAACGAAGCCGTTTCCAAATTTTTTCAATAGTTGCCCTGAAGCAACTGGGCAGTCAAACACCGTCCTATATTATAAGAATCATCCACAGCGCGGCTCAAATCGCGGACGTGGAAGTTATAGAGGTAGTTTTCGTGGTAGTCACAATGACTACAACCACAATAACTACAACAACGATAATTATAACAACAATTTCCAAAATAACAATAGAGGACGAGGCCCATATAGAGGAAACTATAAAGGCAGTAACTCGAACCGAGGCCACAATAGCAAGAATGTAAGAATGACCCAAAATAATAACCAAAACACATCGGAAAACTCCCAAAACCCTTTAAATACTCAACAATAAAAGAAGTCAGAGTTCACACCATTAATCTCAGCCAAAATATATTCGTTTCATTTTTTAATGTAGCTACTGGGAAAGAATTTATCTTTTTAATAGACACAGGTGCAGACATTTCCATTTTAAAAGAAACTTCGGATAACTTCCAAAACATCCAAGATGATTACATCATAGACATAAAAGGCATAAGTCATGAAATAAATCCAAAGGTTTAGTTTCTATGGAGATAAAGGCAACCAAATACATAATTCCACACGATTTTCATATCCTAAATTCACATTTCCTAATTCCATGCGATGGAATAATAGGAATCGACTTTATCAAAAAATACAACTGTCAATTAGACTTCAAGCCATCTGGCTTATAATTAGACCCAAATAATGCCTTCATAAGACTATTAAACACAACAAATACCGACCAAGTAGTCAGTACAGATAACCTAACACATGAATCACTTTCGAACTACAATTTAGTCAACACAAATACAATAGAGAAAAATCCGTACTATCACAACTATCAAAAAACTTCCCTCCACAGTTTAAGTCTCAGCTTACCATGTAGCCTATGCACCCAGTATAGCGATATATTCGGATTGGAAACCGAATCAATAACCACAAATAATTTTTATAAACAGAAACTAAGAAGCCCATATAATCAGGTGAACGAAATACAAAAGCAAGTAGAAAATTAGTCTCAGACGGGATTGTCGAACCGTCAGTATCCAAATATAATAGCCCATTGTTACTTGTTCCTAAGAAATCATCCCCCGGATCAAATGTAAAAAAATGGCGATTAGTAATTGACTACCGCCAGATTAATTAAAAATTACTATCTGAAAAATTCCCATTACCTAGAATTGATGATATTTTAGATCAACTAGGTCGAGTAAAATACTTTTCATGTCTTGACTTAATGTCAGGATTCCATCAAATTGAACTAGAAAAGGGTTCAAGAGATATGACGTCTATTTGTAAAAGAACAGAGACATTTTGATCGTTGGAGCGGCACCTCAGCTGCTCCTTTTAAATAAAAACCTAAAAATAATCAAGCCACGGAGTTATCCTATGACATGGCGACCGTGACAGCGATGGAAGAACATCGAGACACTAGAAGGAAACACCACGAAAGATATACCCAGGAGGATAAAAAAAAACAACTTCAAAAAAAAAACCTCAACTGGAAAATGCGAAATAGATAAATCGACGAAAAAATCAGAGTGAGTAGAGTGAAAGCAATGGGCAATCGCGGAGGAGTTGCGAAAAAAATAAAAAAAAGGGTAGCACACCTAAAGTGGCTACTCTACGCAAATACTCGACCTCCTGCGTGGGCTACGGCCCAAAAACTGCAAACAGAACTTGATTTTCTGCAAGAAAAATTAATAAGTAATAAAAATAAACGCCCAAAAATTTCCTCACTCAGTGCCAATAAAAAAAATTAATGAAAAACTAATAACAACAAAACCTCCATCACCCAAGCCATTACCAAAACATAAAAAGACTTGCCCGAACGATTGCCCTGAACCACTGGACAGCCCCCACTGCAACCACACCTGTGCGAGGACCGGCACCGGTAACGCCTGAGCCCAAAAGGTGCCGGACAGCAGCAGCAGCAAATATAGTGCGGGAATACGCCACCTCCTGCGCCACCGAGGGAACGTCAGCGTAGCCAAACCGGCGACGACCCACTGACGTAGAAGGAAGAAAGGAAACCAACCGAGCTGAAAATTTTTTTTTTACCCATGCACTGCGTTGCATAATTTTTTTGATTGCACTACGATGCATATTTTTATACCCTTGCAGAGGGTATTATAATTTTGGTCAAAAGTGTGCAACGCAGTGAAGAAGACATCTCCGACCCTATGAAGTATATATATTCTTGATCAGGATCACCCCCTGAGTTGATATGAGCATGTCCGTCTGGCTGTCTGTCCGTCTGTCTGTTTCTACGCAAACTAGTCTCTCAGTTTTAAAGCTATCGACTTGAAACTTTGCACACACCCTTCTTCCCTTTGCACGCAGTATATAAGTCGGAACGGCCCGGATCGGCCGACTATATTCTAAAGCTGCCATATAACTGATTGATCGGAAAAGGTATATTTTCGGTGTTTTAAGAGTTAGAGAGTTATATATTATATATAAAAGTGTCTCTGAGGCAACATCTCTGAAAGGCACGTAAGCCTAAATAAACGACTTGAATGTGAAAGATGAAGTCGTAAAAGTCACAATAACAGCAGCCCATCATGTCCAGCCATTAATCAAACGTACAATTAGTGGTCACGGGTTGTCCATTTTGCAATTAAGACAAATCTAAAACGACAACGATCCTATAATAAAAATAATACTAGTAAACGTCAACGCAGCGAAGTACGTTCGGTAGAAGGGCTTGAACGCAAACCTAAATCGAATTGTTCAATTAAAAATCCAAAGCGGTGATGAGGATGAGTTTATTAAATGTCGAGTGGGTGGGCGCAAACTGTCAGTAGTAATTGATTTGGGATCCCGCTGTAACCTAATAAACCCAAGAGACTCGTGACATCTTGGTCACAGTTAGATGAGTGGAGCAGGCGTTAACTCTGCTCCTGAAATTTTTCAAAGAAGACTTGAGGAACTTTTAGCATGATGTAAGAATGTAATGTGACATCTTAGCATCATGTAAGAGTGTGAGAAGGACCATGATAAAGCATTTCAGAAAGTCAAAAATGACCTTACGGAAAGTAACGTTCGCCGGGGTGGAGCTAAAATGGAAACTTCTGAAAAAAGAGTATACCTTATCTCAGGTGATCGATGCCTGCCTAGTCGATGAAGAAAATAGTAAACAGTTCGTATTAATGCGCTCAAAGTCAGAAGCCGAAACAATAAGGAAAATCTCTGAAAGGCACGTGAACCTAAATAAACGACTTGAATGTGGAAGATAAAGTCGTAAAGGTCACAATAACAGCAGCCCATCATGTCCAGCCATCAATCAAAAGTATAATAGGTGCACACGGGTTGTCCATTTTGCTATTAAGACAAACCTAAAACGACGACGATCCTATAATAAAAATAATACTAGTAAACGTCAGCGCAGGCCGTCAGCCAACGGGTACAACAGGGGGACCTACGAGCAAGCAATTTCGTGCCGTAACTGTGTACACCGCTGGTAGTGCGACTTTACTCTCCACGTGAGGGCGGCTGGTAACAGGTCCCGGTAAGGTTTCTGCCAAGGATGCTGGCTAAATGTAGTCGGGCGGGGAGAAGAACACTCCCTTCCTTAAATCACCCCAATCCAAGGTGGAACAGCATATGCCGAAGGATGCGTGTCCGAGGGGGGGCTCAGACGCTAATATGCGAACTCTGGGGGACCGGCCGACCTCCCAGTTTTAACCAGGCTTATTGTGACAAGCGGGCTATGTCATGATGGACGAACCCCTTCCCGCCTACTCGTGGGACCAAAATATGATTTCTACTAAACTAACCAAAAACCAAAGTGGAGAACGGAAATCCCTAAAAAAGTCCGGAAATGGGGTCAATGACCCGTCAAACTCCAAGGCCCTAAAAAGCCAAGGAGTTGCTGAGAGTGAGAAGCCCCCCACAGAACGGCAACATCTGGAGGCGGGACGCGCCGGTGTGGAGGAGGTTGCCAAGGCAACTTCTTCCAACGCGGGGCTAGCTATGGGACCACCGAATGGTGTGGAGAGGAAGACGCCAGGGTCAACCTCTATACCAACCGGCGGGGCCCCTAATGCTAACCCTGGCCCGGGAGCGTCTCGCTCGACGCAGCGTAAAGGCTCTTACAAGGACAAAAGAAGAGCAGCCTTCATTTTGATGAGGGCGGACCCATCGGCCGAAGTTGACCCGGACCAGGCCGAGATCATCAAGTGGTTAAGGGAGATCCTGCCCGACTTTAATCCGGAAAAGGCGGGAGAAAGGCTGGATCCGAATAGACGTACTGGGTCAGACCCTGCCAAGGAGGCCGCGCAAAGTGCGAAAAGGCAAAGGTCCACAGAGGGAGAAGCCCCCCAGGCCAAGAAGAGGAAGGCCCAGCGGCAGCCGTCCAACCGCTCGTTCGCCAAAGTAACGAAGGAAAGAACCGTAAATGGAGTCCTGGACAAGGGCTCCAAGGATGGGCTCATCCCCAAGGACCTTTGGCGACGAGTGGTAAACGAGTTGCATGGGCGCTTCGTGGAGGAGATGCTGAGGTGCGGAGGACCCCCACCAGAATGCGAAGATGCAGGATGGTATCAGGGTAGCGTCAAGGTGATTGCTTGCCAAGACGCGCGATCGGTAGAGACCTACAAGCGGATAGTTGCATCGCTTGGAGAGGTCTACCCTGGAGCTAAGCTAGTGGCGGTTGTTTGGGACGAGATCCCTAGCAAACCGAGGGCGCGAAAGTGGCTCACTGAAAACCCAGACGACCCTAAAACCATTCTAACAATGCTTAGAATGGCAACCCGACGCTCCCCACGGCGGACTGGAGAGTCGCCAAGGTCAAGGAGGCGGTGGGACTGCGGAGGCAGGTCGTCCTCACACTCAACGAGGAGACCGTTAAAGCCCTGGAGAGGACGGAGCACCGGCTGAAGTACGGATTCGAACACGTTTCGGTCCGTATCTACAAATCCGATGCGAAGGCCAAGCCAGGAGGTATCGGGCTGGAGGCAGACACACAAGAGCCAGACTTGGAGGAGCCGACCGAAGAGGGGCACCCGGAAGGAATGTCGGATGAGGAGGAGGACATCCTGGAAGGGTACACCTCGGAGGAAAGCCACTTGGCAAGGGCACTTAGTGGAGTCGGAATGGAGGAGGAATCTCTGCTGAGCTCCGAGACGGAGGCAGAATTTACTGTGGTGGAGAATTGTAAGGATGTTCCTGACGATCTTGCAAATAAATCTGCATCACAGTAAAGCGGCGTCAGCTGCCCTCCTACTTCACCTCGCCAAGAGTGGAGCTGATGTGGCCCTCATTCAGGAACCCTGGATCCTAGGAGACAGGATTCTTGGGTTGGGGGCGTCGCAGTTTAGGCTCTGCAAAGCCGATACTACAGGTAAAAGGCGAGCCTGCATCCTCGCAAAAAAGAACCTTAACCTCTTTTTGCTACCCAATTTCAGCAATGAAGACCACGTAGCCGCAGCCATAGAGAGCCCAAATGGCCCTCTAAGGATATGTTCGGCGTATATGGGCCACGACCAGGAGGCCGTCCCCCCGCACCCGCTAATCAAACAGCTGGTGGAAGACAGCAGGAAGCACAAAATCGACCTGATCATAGGTTGCGATGCTAACGCCCATCATCATCAGTGGGAAAGCACTGACACGAACGAGAGGGGTGAGTCAATCTTCGATTTTATCCTAGGCTCCAATCTTTTGGTAGGCAACAGGGGTACAGAACCCACTTTCATAGTCAAGAATAGAAGGGAAGTACTTGACGTCACTCTTTACTCTGCATCCCTAGCAGACAGGATTGTTAGATGGGGAGTCCTAGAGAAACACTCTTTCTCGGACCATCAAGACATAGAATTAGTGGTAAATTTTGAGAACTTTAATCGACTAACGGTATGCCACCCGAGAAAAGCGACTGGGAGTTATACAGGAAAAAACTAGAAAGTTCCTTGGGGAAACCTCCAACAAGGGACGTTGACAGTAGGGAAGTCCTGGATGCCATGGTGGACACGCTAACGGCGGCGTGCGCCAGGGCATTCAATAAAGCTTGTCCCAAAAGCATATCGAGCAATAGCAAGTCAAAGAACCCACCATGGTGGCCGCAAACCCTTGCACCCTTTAAGTCCAGGGCCCGCAAGGACTTAAATTTTGCCAGCAAGACAGGAGACAGCCTGGGAGACGTATAAAGCGAACCTTAGGCAATATAACAAAGAACTTTGCAAGGCAAAAAGGAATGCCTGGGCCAAGTTCTGCACAAACATTCAGGAAACATCAGAGGCCTCCCGAGTCCGGAAGGTCCTCGCAACAGCTGCACCAAATGTAGGATACATTAAAACCTCAGAAGGTAACTAGCCATCGTCCAGCAAAGAAACCCTAGAGGCTCTCACAGAGGCACATTTCCCGGGATGCTCTCTAGAAGAAACAACCCTGGAAACGCAGAGACAGGGGGACAGCCCCTCCCTCCCGAACCATCTTGAATACCTATTGCGTGACAGGTATCTCAGCTGGGCAAAAAGTAGCTTCAAGCCCTTCAAATCCCCAGACCCAGATGGCATTGTCCCGGCTCAACTTATTAAAGCCGGTCCCAATCTGAGGTCTTGGGTCAAGAAAGCTTTCTCAGCAATTTTCAGGATAGGCATCGTACCCGCAATGTGGTTGCGGACGAAAGTCGTATTTATACCCAAGGCGGGAAAACCATCTCACTGCACCCCCAAGGACTTCAGACCAATAAGCCTGTCGTCCTTCCTTCTCAAGACAATGGAGAGACTAATCAGCCTCCATATTAATGGCTTTACATAAGGTCATAAGACCCATCCTAATCTACGGGGTGGTGGTCTGGTGGGCTGCTCTCACCAACTCCACAATTACAGAGAAACTTAGGAAAACGCGAAGGATGGCGGAGGTCTGTATCACAGGCAGCCTACGTACCACACCGACGGATGCCCTAGACTTCATACTCAACCTATTACCGGTAGAGATAATGGGGGTCAAGATAGCCACGCTATCGGCAATCAGGCTACGAGAGACGGGCACATGGAAATGGACTGACTATGGACATACCAAGTTAGATCTACACCACTGCACGCCAACGGGGTCTACAGACTACTGCGTACCTGTCGATCAACCCACCTTAAAATACAAGGTCTACATTCCAACAAGAGAGGAATGGGCCACACCAATCCCGGGACCAGCAGGTTCCCTCCATATCTACACAGACGGTTCAAAATTGAATGGCCAGGTGGGAGGCGGTTTCCATTGTAAACGGCTGTGTCTAAATGAATCCTTCAGACTCCCCGGCCACTGTAGTATTTTCCAAGCAGAAGTAATAGCTATCGGAGAAGCACTCAGATCCCCAGCACTTATTGGAGCCCCAGCGGCTGTCAGTAGTAATTGAATTGGGATCCCGCTGTAACCTAATAAACCCAAGAGACTCGTGACATCTTGGTCACAGTTAGATGAGTGGAGCAGGAGCACCACTTTCAGTACCCCACTCGGTGCATGCTTGGCGTTAACTCTGCTCCTGAAATTTTTCAAAGAAGACTTGAGGAACTCTTAGCATCATGTAAGAATGTGATGAGCTACATCGCCGATATCATTATCTTCATAAAATGTGAAAAGGACCATGACGAAGCAGTTAAGAAAGTCAAAGACGACCTCAGGGAAAGTAACGTTCGCCGGGGTGGAGCTAAAATGGAAACTTCTGAAAAAAGAGTACACCTTGTCTCAGGTGATCGATGCCTGCCTAGTTGATGAAGAAAATAGTTACCAGTTCGAAATAATGCGCTCAAAGTCAAAAACCGAGACAATAAGGAAAATCTCTGAAAGGCACGTGAACATAAATAAACAACTTAAATGTGGAATATGAAGTCGTAAAGGTCACAATAACAGCAGCCCATCATGTCCAGCCATTAATCAAAAGTATAATAAGTGCACACGGATTGTCCATTTTGCTATTAAGACAAATCTAAAACGACGACGATCCTATAATAAAAATAAAACTAGTAAACGTCAACGCAGCGAAGCACTTTCGGTAGAAGAAGGGATTGAACGCAAACCTAAATCAAATTGCTCAATCGAAAATCCAAAGCGGTGATGAGGATGAGTTTATTAAATGTCGAGTGGGTGGGCGCAAACTGTCAGTAGCAATTGATTTGGGATCCCGCTGTAACCTAATAGGCCCAAGAGACTCGTGACATCTTGGTCACAGTTAGATGAGTGGAGCAGGAGCACCACTTTCAGTACCCCACTCGGTGTATGCTTGGCGTTAGCTCTGCTCCTGAAATTTTTCAAAGAAGACTTGAGGAACTCTTAGCATCATGTAAGAATGTGATGAGCTACATCGCCGATATCATTATTTTCATAACACGTGAAAAGGACCATGACGAAAGAGTTAAGAAAGTCAAAGAAGACCTCAGGGAAAGTAACGTTCGCCGGGGTGGAGCTAAAATGGAAACTTCTGAAAAATGAGTACACCTTGTCTCAGGTGATCGATGCATGCCTAGTCGATGAAGAAAATAGTAAAAAGTTCGAATTAATGCGCTAAAAACAAAAAGGGAAATCTCTGAAAGGCACGTGAATCAATCAAAAGTATAATAAGTGCACACGGATTGTCCATTTTGCTATTAAGACAAATCTAAAACGACGACGATCCTATAATAAAAATGATACTAGTAAACGTCAACGCAGCGAAGTACTTTCGGTAGAAGAAGGGATTGAACGAAAAACTAAATCAAATTGCGCAATCAAAAATCAAAAGCGATGATGAGGATGAGTTTATTAAATGTCGAGTGGGTGGGCGCAAACTGTCAGTAGTAATTGATTTGGGATCCCGCTGTAACCTAAAAGGCCCAAGAGACTCGTGACATCTTGGTCACAGTTAGATGAGTGGAGCAGGAGCACCACTTTCAGTACCCCACTCGGTGTATGCTTGGCGTTAACTCTGCTCCTGAAATTTTTCAAAGAAGACTTGAGGAACTCTTAGCATGATGTAAGAATGTGATGTGACATCTTAACATCATGTAAGAATGTGAGAAGGACCATGATGAAGCATTTCAGAAAGTCAAAGATGACCTCACGGAAAGTAACGTTCGCCGGGTTGAGCTAAAATGGAAACTTCTGAAAAAAGAGTACACCTTATCTCAGGTGATCAATGCCTGCCTAGTCGATGAAGAAAATAGTAAACAGTTTGAATTAATGCGCTCAAAGTCAGAAGCCGAAACAATAAGGAAAATCTCTGAAAGACACGTGAACCTAAATAAACGACTTGAATGTGGAAGATGAAGTCGTAAAGGTCACAATAACAGCAGCCCATCATGTCCAGCCATTAATCAAAAGTACAATAAGTGCACACGGGTTGTCCATTTTGCAATTAAGACAAATCTAAAACGACAAAGATCCTATAATAAAAATGATACTAGTAAACGTCAACGCAGCGAAGTACGTTCGGTAGAAGAGCTTGAACGCAAACCTAAATCAAATTGTTCAATTAAAAATCCAAGGCGGTGATGAGGATGAGTTTATTAGATGTCGAGTGGGTGGGCGCGAACTGTCAGTAGTAATTGATTTGGGATCCCGCTATAACCTAATAAGCTCAAAGGACTGGTCACATCTTCCGATGAATAAAGGAACCGTATTTAATCTTCGGCTGCAAGTAATTGGCGTTTTCGAAGGTCCTATATCAATAAATCAAAATCCTGAGGTGTGTGCTTCATTTTTTGTAATAAAAAACGAAACGCAATAACTACTCGAAAAGGACACAGCACTCAACACGTCATGGGCTCAAAGTCAGGAAAATAGAACCATTAAATATTGTGGCAGAAAACTTGGCTTATGTGTTAGAGGTGAAAAAATAAGAAAGTCTAAGAGTTATTCCGGATGAAGTCCAGTGGGTGAGTTCTGCGCAGCCGCCGCATCTGTTCGCTGTTGTCGAGTAACATCAAAACTGGATAAAGCTCTTGCTCTTGATATCATTGAACCAGTAACACCCCATCCTCTCTGGATATCGCCCATGGTCATTGAATTCAAAGAAAATGGCGACATGCAAGTATACTGATCACTCGGAGTATACTTGACGTTAACTCTGCTCCTGAAATTTTTCAAAGAAGACTTGAGGAACTCTTAACATCATGTAAGAATGCGATGAGCAACATCGACGATATCATAATTTTCATTACATGTGAGAAGGACCATGAAGCATTTCAGAAAGTCAAAGATCACCTCAGGGAAGGTAACGTTCGCCGGGGTGGAGCTTAAATGTGTAACATGTCCTGAAGGTACTTCGATCTACTAACAGGCTCCAGCCGTGCTCAGGGAAAGTGGGAGTGGTTCTTGTACCTTTAGTAGGGACATGGTCGTCACGTGAATCGTCGTAGATCAAATCGTAGAAAAGGGACTGGGAGAAGGATTCCCAAATAGCATGGTGAGGGGGATAACAAAAAAAATTCCTTGGCTAAGATCAATGTTTGAGGTGGCTAAATATTGTTAAACTACATAGGTGGTGAGATTCTTCCGGTGCCCAAACAAAAGATCTAGTACAAATTCATTTTAGTTAACGTTATAATTCAGGTAAATCTCTTATAAAATAAATTAACATAAAGTGGTTTTCATTAACCATAAGAATAAAAAAGATAACTTTGATGATAATTAATATTAATATGGCCGTAATTATGACAACTCAGTAGTAAAGATAATAATAAATAAAGATTAAAGATAACAATTCAGTTTGGTGCTTACAAAAAATAATATTTCAATTGGATTGCTTAGAGATAATAATTCAGAAAGTATTCAACAATGATATAAAAATTGATAATTAGGGATTTTAAGTTGTTTTTTTTTTTTTCATTTGAGTAACTATACGTTAGGGTTTATGAAATAATTGGTTTTTTTTCTCTCTCGCTGTTATATTTAATAATGTATTTACGTGCTATTGTATTTTTTTTATATAAAAAATACATAAAAAAATCCAAGACTCCACACGCAGAGGGGTTGATATTGCTGGTGGGATTTTAGCGACGGGTCGTAAAAATATAATCCCTGAAGCTTGGGGAGATCTCCTGTAGAAGAGCCTACCGTGGCACTGTGGTGCTCACGTTGGATGGATGCCGGGGTTAGGTCAGGTGGTACCTCCAAAACGACTGGCATCGATGGTCATCCAGCAGCAAAAATCCGCTAAACGGGAAAATATGGTGCTCACGTTGTATGGATGCCGGGGTTAGGTCAGGTGGTACCTCCAAATCGACTGGCATCGATGATCATCCAGCAGCAAAAATCCGCTAAACGGGAAAATATACACTAAGCCAATGCAGGGAATGGCGTGAAGCTTAATATTTGCTCACCTCTAGTTTCTTAAAAAAAAATACACACTAATTTTTCCCCACGAGGTTGGGTCACTGGTCTTATAATTTTTATGCACGAATTTAATGATCTGTCCGCAGAGATTGGGTCAGATAGTTAAACAAGACCATATGTTTTTTTTTGTTCACTATTTTTAAAAATTGTTTAATTAATCTTTTATTTAATTTTGTTTGGTTTTGGTCCAACGAACGACCCCCACAAAGTTGAAACTTCTGAAAAACATACACCTTGTCTTAGGTGATCGATGCCTGCCTAGTCGATAAAGAAAATAGTTAACAGTTCCAAATAATGCGCTCAAAGTCAAAAGCCGAGACAATAAGAAAAATCTCTGAAAGGCACGTGAACCTAAATAAACGACTTGAATGTGGAAGATGAAGTCGTAAAGGTCACAATAACAGCAGCCCATCATGTCCAGCCATTAATCAAAAGTACAATAAGTGCACACGGGTTGTCCATTTTGCAATTAAGACAAATCTAAAACGACAAAAATCCTATAATAAAAATGATACTAGTAAACGTCAACGCAGCGAAGTACGTTCGGTAGAAGAGCTTGAACGCAAACCTAAATTAAATTGTTCAATTAAAAATCCAAAGCGGTGATGAGGATGAGTTTATTAGATGTCGAGTGGGTGGGCGCGAACTGTCAGTAGTAATTGATTTGGGATCCCGCTATAACCTAATAAGCTCAAAGGACTGGTCACATCTTCCGATGAATAAAGGAACCGTATTTAATCTTCGGCTGCAAGTAATTGGCGTTTTCGAAGGTCCTATATCAATAAATCAAAATCCTGAGGTGTGTGCTTCATTTTTTGTAATAAAAAACGAAACGAAATCACTACTCGAAAAGGACACAGCACTCAACACGTCATGGGCTCAAAGTCAGAAAAATAGAACCATTAAATATTGTGGCAGAAAACTTGGCTTATGTGTTAGAGGTGAAAAAATAAGAAAGTCTAAGAGTTATTCCGGATGAAGTCCAGCGGGTGAGTTCTGCGCAGCCGCCGCATCTGTTCGCTGTTGTCGAGTAACATCAAAATTGGATAAAGCTCTTGCTCTTGATATCATTGAACCAGTAACACCCCATCCTCTCTGGATATCGCCCATGGTCATTGAATTCAAAGAAAATGGCGACATGCAAGTATACTGATCACTCGGAGTATACTTGACGTTAACTCTGCTCCTGAAATTTTTCAAAGAAGACTTGAGGAACTCTTAACATCATGTAAGAATGCGATGAGCAACATCGACGATATCATAATTTTCATTACATGTGAGAAGGACCATGAAGCATTTCAGAAAGTCAAAGATGACCTCAGGGAAGGTAACGTTCGCCGGGGTGGAGCTTAAATGTGTAACATGTCCTGAAGGTACTTCGATCTACTAACAGGCTCCAGCCGTGCTCAGGGAAAGTGGGAGTGGTTCTTGTACCTTTAGTAGGGACATGGTCGTCACGTGAATCGTCGTAGATCAAATCGTAGAAAAGGGACTGGGAGAAGGATTCCCAAATAGCATGGTGAGGGGGATAACAAAAAAAAATTCCTTGGCTAAGATCAATGTTTGAGGTGGCTAAATGTTGTTAGACTACATAGGTGGTGAGATTCTTCCGGTGCCCAAACAAAAGATCTAGTACAAATTCATTTTAGTTAACGTTATAATTCAGGTAAATCTATTATAAAATAAATTAACATAAAGTGGTTTTCATTAACCATAAGAATAAAAAGATAACTTTGATGATAATTAATATTAATGTGGCCGAAATTATGACAATTCAGTAGTAAAGATAATAATAAATAAAGATAATTAAAGATAACAATTCAGTTTGGTGCTTACAAAAAATAATATTTCAATTGGATTGCTTAGAGATAATAATTCAGAAAGTATTCAACAATGATATAAAAATTGATAATTAGGGATTTTAAGTTGTTTTTTTTTTCATTTGAGTAACTATACGTTAGGGTTTATGAAATAATTGGTTTTTTTTCTCTCTCGCTGGTATATTTAATAATGTATTTACGTGCTATTGTATTTTTTTATATAAAAAATACATAAAAAAATCTAAGACTCCACAGGCAGAGGGGTTGATATTGCTGGTGGGATTTTAGCGACGGGTCGTAAAAATATAATCTCTGAAGCTTGGGGAGATCTCCTGTAGAAGACCCTTCCGTGGCACTGTAATGCTCACGTTGGATGGATGCCGGGGTTAGGTCAGGTGGTACCTCCAAATCGACTGGCATCGATGGTCATCCAGCAGAAAAAATCCGCTAAACGGGAAAATATACATTAAGCCAATGCAGGGAATGGCGTGAAGCTTAATATTTGCTCACCTCTAGTTTGTTAAAAAAAAAATACACACTAATTTTTCCCCACGAGGTTGGGTCACTGGTCTTATAATTTTTATGCACGAATTTAATGATCTGTCCGCAGAGATTGGGTCAGATAGTTAAACAAAACCATATGTTTTTTTGTTTACCATTTTAAAAAATTTTTTAATTAATCTCTTATTTAATTTTGTTTGGTTTTGGTCCAACGAGCGACCCCCACATCACAGGTTTTATTTTGGTATTCATGCCTAATAAAAAGCTGAAAAAAAGGTTAGCGAGTTGGAATTAGGCGTTCCAGACATCCTTTGCATGAAACTTGCCTAGATCCTTCCCCTTAATATCTTCCAATCTTTAAATGGCAGAGACAACTTATTGTTTTATTCTAGCTGTGATGCCGATTGGCCCCAATTTAGAATTAAAATTCCAAATTGCTAAGGTGAAAATTTCGTTTAATAACCTTTTCCTCTATTTCAAACAATTGGGTTTATAAGTGTTACTCGACCCACACCCATAACAAAAGGAAGTCATCAAAGGTTTCTGTATTTTCCTGCTTCCAACGTCGTAGAGATTCTTTGATATCGCGGTCTGATCGTTGATCTTGATATCTTTCCTTTAGTCGGTCACACAAACAAAACCAGTTGGTGAGATCGGGAGACCGATGTACTTGCCAATAAAACTTCAATGCCGGACCCGTAAATAATAAGTTTGCAAATTGAAACAACAAATCATAATTTCCATCTAGACACTGATTGGTTAAAATATTCACTCCATATATAAAATCCTCGATAGAGATTTCACCATTTGAACCGCTAAATTTGAGGTTCCAGTTTGAAATTACGCTAGATACCCTATCTGGTCTGTCTGCTGAGTGATTGCTTAAACGATTCTTGACGGAACGTTTTCTCGGAAATTATCGCGAGGTGGGTTACTCCTAGACACAAAACTGGGTACTTCATTATCCCATTCGAGTGGAATTTCACCCCGTGATCCTCTACGACTTGGACCCAAATTTAAATTTGCCATTGTGGCACTAATTTGATTAGAGATCGACGCTGCCAAGCTCGACATCTGATTTTCTAAGGCCCCTGCTATTATTAGTGTACCCGCTCTTCTGAGACGCCGTTGCCAGCCGAAGAACTTCGCGTATGGTTGCCCTTTCGGGATTCTGCATGGTATTCCGATTTACCCTGGGAATAGTGGTGGCAACTCGATTATTACGAGTGCCCTGCCTGGTCTGAGGACGTGTACGCGGAACGGTGCCTGTACGCGGACTATTGCCAGTCGATGGCACTACATCGTTCAACTGTCGGGCCTCACCTGCTTCAGGATTCCCTAATTTGCTTCTACTACATGCTCTTCTGCAGAGTGGACAAGTGGCGTTGGTTTCAAGCCAAGTTGTGAGACACCTCAAATGGAATTGATGCCTACATGTGGTTATAGTCCATTCTGCTTCCTCATTAGCTTCATTGCAAATGGTGCAAGTAAGAGATTCCCTGGGCTGTGACAATGCAGGGCTATTTTCAAGACTTCGTCTAACCGCCATTATATTGAACGAATATTATAATTGTTACTTTAAGTTTGCCTGATAATTTTAGTGGGGTAATGGATTTTTGTTACGTAATGAATGTATGGGGATACGGAAGACAGGCAGCGAGAACGGGAAAGGGACGCCGATTACAGGAGAGCAACCAGGAGAAATCCCATCGCAAGAACACAGAAGCAACAGATAAACACATCACAACGCCGGGAAACACGACAACAGCGGAGGATTCGGGAAGAATAAATTAGGCAAATGGCGGAGGAACGATTGTTAAACTTTAGGATGGACCCCCAAAAACGACTGGATGCCTATTAAAAGGCAGTCTCAACGAAATATGGACGCAAGAGCTCAACTTTCGGAGGACGAACTGGAACAGGAACGCCAACAACAGCGAAATAGGATTCGAGTATCAGCGAGGGATATTTATCACAGGAACATAAAGGAAAGACCAACGGAAATTTGTGTTTGCTGTGGAGGAACATGGTTCCGTTCGCAGGTAAGTGGATTATACATCCGGCTATCTCCTCTAAATTACCCCTCCTAAACGTTGGCAACGCTTTTTATTTGTCACGAAAATTTCCCAGCAAATTTGTCCGTCCAGCAAATATAAGCTGTACGGTACTTAGTGAATACCGAGCTCTACAGAAAGCACAACATTTCACTGAACGAATTATGGCTAGCAGGACTTCAAGGAATTAATGAAATTCCTTTTATTGCGGATGAATCTGATCGTGAAGCAGTAGAGCAACTTCTTTAGCAGCAACACCTATCCAAAAAAGGGGCAGAGCTCGAAGAAAATTTAAGTCCCGGAGGCCATGAAACATAATTGGAAAATAATGATACTGCTGTTCAGCGCATTGCATTGGCACCGGGAAAAGGCCGTCGCCCAACAAGCTTAACGCATTCAAAATTCTATTTCAATTCCTTTACGGAAAAAGTCAGGTGCAGTTACCGCTGGTAATCTGCAGGATGAGTCATTTGTTGACAGACTTGTTCAACATGATGATGGCTACCACATCCTTAAAGGCTTACGGTCTACACCAGCTCATTGGGAGGCTGAAAAAAAAAGTTATTGCTTTGATTCGACAATTTGGGTTGCCAACCTTTTTCATTACTCTTTCCGCTGCTGAAACTAAGTGGAATGAACTTTTAGTTATCCTTTCCCTTCTACTGGACAATAGGGCTATAAGCGAGGAAGAAGCAGCAGCTCTTTCCAGCTCCGAAAAGGCTCGGTTAATCCGATCCGATCCAGTGACGTGTTCCCGGTACTTCGATTATAGGTTGCGGCAATTAATAAAATTGTTCAAAACCGATATTTTTGGGGAATTCAATCTTTCCCATTTTTATTGGAGAATCGAATTCCAGCACAGAGGATCTGCGCACTTTCATGGCATGTACTGGCTTACTGGTGCTCCTAATCTCGAAGACGCCGAAAATACCGAGCAAGTAATAAACTTTATCGATAGGTTTATTACTACAAATGGAGACGATCCTGAGCTACAAGAAGTAATCCAGGATCAATGCCACAAGCATAGTGCTTCCTGCGTGAGAGAGTTATGCGGACAGGAATCTGTACTAAGTTCCAGCTTTCTATCTTAAAAAACACGAAAGTTGGGTCATTTCCGATCGTTCAGTTATATGGCAGCTATAGGATATAGTCGGCCGATCCAGGCCGTTCCGACTTATATACTGCGTGCAAAGAAGGAAAGAAGGGTGTGTGCAAAGTTGCAAGACGATAGCTTTAGAACTGAGAGACTAGTTCGCGTAGAAACAGACAGACATACGGACAGACAGACGGACAGACGGACATGCTCATATCAACTCAGGAGGTGATCCTGATCAAGAATATATATACTTTATAGAGTCGGAGATGTCTCCTACACTGCGTTGCACACTTTTGACCAAAATTATAATACCCTCTGCAAGGGTATATAAATATTGTAGACATTTTATCGTTGGAGCCGCACCTCAGCTGCTCCTTCTAAATAAAAACCTAAAAATAATCAAACCACAGAGTTATCCTATGACAGTACGAAGGGCGCAACTCATTTGCAAAAGAGTGTAACAAAAATGTAAAATATTGGTGATGCAAATCAAAGAGTACGAAATAATTGGTGTTTCCTTTCTTATCATTGTTGTTATTGCCGTTGACGCTGCTGAAAAAAAGAGTGCAGCGGCAAAAACAGAAACCACTTGAAAAAAAATTGATTGATTTGCAGAAATAAAGCAGAAGTAAGAGTACGTGGCGAATTAAAGCGTATGAAGTTGACTCAATCAGGGGTGTTAAGAGGAGCCCCAAGCAAAGGTCTTACTCCAATGAATTTCGTTTAGAAACTGTTTTTATTTTGTAAAATTTTCTTATAAGAACGATACATGAAAATCTTAAATCTATTTAAAACTACTTATCAACGCACTGCACGCTGACCTGCTATGCGACCCTTTCTCAAGTGCGATAAGCGCACCAGGGGATCGGTTTTAGTCCATGCTGTTTGTCTCATGAAATACGAGACAATACGAGGGTCCGATTCCTTGAAACTCTATCTTAAGAATTTGTATATATAATAGTGTTCAATGCTTGAACATTCTGGAAAGGGCCACAAAAAGGTATATGTTGTTTAGATTTACATAATATTTAACATAATCAATGTTTACTTTACATATTTTGAAATATGAGCCGAAAGATTATGTTATAGCTGACCGTGGTCTGACTGAGTCTGTGGCAGTTTGCCAAATAACAAAGATTTATTTTCTCTTTTTAAACATAGCTAGCAATAATAATGGAAAACGTAATTAAGTCATTTCTCTGCGAAACCATGGAAAAGTATATTTTGCGCGTTGAGTAGGAAAAGTGGCCGAGAGCTTTTGAGATTTATCTCATTGCTGAAAAAAATTGATGCCCATACGTAAGAGGAGTTGTAATTTGTATGTTGTTGGGCCACAGCTTCAAAGTTCAGCAGTCTCCTTACTCGTCGCTATTATAGATGATGATGGGGATGAAGATATAGATGTCTATATGGTACTGGTCGAAAAATTAAATGCATATATTTTACTTAAGCAGAATATCTGTCCTACAGAAGGAGAAGGTTTTGCCAATTTGTGTTAAGATAACGTAATGAAATTCAAAAACGTGACTTTGGGGCCACTGAAGCAGAAGTACACAAGTATTTGCTAAAGGACAAGATAACAGACAGCTTCGCCGGGGTGGAGCTAAAATGGAAATTTATGAAAAAAAAGTACATTTTGTCTCAGAAGATCTCTGAAACATCTCTGAGGCAATATCTCTGAAAGGCACATCTCTGAAAGGCACGTGAACCTAAATAAACGACTTGAATGAGGAAGATGAAGTCGTAAAGGTCACAATAACAGCAGCCCATCATGTCCAGCCATTATTCAAAAGTATGTCGGAGAATTGCAGTCTTCTCCACGCCGGCCCGCATCAGTCGCCTGATCGCTAGCTTGCTGCTCCTCCATTTCAAGTCCTGGATGGTGTTGCGAGTCTTCGTTGTCCTTGTTGCTCTTAGTCGCCACTTACTCAACAGTCCTCAGCACCACGTTAAAACAGAACGCCACGCTAAAGCTCGGAACGAATAGCAGAAAACGAGTGAAAAACAGAGAGACCAGATCCAGCAACACAACGAAGCCACACACGGCCTCAGTTCGCAAACTGAGTCCCCATCATACCAGAACTGGTATAACCTACCACTACCTATGGTCACACCATAGTCTTGGTCTAACAAGAGACTGACTTGTCTCCTCTCCGACACGGCCATCCTGACATATACACGTCCTCGTGTCTATAATAAACATCTGAATTTCATTCCACTTTATAATTTTTATTTGCTTTCAAAAACTTAACCACATAATTTCAAATTCGTATGATGTTTCCTTAACTTAACTTAACTTAAGCCAAACACATGGCTTTACAAATTCATTAATCATATTACTCGTCCATCGCCCATATCTTGGCTTCACGATTCCATCAAACACATCACTCGTCCATCGCCCAACACTTGGCTTCACGATTCCATCAAACACATCACTCGTCCATCGCCCAACACTTGGCTTCACGAATTCATCAAACACATTTCTAAAGCAACTCTCGTTCATCGCCAATCACATGGCTTCACGAATTCTCTTTTTCAACAGACTTTTCCAAATGGCTTTGTTCTTTGTAATTTATATCAAGCTCTTCTGGAATTTGCACATCCGGTAACTTTCGCAAACTTTCGTGTGGGTACTTGTAACGCCTATTGTTCTGTGTAGACTTTAAAACGTATCGATCTCCCTCCAATACCTCGACCACCAAAAAGGGTCCTCTAAACTTAGGATCTAGTTTTGTTTGTTGTCTCTCGCTGTTTTTAAGCAGCACAAAGTCCCCTACACAGAACCTTATTACTTTAGCCACATTTTTATCAAATTTTGCCTTCTCATATCTAGCGGCCTCCTCCATGTTCTTAGCAGCGAACTCCCTTGATTGTATCTTGTCAATTTCATCTTCGGTATCACTAATAGGTATCAACCCTAGTGGTCGTCCAACTTTACCAATCAAAAGTTCTAAAGGACTACACTTAGTGCTACGATTAACTGTGCAGTTAAGAGCTAACTGCACATCCCCTAGTGCATCCTGCCACGATCTAGAGCTTGTCTCAACAGCCGTCAAAAGATTCTTCAGGGTACTCATGACTCTTTCAACTTGCCCATTGGCTCGACTTGCGCCCGTTCCAATTAGATGTAATTGTATTTTTTGGCTAGAACAAAATTGCACAAACTTTGTGCCCGTGAAGCTACGCCCCTGATCGGCAATCAAACGTGTTGGCACGCCAAAAATGGCAATCGAAGATTTCATTGCATTTATACATGTATTAGCATCCAAAGAAAAGGTGTGAAATAGATAAACGTATTTTGTAAAAGCATCTATTTGTACAATGATATATTCTTTACGATCGCTTTTCCCACTCAATTTTCCTGATATGTCTATGTGAACAGTGTGCCAAGGAATGCTTATTTTTGGAATTGGATGTAATTCCATTTGGGGTTTTCCTGACGTACCCTTAGAAACTCTACATGTAATGCAGTTCTCCACGAACCTTCGAACATATTTTGTCATACCCGAAAACCAGTAATGATCATACACTTTATCCAGTGTTTTCTCCCAACCTAGATGCATGATAGACTCGTGTACCTGATTTATAACTGACCAGCGAAAAGTACGAGGAACTACAGGTAAACAGCGAGTTTTTGAGTTTCTTTGAATCTTTCTATACAAGACATTTGATCTAATTTCATAAGTGGCAACTAATGCCAGTGGTAAATCGTCATTCTTCAACTTAGTTAGGATTTCTGATATTTCTGGATCCTTTTGTTGTTCTACCATTATCCAGTTCTCTGATATTTCTGTTAAGTCAATTCGTTTTTCTTCTATTTTATTTGATGCTAACTTATTCTTTTGACACACCGGGTTCCTGGATAGAAAGTCGACGTGTGCCATACGTTTACCTTCCCTGTAGTCAATTTCGAATTCAAATGTTTGTAGAGACTCCCACCAACGATAAATCCTAGGTGACAACTCGACTTTATTTCGAGAAGATTTGATTGAGTTACAGGCAGTAAAAATTACGAATTTTTTCCCATGCAGATAGTGACGAAAATGTTCATATGATGTATATCTGGACTCACAGGGGCTAGTTGGTCTGCTAAAGTATTCAACCACATGGGGCTTAGAGTTTATACGGTGCAGAAGGATAGCACCATACCCAATAGAGCTGGCGTCGGTATGCAGTTCTATGGGAAATTGAGGGTCAAAAATAATCAAGACAGGTTTATTTGTTAATACAGTTATGATTTTACTGCGAATTTCTTCGTGTTGCGTTTGCCAATCAAAACTAGTCTTTTCAGATGTGAGAAAATATAAAGGCTTCATCAGCTGAGAAAACCCCGGAATAAATTGGCGAAAGTGTGACGCTAACCCAATGAACTGTCTTAGAGAAACGACTGACTTTGGTGGGGGCAACGCCACTAGTGATTCTATTTTATTAGAATTTGGACGTATCTCCCCTGCATGTATCTCATAGCCCAAATAGCGCACAGTAGTTCTCATGAAAAAGCACTTTGAAATGTTAAAAGAAAATCCTGCATTCACTAAAACGTCTAATACAAGTTTCAAACGTTCATACGCTTCTTCCTTCGTTTCTGAAACAATTAATAAATCATCCATATAAACAATTACAAACGAATGAGCAAGACTGCCAAGCGCCCTTAATACAGCTCTCTGAAACACTGAAGGTGCGTTTTTTTAATCCAAAAGGCATCGCAAGAAATTCGTATTGTCCATCAGGGGTAACAAAAGCAGTATATTCGATTGATTCAGGATGCATTGAAATCTGATAATACCCGCTAGCCATGTCAAGAGAAGTAAAATATTTGGCTCCCCTAAGTCTAGCTATTTGATCTGATATTAAAGGTAATGGAAACTTATCAGCTACAGTATTTCTATTTAATTCCCTGTAATCAACGCAAAGTCTTGCTGAACCATCTTTCTTCTTTACTAACAATGCAGGACTCGCAAATGGTGAGTTACTAGGTCTGATAACTTTATATTCGATCAATTCTTTAATTTTAGCACGTACTAACTCCCTTTCGCTTGGGCTAAATCTGTATGGTCGCCTTTGCACAGTCTTAGTCGAGTCAATTAAACGAATATGCATTTCCCCAGTATTCACACGACTTTGCGGTGTGCCTTCGATAAAAGATAGAGAATGTTGCTTTAGCAATGATATTAAAGTTTCTTTTTCATTTTCGACCATTTCCGTTTCAATCTTGTCAAAATTAGTAGGCTGAATGGTTTCACAAATGTTTACGACTTTAGTTTGAACAACTTTAAAATTATCATAGGAAACTTCTACTAAAAACCCTTGAGCCAATATTTCTCTGCCAATTACAATATTATTTTTCATACATTCATCTGGTACTATATGAAACAAAACAACCAAGGAGTTGCCATCAATCATGATGTTTGATTCGACTTGTGCTGTACTGTAGGTATTGGCATTACCTATCCCCTTTAAAGAAATAACGTTGTGAATTCTCTTACCAACTAACTTATTAGAAACGCTTTCCTTAATTAATGAGCACTCAGCTCCCGAATCAAATGTAATTGGAAATCTCTCACCATTGACCAGCATACTCGATTGAGGCTCCACTATAGCGCATAGCTCCACTCTTTTTCCGTTCTCACCCCCAATCCAGCATTCTGTACTTTTTTTTGACAATTTGTGGCTATGTGTCCCGGCTCCTGACATCTGTAACACGTTACGTTTGTCCTTCCTTGACGAGGCTGTACTGACCGCCACTCCTTTCCATTTGTCGAACCTTGAGATCCAGATCTACAGTCTTGCTTTTTGTGGCCTAGTTTTCCACACTGATAACATTTGATTTCCGCAGATTTAGCTCGCTTCGTCTCTGGTTCCCAGTTTGTTGAATTTGGACGCTCCCTTAGCGCTGAGAATGCTTGCAGCTCCGCTTGCAGTTCACGTCGATTGTTAACCTGCGTTGTGTGTATCATTCGCTGCAAACGCCGATCGAAATTAGCCATGTGCCCAAGAACCAGCGCGATGGATATTTGCTCAGGATTCAAATTACGCAGTTTTGTGCCCAGTGACGTCACACTGCGACTTGCGAAAACAGGCAGGCTTTCACCGTTGCTTGGACGGCTATTCAGAAGGTTTAAAATGACGGCGGCTGGCGTCTCTGAAGTCTCGTATCGCTGCTCAAATAATTGCCGGAACTGTTGCCAAGTTATTCCCGGATAACATATTTGAGATAACCATTGCGCCGCTGTGCCTTCCAAAGCTTTACTTAACGCTAATATAAGAGCGCTGTCACTTAATGGTTTTTCTCGTAAGATGATGTCGATTGTAGCGCACCACTGCGTGGCATCCATACCAACAACGTCCGGATTATATTTCGGCAGGAAAATCTCGCTAGACTGTTGTAACTCACTCGCCGGCGTCTGTAGCTTCTTAACCAGTTCCAGAAAGTTCCGGTTTTGTTGTTCTAACAACGCGAATACGTCTCGAGAAAAAGTTTGGTTAGAGCCGAATCCCACTTCTGATGTCGGAGAATTGCAGTCTTCTCCACGCCGGCCCGCATCAGTCGCCTGATCGCTAGCTTGCTGCTCCTCCATTTCAAGTCCTGGATGGTGTTGCGAGTCTTCGTTGCCCTTGTTGCTCTTAGTCGCCACTTACTCAACAGTCCTCAGCACCACGTTAAAACAGAACGCCACGCTAAAGCTCGGAACGAATAGCAGAAAACGAGTGAAAAACAGAGAGACCAGATCCAGCAACACAACGAAGCCACACACGGCCTCAGTTCGCAAACTGAGTCCCCATCATACCAGAACTGGTATAACCTACCACTACCTATGGTCACACCATAGTCTTGGTCTAACAAGAGACTGACTTGTCTCCTCTCCGACAAGTACAATAAGTGCACACGGGTTGTCCATTTTGCAATTAAGACAAATCTAAAAAGACAAAGATCCTATAATAAAAATGATACAAGTAAACGTCAACGCAGCGAAGTACGTTCGGTAGAAGGGCTTGAACGCAAATCTAAATCAAATTGTTCAATTAAAAATCCAAAGCGGTGATGAGGATGAGTTTATTAAATGTCGAGTGGGTGGGCGCGAACTGTCAGTAGTAATTGATTTGGGATCCCGCTATAACCTAATAAGCTCAAAGGACTGGTTACATCTTCCGATGAATAAAGCAACTGTATTCAATTTTCGGCTGCAAGTAATTGGCGTTTTCGAAGGTCCTATATCAATAAATCAAAATCCAGAGGTGTGTGCTTCACTTTTCGTAACCAAAAACGAAATGCAATCTATACTCGAACAGGACACAGCACTCCACGTCATGGGCTCGAAGTCAAGAAAATAGAAAAATTTACTCCATTTCCAAAGTGGAAAGGATTACTGGTGATGTTATCCATAAATTCAAATGTTAAGCCAGTTCAGCAACTGATAAGGCGAATAGCAACTGCACTGGAGGATAAAGTAACATCAAAATTGGAAGAAGCTCTTGCTCTGGATATCATTGAACCAGTAACAGGCCATCTTCCCTGGATATCGGCCATGGTCATTGCATTTAATGAAAATGGTGACGTCAGAATATGCATAGACGTCAGGCTGGCAAATAAAGCAATGTTGAGGGACAATTACCCACTACCAGTACTCAACACATTAATGACCAAATTAAAGGGCGCAAAATATTTCACACGACTATCCCAGAAGAGTACATATCATCAGTTAAAGTTAGATGAGAGAAGCAGGAGCACCACTTTCAGTACCCCACTCGGAGCGTACTTGGCGTTAACTCTGCTTCTGAAATTTTTCAAAGAAGAATTGAGGAACTCTTAGCATCATGTAAGAATGTGATGAGCTACATCGACGATATCATTATTTTTATAACATGTGAGAAGGACCATGACGAAGCAGTTCAAAAAGTCAAAGTGGTTCAAAAAGTCAATCAAAGGCTAAAATGGAAACTTCTGAAAAAAGAGTACACCTTGTCTCAGGTGATCAATGCCTGCCTAGTTAATGAAGAAAATAATAAACAGTTTGAATTAATGCGCTCAAAGTCAGAAGCCGAAACAATAAGGAAAATCTCTGAAAGGCACGTGAACCTAAATAAACGACTTGAATGTGGAAGATGAAGTCGTAAAGGTCACATTAACAGCAGCCCATCATGTCCAGCCATCAATCAAAAGTACAATAAGTGCACACGGACATATCTAAAACGACAACGATCCTATAATAAAAATGATACTAGTAAACGTCATCGCAGCAAAGTACGTTCGACAGGAAGGGATTGAACGCAAACCTTAATCAAATTGTTCAATTAAAAATCCAAAGCGGTGATGAGGATGAGTTTATTAAATGTCGAGTGGGTGGGCGCGAACTGTCATTAGTAATTGATTTGGGATCCGGCTTCATCCTAATAAGCCCAAAAACTGGTCACATCTTCCGATGAATAAAGCAATCTTCGGCTACAAGTAATTGGCATTTTCAAGGTAATATATATCAATAAATCAAAATCCTGAGGTGTGTGCTTCATTTTTTGTAAGAAAAAACGAAACGCAATCACTACTCGAAAAGAACACAGCACTCAACATGTCTCGGGCTCGAAGTCAGGAAAAAAGAAAAATGTACTCCTTTTCCAAAGTGGAAAGGATTACCGGTGAAGTTATCCATAAATTCAATCGTTAAGCCAATTCAGCAATTAATAAGGCGAATGGAATGGTGAATATGCATAGACATGAGGCTGGCAAATAAAGCAATCTTGAGGGAGAATTACCCACTACCAGTATTCGACACCTTTATGACCAATTTAAGGGCGCAATATATTTCACACGACTAGACCTGAAGAGTACATATCACCAGTTAGAGTTAGATGAGAGGAGCAAGAGCACCACTTTTAGTACCCTACTCGGAGTTTTTTTGGCGTTAACTCTACTCCTGAAATTTTTCAAAGAAGACTTGAGAAACTCTTAGCATCATGTAAGAATGTAGTCAACTGTATCGACGATATCATTATTTTCATAACATGTGAGAAGGATTATGATGAAGCAGTTCAGAAAGTCAAAGATGACCTCACGGAAAGTAACATTCGCCGGGGTGGAGCTAAAATGGAAACTTCTGAAAAAAGAGTACACCTTATCTCAGGTGATCAATGCCTGCCTAGTCGATGAAGAAAATAGTAAACAGTTTGAATTTTTGCTCTCAAAGTCAGAAGCCGAAACAATAAGGAAAATCTCTGAAAGACACGTGAACCTAAATAAACGACTTGAATGTGGAAGATGAAGTCGTAAAGGTCACATTAACAGCAGCCCATCATGTCCAGCCATCAATCAAAAGTACAATAAGTGCACACGGACAAATCTAAAACGACAACGATCCTATAATAAAAATGATACTAGTAAACGTCAACGCAGCGAAGTACGTTCGGTAGAAGAGCTTGAACGCAAACCTAAATCAAATTGTTCAATTAAAAATCCAAAGCGGTGATGAGGATGAGTTTATTAAATGTCGAGTGGGTGGGCGCGAACTGTCATTAGTAATTGATTTGGGATCCCGCTTAATCCTAATAAGCCCAAAGACTGGTCACATCTTCCGATGAATAAAGCAATCGTATTCAATCTTCGGCTGCAAGTAATTGGCATTTTCGAGGTCATATATATCAATAAATCAAAATCCTGAGGTGTGTGCTTCATTTTTCGTAAGAAAAAACGAAACGCAATCACTACTCGAAAAGAACACAGCACTCAAGATGTCTCGGGCTCGAAGTCAGGAAAATAGAAAAATTTACTCTTTTTCAAAGGTGGAAAGGATTACCGGGAAGTTTATCCATATATTCAAAAGTGACTGACACCCCCATCCACTTGAGCCGCAGGGGTTCCTTGTGATACCGCATAGGCAAAGGTCTTACAAGGCGACCTTTCCCCTCCTATCTACTAATGTGCCCAAGAGTGCGCTATTCTTCCTGCGGCGGCTCGCGGTCCCATCCAGACTTACGGATGAAGGCTACGAGTCTGCGCAATATCTGTTAGGTCCGTGAGTGCTGATGCGCCCAAGCATTTGAGTCGGCTGCGTCGCAGCGCAGGGCATTGACACAGAAGGTGTGCAACTGTCTCTTTCTCTTCTACATCCCCACAGCTCCTGCAGTAGTCATAATGTGGCACCGCTAGTCTAGCCGCGTGTGCTCCTATTAACCAGTGTCTCGTGATGACCTTGACTGCCAGACTGCAGTACTGCCTATTAAGGGCGATGAGCATCATTGACCTCTTCCTAGATCGGATGGGCCGTATCATGCGGGAGTTCCTGCAGTTTTGGAGATTTATCCATTTCCTCAGTGGTGCGCAGTCAAAGTGATCCCTGCATTTAAGCCTACTGGTAGCTAAGGGGATGCCTACTGGTTCCTTCTCCGGTAGGAAAGGATTGGTAGTACCTGCTCTTGCTTGTTCGTGGGCGGCGCAATTACCCTCGTGGTCCCTATGTCTGGGCACCCATATGAAGTGGATGTCATACAGCTCTGCCATCTCGTTAAGAGATCTGCGACAAACATTTACTGTCCTGGAGTTGGATGAAATTCCGTCAAGGGCTTTGAGTGCCGCTTGACTGTCTGAGAAGATACAAATAGTTCTTGATTGCCAGTAAATGCTGGAGATCTTAGTGCTTCCCCGAGTGTGTGCTTGGAACACACTACAGTGGTCGGGGAGTCTGAAGGACTCATTTAGACACAGCCGCTCGCAGTGGAAACCGCCTCCCACCTGGCCATTCAATTTTGAACCGTCTGTGGATGGGTTTACACCTAGTCCGTTCCTAACTGCCCATGTTGAGAGAACTCTAAGTTTGTCCGTCATGCGATCGCATAGAGTCTGGGGAAATTTTCCAGAGAAGTCAATTGCGACATCATCCGCATAATCGATAACCTTCTAGGGATCGTAGTAGGCTATTAACCGCCACGTTCCACAGTAGGGGTGAGAGTACGCTGATTTTAACGTAACTATGAATAGATTCTCCTCCTAGTGACGCCTCAACAGTCCTGTTTACCAGGATAACCAGGATGTTTACCGCCTTTATAAGGCGTACGGATTGATCGTCTATTCCTAGTCGCATCAGCGCATTGATTATCGAGTTTGGTAGGATGTTGTTCAAAGCACCTTCTATGTCTAGAAAAGCAATGAGTGTGTACTGTTTGTCACTAAGTGCATTTTCGACGAAAGTAGTGATTTCGTGGAATGCCGTCTCCGTGGATCGGCCCTTCCTATACGCATGCTGTAATCCCGAGATATCATCTGGGTTGATAGTAAGATTAATATGAAGGCTGATTAGTCTCTCCATTGTCTTGAGAAGAAAGGACGACAGGCTTATTGGTCTGAAGTCCTTGGGGGTGCAGTGAGATGGTTTTCCCGCCTTGGGTATAAATACGACTTTCGTCCGCAACCACATTGCGGGTACGATGCCTATCCTGAAAATTGCTGAGAAAGCTTTCTTGACCCAAGACCTCAGATTGGGACCGGCTTTAATTAGTTGAGCCGGGACAATGCCATCTGGGCCTGGGGATTTGAAGGGCTTGAAGCTATTTTTTGCCCAGCTGAGATACCTGTCACGCAATAGGTATTCAAGATGGTTCGGGAGGGAGGGGCTGTCCCCCTGTCTCTGCGTTTCCAGGGTTGTTTCTTCTAGGGAGCATCCCGGGAAATGTGCCTCTGTGAGAGCCTCTAGGGTTTCTTTGCTGGACGATGGCTAGTTACCTTCTGAGGTTTTAATGTATCCTACATTTGGTGCAGCTGTTGCGAGGACCTTCCGGACTCGGGAGGCCTCTGATGTTTCCTGAATGTTTGTGCAGAACTTGGCCCAGGCATTCCTTTTTGCCTTGCAAAGTTCTTTGTTATATTGCCTAAGGTTCGCTTTATACGTCTCCCAGGCTGTCTCCTGTCTTGCTGGCAAAATTTAAGTCCTTGCGGGCCCTGGACTTAAAGGGTGCAAGGGTTTGCGGCCACCATGGTGGTTTCTTTGACTTGCTATTGCTCGATATGCTTTTGGGACAAGCTTTATTAAATGCCCTGGCGCACGCCGCCGTTAGCGTGTCCACCATGGCATCCAGGACTTCCCTACTGTCAACGTCCCTTGTTGGAGGTTTCCCCAAGGAACTTTCTAGTTTTTTCCTGTATAACTCCCAGTCGCTTTTCTCGGGTGGCATACCGTTAGTCGATTAAAGTTCTCAAAATTTACCACTAATTCTATGTCTTGATGGTCCGAGAAAGAGTGTTTCTCTAGGACTCCCCATCTAACAATCCTGTCTGCTAGGGATGCAGAGTAAAGAGTGACGTCAAGTACTTCCCTTCTATTCTTGACTATGAAAGTGGGTTCTGTACCCCTGTTGCCTACCAAAAGATTGGAGCCTAGGATAAAATCGAAGATTGACTCACCCCTCTCGTTCGTGTCAGTGCTTTCCCACTGATGATGATGGGCGTTAGCATCGCAACCTATGATCAGGTCGATTTTGTGCTTCCTGCTGTCTTCCACCAGCTGTTTGATTAGCGGGTGCGGGGGGACGGCCTCCTGGTCGTGGCCCATATACGCCGAACATATCCTTAGAGGGCCATTTGGGCTCTCTATGGCTGCGGCTACGTGGTCTTCATTGCTGAAATTGGGTAGCAAAAAGAGGTTAAGGTTCTTTTTTGCGAGGATGCAGGCTCGCCTTTTACCTGTAGTATCGGCTTTGCAGAGCCTAAACTGCGACGCCCCCAACCCAAGAATCCTGTCTCCTAGGATCCAGGGTTCCTGAATGAGGGCCACATCAGCTCCACTCTCGGCGAGGTGAAGTAGGAGGGCAGCTGACGCCGCTTTACTGTGATGCAGATTTATTTGCAAGATCGTCAGGAACATCCTTACAATTCTCCACCACAGTAAATTCTGCCTCCGTCTCGGAGCTCAGCAGAGATTCCTCCTCCATTCCGACTCCACTAAGTGCCCTTGCCAAGTGGCTTTCCTCCGAGGTGTACCCTTCCAGGATGTCCTCCTCCTCATCCGACATTCCTTCCGGGTGCCCCTCTTCGGTCGGCTCCTCCAAGTCTGGCTCTTGTGTGTCTGCCTCCAGCCCGATACCTCCTGGCTTGGCCTTCGCATCGGATTTGTAGATACGGACCGAAACGTGTTCGAATCCGTACTTCAGCCGGTGCTCCGTCCTCTCCAGGGCTTTAACGGTCTCCTCGTTGAGTGTGAGGACGACCTGCCTCCGCAGTCCCACCGCCTCCTTGACCTTGGCGACTCTCCAGTCCGCCGTGGGGAGCGTCGGGTTGCCATTCTAAGCATTGTTAGAATGGTTTTAGGGTCGTCTGGGTTTTCAGTGAGCCACTTTCGCGCCCTCGGTTTGCTAGGGATCTCGTCCCAAACAACCGCCACTAGCTTAGCTCCAGGGTAGACCTCTCCAAGCGATGCAACTATCCGCTTGTAGGTCTCTACCGATCGCGCGTCTTGGCAAGCAATCACCTTGACGCTACCCTGATACCATCCTGCATCTTCGCATTCTGGTGGGGGTCCTCCGCACCTCAGCATCTCCTCCACGAAGCGCCCATGCAACTCGTTTACCACTCGTCGCCAAAGGTCCTTGGGGATGAGCCCATCCTTGGAGCCCTTGTCCAGGACTCCATTTACGGTTCTTTCCTTCGTTACTTTGGCGAACGAGCGGTTGGACGGCTGCCGCTGGGCCTTCCTCTTCTTGGCCTGGGGGGCTTCTCCCTCTGTGGACCTCTGCCTTTTCGCGCTTTGCGCGGTCTCCTTGGCAGGGTCTGACCCAGTACGTCTATTCGGATCCAGCCTTTCTCCCGCCTTTTCCGGATTAAAGTCGGGCAGGATCTCCCTTGCCCACTTGATGATCTCGGCCTGGTCCGGGTTAACTTCGGCCGATGGGTCCGCCCTCATCAAAATGAAGGCTGCTCTTCTTCTGTCCTTGTAAGAGCCTTAACGCTGCATCGAGTGAGACGCTCCCGGACCAGGGTTAGCCTTAGAGGCCCCGCCGGTTGGTTTAGAGGTTGACCCTGGGGTCTTCCTCTCCACGCCGTTGGGTGGTCCCATAGCTAGCCCCGCTTTGGAAGAAGAAGCCTTGGATGTTGTTGATGTTGCCCCTCTTTGGGGGGCTTCCCTATCTCACCAACTCCTTGGCTTTTGAGAGCCTTGGAGTTTGACGGGTTATTGACCCATTTGCGGACTTTTTTAGGGAGTTCCGTTCTCCACTTTGGTTTTTATTTGGTAAGGTAGTATTCATGTTTTGGACGAGTAGGTGGGAAGGGGTTCGTCCATCATGACATAGCACGCTTGGGACGATAAGCCTGGTTAAAACTGGGAGGTCGGCCGGTCCCCCAGAGTTCGCATATTAGCGTCCGAGCCTCCCCTCAGACACGCATCCTTCGGCATATGCTGTTCCACCTTGGATTGGGGTGATTTAAGGAAGGGAGTGTTCTTCTTCCCGACCGACTACCATTAGCCAGCATCCTCGGCAGAGACATGACCTTACCGGGACCTGTTACCAGCCGCCCTCACGTGGAGAGTAAAGTCGCACTACCAGCGGTGTACACAGTTATGGCACGCAATTGCTTGCGCGTAAGTCCCCCTGTTGTACCCGTTGGTTGACGGTGGAGCTAAAATGGAAATTTCTGAAAAAACAGTACACCTTGTCTCAGGTGATCGATGCCTGCCTAGTGGATGAAGAAAATAGTGAACAGTTCGAATAAATGCGCTCAAAGTCAGAAGCCGAAACAATAAGGAAAATCTCTGAAAGGCACGTGAACCTAAATAATTTACTTGAATGTGGAAGATGTGGTCGTAAAGGTCACAATAACAGCACCCCATCATGTCCAGCCATCAATCAAAAGTACAATAAGTACACACGGATTGGCCATTTTGCATTTAAGACGAATCTAAAACGACAACGATCCTACAATCACAATGATACTAGTAAAGGTCAACGCAGCGAAGTACGTTCGGTAGAAGATGGGAATAAACGCAAACCTAAATCAAATTGCTCAATCAAAAATCCAAAGTGATGATGGGGATGAGTATTAGGGCGGGTCAATTTGTTCCTGTGCAAAATATCCTTAAAATCGTCCCCCATAATCGGAATCTACGAAGAATTCTAAGAAAATTTCACCATGAAACCATGTGTCTAAAATGAATTCCTAGCTCGCGCCGTGAAGCTTAAAGATTTCACTTTGAGGTACATAAGGTATTTCGAGGTATTTAAGACATTTTAATGTATTTCAAAAAAACATACGCGTTTTTCAATTATGTTGAAGTCAATTCTGATTCATCTTTTTACAACAAATTTTATAATTTGTTTTTTAATTTATTTAACTTATAATTTATTTTTAATTTCGAAAAAAGAGTCAAACTAGCCATGTACTTAGCCTCATATAAGAGAGTAGGAGCAATGCGTCTAGTAGGCGTAGGTAGTAGGCGTGCTCTAAAAAGTAGGCGTGGCATGATAAAAGGCGGAATTTATTTTAATTTTTTATTATAAAGATTATTTGCTTTCCAACAAGTAGGTAGTTTTTGCATTTTGTTGACTTCAACTATAACGTCATCCTAATAGAATCTCAGGTCTTTCTTTGACTCCATTTGAGGAACTTTGGAAAGACTTTCTAAAGTCAATGACATACCAGCATCTCGATTCTGTCGCATAACTCGTCGTGAGACATGTGTTAACAACTGCACACATGTGTGCGATGTGAGGTATAATAGAGGGTATAATAATTTTGTCCAAAAGTGTGCAACGCAGTGAACAAAGTATATATATTCATGATCAGGATCACCTCCTGAGTTGATATGAGCATGTCCGTCTGTCCGTCTGTCTGTTCGTCTGTCTGTCCGTCCGTTTCTACGCGAACTAGTCTCTCAGTTTTAAAGCTATCGTCTTGAAACTTTGCACACACCCTTCTTTCCTTTGCACGCAGTATATAAGTCGGAACGACCCGGATCGGCCGACTATATCCTATAGCTGCCATATAACTGATTGATCGGAAATGGTATAATTTTGGTGTTTTTAGAGTTAGAGAGTTAAAATTTGACACGAGAGCTATTTTTGGCAAACCATTACGACATGCCAAATTTCAAAGGGATCGGCCGACTATATCTTATAGCTGCCATATAATTGAACGATCGGATATGACCCAACTTTCGTGTTTTTGAAGATAGAAAGCTGAAACGTAATACAGATTATATTTTTGGCCAGTTGATCCAACCTACCAAATTTCATTAGGATCGGCCGACTATATCCTATAGCTGCCATATAACTGAACGATCGGAAATGACCCAACTTTTATGTTTTTGAAGATAGAAGTTTGGGACATTTTTAGGTTTGGTTTTTGTATTATAATAAATTGGGTTATATTATCATATTCTCATAAGGATCGGCCAACTATATCCGATGTTTGCGATATATATCCGGTTTTAACTGCAAGGGTATATCAACTTCGGCTCCGCCCGAAGTTAGCTTTCTTTTCTTGTTATACCCTTGCAGAGGGTATTATAATTTTCGTCAAAAGTGTGCAACGCAGTGAAGGAGACATCTCCGACCCTATAAAGTATATATATTCTTGATCAGGATCACCTCCTGAGTTGATATGACCATGTCCGTCTGTCCGTCTGTCCGTCTGTCTGTCTGTTTCTACGCGAACTAGTCTCTCAGTTTTAAAGCTATCGACTTGAAACTTTGCACACACCCTTCTTTCCTTTGCACGCAGTATATAAGTCGGAACGGCCCAGATCGGCCGACTATATCCTATAGCTGCCATATAACTGATTGATCGGAAATGGTATAACTTCGGTGTTTTTAGAGTTAGAGAGTTCAAATTACACGAGCGCTATTTTTGGCAAAATAATACGACATGCCAAATTTCATAAGGATCGGCTGACTATATCCTATAGCTGCCATATAACTGAACGATCGGAAATAACTTAACTTTCGTGTTTTTGAAGATAGAAAGCTGGAATTTAGTAGAGATTCTATTTTTGGTCAGTTGATCCAACCTACCAAATTTCATTAGGATCGGCCGACTATATCCTATAGCTGCCATATAACTGAACGATCGGAAATGACCCAACTTTTGTGTTTTTGAAGATAGAAAGCTGGAACTTGGTACAGATTATATTTTTGGTCAGTTGATCCAACCTACCAAATTTCAGGAGGAATTAAGGATCGGCCAACTATATCCGATGTTTGCGATATATATCCGGTTTTAGCTGCAAGGGTATATAAACTTCGGCTACGCCCGAAGTTAGCTTTCCTTTCTTGTTTTTAAATATAACTGTTAGAAAATTTCGAAAATTGCAAATATTAGTTATGCAATCACACAAATGGAAGCATTATAATACATTAAACGTTATAAAAACCTATATTATTGGTGTCCTATAATATTGGTGTCCACAGCTCACTTTAACAATCGATAGCAGTTACTGATAATTATCATTTTTGGTATTGAGTTTTACGAAGCTATATAATTGCATAAAAAAACTGATAAAATGATGTTTGATAAAAATATTTAATACCACAAAAATGGCCAAATTCCCCATAGTGCAATGTAGCTCCAAGCGATCCGAACATGCAGAGGATACCAAAATTGCCGATGGTTCACATCTTGGTTCCACGCCTCGTACCGACTTCCATTAAGACTGCTCATGGAGACCAATTACATACAAAAACCATAGAGGGATTTCGACGATGTTATTTCTTGCCTTTGTTTAAAACCCTTTGTCAATACTGGTGATATTTTTAAGGCCACGAAAAATCCTAATAGACCGTTGGAACCGCTAATAGGAAACACTGGAATACCCCAGCGTTTCTTTTAGAAATTATTTTTTTGATATTTTGGAGCATTTGTGGTGCCAAGTTCCACCTCACCAAGTTCCGCTTTCCCAAACCTGTCCGCAAGTTCACCGCCGACTCAATTGCGCGATATTTAAAGGAAGATCTTTATACCCTTGCAGAGGGTATTATAATTTTGTCCAAAACGCAGTGTTTGTGCAACGCAGTGAAGGAGACATCTCCGACCCTATAAATTATATAAATTTTTGATCAGGATCACCTCCTGAGTTGATATAAGCATGTCCGTCTGTCTGTTTCTACGCAAAGAAGTCTCTCAGTTTTAAAACTATCGTCTTGAAACTTTGTTTACACCCTTCTTTCCTTTGCACGCAGTATATAAGTTGGAACGGCCAGGATCGGCCGACTATATCCTATAGCTGCCATATAACTGAACGATCGGAAATGGTTTTTGGTAGGAATACCTACTTTGGTATTTTTGAAGATAGAAGTTTGGGACTTTTTTTAGATTTTATATTATAATAAATTAGGTTATACTATCATATTTTCATAAGGATCGGCCAACTATATCCGATGTTTGCGATATATATCCGGTCTTAACTGCAAAGGGTATATCAACTTCGGCTCCGCCCGAAGTTAGCTTTCCTTCCTTTTTCTTATTGTTTTGAGTTACAGAATACGTGGTTTCTGACTGTGGACCTCATCTTCGTGCTCTTTTATCCCACGCTGCTGTAAAATTGACCGTTCAACGACTCAAATTTCCTTTTCCATTTTTTTGGCATTGTTGACAGTGTGTATAGATCAGTTCATCCGCCATTAAGGCTTACCATACATAGATCCAAGTCAGAGTAACTGGAACGAAAAACTTAGTAGCATCAACTGTCGCTCTACGATATGGAGTTCACCTGGCCAAAAACCCGACCGTATAAGCCTACGTTTGGTCAAAATTTTCATCTACAACAAGAACTAGGTATACTAGAAGATCAAAGGGTCCAATTTAATAATAAATAAATACCAAAATGAAAAGTCTACAACACAAAGGAATAAAACACACGAACCAGAGAAGTTTATTTTCAAGTGGGTCAAGAGATTCTGATGCAATTTCCTACGAAGCAATTTCGCTAAAGGTTTTAGCTCCAAGCAGGATCCCAATTTTATCAAAGTGCGAATTTTATCAAAGTTTATCAAGGGCGAGTGCGAATGTAAAGTGGGGAAATGTAATGCGCTTGTTTTTGTGGCTGTTTAAATAAACGCATCTCTCGCGGATTAAATAAAAAGTATATAATTAACCCCGGGGAAAATAAGACCACGTGTGCCGAATTTTACATTTTACATGAATGTGGTGCTATTTTTAGTGGTGCCAATTCGAGGTAATTAAAACTTTTTTTTTTGGGCCTCACATGTTTTTACATATAAAAAATTTTTGAGAATCGATTCTTTTCAATTCAACTCTTGAAAAGGTCAATTTAACCAATTTAAAATCGAAAAAGAAAATAATGGTTTCCACGAAAAAGGAATTTTTTGCTTAACACTTGGTAAGAAAAATACAAAATTTACATTTATAAACAAAAATAAAATTCAATAAATAATTTGAGATCGATATTTATTCAGTCAAAACCCATTTGTTTTTTTTTTTTTTGGAAATACAAGCTTGTTAACATTTTTATACCCTTGCAGAGGGTATTATAATTTTGTCCAAAAGTGTGCAACGCAGTGAAGGAGACATCTCCGACCCTATAAAGTATATATATTCTTGATCAGGATCACCTCCTGAGTTGATATGAGCATGTCCGTCTGTCTGTCTGTCTGTTTATATGCGAACTAGTCTCTCAGTTTTAAAGCTATCGTCTTGAAACTTTGCACACACCCTTCTTTCCTTTGCACGCAGTATATAAGTCGGAACGGCCGGGATCGGCCGACTATATCCTATAGCTGCCATATAACTGATTGATCGGAAATGGTATAACTTTGGTGTTTTTAAAGTTAGAGAGTTAAAATTTGACATGAGAGCTACTTTTGGCAAAATAATACGACATGCCAAATTTCATAAGGATCGGCCGACTATATCCTATAGCTGCCATATAACTCAACGATCGGAAATGACCCAACTTTCGTGTTTTTGAAGATAGAAAGCTGGAATTTAGTACAGATTATATTTTGATCCATCCTACCAAATTTCATAAGGATCGGCCAACTATATCCGATATTTGCGATATATGTATATCCGGTTTTAGCTGCAAGGGTATATTCAGCTCCGCCCGAAGTTATCTTTCCTTTCTTGTTTACTATATGGCAGGCTCGGCGATCGATTACTATACATAAAAAGCCCTGCTGAATGTCCTTTCTGACTCCGTCAAACACGCTAGAATGCAGAAATATTTTAATGCACATTCTTTTAAAGATTCCATCTCAGTTGCGTGGCTCTAGAACTGTGGTCGGCACCCAATACATTGATATGATTTTAACGCATTAGTATTACTAACGAATTGCAGAAAGTAACGTTTCACACATTTATACTGTGAGTGTGTGGCAGATCTCGGGCTGAGAAATTTCCTATGCCCGCGGGATAGGGCTGTGCCGATCACTGCTCTAGAAGACAAAATTAAAGTTCAATTAGACTTTATTAATTAACAATTCAAATCATAATAGCAAACAGCTGTCTATTGGGCTAATACTTGGCGATACGTGGGGATTTTTTAAATACTGCCGTAAGGCAATGGGCATCCGACCTTGGCGTTTTTAAGTTACTTGCTATTAATCAATGCATAAATGAAAAGAACGTCACGCTTTCAGTGTGTATTGGTGGCTTGGATGAATCCAGGGTGGGCACTGAAGTTTTGGCCATTCCTGCAAGTTCGTTTTCGATGGATCGATTCCCTAAAAAAAGATTCGAAAGCGAAAACGCTCATCCAAAAAAAAAAACGATTAAATCGATATAAAGATCGAATTGCTTATTATTATTGTTACAATTATTATACAATTATCGAATAATTATTTCATATAACTCATAAGGATATATAATCTTATATGTATAAATATTTTTCAATACGATTGAAGACATTTTTGTAATAACATATCTACTTAAATCTATTTAATCAAAGCTGCGAGGTCCTCATTCGGTCCCCTAAGCACCACCAACGGCTTCTGCTATGCCAATGATTTACGATCTGGAATGGAAAATCCAATTCAGCGTAATTCACAAAGCCCTCAACACCCCCAGAACAGCCACATAATAAAAAAGAAACTATGATGTATACCCCCCAACAAAGTATGATGGGGCTAATGTCATTCATAAAAACGACCATGCAAACACTTATTCAAAACCAGTCTAAATAATCTATGTAGACTCTACGAACATCAATGTCGAACGCCAATGATGTCTCACGGCATAAACTAGAATTGTCACAATTCCTGAACGAAATCCATATTGACGTTCTGCTACTGGTGGAAACTCATCTTACAGGCAAATACAACTTTCAAATAAAAGGCTATACATTCTACCGGACAGATCATCCGGATGGGAAGTCCACTGCGCAACCGGAGGTATAATCACAGAACAAATTAAAAGCTGTTTTCACAAAAGGTTTGCAATAAATTTCTTGTTTCAGACAGAGCTGAAACATTTTCTAAGCATCGCCAAAGTGTCTTCCAGCCAAATCCCGCCTCAAATTCACTCCCCCTGCCACTATTCAGCCAGAAGCTACCCTTCTGCCAACTACACCTTCATTCCGGCCGAACGAAATCGAAAAAGTCATAAGAGGGCTATAGTCATAAGAAAGTCATATAAAGGATGTCTGTAAACTATTTAATAGGATCAATAATCTTCTAATTTGTTTGTCTAAATTGTTTGAAAAATGCTTGCTAACTCGCATAATGCCATATCTGAAAGCTTGCAATGTTATCCCGTCACCCCAATCGGGCTTCCAAAGAAACCATGGAACTATCAAGCAAGTGAACATATTAACATCAGAAATACCCTGCCTTCAAACAGCAAGAATACTGTAGCGCTATTGGTGTGCTTTCGACCAAGTTTGGCTTAATGAACTGATGCAAACGCATTTACCATCATACACCCACAATCTACTTGATTCATACAACAAAAACATCATACGCGCCCAATCAAAAATCTTGAAAACTATCACTCGGGCACCTTGGTATGTTCGCAACGAAAACATCAAGCAGGATCTGGGCATCCTCGCAGTGAAAGACGAAATGCAGAAGCAAAAAGAGTCCTAGAAACTGTCTTCGTACACAAACTTCCCCGTTCGGGTTTAAAAATCTTTAAAAATCGGACGATTTGGCTGAATTTTGTTTTCCGGGTATAAATATCCAGTATTCCAGTACATACATCCATTTTTTTCACGTACAGCAAACTTTTCCATCGCCAATATCTAACAGTTGTAACAGAGGCAGGCGGATAAAAGAACTAGGTGGCAACGCCTAGGATGTTATCGATAGTGGTAAGAGCGGCAGGAGTTGGCAGCCCTGCAAACGGGTAAGATCGGGTAGGATCGAAGGAGAAAGGAAAGAGGGGAAAAGATAGAGAGGGTGCGATAATTTTCATTTCTGAGCCGGTATTTTGAGCAATTGGAAAAGCGAAACGTTTTCAAAGAGGGAGGAAAGGAGTCATTCGACCCTCCGACAAATAATAGTCCCTGAGCGCGGGTTTTTTGAAAGTGTTGGGGTGAGTGTTGAGTTCGAGTGATCAAGCGGAGGTTTTAATGGAATTTTGCATAGGGAAAGAGAGAAACGGAGCCCAGCAAATACGGTGGTGTGCGTCACGAGCAGTGAAACTTGGGGTAGCTGTCTCCGTGAGCCCCCAGAGAGGGCGAGAAGAGGAAAAGCGCTGAACGATCCGGGCTCGGGCGTTCGCGAGAAATACGCAGCTCTAGCGGCAGCCAAAAGGGCCAAGGAGGCGTGAAACAGGAAAAGTAGCGGCGCAAGTTACCCCCTTAACCCCCAACAAGGATCGCGCTTAACCTCAACTGTAAACGATCAGGGCATTGACCCGGGCGAAGGCGGGCCCAAAGCGCGGGCGAAAGGAAACATAGCGGTGCTAGGGCTGTCGGATGTGGCCGCTTATAGGTTATAGACGAATGTGTAATATCCCGATGAGGGAAGAGTCGTCCTAAGGCGGGCATTCACGTGCGGTTTTCCTCGACATTTCGTAAAAGCCTTTTTTTTATCGTTACGGGAAGCGTTCGGCGACCTTTAAATCTTGAAAAACTCCCCTACAGGTGGCATGTTGGAAGTGCTTTCATCATTGCGACGTGGGAAATAATTGGTGAGTGACAAGTAGGCTTAGAAAAAGGTCCGTTCGTCGGCGTCCGTACCTTGGACTCTCCCCGAATTCGGGTTTGATCCCTCGCTATATCCCTAATGCGGCAGCTCCGGTCAGGCTGAGCAAGCAATCCGCCCATCACTCTCCAACTCGGAGCCCTGTAGCCCCGTCCCCATCATCGATCGCATACCAATATTTATCAACAAAATCGGCAAATATCAACCGTAGACCGATGTGAAACATCCGCCTCTCACCTGTTACCTCCTGTATTTTTATTTCTACTTGGATTACTATTAGGCGTTTAAGACATTTGGTTCATTCTTTAGGTTAAGGAAAACATTTTAGATTTTAAGAGATTTTTCGAATGGAGTTGATCAGTTTTAGTTTAATCCTTAGGCCGTCGTTTTAGATCATAAGAGATTTTTTGAATTGAATTTAATAGCATTTAACGTAGAAATCTAGATGGAATATTTTAATGAATTTAATCAATAAAACTTTATAATGTGGTAAATAGAGTAGTCCCAGTCTGGTTTGCAGCCGCCATGCGTTCACCCAGCCGTTCCAGGATACCGCAGTGGGCAAAACATTAGCCCGGAGGGGAGCTTCAGTAGGGAACACGGTCAGGCCTACGCCGTTCGTTAGGCCAAGCACGCATTCGAACAAATTCGATTGCTATGATGAACATCAGGAACCTTGCGGGGAGAGATGAGATTTTCAGGGAACCCACCCACTAGCAGACGAGACCTAGTCCGGCAAACGCGTGCAGCCCATCTCTCACCCCATACAGTCGATAGCAAGGTTTCCGCGGCATTTATGTTCGTTACAGTTATAATCATTTATATAATTCATCATAGTTTTTCTGGCGCCCAACTTAGTGGCCATGAATTTTTGATATGGCTATAAAAGCAACCATGTTTTGAAATAACAACGTTTAGATACGTTTTTCGGCTGGTTATAATGGCATGGCATTAACCACGACCAAAACAGCCAGGAGCTGAAGCTAACATCGTTTGGAATTCTACTTTTAAAAGAAGAAGAGTAGACCACGATACCGCAACAGCCCCACAGAATAGGAGTAGTTTGATAAGATAAAAGATATTGAAGTGATAAGAGAAATCATCTAACCACGCAAACGACCTCAGACATCTTCCATAACTAACAGACGGGAAAGCTGCCAGGATAGGTGTTCGGAGAAGCAGGCTCAAACAAACACTGAGTTCTGACCACGCCTTAACGTAGCAGGCAGATCCCGTCGTCCCCCGAAGAAGGAGACGGACGTTTGGAGTTTAGCGGCAGGAGTAGCAGCTAACCACGTCCGAGACATCGACCTCGCGGCACCTGGGAATCAGCAGAGCTAGCGAGAGTAGAGATTTAGGGGGGTTTTTTTTTTTCTGAACGAAGCGGATGGAGCCCAGGAACGGGAAGAAGAAGAAAAAACAATAAGGTGGAGTATTGGCGGTGCGCAGATCAGACAGTGGCAAAGTTTGGTTTTAGTTAGCAACAAGTTAGCAATCTTTCAAGAGTTTAAGTGTTAGTTTTTGAGAATTTTAGGAAATAACAACAGTAAAATGAACCCAGCAAAGTCAGAGAAGGGGGCAGCAACGCCCCAAAAGGTGCCAATATGCATGTTATGCAATAAAGAGACGGCAACAGGCAGGGCCAGAACCAAATGTGGGCATGAGTTCCACAAAGCATGCATAACGGCTCACGTGAAAACCGAGGCAGCATGTCCCACTTGCAAGGTTGTGTGTTTTGAAAAACCTCAGACGACAAGCGAAATGTCTTCAGCGGGCACAAGCCAATAGATTCCGGGTGGTACGACCCAGGTAGGTTCTCAAGCAGAGTCTCTAGGTAGTACGGCAATAGCAAAATATATAGCAAAATAGCAATTTTGCAGCACTCTGCGCGAATGCAAGTTTCTTATTCGATGGCAAGGCCGGAGATTTCTATTGGCGCTTCCACAAAGCGAATAGGGGCATGAGATGGGGCGAGTTGTGTGATGCTCTTAGGAATCACTTTCGCGATAGTCGGTCGGACGTAGACATACGCGAAGCCATGAGGGATAGAAAGCAGCGCGAAAAGGAAGACTTCGACACTTTTTATGACGCAATAGAGCAATTGATGGACGGGTTGGAAACGCCGGAAAGCGATGCCACGATAGTAGAGGTTGTGAGGCGAAATTTGAGGTCCGAGATACGACACGAGTTGCTAAATGTTTCAATTCGATCGATCGATAAGCGAATTGAGAGAAGTCTGCAGGCGCCGCGAGAGGTTCTTGGAGGAAATAAGGCACGAGAGCAGCTTTTGCAAGCCCGGTTATACGAAGAAGGCGAATGCTGAGGGGTTCAGGCGCGAGGATAGAGGACATCATAGGAGCTATCCTGCCGGAAAGGCGGTAGCTGAGTTGAATGAAGGAATGGAAATGGAGGATGCAAGTGAGTTTTGGGACGATGGAGATCCGGAAATCGAAGCGGTGGCTCTCATTTGTGGGAATTGCCGGAAAGAAGGGCATAGGTATCACGACTGTGCTGGGAAACGTAAGGTATTTTGTTTCGGATGCGGAGCGCCTAATACCTACAAACCGTCTTGCGCAAACTGTTTAAAAATCGGGCGGGTGAATGCGCAAGACCATCCGACTCAGCGTGTTCAGGTAGGGCAGAGCAAGGACAAGTAGAAGATCCAGAGAAACCATCGTAAAAAAATTAAAACTACAACTTCATTAATGAAGTGCTTTCATCATTGCGACGTGGGAAATAATTGGTGAGTGACAAGTAGGCTTAGAAAAAGGTCCGTTCGTCGGCGTCCGTACCTTGGACTCTCCCCGAATTCGGGTTTGATCCCTCGCTATATCCCTAATGCGGCAGCTCCGGTCAGGCTGAGCAAGCAATCCGCCCATCACTCTCCAACTCGGAGCCCTGTAGCCCCGTCCCCATCATCGATCGCATACCAATATTTATCAACAAAATCGGCAAATATCAACCGTAGACCGATGTGAAACATCCGCCTCTCACCTGTTACCTCCTGTATTTTTATTTCTACTTGGATTACTATTAGGCGTTTAAGACATTTGGTTCATTCTTTAGGTTAAGGAAAACATTTTAGATTTTAAGAGATTTTTCGAATGGAGTTGATCAGTTTTAGTTTAATCCTTAGGCCGTCGTTTTAGATCATAAGAGATTTTTTGAATTGAATTTAATAGCATTTAACGTAGAAATCTAGATGGAATATTTTAATGAATTTAATCAATAAAACTTTATAATGTGGTAAATAGAGTAGTCCCAGTCTGGTTTGCAGCCGCCATGCGTTCACCCAGCCGTTCCAGGATACCGCAGTGGGCAAAACATTAGCCCGGAGGGGAGCTTCAGTAGGGAACACGGTCAGGCCTACGCCGTTCGTTAGGCCAAGCACGCATTCGAACAAATTCGATTGCTATGATGAACATCAGGAACCTTGCGGGGAGAGATGAGATTTTCAGGGAACCCACCCACTAGCAGACGAGACCTAGGCCGGCAAACGCGTGCAGCCCATCTCTCACCCCATACAGTCGATAGCAAGGTTTCCGCGGCATTTATGTTCGTTACAGTTATAATCATTTATATAATTCATCATAGTTTTTCTGGCGCCCAACTTAGTGGCCATGAATTTTTGATATGGCTATAAAAGCAACCATGTTTTGAAATAACAACGTTTAGATACGTTTTTCGGCTGGTTATAATGGCATGGCATTAACCACGACCAAAACAGCCAGGAGCTGAAGCTAACATCGTTTGGAATTCTACTTTTAAAAGAAGAAGAGTAGACCACGATACCGCAACAGCCCCACAGAATAGGAGTAGTTTGATAAGATAAAAGATATTGAAGTGATAAGAGAAATCATCTAACCACGCAAACGACCTCAGACATCTTCCATAACTAACAGACGGGAAAGCTGCCAGGATAGGTGTTCGGAGAAGCAGGCTCAAACAAACACTGAGTTCTGACCACGCCTTAACGTAGCAGGCAGATCCCGTCGTCCCCCGAAGAAGGAGACGGACGTTTGGAGTTTAGCGGCAGGAGTAGCAGCTAACCACGTCCGAGACATCGACCTCGCGGCACCTGGGAATCAGCAGAGCTAGCGAGAGTAGAGATTTAGGGGGGTTTTTATTTTCCTGAACGAAGCGGATGGAGCCCAGGAACGGGAAGAAGAAGAAAAAACAATAAGGTGGCGTATTGGCGGTGCGCAGATCAGACAGTGGCAAAGTTTGGTTTTAGTTAGCAACAAGTTAGCAATCTTTCAAGAGTTTAAGTGTTAGTTTTTGAGAATTTTAGGAAATAACAACAGTAAAATGAACCCAGCAGAGTCAGAGAAGGGGGCAGCAACGCCCCAAAAGGTGCCAATATGCATGTTATGCAATAAAGAGACGGCAACAGGCAGGGCCAGAACCAAATGTGGGCATGAGTTCCACAAAGCATGCATAACGGCTCACGTGAAAACCGAGGCAGCATGTCCCACTTGCAAGGTTGTGTGTTTTGAAAAACCTCAGACGACAAGCGAAATGTCTTCAGCGGGCACAAGCCAATAGATTCCGGGTGGTACGACCCAGGTAGGTTCTCAAGCAGAGTCTCTAGGTAGTACGGCAATAGCAAAATATATAGCAAAATAGCAATTTTGCAGCACTCTGCGCGAATGCAAGTTTCTTATTCGATGGCAAGGCCGGAGATTTCTATTGGCGCTTCCACAAAGCGAATAGGGGCATGAGATGGGGCGAGTTGTGTGATGCTCTTAGGAATCACTTTCGCGATAGTCGGTCGGACGTAGACATACGCGAAGCCATGAGGGATAGAAAGCAGCGCGAAAAGGAAGACTTCGACACTTTTTATGACGCAATAGAGCAATTGATGGACGGGTTGGAAACGCCGGAAAGCGATGCCACGATAGTAGAGGTTGTGAGGCGAAATTTGAGGTCCGAGATACGACACGAGTTGCTAAATGTTTCAATTCGATCGATCGATAAGCGAATTGAGAGAAGTCTGCAGGCGCCGCGAGAGGTTCTTGGAGGAAATAAGGCACGAGAGCAGCTTTTGCAAGCCCGGTTATACGAAGAAGGCGAATGCTGAGGGGTTCAGGCGCGAGGATAGAGGACATCATAGGAGCTATCCTGCCGGAAAGGCGGTAGCTGAGTTGAATGAAGGAATGGAAATGGAGGATGCAAGTGAGTTTTGGGACGATGGAGATCCGGAAATCGAAGCGGTGGCTCTCATTTGTGGGAATTGCCGGAAAGAAGGGCATAGGTATCACGACTGTGCTGGGAAACGTAAGGTATTATGTTTCGGATGCGGAGCGCCTAATACCTACAAACCGTCTTGCGCAAACTGTTTAAAAATCGGGCGGGTGAATGCGCAAGACCATCCGACTCAGCGTGTTCAGGTAGGGCAGAGCAAGGACAAGTAGAAGATCCAGAGAAACCATCGTAAAAAAATTAAAACTACAACTTCATTAATGAAGTTGTAGAAATTAACAAATTAGATACTAAGTCGAAAAAATCTAGGAATAAAAACAGATTAAAACTATATTGGCAGGCGGTGAAAGAGATTGAAGCAATAAGGTACAAGGAGGCGGATAAGCGACCTTTTGAAGTTTATTTGTTAGGGGAAAAAGTCCTAGGGCTGCTAGATACGGGAGCTGCGATTAGCTGCTTGGGAGGCAGGTTGGCAGAAAGGTTTATCCAAAGTGGAGCGGAGTTCAAGCGAAAGGGATCATGTGTGAGATCAGCCGATGGACAACGACAGCAAGTGCTAGGCCAGGTGACAACCGAAATAAAATTTAAGGGGCAGTTCAAAAAGCAAAGTCTATACCTGGTGCCCACACTGAGTCAGGACTTATATCTGGTCATCGACTTTTGGAACAGAGCTTCTGCCGACGGAGTTCCAAGTCAGTGAGGTGTCGGTCAGTCACGAGTTGACGGTAGCACAACAAGCTAGCCTGACGGCGGTGGTAGTAGAGAAATTTCCGTCTTTTGCCAAGTTAGGGTTGGGCAAAACACAGCTGATCAGTCACAGCATCGACGTGGGGGATGCTAAAGCAGTGAAGCAGAGGCATTATCCCGTCTTACCAGCAGTGGAGAAGTTGCTGTATGGGGAGGTGGACAGGATGCTGAAATTGGGAGTAATCGAAGAGGCCGAGAGCGCTTGGTCGTCATCAGTTGTCTTAGTCCAGAAACCAGGCAAGGTCAGACTATGTTTGGATTGCAGAAAAGTGAATAGTTTTACGCAGGGAGATGCATACCCGCTGCCGCAAATCGATGCAATTCTTAGCAGGCTTCCGAAAGCAGTTTACATCTCGAGTTTGGATCTAAAGGACGCCTATTGGCAGATTCCTTTAGATCCAGCGTCACGGGACAAAACGGCATTCACCGTACCAGGCAAGCCTTTGTACCAGTTCACAGTGATGCCTTTTGGATTGTCGAACGCATCGCAGACGATGACGCGACTCATGGACAAGGTCATCCCGGCTTCACTGAGGAACGAAGTTTTCGTCTATTTGGACGATCTATTAGTAGTATCAGACTCCTTCGAGTCGCATTTGGCAGTCCTAACGACGGTAGCAGAGCATATCCAACAGGCAGGGCTAACGTTAAACGTCGAGAAGAGTCACTTCTGCGTACGTTCGGTTAGGTACCTGGGTCACGTGATCGGGGAGGGAGTCATCAAGACCGATCCGGAAAAGATAGCAGCAATGGTGGAGTACCCAATTCCACGGACTCTGAGAGCCTTGCGTAGTTTTCTAGGCATGACCGTGTGGTACAGAAAGTTTATCAGCAACTACGCGGACATTGATGCCCCACTGACGGATCTAGTTAGACCGAAGTGCAGGTTCACAATGAAGCAGGCTGGAATTTGTTGAAGGAAGCGATGTGCCAAGCCCCAGTGTTGCACAGCCCAGATTTTACGAAGCCATTTTTCATCCATTGCGATGCAAGTAGCTATGGAATAGGAGGGTGCTCGTTCAAAAGACAGAGGGAGACCGAGGGGACGAGTATCCTATTGCCTTCGTCTCAAGGAAGTTGAGCAAGGCTCAGAAGAACTATTCGGTCACAGAACAAGAGTGCCTGGCGGCGATCATCTGCATCAATCGTTTCAGACCGTATGTCGAGGGGCATAGATTCACCGTAGTTACGGATCACGCGTCGCTGCAGTGGCTTATGTCCCAGCCCGATTTGAGGTCGCGTTTGGGTCGGTGGGCAGCCAAGTTGCAAGGGTACAAGTTTAAATTCGAGCATAGGAAAGGGAAGCTACACGCGGTTTCAGACGCGCTATCCAGGGTTTTTGAAGGCGAAGACGAAGGGATAGATGTTTCGGGCAAAGACGTTGACTACGAGTCGCCGCTCTTCGAGTCGTCTGAATACAAGACGTTGGCGGAGACGGTGGAGGCCAATAAGGATATGACGCCTGATTTGAAAGTGATGGAGGGTAAGGTCTTCCGGAGAGCGAGATTGGCCCATGAAGAAGGGTTGGCTGATCAGTTTGTTTGGAAGTTGTGGCTTCCTAAGGAAGTTATTCCAGAGGTCCTAAGGGAGGCGCATGATAGTTCAATGGCAGCTCATGGGGGTCTCAATAAAACGCTGGAGAGGATTCGGCGTATGTATTATTGGCCGAAGTTAGTGGATGATGTTAGAGACTATGTACGAAATTGTGAGGTGTGCAAGGAAACGAAAGCATCCAACTATGTTACGAGACCGACGATGGGCAGAGTGGCTGGATCTCAGAGATTCTTTCAGAAAATCTACGTAGACTTTCTGGGACCGTATCCAAGGTCGCGGTCAGGTAATGTGGGCATATTCATTGTTTTAGATCATCATACCAAGTTCGTTTTTCTGAGGGCGGTAAAGAAGCTGTCGGCCGATACGGTGGTCAGGTTTATGAAGCAGGAGCTGTTTCATATGTTTGGCGTGCCGGAGACTGTTGTGTCGGACAATGGGACCCAATTTAAAGGAGAGGCGTTCAAAGGTTTGATGCGTGAGAATCGGGTGACTCAGGGGTTTACGGCAGTGCACTCACCGCAGGCGAATGCGTCTGAGCGGGTGTCTTATGTGAAGCCAAATCAGAAGAATTGGGACGAGCAGCTCAGCGAGATCAGTTGTGCTTTGAGAACAAGCGTTCATTCGGGCACAGGGGCTTCGCCATACTACCTAGTTTTCGGACAGCAGTATATGGGTTCAGGGGGCTCGTATAAACTTCTGAGGGCGTTGGGTCTGTTAGAGGACCGGAGCGTTATGCTCTCGACAGAGGACTCCTTGGACGTTGTCCGCAGCCAAGCGCAAAAGGCTTTGGAGATGCAAGGCGAAAGGAATAAGAGACGGTACGACACCCGAGCGCGGGAGGTCGAGTTTCAGAAGGGGCAGGAGGTCTTCCGTAGAAATTTTAAGCAGAGCAACTTTGCAACATAGTGTCAAGCTTGGCCCGAAGTATGTCAAAGCCAGGATAAGGAAAAGGACCGGTAAGGCGACCTATAAGTTAGAAGATAGGCAAGGACGTTTTATAGGAGTGTACCATGCTAAGGACTTGCGGCAGTGAGACCTGCCTCTGTGGGTGATCTGATTAGGATCCATAACGATCCTAATTCAGCTCTTGAGAAGGGGGCATTTTGTAACAGAGGCAGGCGGATAAAGGAACTAGGTGGCAACGCCCAGGATGTTATCGATAGTGGTAAGAGCGGCAGGAGTTGGCAGCCCTGCAAACGGGTAAGATCGGGTAGGATCGAAGGAGAAAGGAAAGAGGGGAAAAGATAGAGAGGGTGCGATAATTTTCCTTTCTGAGCCGGCATTTTGAGCAATTGGAAAAGCGAAACGTTTTCAAAGAGGGAGGAAAGGAGTCATTCGACCCTCCGACAAATAATAATCCCTGAGCGCGGGTTTTTTGAAAGTGTTGGGGTGAGTGTTGAGTTTGAGTGATCAAGCGGAGGTTTTAATGGAATTTTGCATAGGGAAAGAGAGAAACGGAGCCCAGCAAATACGGTGGTGTGCGTCACGAGCAGTGAAACTTGGGGTAGCTGTCTCCGTGAGCCCCCAGAGAGGGCGAGAAGAGGAAAAGCGCTGAACGATCCGGGCTCGGGCGTTCGCGAGAAATACGCAGCTCTAGCGGCAGCCAAAAGGACCAAGGAGGCGTGAAACAGGAAAAGTAGCGGCGCAAGTTACCCCCTTAACCCCCAACAAGGATCGCGCTTAACCTCAACTGTAAACGATCAGGGCATTGACCCGGGCGAAGGCGGGCCCAAAGCGCGGGCGAAAGGAAACATAGCGGTGCTAGGGCTGTCGGATGTGGCCGCTTATAGGTTATAGACGAATGTGTAATATCCCGATGAGGGAAGAGTCGTCCTAAGGCGGGCATTCACGTGCGGTTTTCCTCGACATTTCGTAAAAGCCTTTATTTTATCGTTACGGGAAGCGTTCGGCAACCTTTAAATCTTGAAAAACTCCCCTACAGGTGGCATGTTGGAAGTGCTTTCATCATTGCGACGTGGGAAATAATTGGTGAGTGACAAGTAGGCTTAGAAAAAGATCCGTTCGTCGGCGTCCGTACCTTGGACTCTCCCCAAATTCGGGTTTGATCCCTCGCTATATCCCTACCGCGGCAGCTCCGGTCAGGCTGAGCAAGCAATCCGCCCATCACTCTCCAACTCGGAGCCCTGTAGCCCCGTCCCCATCATCGATCGCATACCAATATTTATCAACAAAATCGGCAAATATCAACCGTAGACCGATGTGAAACATCCGCCTCTCACCTGTTACCTCCTGTATTTTTATTTCTACTTGGATTACTATTAGGACATTTAAGACATTTGGTTCTTTCTTAAGGAAAACATTTTAGATTTTAAGAGATTTTTCGAATGGAGTTGATCAGTTTTAGTTTAATCCTTAGGCCGTCGTTTTAGATCATAAGAGATTTTTTGAATTGAATTTAATAGCATTTAACGTAGAAATCTAGATGGAATATTTTAATGAATTTAATCAATAAAACTTTATAATGTGGTAAATAGAGTAGTCCCAGTCTGGTTTGCAGCCGCCATGCGTTCACCCAGCCGTTCCAGGATGCCGCAGTGGGCAAAACATTAGCCCGGAGGGGAGCTTCAGTAGGGAACACGGTCAGGCCTACGCCGTTCGTTAGGCCAAGCACGCATTCGAACAAATTCGATTGCTATGATGAACATCAGGAACCTTGCGGGGAGAGATGAGATTTTCAGGGAACCCACCCACTAGCCGACGAGACCTAGGCCGGCAAACGCGTGCAGCCCATCTCTCACCCCATACAGTCGATAGCAAGGTTTCCGCGGCATTTATGTTCGTTACAGTTATAATCATTTATATAATTCATCATAGTTTTTCTGGCGCCCAACTTAGTGGCCATGAATTTTTGATATGGCTATAAAAGCAACCATGTTTTGAAATAACAACGTTTAGATACGTTTTTCGGCTGGTTATAATGGCATGGCATTAACCACGACCAAAACAGCCAGGAGCTGAAGCTAATCGTTTGGAATTCTACTTTTAAAAGAAGAAGAGTACACCACGATACCGCAACAGCCCCACAGAATAGGAGTAGTTTGATAAGATAAAAGATATTGAAGTGATAAGAGAAATCATCTAACCACGCAAACGACCTCAGACATCTTCCATAACTAACAGACGGGAAAGCTGCCAGGATAGGTGTTCGGAGAAGCAGGCTCAAACAAACACTGAGTTCTGACCACGCCTTAACGTAGCAGGCAGATCCCGTCGTCCCCCGAAGAAGGAGACGGACGTTTGGAGTTTAGCGGCAGGAGTAGCAGCTAACCACGTCCGAGACATCGACCTCGCGGCACCTGGGAATCAGCAGAGCTAGCGAGAGTAGAGATTTAGGGGGGTTTTTATTTTCCTGAACGAAGCGGATGGAGCCCAGGAACGGGAAGAAGAAGAAAAAACAATAAGGTGGCGTATTGGCGGTGCGCAGATCAGACAGTGGCAAAGTTTGGTTTTAGTTAGCAACAAGTTAGCAATCTTTCAAGAGTTTAAGTGTTAGTTTTTGAGAATTTTAGGAAATAACAACAGTAAAATGAACCCAGCAGAGTCAGAGAAGGGGGCAGCAACGCCCCAAAAGGTGCCAATATGCATGTTATGCAATAAAGAGACGGCAACAGGCAGGGCCAGAACCAAATGTGGGCATGAGTTCCACAAAGCATGCATAACGGCTCACGTGAAAACCGAGGCAGCATGTCCCACTTGCAAGGTTGTGTGTTTTGAAAAACCTCAGACGACAAGCGAAATGTCTTCAGCGGGCACAAGCGAATAGATTCCGGGTGGTACGAGCCAGGTAGGTTCTCAAGCAGAGTCTCTAGGTAGTACGGCAGAAATAGCAATTTTGCAGCACTCTGCGCGAATGCAAGTTTCTTATTCGATGGCAAGGCCGGAGATTTCTATTGGCGCTTCCACAAAGCGAATAGGGGCATGAGATGGGGCGAGTTGTGTGATGCTCTTAGGAATCACTTTCGCGATAGTCGGTCGGACGTAGACATACGCGAAGCCATGAGGGATAGAAAGCAGCGCGAAAAGGAAGACTTCGACACTTTTTATGACGCAATAGAGCAATTGATGGACGGGTTGGAAACGCCGGAAAGCGATGCCACGATAGTAGAGGTTGTGAGGCGAAATTTGAGGTCCGAGATACGACACGAGTTGCTAAATGTTTCAATTCGATCGATCGATAAGCGAATTGAGAGAAGTCTGCAGGCGCCGCGAGAGGTTCTTGGAGGAAATAAGGCACGAGAGCAGCTTTTGCAAGCCCGGTTATACGAAGAAGGCGAATGCTGAGGGGTTCAGGCGCGAGGATAGAGGACATCATAGGAGCTATCCTGCCGGAAAGGCGGTAGCTGAGTTGAATGAAGGAATGGAAATGGAGGATGCAAGTGAGTTTTGGGACGATGGAGATCCGGAAATCGAAGCGGTGGCTCTCATTTGTGGGAATTGCCGGAAAGAAGGGCATAGGTATCACGACTGTGCTGGGAAACGTAAGGTATTTTGTTTCGGATGCGGAGCGCCTAATACCTATAAACCGTCTTGCGCAAACTGTTTAAAAATCGGGCGGGTGAATGCGCAAGACCATCCGACTCAGCGTGTTCAGGTAGGGCAGAGCAAGGACAAGTAGAAGATCCAGAGAAACCATCGTAAAAAAAATTTAGAAGTAGACAGAACCATTAATGAAGTTGTAGAAATTAACAAATTAGATACTAAGTCGAAAAAATCTAGGAATAAAAACAGATTAAAACTATATTGGCAGGCGGTGAAAGAGATTGAAGCAATAAGGTACAAGGAGGCGGATAAGCGACCTTTTGAAGTTTATTTGTTAGGGTGCGATTAGCTGCTTGGGAGGCAGGTTGGCAGAAAGGTTTATCCAAAGTGGAGCGGAGTTCAAGCGAAAGGGATCATGTGTGAGAACAGCCGATGGACAACGACAGCAAGTGCTAGGCCAGGTGACAACCGAAATAAAATTTAAGGGGCAGTTCAAAAAGCAAAGTCTATACCTGGTGCCCACACTGAGTCAGGACTTATATCTGGTCATCGACTTTTGGAACAGAGCTTCTGCCGACGGAGTTCCAAGTCAGTGAGGTGTCGGTCAGTCACGAGTTGACGGTAGCACAACAAGCTAGCCTGACGGCGGTAGTAGAGAAATTTCCGTCTTTTGCCAAGTTAGGGTTGGGCAAAACACAGCTGATCAGTCACAGCATCGACGTGGGGGATGCTAAAGCAGTGAAGCAGAGGCATTATCCCGTCTTACCAGCAGTGGAGAAGTTGCTGTATGGGGAGGTGGACAGGATGCTGAAATTGGGAGTAATCGAAGAGGCCGAGAGCGCTTGGTCGTCATCAGTTGTCTTAGTCCAGAAACCAGGCAAGGTCAGACTATGTTTGGATTGCAGAAAAGTGAATAGTTTTACGCAGGGAGATGCATACCCGCTGCCGCAAATCGATGCAATTCTTAGCAGGCTTCCGAAAGCAGTTTACATCTCGAGTTTGGATCTAAAGGACGCCTATTGGCAGATTCCTTTAGATCCAGCGTCACGGGACAAAACGGCATTCACCGTACCAGGCAAGCCTTTGTACCAGTTCACAGTGATGCCTTTTGGATTGTCGAACGCATCGCAGACGATGACGCGACTCATGGACAAGGTCATCCCGGCTTCACTGAGGAACGAAGTTTTCGTCTATTTGGACGATCTATTAGTAGTATCAGACTCCTTCGAGTCGCATTTGGCAGTCCTAACGACGGTAGCAGAGCATATCCAACAGGCAGGGCTAACGTTAAACGTCGAGAAGAGTCACTTCTGCGTACGTTCGGTTAGGTACCTGGGTCACGTGATCGGGGAGGGAGTCATCAAGACCGATCCGGAAAAGATAGCAGCAATGGTGGAGTACCCAATTCCACGGACTCTGAGAGCCTTGCGTAGTTTTCTAGGCATGACCGTGTGGTACAGAAAGTTTATCAGCAACTACGCGGACATTGATGCCCCACTGACGGATCTAGTTAGACCGAAGTGCAGGTTCACAATGAAGCAGGCTGGAATTTGTTGAAGGAAGCGATGTGCCAAGCCCCAGTGTTGCACAGCCCAGATTTTACGAAGCCATTTTTCATCCATTGCGATGCAAGTAGCTATGGAATAGGAGGGTGCTCGTTCAAAAGACAGAGGGAGACCGAGGGGACGAGTATCCTATTGCCTTCGTCTCAAGGAAGTTGAGCAAGGCTCAGAAGAACTATTCGGTCACAGAACAAGAGTGCCTGGCGGCGATCATCTGCATCAATCGTTTCAGACCGTATGTCGAGGGGCATAGATTCACCGTAGTTACGGATCACGCGTCGCTGCAGTGGCTTATGTCCCAGCCCGATTTGAGGTCGCGTTTGGGTCGGTGGGCAGCCAAGTTGCAAGGGTACAAGTTTAAATTCGAGCATAGGAAAGGGAAGCTACACGCGGTTTCAGACGCGCTATCCAGGGTTTTTGAAGGCGAAGACGAAGGGATAGATGTTTCGGGCAAAGACGTTGACTACGAGTCGCCGCTCTTCGAGTCGTCTGAATACAAGACGTTGGCGGAGACGGTGGAGGCCAATAAGGATATGACGCCTGATTTGAAAGTGATGGAGGGTAAGGTCTTCCGGAGAGCGAGATTGGCCCATGAAGAAGGGTTGGCTGATCAGTTTGTTTGGAAGTTGTGGCTTCCTAAGGAAGTTATTCCAGAGGTCCTAAGGGAGGCGCATGATAGTTCAATGGCAGCTCATGGGGGTCTCAATAAAACGCTGGAGAGGATTCGGCGTATGTATTATTGGCCGAAGTTAGTGGATGATGTTAGAGACTATGTACGAAATTGTGAGGTGTGCAAGGAAACGAAAGCATCCAACTATGTTACGAGACCGACGATGGGCAGAGTGGCTGGATCTCAGAGATTCTTTCAGAAAATCTACGTAGACTTTCTGGGACCGTATCCAAGGTCGCGGTCAGGTAATGTGGGCATATTCATTGTTTTAGATCATCATACCAAGTTCGTTTTTCTGAGGGCGGTAAAGAAGCTGTCGGCCGATACGGTGGTCAGGTTTATGAAGCAGGAGCTGTTTCATATGTTTGGCGTGCCGGAGACTGTTGTGTCGGACAATGGGACCCAATTTAAAGGAGAGGCGTTCAAAGGTTTGATGCGTGAGAATCGGGTGACTCAGGGGTTTACGGCAGTCTGAGCGGGTGAACAGGTCCGTGATAGCGGCGATTCGGTCTTATGTGAAGCCAAATCAGAAGAATTGGGACGAGCAGCTCAGCGAGATCAGTTGTGCTTTGAGAACAAGCGTTCATTCGGGCACAGGGGCTTCGCCATACTACCTAGTTTTCGGACAGCAGTATATGGGTTCAGGGGGCTCGTATAAACTTCTGAGGGCGTTGGGTCTGTTAGAGGACCGGAGCGTTATGCTCTCGACAGAGGACTCCTTGGACGTTGTCCGCAGCCAAGCGCAAAAGGCTTTGGAGATGCAAGGCGAAAGGAATAAGAGACGGTACGACACCCGAGCGCGGGAGGTCGAGTTTCAGAAGGGGCAGGAGGTCTTCCGTAGAAATTTTAAGCAGAGAAACTTTGCAACATAGTGTCAAGCTTGGCCCGAAGTATGTCAAAGCCAGGATAAGGAAAAGGACCGGTAAGGCGACCTATAAGTTAGAAGATAGGCAAGGACGTTTTATAGGAGTGTACCATGCTAAGGACTTGCGGCAGTGAGACCTGCCTCTGTGGGTGATCTGATTAGGATCCATAACGATCCTAATTCAGCTCTTGAGAAGGGGGCATTTTGTAACAGAGGCAGGCGGATAAAGGAACTAGGTGGCAACGCCTAGGATGTTATCGATAGTGGTAAGAGCGGCAGGAGTTGGCAGCCCTGGAAACGGGTAAGATCGGGTAGGATCGAAGGAGAAAGGAAAGAGGCGAAAAGATAGAGAGGGTGCGATAATTTTCATTTCTGAGCCGGCATTTTGAGCAATTGGAAAAGCGAAACGTTTTCAAAGAGGGAGGAAAGGAGTCATTCGACCCTCCGACAAATAATAATCCCTGAGCGCGGGTTTTTTGAAAGTGTTGGGGTGAGTGTTGAGTTCGAGTGATCAAGCGGAGGTTTTAATGGAATTTTGCATAGGGAAAGAGAGAAACGGAGCCCAGCAAATACGGTGGTGTGCGTCACGAGCAGTGAAACTTGGGGTAGCTGTCTCCGTGAGCCCCCAGAGAGGGCGAGAAGAGGAAAAGCGCTGAACGATCCGGGCTCGGGCGTTCGCGAGAAATACGCAGCTCTAGCGGCAGCCAAAAGGACCAAGGAGGCGTGAAACAGGAAAAGTAGCGGCGCAAGTTACCCCCTTAACCCCCAACAAGGATCGCGCTTAACCTCAACTGTAAACGATCAGGGCATTGACCCGGGCGAAGGCGGGCCCAAAGCGCGGGCGAAAGGAAACATAGCGGTGCTAGGGCTGTCGGATGTGGCCGCTTATAGGTTATAGACGAATGTGTAATATCCCGATGAGGGAAGAGTCGTCCTAAGGCGGGCATTCACGTGCGGTTTTCCTCGACATTTCGTAAAAGCCTTTATTTTATCGTTACGGGAAGCGTTCGGCAACCTTTAAATCTTGAAAAACTCCCCTACAGGTGGCATGTTGGAAGTGCTTTCATCATTGCGACGTGGGAAATAATTGGTGAGTGACAAGTAGGCTTAGAAAAAGATCCGTTCGTCGGCGTCCGTACCTTGGACTCTCCCCAAATTCGGGTTTGATCCCTCGCTATATCCCTACCGCGGCAGCTCCGGTCAGGCTGAGCAAGCAATCCGCCCATCACTCTCCAACTCGGAGCCCTGTAGCCCCGTCCCCATCATCGATCGCATACCAATATTTATCAACAAAATCGGCAAATATCAACCGTAGACCGATGTGAAACATCCGCCTCTCACCTGTTACCTCCTGTATTTTTATTTCTAATTGGATTACTATTAGGCGTTTAAGACATTTGGTTCATTCTTTAGGTTAAGGAAAACATTTTAGATTTTAAGAGATTTTTCGAATGGAGTTGATCAGTTTTAGTTTAATCCTTAGGCCGTCGTTTTAGATCATAAGAGATTTTTTGAATTGAATTTAATAGCATTTAACGTAGAAGTCTAGATGGAATATTTTAATGAATTTAATCAATGAAACTTTATAATGTGGTAAATAGAGTAGTCCCAGTCTGGTTTGCAGCCGCCATGCGTTCACCCAGCCGTTCCAGGATGCCGCAGTGGGCAAAACATTAGCCCGGAGGGGAGCTTCAGTAGGGAACACGGTCAGGCCTACGCCGTTCGTTAGGCCAAGCACGCATTCGAACAAATTCGATTGCTATGATGAACATCAGGAACCTTGCGGGGAGAGATGAGATTTTCAGGGAACCCACCCACTAGCCGACGAGATCTAGGCCGGCAAACGCGTGCAGCCCATCTCTCACCCGATGCCGTCGATAGCAAGGTTTCCGCGGCATTTATGTTCGTTACACAGTTGTATGGAGAAAGTTTTGACGGATGGATCCCGAAGCATTTTAACGCGCTTATGACATCGAAGTTGGAATTTTTCAACATTGCGCCGCAGTCGCGAAGATTTAAGGCAATAATTAATTTAATCAACGTACGTTGAACGTGAAATAACGGGAAGAGTTGTCTGAAATCTTCTGAAAGAAGTAACAAAAAGCCGCTAAATAGTTTATCATTGTTTTATGTACCCCTTAATGTCCAATCCAATGCCTCAAGCGAGAGTTTCAGTGGTTGAATGAGCTTTTCTGTCTTCATCTAATAAAGTGTCTGCAATGCCAAAAGATGCTGTGGCCTATGTGATGCCATTTTTCGATCGTATCTCGGCAAGAAGTAGCAAAATAAGGAATGGTCAATTCACCTGGTGCATCAAAACAAAAAATTCTCCTTGTCCTGCCGCATCTGTGAGCATAATGCGATCATAAATAATTTTTGGTTCGTCATTACGTAGTGGAACATTGCGACTAACAATGCCTGTAATTTTTACAGTACTGTAGTTCATGATTCATATCTGTGTTGAGTCGAAACGATGTCATTTGAAAGCATGAATTGAATGTAAGAATTGACTTCAAGGAACAGGGTAGAATCAGGATCTTTACCGAGAAGTAAGCCGCGCGATGGTTCAGGCGGTGTTTCGATTTCGGATTAGCTGTACATTTCCAGATAAACAACACATCCCAACTGGCTCATTTTTAAATTTAAGTGCATGACAATAATACTATATAATATTATAATAGCATTCCTTTTCCAAAGTATCAATACTCACTTTAAAATGAGCATAATATTTAACATCAGGTTCGTACTGAAATGCTAGTCGAAGAAATTGCCCTGATTGCCCAGTTGTCTTTGTTGATTACGTTCTCGTGCCTCTCGTACCCCTTTCAATTATCCTGTCTATCCTTTACCCCTTTCGACTATCCCTTATCCTTATCCCTTTCCGATTTTAATTATCTTCTTTAATTGGTTCTCCTGATCTTCGTGCTCTTCTTTCTCGCGCGGCTCTAGAATTGAGCATTCGACGACTCGAATTGGCTCTTTTGCGGTTTTTAATCATTACTGTCATTGTACGCAGAAGTGCTGATAGCGTCAACTTGGGCTGATCTTGGCAAGTTCAGCATCATGTGGTAACGTTGATTACAGATTTCGCATCTTTTGTTACTGGTTTACATGTGAAGTGTATGAGTCTTGCTGAGCCAACTAAGGCATAGCCTCGCCCTTCCCAACATTTCTTTGCGCCTCCATGCCTTCATAGCTAGAATCACTGGGGACCGACACCGAATAGGACCACCATTGCATAGCGTCCTATAGCGTCCTGAGTCGTCCCGCACGTTATCCTAATCCGTCTCACAATAAGAGACCAGAATTCGTGTCGTACGATGAGCTTCAGTTCTCGATTGCATTCATTATTACGATTGCAAAATACATCATGTTTGAGTATCTTTATTGGTTCAAAAGTTTTTTAAGCTTTTTAACATAGTTTAAGGCATTTTGAAAGTGTAGAACAAATGTTCTTTAAGTAACCAACATCTCCATTTTTTTTTAGTATTCGGGAAAAATAAATAGTGCAAACAGACTAACAGGACACATAAGGTTTCATTTTGAACAAAAATAACTGGTTTTTCTTGGATAACGTCTAAACAAATAGGATGATTAAGGCCACAATCGACGCGTATTCATAATTATTATTTTATAAGAAAAAATATTTTGTAATATATTTTAAGACCCAATAGCCCCAATTTAATGAATCTAAATCATTTACGCAAATTCCAAACTGATGGCAAGACTTGTAGCAAATTTTTTGACGAAAATTTTCAAAATATACCAATACCGTTCGTTTGAAATATTGCTCATTCAGATCAGACGCAGATCTGAAAATGTTTTATTCTGCGGCTTTATATAGTATATATAGTTATATAGCTTTATATAGTTATATAGCTTTATATAGTTTTCACGCGCACGCTAAGGCATGCGGTTCGCCACCATGTGCACTTACCTTGGTCCATTATCGAAAACAGAAAATGACAATGAGTATGCAGTTACTATAATATGCGATTTAACTAATTACCTCATTAAATTACCAATAACAGATAAAAGCGTAAAGACTGTAGAAATATTTTAATTTTTTGTACTAAAGGACAGTCCAATAAAGACTTTCATATTATACAGAGGTACAGAATACAAAAACTTATTCTAGATGTACGATGTACTTCTCGTATTACAAAGATAAGAATTATGATAAGTAGATAAGTATTATAAGATAACTTATATACATTCAACAGCTCATCACCGCCAGAAATAAGGTACTACCATTGAAAGGAGTCACCAAACTTTCAATGAATATATTCGTTTTTACATTTCGGTTGGCCAAAACGATTGGGACATAATGGTTGACCTACTTCACCTACTCTATTAATACTATAGCATATCTTCACCGGTACATGATTATTTTCCTTACGAACTTATCCATGGCAGTACCCCAAAACAATTTGATGAATTCAATAAGTCAAAAATAATAGAAATAGGTCTTAGACGAATATTAAATTATTAATTCAAACGATTATGTAAAATAATTCGGCCAAAAATACTTCCAAAAGTTTAGGTAGAGACTTGAAACTTGGCACAAAAGTGCACAATAAAAAATTTTTTTATATATATCCTAAAATAATATGTTAAAATCTGCCAGATCGGACCACTATATCATATAGCTGCCACATAAGCAAAATTGAAAATCGGCCTAAAATTACGCGTTCAGGAATTTTTAAGAGCAAAACACTTTCGAAAAACCGTTTTTTCGAAATAAATCCAGATTTGAGGGTGTATGGAAAAATTCAAACTTGGTTTTATATTATACTCGACCTAATGAACAATTCCTACTAGGTCTCTTCAAAAGTTCCTCCAACTTTTCTTTTTTTGTCGCACTGTGTAATCAGTGTAAAACGATTAGTGTTTTTGCCGGGAAACTATTTCGCCTTAAAATAATAATGACAGAAATTATAAATGAATATAACAAAAAACGACTATAATATAAATCAATTTTTTAAATTAACATGCTTACACAAAAGCACGTGCTTTTTATACCCTTGCAGAGGGTATTATTATACCCTTGCAGAGGGTATTATTATACCCTTGCAGAGGGTATTATTATACCCTTGCAGAGGGTATTATTATACCCTTGCAGAGGGTATTATTATACCCTTGCAGAGGGTATTATTATACCCTTGCAGAGGGTATTATTATACTCTTGCAGAGGGTATTAATATACCCTTGAAGAGGGTTATTATAACCTTGCAGAGGGTATTATAATTTTGGTCAAAAGTGTGCAACGCAGTGAAGGAGACATCTCTGACCCTATAAAGTATATATATTTTTGATCAGGATCACCTCCTGAGTTGATATAAGCATGTCCGTCTGTCCGTCTGTCTGTTTCTACGCAAACTAGTCTCTCAGTTTTAAAGCGTAACCAAGGATGCTATCGTCTTGAAACTTTGCACACACCCTTCTTTCCTTTGCACGAAGTATATAAGTCGGAACGGCCCGGATCGCCCGACTATATTCTATAGCTGCCATATAACTGATTGATCGGAAATTGTATAACTTTGGTGTTTTTAGAGCTAGAGTTCAAATTTCGTTCAAACTTTTACCAAAATAATACATGGTCAATTTCATAAGGATCGGTCGACTATATCCCAGAGGGACCAGAATATCCCAGAGAGACCTATATATTAGAGACCAGAATTCGTGTCGTACGATGAGCTTCAGTTCTCGATTGCATTCATGATTATTATTATATGGCCATGACAACCCTTTTATCCACCCTTTTTGACAACCCTCCACGCGTCTCTGTCCTGAGCGCGCCTACGCCAGTTGGTAACCCCAAGTGTGGACAGGGTTTCCATAACCTGGTCTTGCCAACGCGTTAGGGTCGTCCTCTCCTTCGTGTCCCAAAAATCACCGCATCAAACACCTTACGAGCCGGAGCGTCTTCATCCATACAGGCAACGTGGCCCAGCCAGCGAAGTCTTTGAGATTTCACTCGACTGGCTACGTCAACATCACCGTACAGCTCATACAGCTCGTGGTTGTACCGGATGCGATAAACATCGTCTACGCAGATTGAACCAAAGATTTTTCGAAGAATTTTCCTCTCGAACACTCCAAGAGCAGCTGCATCTGACTGCGTCACTGTCCAGCACTCCGCACCATATAGGAGTACTGGAAGAATGAGCGTCTTGTAGACTGTGGTTTTTGTGCGTGGGGAGAGAGCTTTACTATTGAACTGCCTACTGAGCCCAAAGTAACACCTGTTGGCAAGTGTTAATCTCCGCTTAATCTCCAGACTGACATCATTCGTGCTTGTTATAGCAGTGCCTAGGTAGATAAACTCCTTGACGGACCCGAAGCTATAGTTTTCTGCAGTCAGCTGAGAATCAAGACGCCGCGATTCTCTGCTAGAGCACACCATAAAATTTGTTTTCTCCATATTCACTGCTAGTCCTACTTTTGCAGATTCCTTTTCAATAGCCCCGAAGGCTCCTGTGACATCACGCTTGGTTCGGCCAATAATATCAATATCATTAGCGTAACCAAGGAGCTGGACACATCTGTTGGTTAATATCGTGCCCGTCCGATGTACACCAGCCTTTCTTATAATACTCTCCATTAAAATATTGAAGAGTATACAAGACATCGAGTCACCTTGTCTAAGGCCACACTTGGTAGTAAAGGTTTCGGATTGGCCACTTCCTACCTTGACAGAGCTGATGGTGTTGCTCAATGTCATTCTGCAAAGTCTAGTCAGCTTTGCTGGTATACCAAGCTTAGACATGGCGACATATAGGCGATCTCGCCGGGGGCTATCAAATGCGGCTTTGTAGTCGACGAAGAGATGGTACGTGTCGATCTGGTTTTCGTAAGACTTCTCCAGGATTTGGCGCAAGGTGAAAATCTGGTCAACAGTGGACTTGCCAGGCCTGAACCCGCACTAAAAAGGTCCAATCAATGCTTCAGAATGGGTTTCAATCTTTCACACAATACGCTCGTTAGGACCTTGTATGCAACTGGCAAAAGACTCATTCCGCGGTAGTTGGTGCGCACCGTGGCATCACCCTTCTTCAAGATGGGACAGATCATGCTGAGGTTTCAATCTTCGGGCATGCTCTCCGTGAGCCATATCTTACTGATTAGTTGGTGGATGCTCCCTACCAACATACCTGCAGACTTGTTTTTAATCCGTTGGATTGCATCCTTGACTTAGATATGACTTGGGATTGGCACTTCAATATCAGTGCCAAAGATTGGGGTTCGTGGATCATAGTCTTCAGAGTCTGTGCTTGAGCCAGATAACAGACTCGAAAAGTGATCCCTCCATAACCTCAGCACCTCTAATTCTGTGACAAGATTTAAATCATCGTCCCTGCACGCCACTGCACCAGTCTTAAATCCTTGGGTCAGACTCTTGACCCTCTGGTAGAAGTTACGTGCTTCATTTCTGCGTCTGCTGCTCTCTGTGCTCTCACATTCTCGCCTTTCCTGCTCTTCCTTCTTGCGTCTGAAAAGGCGTTTTTCGTCTCTTCTTCTCGACCTGTATACATCCAGAATAGCTCGTGTCGCCCCAGCCTGCAGTGTTCTTCTGTAGGCGGCGTCCTTTGCAGCTGTTGCGTCATGACACTCCTGATCGTACCATGGATTCCTTGTTAGAGGACGCTGGAATCCAAGCACTTCTTCTGCCACAGCTCGCAGGGAGTGAGATATGAGCGCCCACATATCGCTTATGTCTTCAGGTATTGAAGGTGCTCGGCTAATGTTTTATTCTGCGGCTTTATATAGTATATATAGTTATATAGCTTTATATAGTTATATAGCTTTATATAGTTTTCACGCGCACGCTAAGGCATGCGGTTCGCCACCATGTGCACTTACCTTGGTCCATTATCGAAAACAGAAAATGACAATGAGTATGCAGTTACTATAATATGCGATTTAACTAATTACCTCATTAAATTACCAATAACAGATAAAAGCGTAAAGACTGTAGAAATATTTTAATTTTTTGTACTAAAGGACAGTCCAATAAAGACTTTCATATTATACAGAGGTACAGAATACGAAAACTTATTCTAGATGTACGATGTACTTCTCGTATTACAAAGATAAGAATTATGATAAGTAGATAAGTATTATAAGATAACTTATATACATTCAACAGCTCATCACCGCCAGAAATAAGGTACTACCATTGAAAGGAGTCACCAAACTTTCAATGAATATATTCGTTTTTACATTTCGGTTGGCCAAAACGATTGGGACATAATGGTTGACCTACTTCACCTACTCTATTAATACTATACCATATCTTCACCGGTACATGATTATTTTCCTTACGAACTTATCCATGGCAGTACCCCAAAACAATTTGATGAATTCAATAAGTCAAAAATAATAGAAATAGGTCTTAGACGAATATTAAATTATTAATTCAAACGATTATGTAAAATAATTCGGCCAAAAATACTTCAAGTTTAGGTAGAGACTTGAAACTTGGCACAAAAATGCACAAACAAATTTTTTATATATATCCTATATATATCCTATATAAATAATATGTTAAAATCTGCCAGATCGGACCACTATATCACCACTAGCTGCCACATAAGCAATCGGTCTGATATTCAGTTTTTATATGAAAAGTTATTGTTCTTCATTTTGATGCAACAATACTTTGAAAATTTTCGTTATAACCTGGGAAACTTCAGTAAAAATCTGGATACTATAGGTTATAGCTGCCATAGAAACAATCAGTGTAAAACGATTAGTGTTTTTGCCGGGAAACTATTTCGCCTTAAAATAATAATGACAGAAATTATAAATGAATATAACAAAAAACGACTATAATATAAATCAATTTTTTAAATTAACATGCTTACACAAAAGCACGTGCTTTTTATACCCTTGCAGAGGGTATTATTATACCCTTGCAGAGGGTATTATTATACCCTTGCAAAGGGTATTAATATACCCTTGCAAAGGGTATTAATATACCCTTGCAGAGGGTATTATTATAACCTTGCAGAGGGTATTATAATTTTGGTCAAAAGTGTGCAACGCAGTGAAGGAGACATCTCTGACCCCATAGCTATAGTTTTCTGCAGTCAGCTGAGAATCAAGACGCCGCGATTCTCTGCTAGAGCACACCATAAAATTTGTTTTCTCCATATTCACTGCTAGTCCTACTTTTGCAGATTCCTTTTCAATAGCACCGAAGGCTCCTGTGACAGAGAGACCTATATATTAGAGACCAGAATTCGTGTCGTACGATGAGCTTCAGTTCTCGATTGCATTCATGATTATTATTATATGGCCATGACAACCCTTTTATCCACCCTTTTTTGACAACCCTCCACGCGTCTCTGTCCTGAGCGCGCCTACGCCAGTTGGTAACCCCAAGTGTGGACAGGGTTTCCATAACCTGGTCTTGCCAACGCGTTAGGGTCGTCCTCTCCTTCGTGTCCCAAAAATCACCGCATCAAACACCTTACGAGCCGGAGCGTCTTCATCCATACAGGCAACGTGGCCCAGCCAGCGAAGTCTTTGAGATTTCACTCGACTGGCTACGTCAACATCACCGTACAGCTCATACAGCTCGTGGTTGTACCGGATGCGATAAACATCGTCTACGCAGATTGAACCAAAGATTTTTCGAAGAATTTTCCTCTCGAACACTCCAAGAGCAGCTGCATCTGACTGCGTCACTGTCCAGCACTCCGCACCATATAGGAGTACTGGAAGAATGAGCGTCTTGTAGACTGTGGTTTTTGTGCGTGGGGAGAGAGCTTTACTATTGAACTGCCTACTGAGCCCAAAGTAACACCTGTTGGCAAGTGTTATTCTCCGCTTAATCTCCAGACTGACATCATTCGTGCTTGTTATAGCAGTGCCTAGGTAGATAAACTCCTTGACGGACCCGAAGCTATAGTTTTCTGCAGTCAGCTGAGAATCAAGACGCCGCGATTCTCTGCTAGAGCACACCATAAAATTTGTTTTCTCCATATTCACTGCTAGTCCTACTTTTGCAGATTCCTTTTCAATAGCCCCGAAGGCTCCTGTGACATCACGCTTGGTTCGGCCAATAATATCAATATCATTAGCGTAACCAAGGAGCTGGACACATCTGTTGGTTAATATCGTGCCCGTCCGATGTACACCAGCCTTTCTTATAATACTCTCCATTAAAATATTGAAGAGTATACAAGACATCGAGTCACCTTGTCTAAGGCCACACTTGGTAGTAAAGGTTTCGGATTGGCCACTTCCTACCTTGACAGAGCTGATGGTGTTGCTCAATGTCATTCTGCAAAGTCTAGTCAGCTTTGCTGGTATACCAAGCTTAGACATGGCGACATATAGGCGATCTCGCCGGGGGCTATCAAATGCGGCTTTGTAGTCGACGAAGAGATGGTACGTGTCGATCTGGTTTTCGTAAGACTTCTCCAGGATTTGGCGCAAGGTGAAAATCTGGTCAACAGTGGACTTGCCAGGCCTGAACCCGCACTGAAAAGGTCCAATCAATGCTTCAGCATGGGTTTCAGTCTTTCACACAATACGCTCGTTAGGACCTTGTATGCAACTGGCAAAAGACTCATTCCGCGGTAGTTGGTGCGCACCGTGGCATCACCCTTCTTCAAGATGGGACAGATCATGCTGAGGTTTCAATCTTCGGGCATGCTCTCCGTGAGCCATATCTTACTGATTAGTTGGTGGATGCTCCCTACCAACATACCTGCAGACTTGTTGTTTTTAATCCGTTGGATTGCATCCTTGACTTAGATATGACTTGGGATTGGCACTTCAATATCAGTGCCAAAGATTGGGGTTCGTGGATCATAGTCTTCAGAGTCTGTGCTTGAGCCAGATAACAGACTCGAAAAGTGATCCCTCCATAACCTCAGCACCTCTAATTCTGTGACAAGATTTAAATCATCGTCCCTGCACGCCACTGCACCAGTCTTAAATCCTTGGGTCAGACTCTTGACCCTCTGGTAGAAGTTACGTGCTTCATTTCTGCGTCTGCTGCTCTCTGTGCTCTCACACTCTCGCCTTTCCTGCTCTTCCTTCTTGCGTCTGAAAAGGCGTTTTTCGTCTCTTCTTCTCGACCTGTATACATCCAGAATAGCTCGTGTCGCCCCAGCCTGCAGTGTTCTTCTGTAGGCGGCGTCCTTTGCAGCTGTTGCGTCATGACACTCCTGATCGTACCATGGATTCCTTGTTAGAGGACGCTGGAATCCAAGCACTTCTTCTGCCAAAGCTCGCAGGGAGTGAGATATGAGCGCCCACATATCGCTTATGTCTTCAGGTATTGAAGGTGCTCGGCTAATGTTTTATTCTGCGGCTTTATATAGTATATATAGTTATATAGCTTTATATAGTTATATAGCTTTATATAGTTTTCACGCGCACGCTAAGGCATGCGGTTCGCCACCATGTGCACTTACCTTGGTCCATTATCGAAAACAGAAAATGACAATGAGTATGGAGTTACTATAATATGCGATTTAACTAATTACCTCATTAAATTACCAATAACAGATAAAAGCGTAAAGACTGTAGAAATATTTTAATTTTTTGTACTAAAGGACAGTCCAATAAAGACTTTCATATTATACAGAGGTACAGAATACAAAAACTTATTCTAGATGTACGATGTACTTCTCGTATTACAAAGATAAGAATTATGATAAGTAGATAAGTATTATAAGATAACTTATATACATTCAACAGCTCATCACCGCCAGAAATAAGGTACTACCATTGAAAGGAATCACCAAACTTTCAATGAATATATTCGTTTTTACATTTCGGTTGGCCAAAACGATTGGGACATAATGGTTGACCTACTTCACCTACTCTATTAATACTATAGCATATCTTCACCGGTACATGATTATTTTCCTTACGAACTTATCCATGGCAGTACCCCAAAACAATTTGATGAATTCAATAAGTCAAAAATAATAGAAATAGGTCTTAGACGAATATTAAATTATTAATTCAAACGATTATGTAAAATAATTCGGCCAAAAATACTTCAAGTTTAGGTAGAGACTTGAAACTTGGCACAAAAATGCACAAACAAATTTTTTATATATATCCTAAAATAATATGTTAAAATCTGCCAGATCGGACCACTATATCATATAGCTGCCACATAAGCAATCGGTCTGATATTCAGTTTTTATATGAAAAGTTATTGTTCTTCATTTTGATGCAACAATACTTTGAAAATTTTCATATATAACCTGGGAAACTTCAGTAAAAATCTGGATACTATAGGTTATAGCTGCCATAGAAACAATCAGTGTAAAACGATTAGTGTTTTTGCCGGGAAACTATTTCGCCTTAAAATAATAATGACAGAAATTATAAATGAATATAACAAAAAACGACTATAATATAAATCAATTTTTTAAATTAACATGCTTACACAAAAGCACGTGCTTTTTATACCCTTGCAGAGGGTATTATTATACCCTTGCAGAGGGTATTATTATACCCTTGCAAAGGGTATTAATATACCCTTGCAAAGGGTATTAATATACCCTTGCAGAGGGTATTATTATAACCTTGCAGAGGGTATTATAATTTTGGTCAAAAGTGTGCAACGCAGTGAAGGAGACATCTCTGACCCCATAGCTATAGTTTTCTGCAGTCAGCTGAGAATCAAGACGCCGCGATTCTCTGCTAGAGCACACCATAAAATTTGTTTTCTCCATATTCACTGCTAGTCCTACTTTTGCAGATTTCTTTTCAATAGCACCGAAGGCTCCTGTGACATAACGCTTGGTTCGGCCAATAATATCAATATCATTAGCGTAACCAAGGAGCTGGACACATCTGTTGGTTAATATCGTGCCCGTCCGATGTACACCAGCCTTTCTTATAATACTCTCCATTAAAATATTGAAGAGTATACAAGACAGCGAGTCACCTTGTCTAAGGCCACTCTTGGTAGTAAAGGTTTCGGATTGGCCACTTCCTACCTTGACAGAGCTGATGGTGTTGCTCAATGTCATTCTGCAAAGTCTAGTCAGCTTTGCTGGTATACCAAGCTTAGACATGGCGACATATAGGCGATCTCGCCGGGGGCTATCAAATGCGGCTTTGTAGTCGACGAAGAGATGGTACGTGTCGATCTGGTTTTCGTAAGACTTCTCCAGGATTTGGCGCAATGTGAAAATCTGGTCAACAGTGGACTTGCCAGGCCTGAACCCGCACTGAAAAGGTCCAATCAATGCTTCAGCATGGGGTTTCAGTCTTTCACACAATACGCTCGTTAGGACCTTGTATGCAACTGGAAAAAGACTCATTCCGCGGTAGTTGGTGCGCTCCGTGGCATCACCCTTCTTCAAGATGGGACAGATCATGCTGAGGTTTCAATCTTCGGGCATGCTCTCCGTGAGCCATATCTTACTGATTAGTTGGTGGATGCTCCCTACCAACATACCTGCAGACTTGTTGTTTTTAATCCGTTGGATTGCATCCTTGACTTAGATATGACTTGGGATTGGCACTTCAATATCAGTGCCAAAGATTGGGGTTCGTGGATCATAGTCTTCAGAGTCTGTGCTTGAGCCAGATAACAGACTCGAAAAGTGATCCCTCCATAACCTCAGCACCTCTAATTCTGTGACAAGATTTAAATCATCGTCCCTGCACGCCACTGCACCAGTCTTAAATCCTTGGGTCAGACTCTTGACCCTCTGGTAGAAGTTACGTGCTTCATTTCTGCGTCTGCTGCTCTCTGTGCTCTCACACTCTCGCCTTTCCTGCTCTTCCTTCTTGCGTCTGAAAAGGCGTTTTTCGTCTCTTCTTCTCGACCTGTATACATCCAGAATAGCTCGTGTCGCCCCAGCCTGCAGTGTTCTTCTGTAGGCGGCGTCCTTTGCAGCTGTTGCGTCATGACACTCCTGATCGTACCATGGATTCCTTGTTAGAGGACGCTGGAATCCAAGCACTTCTTCTGCCAAAGCTCGCAGGGAGTGAGATATGAGCGCCCACATATCGCTTATGTCTTCAGGTATTGAAGGTGCTCGGCTTAATAGCCCCGAGACGTGAGTGGAGAATGCATTCTTCGCCTGTTGTGATTGCAGCTTTCCGATGTCCAGTCTTCTTAACGCACTTCGACGTGCAATCTTCGCCACACATAGCCGTGTGCGAATCTTAGCTGCAACAAGATAATGGTCGGAATCGATGTTGGGACCCCGACAGGATCGCACGTCGAGTATATTAGATGCGTGCCTTGCATCGATCACAACATGATCGATCTGATTTCTGTTTAGTCGATCGGGAGAGAGCCAAGATGCTTTATGAATGTCCAAATGACGGAATCCAGTACTACGAACCACCATATTATGCGCAGCTGCAAAGCCTATTAATCTGAAACCATTGCTCGAGGTGATCTCATGTAGACTAAATCGCTCGACGGTGGCACCAAAGATGTCTTCTCGCCCTACCTTGGCATTAAAATCCCCGAGGAGAATTTTAATGTCATGGGAAGGACAGCGGCCATAAGCTCGGTCAAGCTCCGCATAGAAAGCGTCCTTGGTGGCATCATCCTTTTCCTCCTTTTTGGCATAAGCGCATATCAGGCTGACGTTAAAGAATTTGGCAGTAATTCGGATCGTTGCAATTCTCTCGTTTGTTGGCCGAAAGTGAGATACTCGGCGCCGCAGCCTGGCACCTACAACGTAACCACAACCAAATTTATGCCGTTCTGGATGGCAGCTGTAGTAAATGTCACAGTCCTTCTTCTTATACAGCCTTGTCCTATCCATCGCATTTCCTGGATAGCAGTGATGTCAGCCCTACATTTGTTGAGGGTATCTGCTAGTTGTGAAAAGTGTGCAACGCAGTGAAAGAGACATCTCTGACCCTATAAAGTATATATTTTTGATCAGGATCACCTCCTGAGTTGATATAAGCATGTCCGTCTGTCCGTCTGTCTGTTTCTACGGAAACTAGTCTCTCAGTTTTAAAGCGTAACCAAGGATGCTATCGTCTTGAAACTTTGCACACACCCTTCTTTCCTTTGCACGCAGTATATAAGTCGGAACGGCCCGGATCGCCCGACTATATTTTATAGCTGCCATATAACTGATTGATCGGAAATTGTATAACTTTGGTGTTTTTAGAGCTAGAGTTCAAATTTGGTTCAAACTTTTACCAAAATAATACATGTTAAATTTCATAAGGATCGGTCGATTATATAGTCGACCCATATAGTGGGATATCCCAGAGGGACCAGAATATCCCAGAGAGACCTATATATTAGAGACCAGAATTCGTGTCGTACGATGAGCTTCAGTTCTCGATTGCATTCATGATTATTATTATATGGCCATGACAACCCTTTTATCCACCCTTTTTTGACAACCCTCCACGCGTCTCTGTCCTGAGCGCGCCTGCGCCAGTTGGTAACCCCAAGTGTGGACAGGGTTTCCATAACTTGGTCTTGCCAACGCGTTAGGGTCGTCCTCTCCTTCGTGTCCCAAAAATCACCGCATCAAACACCTTACGAGCCGGAGCGTCTTCATCCATACAGGCAACGTGGCCCAGCCAGCGAAGTCTTTGAGATTTCACTCGACTGGCTACGTCAACATCACCGTACAGCTCATACAGCTCGTGGTTGTACCGGATGCGATAAACATCGTCTAGATTGTCGCAGATTGAACCAAAGATTTTTCGAAGAATTTTCCTCTCGAACACTCCAAGAGCAGCTGCATCTGACTGCGTCACTGTCCAGCACTCCGCACTATATAGGAGTACTGGAAGAATGAGCGTCTTGTAGACTGTGGTTTTTGTGCGTGGGGAGAGAGCTTTACTATTGAACTGCCTACTGAGCCCAAAGTAACACCTGTTGGCAAGTGTTATTCTCCGCTTAATCTCCAGACTGACATCATTCGTGCTTGTTATAGCAGTGCCTAGGTAGATAAACTCCTTGACGGACCCGAAGCTATAGTTTTCTGCAGTCAGCTGAGAATCAAGACGCCGCGATTCTATGCTAGAGCACACCATAAAATTTGTTTTCTCCATATTCACTGCTAGTCCTACTTTTGCAGATTCCTTTTCAATAGCACCGAAGGCTCCTGTGACATCACGCTTGGTTCGGCCAATAATATCAATATCATTAGCGTAACCAAGGAGCTGGACACATCTGTTGGTTAATATCGTGCCCGTCCGATGTACACCAGCCTTTCTTATAATACTCTCCATTCAAATATTGAAGAGTATACAAGACAGCGAGTCACCTTGTCTAAGGCCACACTTGGTAGTAAAGGTTTCGGATTGGCCACTTCCTACTTTGACAGAGCTGATGGTGTTGCTCAATGTCATTCTGCAAAGTCTAGTCAGCTTTGCTGGTATACCAAGCTTAGACATGGCGACATATAGGCGATCTCGCCGGGGGCTATCAAATGCGGCTTTGTAGTCGACGAAGAGATGGTACGTGTCGATCTGGTTTTCGTAAGACTTCTCCAGGATTTGGCGCAATGTGAAAATCTGGTCAACAGTGGACTTGCCAGGCCTGAACCCGCACTGAAAAGGTCAATCAATGCTTCAGCATGGGGTTTCAGTCTTTCACACAATACGCTCGTTAGGACCTTGTATGCAACTGGAAAAAGACTCATTCCGCGGTAGTTGGTGCGCTCCGTGGCATCACCCTTCTTCAAGATGGGACAGATCATGCTGAGGTTTCAATCTTCGGGCATGCTCTCCGTGAGCCATATCTTACTGATTAGTTGGTGGATGCTCCCTACCAACATACCTGCAGACTTGTTGTTTTTAATCCGTTGGATTGCATCCTTGACTTAGATATGACTTGGGATTGGCACTTCAATATCAGTGCCAAAGATTGGGGTTCGTGGATCATAGTCTTCAGAGTCTGTGCTTGAGCCAGATAACAGACTCGAAAAGTGATCCCTCCATAACCTCAGCACCTCTAATTCTGTGACAAGATTTAAATCATCGTCCCTGCACGCCACTGCACCAGTCTTAAATCCTTGGGTCAGACTCTTGACCCTCTGGTAGAAGTTACGTGCTTCATTTCTGCGTCTGCTGCTCTCTGTGCTCTCACACTCTCGCCTTTCCTGCTCTTCCTTCTTGCGTCTGAAAAGGCGTTTTTCGTCTCTTCTTCTCGACCTGTATACATCCAGAATAGCTCGTGTCGCCCCAGCCTGCAGTGTTCTTCTGTAGGCGGCGTCCTTTGCAGCTGTTGCGTCATGACACTCCTGATCGTACCATGGATTCCTTGTTAGAGGACGCTGGAATCCAAGCACTTCTTCTGCCAAAGCTCGCAGGGAGTGAGATATGAGCGCCCACATATCGCTTATGTCTTCAGGTATTGAAGGTGCTCGGCTTAATAGCCCCGAGACGTGAGTGGAGAATGCATTCTTCGCCTGTTGTGATTGCAGCTTTCCGATGTCCAGTCTTCTTAACGCACTTCGACGTGCAATCTTCGCCACACATAGCCGTGTGCGAATCTTAGCTGCAACAAGATAATGGTCGGAATCGATGTTGGGACCCCGACAGGATCGCACGTCGAGTATATTAGATGCGTGCCTTGCATCGATCACAACATGATCGATCTGATTTCTGTTTAGTCGATCGGGAGAGAGCCAAGATGCTTTATGAATGTCCAAATGACGGAATCCAGTACTACGAACCACCATATTATGCGCAGCTGCAAAGCCTATTAATCTGAAACCATTGCTCGAGGTGATCTCATGTAGACTAAATCGCTCGACGGTGGCACCAAAGATGTCTTCTCGCCCTACCTTGGCATTAAAATCCCCGAGGAGAATTTTAATGTCATGGGAAGGACAGCGGCCATAAGCTCGGTCAAGCTCCGCATAGAAAGCGTCCTTGGTGGCATCATCCTTTTCCTCCTTTTTGGCATAAGCGCATATCAGGCTGACGTTAAAGAATTTGGCAGTAATTCGGATCGTTGCAATTCTCTCGTTTGTTGGCCGAAAGTGAGATACTCGGCGCCGCAGCCTGGCACCTACAACGTAACCACAACCAAATTTATGCCGTTCTGGATGGCAGCTGTAGTAAATGTCACAGTCCTTCTTCTTATACAGCCTTGTCCTATCCATCGCATTTCCTGGATAGCAGTGATGTCAGCCCTACATTTGTTGAGGGTATCTGCTAGTTGTGAAAAGTGTGCAACGCAGTGAAAGAGACATCTCTGACCCTATAAAGTATATATATTTTTGATCAGGATCACCTCCTGAGTTGATATAAGCATGTCCGTCTGTCCGTCTGTCTGTTTCTACGGAAACTAGTCTCTCAGTTTTAAAGCGTAACCAAGGATGCTATCGTCTTGAAACTTTGCACACACCCTTCTTTCCTTTGCACGCAGTATATAAGTCGGAACGGCCCGGATCGCCCGACTATATTTTATAGCTGCCATATAACTGATTGATCGGAAATTGTATAACTTTGGTGTTTTTAGAGCTAGAGTTCAAATTTGGTTCAAACTTTTACCAAAATAATACATGTTAAATTTCATAAGGATCGGTCGATTATATAGTCGACCCATATAGTGGGATATCCCAGAGGGACCAGAATATCCCAGAGAGACCTATATATTAGAGACCAGAATTCGTGTCGTACGATGAGCTTCAGTTCTCGATTGCATTCATGATTATTATTATATGGCCATGACAACCCTTTTATCCACCCTTTTTTGACAACCCTCCACGCGTCTCTGTCCTGAGCGCGCCTGCGCCAGTTGGTAACCCCAAGTGTGGACAGGGTTTCCATAACTTGGTCTTGCCAACGCGTTAGGGTCGTCCTCTCCTTCGTGTCCCAAAAATCACCGCATCAAACACCTTACGAGCCGGAGCGTCTTCATCCATACAGGCAACGTGGCCCAGCCAGCGAAGTCTTTGAGATTTCACTCGACTGGCTACGTCAACATCACCGTACAGCTCATACAGCTCGTGGTTGTACCGGATGCGATAAACATCGTCTAGATTGTCGCAGATTGAACCAAAGATTTTTCGAAGAATTTTCCTCTCGAACACTCCAAGAGCAGCTGCATCTGACTGCGTCACTGTCCAGCACTCCGCACTATATAGGAGTACTGGAAGAATGAGCGTCTTGTAGACTGTGGTTTTTGTGCGTGGGGAGAGAGCTTTACTATTGAACTGCCTACTGAGCCCAAAGTAACACCTGTTGGCAAGTGTTATTCTCCGCTTAATCTCCAGACTGACATCATTCGTGCTTGTTATAGCAGTGCCTAGGTAGATAAACTCCTTGACGGACCCGAAGCTATAGTTTTCTGCAGTCAGCTGAGAATCAAGACGCCGCGATTCTATGCTAGAGCACACCATAAAATTTGTTTTCTCCATATTCACTGCTAGTCCTACTTTTGCAGATTCCTTTTCAATAGCACCGAAGGCTCCTGTGACATCACGCTTGGTTCGGCCAATAATATCAATATCATTAGCGTAACCAAGGAGCTGGACACATCTGTTGGTTAATATCGTGCCCGTCCGATGTACACCAGCCTTTCTTATAATACTCTCCATTCAAATATTGAAGAGTATACAAGACAGCGAGTCACCTTGTCTAAGGCCACACTTGGTAGTAAAGGTTTCGGATTGGCCACTTCCTACTTTGACAGAGCTGATGGTGTTGCTCAATGTCATTCTGCAAAGTCTAGTCAGCTTTGCTGGTATACCAAGCTTAGACATGGCGACATATAGGCGATCTCGCCGGGGGCTATCAAATGCGGCTTTGTAGTCGACGAAGAGATGGTACGTGTCGATCTGGTTTTCGTAAGACTTCTCCAGGATTTGGCGCAAGGTGAAAATCTGGTCAACAGTGGACTTGCCAGGCCTGAACCCGCACTGAAAAGGTCCAATCAATGCTTCAGCATGGGGTTTCAGTCTTTCACACAATACGCTCGTTAGGACCTTGTATGCAACTGGAAAAAGACTCATTCCGCGGTAGTTGGTGCGCTCCGTGGCATCACCCTTCTTCAAGATGGGACAGATCATGCTGAGGTTTCAATCTTCGGGCATGCTCTCCGTGAGCCATATCTTACTGATTAGTTGGTGGATGCTCCCTACCAACATACCTGCAGACTTGTTGTTTTTAATCCGTTGGATTGCATCCTTGACTTAGATATGACTTGGGATTGGCACTTCAATATCAGTGCCAAAGATTGGGGTTCGTGGATCATAGTCTTCAGAGTCTGTGCTTGAGCCAGATAACAGACTCGAAAAGTGATCCCTCCATAACCTCAGCACCTCTAATTCTGTGACAAGATTTAAATCATCGTCCCTGCACGCCACTGCACCAGTCTTAAATCCTTGGGTCAGACTCTTGACCCTCTGGTAGAAGTTACGTGCTTCATTTCTGCGTCTGCTGCTCTCTGTGCTCTCACACTCTCGCCTTTCCTGCTCTTCCTTCTTGCGTCTGAAAAGGCGTTTTTCGTCTCTTCTTCTCGACCTGTATACATCCAGAATAGCTCGTGTCGCCCCAGCCTGCAGTGTTCTTCTGTAGGCGGCGTCCTTTGCAGCTGTTGCGTCATGACACTCCTGATCGTACCATGGATTCCTTGTTAGAGGACGCTGGAATCCAAGCACTTCTTCTGCCAAAGCTCGCAGGGAGTGAGATATGAGCGCCCACATATCGCTTATGTCTTCAGGTATTGAAGGTGCTCGGCTTAATAGCCCCGAGACGTGAGTGGAGAATGCATTCTTCGCCTGTTGTGATTGCAGCTTTCCGATGTCCAGTCTTCTTAACGCACTTCGACGTGCAATCTTCGCCACACATAGCCGTGTGCGAATCTTAGCTGCAACAAGATAATGGTCGGAATCGATGTTGGGACCCCGACAGGATCGCACGTCGAGTATATTAGATGCGTGCCTTGCATCGATCACAACATGATCGATCTGATTTCTGTTTAGTCGATCGGGAGAGAGCCAAGATGCTTTATGAATGTCCAAATGACGGAATCCAGTACTACGAACCACCATATTATGCGCAGCTGCAAAGCCTATTAATCTGAAACCATTGCTCGAGGTGATCTCATGTAGACTAAATCGCTCGACGGTGGCACCAAAGATGTCTTCTCGCCCTACCTTGGCATTAAAATCCCCGAGGAGAATTTTAATGTCATGGGAAGGACAGCGGCCATAAGCTCGGTCAAGCTCCGCATAGAAAGCGTCCTTGGTGGCATCATCCTTTTCCTCCTTTTTGGCATAAGCGCATATCAGGCTGACGTTAAAGAATTTGGCAGTAATTCGGATCGTTGCAATTCTCTCGTTTGTTGGCCGAAAGTGAGATACTCGGCGCCGCAGCCTGGCACCTACAACGTAACCACAACCAAATTTATGCCGTTCTGGATGGCAGCTGTAGTAAATGTCACAGTCCTTCTTCTTATACAGCCTTGTCCTATCCATCGCATTTCCTGGATAGCAGTGATGTCAGCCCTACATTTGTTGAGGGTATCTGCTAGTTGTGAAAAGTGTGCAACGCAGTGAAAGAGACATCTCTGACCCTATAAAGTATATATATTTTTGATCAGGATCACCTCCTGAGTTGATATAAGCATGTCCGTCTGTCCGTCTGTCTGTTTCTACGGAAACTAGTCTCTCAGTTTTAAAGCGTAACCAAGGATGCTATCGTCTTGAAACTTTGCACACACCCTTCTTTCCTTTGCACGCAGTATATAAGTCGGAACGGCCCGGATCGCCCGACTATATTTTATAGCTGCCATATAACTGATTGATCGGAAATTGTATAACTTTGGTGTTTTTAGAGCTAGAGTTCAAATTTGGTTCAAACTTTTACCAAAATAATACATGTTAAATTTCATAAGGATCGGTCGATTATATAGTCGACCCATATAGTGGGATATCCCAGAGGGACCAGAATATCCCAGAGAGACCTATATATTAGAGACCAGAATTCGTGTCGTACGATGAGCTTCAGTTCTCGATTGCATTCATGATTATTATTATATGGCCATGACAACCCTTTTATCCACCCTTTTTTGACAACCCTCCACGCGTCTCTGTCCTGAGCGCGCCTGCGCCAGTTGGTAACCCCAAGTGTGGACAGGGTTTCCATAACTTGGTCTTGCCAACGCGTTAGGGTCGTCCTCTCCTTCGTGTCCCAAAAATCACCGCATCAAACACCTTACGAGCCGGAGCGTCTTCATCCATACAGGCAACGTGGCCCAGCCAGCGAAGTCTTTGAGATTTCACTCGACTGGCTACGTCAACATCACCGTACAGCTCATACAGCTCGTGGTTGTACCGGATGCGATAAACATCGTCTAGATTGTCGCAGATTGAACCAAAGATTTTTCGAAGAATTTTCCTCTCGAACACTCCAAGAGCAGCTGCATCTGACTGCGTCACTGTCCAGCACTCCGCACTATATAGGAGTACTGGAAGAATGAGCGTCTTGTAGACTGTGGTTTTTGTGCGTGGGGAGAGAGCTTTACTATTGAACTGCCTACTGAGCCCAAAGTAACACCTGTTGGCAAGTGTTATTCTCCGCTTAATCTCCAGACTGACATCATTCGTGCTTGTTATAGCAGTGCCTAGGTAGATAAACTCCTTGACGGACCCGAAGCTATAGTTTTCTGCAGTCAGCTGAGAATCAAGACGCCGCGATTCTATGCTAGAGCACACCATAAAATTTGTTTTCTCCATATTCACTGCTAGTCCTACTTTTGCAGATTCCTTTTCAATAGCACCGAAGGCTCCTGTGACATCACGCTTGGTTCGGCCAATAATATCAATATCATTAGCGTAACCAAGGAGCTGGACACATCTGTTGGTTAATATCGTGCCCGTCCGATGTACACCAGCCTTTCTTATAATACTCTCCATTCAAATATTGAAGAGTATACAAGACAGCGAGTCACCTTGTCTAAGGCCACACTTGGTAGTAAAGGTTTCGGATTGGCCACTTCCTACTTTGACAGAGCTGATGGTGTTGCTCAATGTCATTCTGCAAAGTCTAGTCAGCTTTGCTGGTATACCAAGCTTAGACATGGCGACATATAGGCGATCTCGCCGGGGGCTATCAAATGCGGCTTTGTAGTCGACGAAGAGATGGTACGTGTCGATCTGGTTTTCGTAAGACTTCTCCAGGATTTGGCGCAAGGTGAAAATCTGGTCAACAGTGGACTTGCCAGGCCTGAACCCGCACTGAAAAGGTCCAATCAATGCTTCAGCATGGGGTTTCAGTCTTTCACACAATACGCTCGTTAGGACCTTGTATGCAACTGGAAAAAGACTCATTCCGCGGTAGTTGGTGCGCACCGTGGCATCACCCTTCTTCAAGATGGGACAGATCATGCTGAGGTTTCAATCTTCGGGCATGCTCTCCGTGAGCCATATCTTACTGATTAGTTGGTGGATGCTCCCTACCAACATACCTGCAGACTTGTTGTTTTTAATCCGTTGGATTGCATCCTTGACTTAGATATGACTTGGGATTGGCACTTCAATATCAGTGCCAAAGATTGGGGTTCGTGGATCATAGTCTTCAGAGTCTGTGCTTGAGCCAGATAACAGACTCGAAAAGTGATCCCTCCATAACCTCAGCACTTCTAATTCTGTGACAAGATTTAAATCATCGTCCCTGCACGCCACTGCACCAGTCTTAAATCCTTGGGTCAGACTCTTGACCCTCTGGTAGAAGTTACCTGCTTCATTTCTGCGTCTGCTGCTCTCTGTGCTCTCACACTCTCGCCTTTCCTGCTCTTCCTTCTTGCGTCTGAAAAGGCGTTTCTCGTCTCTTCTTCTCGACCTGTATACATCCAGAATAGCTCGTGTCGCCCCAGAACACTGCAGGTTCTTCTGTAGGCGGCGTCCTTTGCAGCTGTTGCGTCATGACACTCCTGATCGTACCATGGATTCCTTGTTAGAGGACGCTGGAATCCAAGCACTTCTTCTGCCAAAGCTCGCAGGGAGTGAGATATGAGCGCCCACAAATCGCTTATGTCTTCAGGTATTGAAGGTGCTCGGCTTAATAGCCCCGAGACGGGATCAGACGCAGATCTGAAAATGTTTTATTCTGCGGCTTTATATAGTATATATAGTTATATAGCTTTATATAGTTTTCACGCGCACGCTAAGGCATGCGGTTCGCCACCATGTGCACTTACCTTGGTCCATTATCGAAAACAGAAAATGACAATGAGTATGCAGTTACTATAATATGCGATTTAACTAATTACCTCATTAAATTAAAAATTAACAATAACAGATAAAAGCGTAAAGACTGTAGAAATATTTTAATTTTTTGTACTAAAGGACAGTCCAATAAAGACTTTCATATTATACAGAGGTACAGAATACAAAAACTTATTCTAGATGTACGATGTACTTCTCGTATTACAAAGATAAGAATTATGATAAGTAGATAAGTATTATAAGATAACTTATATACATTCAACAGCTCATCACCGCCAGAAATAAGGTACTACCATTGAAAGGAGTCACCAAACTTTCAATGAATATATTCGTTTTTACATTTCGGTTGGCCAAAACGATTGGGACATAATGGTTGACCTACTTCACCTACTCTATTAATACTATACCATATCTTCACCGGTACATGATTATTGTCCTTACGAACATATCCATGGCAGTAACCTAAAACAATTTGATGAATTCAATAAGTCAAAAATAATAGAAATAGGTCTTAGACGAATATTAAATTATTAATTCAAACGATTATGTAAAATAATTCGGCCAAAAATACTTCAAGTTTAGGTAGAGACTTGAAACTTGGCACAAAAATGCACAAACAAATTTTTTATATATATCCTAAAATAATATGTTAAAATCTGCCAGATCGGACCACTATATCATATAGCTGCCACATAAGCAAAATTGAAAATCGGCCTAAAATTACGCGTTCTGGAATTTTTAAGAGCAAAACACTTTCGAAAAACCGTTTTTTTCGAAATAAATCCAGATTTGAGGGTGTATGGAAAAATTCAAACATGGTTTTATATTATACTCGACCTAATGAACAATTCCTACTAGGTCTCTTCAAAAGTTCCTCCAATTTTTCTTTTTTTGTCGCACTTGTAATCAGTGTAAAACGATTAGTGTTTTTGCCGGGAAACTATTTCGCCTTAAAATAATAATGACAGAAATTATAAATGAATATAACAAAAAACGACTATAATATAAATCAATTTTTTAAATTAACATGCTTACACAAAAGCACGTGCTTTTTATACCCTTGCAGAGGGTATTATTATACCCTTGCAGAGGGTATTATTATACTCTTGCAGAGGGTATTAATATACCCTTGAAGAGGGTTATTATAACCTTGCAGAGGGTATTATAATTTTGGTCAAAAGTGTGCAACGCAGTGAAGGAGACATCTCTGACCCCATAGCTATAGTTTTCTGAAGTCAGCTGAGAATCAAGACGCCGCGATTCTCTGCTAGAGCACACCATAAAATTTGTTTTCTCCATATTAACTGCTAGTCCTACTTTTGCAGATTCCTTTTCAATAGCACCGAAGGCTCCTGTGACAGAGAGACCTATATATTAGAGACCAGAATTCGTGTCGTACGATGAGCTTCAGTTCTCGATTGCATTCATGATTATTATTATATGGCCATGACAACCCTTTTATCCACCCTTTTTTGACAACCCTCCACGCGTCTCTGTCCTGAGCGCGCCTACGCCAGTTGGTAACCCCAAGTGTGGACAGGGTTTCCATAACCTGGTCTTGCCAACGCGTTAAGGTCGTCCTCTCCTTCGTGTCCCAAAAATCACCGCATCAAACACCTTACGAGCCGGAGCGTCTTCATCCATACAGGCAACGTGGCCCAGCCAGCGAAGTCTTTGAGATTTCACTCGACTGGCTACGTCAACATCACCGTACAGCTCATACAGCTCGTGGTTGTACCGGATGCGATAAACATCGTCTAGATTGTCGCAGATTGAACCAAAAATTTTTCGAAGAATTTTCCTCTCGAACACTCCAAGAGCAGCTGCATCTGAATACGTCACTGTCCAGCACTCCGCACCATATAGGAGTACTGGAAGAATGAGCGTCTTGTAGACTGTGGTTTTTGTGCGTCGGGAGAGAGCTTTACTATTGAACTGCCTACTGAGCCCAAAGTAACACCTGTTGGCAAGTGTTATTCTCCGCTTAATCTCCAGACTGACATCATTCGTGCTTGTTATAGCAGTGCCTAGGTAGATAAACTCCTTGACGGACCCGAAGCTATAGTTTTCTGCAGTCAGCTGAGAATCAAGACGCCGCGATTCTCTGCTAGAGCACACCATACAATTTGTTTTCTCCATATTCACTGCTAGTCCTACTTTTGCAGATTCCTTTTCAATAGCACCGAAGGCTCCTGTGACATCACGCTTGGTTCGGCCAATAATATCAATATCATTAGCGTAACCAAGGAGCTGGACACATCTGTTGGTTAATATCGTGCCCGTCCGATGTACACCAGCCTTTCTTATAATACTCTCCATTAAAATATTGAAGAGTATACAAGACAGCGAGTCACCTTGTCTAAGGCCACACTTGGTAGTAAAGGTTTCGGATTGGCCACTTCCTACCTTGACAGAGCTGATGGTGTTGCTCAATGTCATTCTGCAAAGTCTAGTCAGCTTTGCTGGTATACCAAGCTTAGACATGGCGACATATAGGCGATCTCGCCGGGGGCTATCAAATGCGGCTTTGTAGTCGACGAAGAGATGGTACGTGTCGATCTGGTTTTCGTAAGACTTCTCCAGGATTTGGCGCAAGGTGAAAATCTGGTCAACAGTGGACTTGCCAGGCCTGAACCCGCACTGAAAAGGTCCAATCAATGCTTCAGCATGGGGTTTCAGTCTTTCACACAATACGCTCGTTAGGACCTTGTATGCAACTGGAAAAAGACTCATTTCGCGGTAGTTGGTGCGCACCGTGGCATCACCCTTCTTCAAGATGGGACAGATCATGCTGAGGTTTCAATCTTCGGGCATGCTCTCCGTGAGCCATATCTTACTGATTAGTTGGTGGATGCTCCCTACCAACATACCTGCAGACTTGTTGTTTTTAATCCGTTGGATTGCATCCTTGACTTAGATATGACTTGGGATTGGCACTTCAATATCAGTGCCAAAGATTGGGGTTCGTGGATCATAGTCTTCAGAGTCTGTGCTTGAGCCAGATAACAGACTCGAAAAGTGATCCCTCCATAACCTCAGCACCTCTAATTCTGTGACAAGATTTAAATCATCGTCCCTGCACGCCACTGCACCAGACTTAAATCCTTGGGTCAGACTCTTGACCCTCTGGTAGAAGTTACGTGCTTCATTTCTGCGTCTGCTGCTCTCTGTGCTCTCACACTCTCGCCTTTCCTGCTCTTCCTTCTTGCGTCTGAAAAGGCGTTTCTCGTCTCTTCTTCTCGACCTGTATACATCCAGAATAGCTCGTGTCGCCCCAGCCTGCAGTGTTCTTCTGTAGGCGGCGTCCTTTGCAGCTGTTGCGTCATGACACTCCTGATCGTACCATGGATTCCTTGTTAGAGGACGCTGGAATCCAAGCACTTCTTCTGCCAAAGCTCGCAGGGAGTGAGATATGAGCGCCCACATATCGCTTATGTCTTCAGGTATTGAAGGTGCTCGGCTTAATAGCCCCGAGACGTGAGTGGAGAATGCATTCTTCGCCTGTTGTGATTGCAGCTTTCCGATGTCCAGTCTTCTTAACGCACTTCGACGTGCAATCTTCGCCACACATAGCCGTGTGCGAATCATAGCTGCAACAAGATAATGGTCGGAATCGATGTTGGGACCCCGACAGGATCGCACGTCGAGTATATTGGATGCGTGCCTTGCATCGATCACAACATGATCGATCTGATTTCTGTTTAGTCGATCGGGAGAGAGCCAAGATGCTTTATGAATGTCCAAATGACGGAATCCAGTACTACGAACCACCATATTATGCGCAGCTGCAAAGCCTATTAATCTGAAACCATTGCTCGAGGTGATCTCATGTAGACTAAATCGCTCGACGGTGGCACCAAAGATGTCTTCTCGCCCTACCTTGGCATTAAAATCCCCGAGGAGAATTTTAATGTCATGGGAAGGACAGCGGCCATAAGCTCGGTCAAGCTCCGCATAGAAAGCGTCCTTGGTGGCATCATCCTTTTCCTCCTTTTTGGCATAAGCGCATATCAGGCTGACGTTAAAGGCTGACGTTGCAATTGGCAGTAATTCGGATCGTTGCAATTCTCTCGTTTGTTGGCCGAAAGTGAGAGACTCGGCGCCGCAGCCTGGCACCTACAACGTAACCACAACCAAATTTATGCCGTTCTGGATGGCAGCTGTAGTAAATGTCACAGTCCTTCTTCTTATACAGCCTTGTCCTATCCATCGCATTTCCTGGATAGCAGTGATGTCAGCCCTACATTTGTTGAGGGTATCTGCTAGTTGTTGAGCAGCACCCGGTCTGTACAATGTTCGTACGTTCCAGGTGCATACTCTCAAATCATTTTCCTTTTTACGCTTGCTATGGTCGTCAACGTTAGATCGGTTCCTTTCCGAGGCTTCTCTTGCTTCCTTCACTGAAATTGTGTTTTACATGGGTGGATTTCAAGTCCTACGCCAAAAACCTAGTTTGTAGAGTTAGGATTCTCGTCGCGCGCTTTATTTTGCCTCTCAACGGCTGTCGAGCGACAATCCAGGTGGAGGTAGTGCGTCGGCTTGAAGAAAGCAGTGACAGGAATCATGCTGGCATTCACCAAGTTGAATGCAATCAGACACTTTGACCTGTATGCTTTCCCCCATTCTCCCCATTGCATTCATGATTACGATTGCAAAATACATCATGTTTGAGTATCTTTATTGGTTCAAAAGTTTTTTAAGCTTTTTAACATAGTTTAAGGCATTTTGAAAAAAGTGTAGAACAAATGTTCTTTAAGTAACCAACATCTCCATTTTTTTTAGTATTCGGGAAAAATAAATAGTGCAAACAGACAAACAGGACACATAAGGTTTCGTTTTGAACAAGAATAACTAATTTTTCTTGGATAACGTCTAAACAAGTAGGATGATTAAGGCCTCAATCGACGCGTATTCATAATCATAATTTTATTAGAAAAAAATATTTTGTCTTGAGACTCCAATAGCCCCAATTTAATGAATCTAAATCATTTACGCAAATTCCAAACTGATGGCAAGACTTGTAGCAAATTTTTTGACGAAAATTTTCAAAATATACCAATACCGTTCGTTTGAAATATGACTCATTCAGATCAGACGCAGATCTGAAAATGTTTTATTCTGCGGCTTTATATAGTATATATAGTTATATAGCTTTATATAGTTATATAGCTTTATATAGTTTTCACGCGCACGCTAAGGCATGCGGTTCGCCACCTTGTCTAAGGCCACACTTGGTAGTAAAGGTTTCGGATTGGCCACTTCCTACCTTGACAGAGCTGATGGTGTTGCTCAATGTCATTCTGCAAAGTCTAGTCAGCTTTGCTGGTATACCAAGCTTAGACATGGCGACATATAGGCGATCTCGCCGGGGGCTATCAAATGCGGCTTTGTAGTCGACGAAGAGATGGTACGTGTCGATCTGGTTTTCGTAAGACTTCTCCAGGATTTGGCGCAAGGTGAAAATCTGGTCAACAGTGGACTTGCCAGGCCTGAACCCGCACTGAAAAGGTCCAATCAATGCTTCAGCATGGGGTTTCAGTCTTTCACACAATACGCTCGTTAGGACCTTGTATGCAACTGGAAAAAGACTCATTTCGCGGTAGTTGGTGCGCACCGTGGCATCACCCTTCTTCAAGATGGGACAGATCATGCTGAGGTTTCAATCTTCGGGCATGCTCTCCGTGAGCCATATCTTACTGATTAGTTGGTGGATGCTCCCTACCAACATACCTGCAGACTTGTTGTTTTTAATCCGTTGGATTGCATCCTTGACTTAGATATGACTTGGGATTGGCACTTCAATATCAGTGCCAAAGATTGGGGTTCGTGGATCATAGTCTTCAGAGTCTGTGCTTGAGCCAGATAACAGACTCGAAAAGTGATCCCTCCATAACCTCAGCACCTCTAATTCTGTGACAAGATTTAAATCATCGTCCCTGCACGCCACTGCACCAGACTTAAATCCTTGGGTCAGACTCTTGACCCTCTGGTAGAAGTTACGTGCTTCATTTCTGCGTCTGCTGCTCTCTGTGCTCTCACACTCTCGCCTTTCCTGCTCTTCCTTCTTGCGTCTGAAAAGGCGTTTCTCGTCTCTTCTTCTCGACCTGTATACATCCAGAATAGCTCGTGTCGCCCCAGCCTGCAGTGTTCTTCTGTAGGCGGCGTCCTTTGCAGCTGTTGCGTCATGACACTCCTGATCGTACCATGGATTCCTTGTTAGAGGACGCTGGAATCCAAGCACTTCTTCTGCCAAAGCTCGCAGGGAGTGAGATATGAGCGCCCACATATCGCTTATGTCTTCAGGTATTGAAGGTGCTCGGCTTAATAGCCCCGAGACGTGAGTGGAGAATGCATTCTTCGCCTGTTGTGATTGCAGCTTTCCGATGTCCAGTCTTCTTAACGCACTTCGACGTGCAATCTTCGCCACACATAGCCGTGTGCGAATCATAGCTGCAACAAGATAATGGTCGGAATCGATGTTGGGACCCCGACAGGATCGCACGTCGAGTATATTGGATGCGTGCCTTGCATCGATCACAACATGATCGATCTGATTTCTGTTTAGTCGATCGGGAGAGAGCCAAGATGCTTTATGAATGTCCAAATGACGGAATCCAGTACTACGAACCACCATATTATGCGCAGCTGCAAAGCCTATTAATCTGAAACCATTGCTCGAGGTGATCTCATGTAGACTAAATCGCTCGACGGTGGCACCAAAGATGTCTTCTCGCCCTACCTTGGCATTAAAATCCCCGAGGAGAATTTTAATGTCATGGGAAGGACAGCGGCCATAAGCTCGGTCAAGCTCCGCATAGAAAGCGTCCTTGGTGGCATCATCCTTTTCCTCCTTTTGGCATAAGCGCATATCAGGCTGACGTTAAAGGCTGACGTTGCAATTGGCAGTAATTCGGATCGTTGCAATTCTCTCGTTTGTTGGCCGAAAGTGAGAGACTCGGCGCCGCAGCCTGGCACCTACAACGTAACCACAACCAAATTTATCCTTTTCCTCCTTTTTGGCATAAGCGCATATCAGGCTGACGTTAAAGAATTTGGCAGTAATTCGGATCGTTGCAATTCTCTCGTTTGTTGGCCGTAAGTGAGAGACTCGGCGCCGCAGCCTGGCACCTACAACGTAACCACAACCAAATTTATGCCGTTCTGGATGGCAGCTGTAGTAAATGTCACAGTCCTTCTTCTTATACAGCCTTGTCCTATCCATCGCATTTCCTGGATAGCAGTGATGTCAGCCCTACATTTGTTGAGGGTATCTGCTAGTTGTTGAGCAGCACCCGGTCTGTACAATGTTCGTACGTTCCAGGTGCATACTCTCAAATCATTTTCCTTTTTACGCTTGCTATGGTCGTCAACGTTAGATCGGTTCCTTTCCGAGGCTTCTCTTGCTTCCTTCACTGAAATTGTGTTTTACATGGGTGGATTTCAAGTCCTACGCCAAAAACCTAGTTTGTAGAGTTAGGATTCTCGTCGCGCGCTTTATTTTGCCTCTCAACGGCTGTCGAGCGACAATCCAGGTGGAGGTAGTGCGTCGGCTTGAAGAAAGCAGTGACAGGAATCATGCTGGCATTCACCAAGTTGAATGCAATCAGACACTTTGACCTGTATGCTTTCCCCCATTCTCCCCATTGCATTCATGATTACGATTGCAAAATACATCATGTTTGAGTATCTTTATTGGTTCAAAAAGTTTTTTAAGCTTTTTAACATAGTTTAAGGCATTTTGAAAAAGTGTAGAACAAATGTTCTTTAAGTAACCAACATCTCCATTTTTTTTAGTATTCGGGAAAAATAAATAGTGCAAACAGACAAACAGGACACATAAGGTTTCGTTTTGAACAAGAATAACTAATTTTTCTTGGATAACGTCTAAACAAGTAGGATGATTAAGGCCTCAATCGACGCGTATTCATAATCATAATTTTATTAGAAAAAATATTTTGTCTTGAGACTCCAATAGCCCCAATTTAATGAATCTAAATCATTTACGCAAATTCCAAACTGATGGCAAGACTTGTAGCAAATTTTTTGACGAAAATTTTCAAAATATACCAATACCGTTCGTTTGAAATATGACTCATTCAGATCAGACGCAGATCTGAAAATGTTTTATTCTGCGGCTTTATATAGTATATATAGTTATATAGCTTTATATAGTTATATAGCTTTATATAGTTTTCACGCGCACGCTAAGGCATGCGGTTCGCCACCATGTGCACTTACCTTGGTCCATTATCGAAAACAGAAAATGACAATGAGTATGCAGTTACTATAATATGCGATTTAACTAATTACCTCATTAAATTACCAATAACAGATAAAAGCGTAAAGACTGTAGAAATATTTTAATTTTTTGTACTAAAGGACAGTCCAATGAAGACTTTCATATTATACAGAGGTACAGAATACAAAAACTTATTCTAGATGTACGATGTACTTCTCGTATTACAAAGATAAGAATTATGATAAGTAGATAAGTATTATAAGATAACTTATATACATTCAACAGCTCATCACCGCCAGAAATAAGGTACTACCATTGAAAGGAGTCACCAAACTTTCAATGAATATATACAATACATTTCGGTTGGCCAAAACGATTGGGACATAATGGTTGACCTACTTCACCTACTCTATTAATACTATACCATATCTTCACCGGTACATGATTATTGTCCTTACGAACATATCCATGGCAGTAACCTAAAACAATTTGATGAATTCAATAAGTCAAAAATAATAGAAATAGGTCTTACGAATATTAAATTATTAATTTAAACGAAAATGTAAAATAATTCGGCCAAAAATACTTCAAGTTTAGGTAGAGACTTGAAACTTGGCACAAAAGTGCACAATAAAAAATTTTTTATATATATCCTAAAATAATATGTTAAAATCTGCCAGATCGGACCACTATATCATATAGCTGCCACATAAGCAAAATTGAAAATCGGCCTAAAATTACGCGTTCAGGAATTTTTAAGAGCAAAACACTTTCGAAAAACCGTTTTTTTCGAAATAAATCCAGATTTGAGGGTGTATGGAAAAATTCAAACATGGTTTTATATTATACTCGACCTAATGAACAATTCCTACTAGGTCTCTTCAAAAGTTCCTCCAACTTTTCTTTTTTTGTCGCACTGTGTAATCAGTGTAAAACGATTAGTGTTTTTGCCGGGAAACTATTTCGCCTTAAAATAATAATGACAGAAATTATAAATGAATATAACAAAAAACGACTATAATATAAATCAATTTTTTAAATTAACATGCTTACACAAAAGCACGTGCTTTTTATACCCTTGCAGAGGGTATTATTATACCCTTGCAGAGGGTATTATTATACTCTTGCAGAGGGTATTAATATACCCTTGAAGAGGGTTATTATAACCTTGCAGAGGGTATTATAATTTTGGTCAAAAGTGTGCAACGCAGTGAAAGAGACATCTCTGACCCTATAAAGTATATATATTTTTGATCAGGATCACCTCCTGAGTTGATATAAGCATGTCCGTCTGTCCGTCTGTCTGTTTCTACGCAAACTAGTCTCTCAGTTTTAAAGCGTAACCAAGGATGCTATCGTCTTGAAACTTTGCACACACCCTTCTTTCCTTTGCACGCAGTATATAAGTCGGAACGGCCCGGATCGCCCGACTATATTCTATAGCTGCCATATAACTGATTGATCGGAAATTGTATAACTTTGGTGTTTTTAGAGCTAGAGTTCAAATTTTGTTCAAACTTTTACCAAAATAATACATGTTAAATTTCATAAGGATCGGTCGATTATATAGTCGACCCATATAGTGGGATATCCCAGAGGGACCAGAATATCCCAGAGAGACCTATATATTAGAGACCAGAATTCGTGTCGTACGATGAGCTTCAGTTCTCGATTGCATTCATGATTATTATTATATGGCCATGACAACCCTTTTATCCACCCTTTTTTGACAACCCTCCACGCGTCTCTGTCCTGAGCGCGCCTACGCCAGTTGGTAACCCCAAGTGTGGACAGGGTTTCCATAACCTGGTCTTGCCAACGCGTTAGGGTCGTCCTCTCCTTCGTGTCCCAAAAATCACCGCATCAAACACCTTACGAGCCGGAGCGTCTTCATCCATACAGGCAACGTGGCCCAGCCAGCGAAGTCTTTGAGATTTCACTCGACTGGCTACGTCAACATCACCGTACAGCTCATACAGCTCGTGGTTGTACCGGATGCGATAAACATCGTCTAGATTATCGCAGATTGAACCAAAGATTTTTCGAAGAATTTTCCTCTCGAACACTCCAAGAGCAGCTGCATCTGACTGCGTCACTGTCCAGCACTCCGCACCATATAGGAGTACTGGAAGAATGAGCGTCTTGTAGACTGTGGTTTTTGTGCGTCGGGAGAGAGCTTTACTATTGAACTGCCTACTGAGCCCAAAGTAACACCTGTTGGCAAGTGTTATTCTCCGCTTAATCTCCAGACTGACATCATTCGTGCTTGTTATAGCAGTGCCTAGGTAGATAAACTCCTTGACGGACCCGAAGCTATAGTTTTCTGCAGTCAGCTGAGAATCAAGACGCCGCGATTCTCTGCTAGAGCACACCATACAATTTGTTTTCTCCATATTCACTGCTAGTCCTACTTTTGCAGATTCCTTTTCAATAGCACCGAAGGCTCCTGTGACATCACGCTTGGTTCGGCCAATAATATCAATATCATTAGCGTAACCAAGGAGCTGGACACATCTGTTGGTTAATATCGTGCCCGTCCGATGTACACCAGCCTTTCTTATAATACTCTCCATTAAAATATTGAAGAGTATACAAGACAGCGAGTCACCTTGTCTAAGGCCACACTTGGTAGTAAAGGTTTCGGATTGGCCACTTCCTACTTTGACAGAGCTGATGGTGTTGCTCAATGTCATTCTGCAAAGTCTAGTCAGCTTTGCTGGTATACCAAGCTTAGACATGGCGACATATAGGCGATCTCGCCGGGGGGCTATCAAATGCGGCTTTGTAGTCGACGAAGAGATGGTACGTGTCGATCTGGTTTTCGTAAGACTTCTCCAGGATTTGGCGCAAGGTGAAAATCTGGTCAACAGTGGACTTGCCAGGCCTGAACCCGCACTGAAAAGGTCCAATCAATGCTTCAGCATGGGGTTTCAGTCTTTCACACAATACGCTCGTTAGGACCTTGTATGCAACTGGAAAAAGACTCATTCCGCGGTAGTTGGTGCGCACCGTGGCATCACCCTTCTTCAAGATGGGACAGATCATGCTGAGGTTTCAATCTGAGGACAAGGCTGTATAAGAAGAAAGACTGTGACATTTACTACAGCTGCCATCCAGAACGGCATAAATTTGGTTGTGGTTACGTTGTAGGTGCCAGGCTGCGGCGCCGAGTCTCTCACTTTCGGCCAACAAACGAGAGAATTGCAACGATCCGAATTACTGCCAAATTCTTTAACGTCAGCCTGATATGCGCTTATGCCAAAAAGGAGGAAAAGGATGATGCCACCAAGGACGCTTTCTATGCGGAGCTTGACCGAGCTTATGGCCGCTGTCCTTCCCATGACATTAAAATTCTCCTCGGGGATTTTAATGCCAAGGTAGGGCGAGAAGACATCTTTGGTGCCACCGTCGAGCGATTTAGTCTACATGAGATCACCTCGAGCAATGGTTTCAGATTAATAGGCTTTGCAGCTGCGCATAATATGGTGGTTCGTAGTACTGGATTCCGTCATTTGGACATTCATAAAGCATCTTGGCTCTCTCCCGATCGACTAAACAGAAATCAGATCGATCATGTTGTGATCGATGCAAGGCACGCATCTAATATACTCGACGTGCGATCCTGTCGGGGTCCCAACATCGATTCCGACCATTATCTTGTTGCAGCTATGATTCGCACACGGCTATGTGTGGCGAAGATTGCACGTCGAAGTGCGTTAAGAAGACTGGACATCGGAAAGCTGCAATCACAACAGGCGAAGAATGCATTCTCCACTCACGTCTCGGGGCTATTAAGCCGAGCACCTTCAATACCTGAAGACATAAGCGATATGTGGGCGCTCATATCTCACTCCCTGCGAGCTTTGGCAGAAGAAGTGCTTGGATTCCAGCGTCCTCTAACAAGGAATCCATGGTACGATCAGGAGTGTCATGACGCAACAGCTGCAAAGGACGCCGCCTACAGAAGAACACTGCAGGCTGGGGCGACACGAGCTATTCTAGATATACAGGTCGAGAAGAAAAGACGAAAAACGCCTTTTCAGACGCAAGAAGGAATAGCCCCAGGAAAGGCGAGAGTGTGAGAGCACAGAGAGCAGCAGACGCAGTGAAGCACGTAACTTCTACCAGAGGGTCAAGAGTCTGACCCAAGTCTGACCCAAATGACCGCATTTCCTGGATAGCAGTGATGTCAGCCCTACATGTGTTGAGGGTATCTGCTAGTTGTTGAGCAGCACCCGGTCTGTACAATGTTCGTACGTTCCAGGTGCATACTCTCAAATCATTTTCCTTTTTACGCTTGCTATGGTCGTCAACGTTAGATCGGTTCCTTTCCGAGGCTTCTCTTGCTTCCTTCACTGAAATTGTGTTTTACATGGGTGGATTTCAAGTCCTACGCCAAAAACCTAGTTTGTAGAGTTAGGATTCTCGTCGCGCGCTTTATTTTGCCTCTCAACGGCTGTCGAGCGACAATCCAGGTGGAGGTAGTGCGTCGGCTTGAAGAAAGCAGTGACAGGAATCATGCTGGCATTCACCAAGTTGAATGCAATCAGACACTTTGACCTGTATGCTTTCCCCCATTCTCCCCATTGCATTCATGATTACGATTGCAAAATACATCATGTTTGAGTATCTTTATTGGTTCAAAAGTTTTTTAAGCTTTTTAACATAGTTTAAGGCATTTTGAAAAAGTGTAGAACAAATGTTCTTTAAGTAACCAACATCTCCATTTTTTTTAGTATTCGGGAAAAATAAATAGTGCAAACAGACAAACAGGACACATAAGGTTTCGTTTTGAACAAGAATAACTGGTTTTTCTTGGATAACGTCTAAACAAGTAGGATGATTAAGGCCTCAATCGACGCGTATTCATAATCATAATTTTATTAGAAAAAATATTTTGTCTTGAGACTCCAATAGCCCCAATTTAATGAATCTAAATCATTTACGCAAATTCCAAACTGATGGCAAGACTTGTAGCAAATTTTTTGACGAAAATTTTCAAAATATACCAATACCGTTCGTTTGAAATATGACTCATTCAGATCAGACGCAGATCTGAAAATGTTTCATTCTGCGGCTTTATATAGTATATATAGTTATATAGCTTTATATAGTTTTCACGCGCACGCTAAGGCATGCGGTTCGCCACCATGTGCACTTACCTTGGTCCATTATCGAAAACAGAAAATGACAATGAGTATGCAGTTACTATAATATGCGATTTAACTAATTAGCTCATTAAATTACCAATAACAGATAAAAGCGTAAAGACTGTAGAAATATTTTAATTTTTTGTACTAAAGGACAGTCCAATAAAGACTTTCATATTAGACAGAGGTACAGAATACAAAAACTTATTCTAGATGTACGATGTACTTCTCGTATTACAAAGATAAGAATTATGATAAGTAGATAAGTATTATAAGATAACTTATATACATTCAACAGCTCATCACCGCCAGAAATAAGGTACTACCATTGAAAGGAGTCACCAAATTTTCAATGAATATATTCGTTTTTACATTTCGGTTGGCCAAAACGATTGGGACATAATGGTTGACCTACTTCACCTACTCTATTAATACTATAGCATATCTTCACCGGTACATGATTATTTTCCTTACGAACTTATCCATGGCAGTATCCCAAAACAATTTGATGAATTCAATAAGTCAAAAATAATAGAAATAAGTCTTAGACGAATATTAAATTATTAATTCAAACGATTATGTAAAATAATTCGGCCAAAAATACTTCAAGTTTAGGTAGAGACTTGAAACTTGGCACAAAAATGCACAAACAAATTTTTTATATATATCCTAAAATAATATGTTAAAATCTGCCAGATCGGACCACTATATCATATAGCTGCCACATAAGCAATCGGTCTGATATTCAGTTTTTATATGAAAAGTTATTGTTCTTCATTTTGATGCAACAATACTTTGAAAATTTTCGTATATAACCTGGGAAACTTCAGTAAAAATCTGGATACTATAGGTTATAGCTGCCATAGAAACAATCAGTGTAAAACGATTAGTGTTTTTGCCGGGAAACTATTTCGCCTTAAAATAATAATGACAGAAATTATAAATGAATATAACAAAAAACGACTATAATATAAATCAATTTTTTAAATTAACATGCTTACACAAAAGCACGTGCTTTTTATACCCTTGCAGAGGGTATTATTATACCCTTGCAGAGGGTATTATTATACCCTTGCAAAGGGTATTAATATACCCTTGCAGAGGGTATTATTATATTCTTGCAGAGGGTATTATAATTTTGGTTAAGAGTGTGCAACGCAGTGAAGGAGACATCTCTGACCCTATAAAGTATATATATTCTTGATCAGGATCACCCTTTGAGTTGATATAAGCATGTCCGTCTGTCCGTCTGTCTGTTTTTACGCAACATAGTCTCTCAGTTTTAAAGCTATCATCTTGAAACTTTGCACACACCCTTCTTTCCTTTGCACGCAGTATATAAGTCGGAACGGCCCGGATCGCCCGACTATATTCTATAGCTGCCATATAACTGATTGATCGGAAATTGTATAACTTTGGTGTTTTTAGAGCTAGAGTTCAAATTTTGTTCAAACTTTTACCATTAATACATGTTAAATTTCATTAGGATCGGCCGACTATATCCTATAGCTGCCATATAACTGAACAATCGGAAATGACCCAACTTTAGTGGTTTTGAAGATAGAAAGCTGGATTCGTGAACTCGTATAGATTCTATTTTTGTTTAGTTGACCCACCCTACCAAATTTCATAAGGATCGGCCGACTATATGAAGGATCCGAAATGGTTTTTGATAGAAATACCAACTTTAGTGTTCATGAAGATAGAAGTTAGGGACATTTTTTAGATTGTGTTTTGTAATGAATTGATTATATTATGATATTCTCATAAGGATTGGCCAACTATTGTATATCCGATTTTTGCGATATATATCCGGTTTTAACTGCAAGGGTATATCAACTTCGGCTCCGCCCGAAGTTAGCGTTCCTTTTTTGTTTTAAAGTGAGGTTAGGTTACCTTTTCGTATATTTTAAGTCGCACGGCACCTTACGGCACTTGAACTAAATTTATATTCATAAAATGCTTAAGATTCATAAAATCTTATATTCTAATCTTATATTCATAAAATGCTTAAGAATATTATACAAAAAGATTGGTTATGTCAAAGTGTGCCATAACAACTAAAACTCTAAACAAACACAGAAAAGACAAACTAAGAACGTTCACAATTATGTTTTATGTAAATACAATAATGATTTACACAAAACATAATTCATATACTTTTTGCTGTAAAAAGAAAGTTAATACCTTTCTTTAAAATATTTATCAATTCCATTACAGAAACCGACACTTAATTACACAAACACAAATAAGTTTAACAAATTTTTTGCAAAGAGCTTCCCTTGCACGTTGCTTACACTGCAATACACAATGAATATCATGTTATCTCTTTCGATGCTATTCTTGAAGAGCACAAATAGAGCAAAACGAAAAGATGAATAAATTAAAATAGCTAGACCAATTATAAATAAGAATTGGTACATTTAAAGCCAAAATTTTTACTTTGGTTTTTTTATTTTTGGCCTACGGGAGGGACCACTGTGCCACGGCTGGCTCGGATGTAGTCCAATCTGGACGTCCAATTTTCCATGACTTTTACCAACATTTGTGGTCGTATATCGGCAATAACACGGGAGATCGGGAGAGAGCCAAGATGCTTTATGGATGTCCAAATGACGGAATCCAGTACTACGAACCACCATATTATGCGCAGCTGCAAAGCCTATTAATCTGAAACCATTGCTCGAGGTGATCTCATGTAAACTAAATCGCTCGACGGTGGCACCAAAGATGTCTTCTCGCCCTACCTTGGCATTAAAATCCCCGAGGAGAATTTTAATGTCATGGGAAGGACAGCGGCCATAAGCTCGGTCAAGCTCCGCATAGAAAGCGTCCTTGGTGGCATCATCCTTTTCCTCCTTTTTGGCATAAGCGCATATCAGGCTGACGTTAAAGAATTTGGCAGTAATTCGGATCGTTGCAATTCTCTCGTTTGTTGGCCGACAGTGAGAGACTCGGCGCCGCAGCCTGGCACCTACAACGTAACCATAACCAAATTTTTGCCGTTTTGGATGGCAGCTGTAGTAAATGTCACAGTCCTTCTTCTTATACAGCCTTGTCCTATCCATCGCATTTCCTGGATAGCAGTGATGTCAGCCCTACATTTGTTGAGGGTATCTGCTAGTTGTTGAGCAGCACCCGGTCTGTACAATGTTCGTACGTTCCAGGTGCATACTCTCAAATCATTTTCCTTTTTACGCTTGCTATGGTCGTCAACGTTAGATCGGTTCCTTTCCGAGGCTTCTCTTGCTTCCTTCACTGAAATTGTGTTATACATGGGTGGATTTCAAGTCCTACGCCAAAAACCTAGTTTGTAGAGTTAGGATTCTCGTCGCGCGCTTTATTTTGCCTCTCAACGGCTGTCGAGCGACAATCCAGGTGGAGGTAGTGCGTCGGCTTGAAGAAAGCAGTGACAGGAATCATGCTGGCATTCACCAAGTTGAATGCAATCAGACACTTTGACCTGTATGCTTTCCCCCATTCTCCCCATTGCATTCATGATTACGATTGCAAAATACATCATGTTTGAGTATCTTTATTGGTTCAAAAGTTTTTTAAGCTTTTTAACATAGTTTAAGGCATTTTGAAAAAGTGTAGAACAAATGTTCTTTAAGTAACCAACATCTCCATTTTTTTTTAGTATTCGGGAAAAATAAATAGTGCAAACAGACAAACAGGACACATAAGGTTTCGTTTTGAACAAGAATAACTGGTTTTTCTTGGATAACGTCTAAACAAGTAGGATGATTAAGGCCTCAATCGACGCGTATTCATAATCATAATTTTATTAGAAAAAATATTTTGTCTTGAAACTCCAATAGCCCCAATTTAATGAATCTAAATCATTTACGCAAATTCCAAACTGATGGCAAGACTTGTAGCAAATTTTTTGACGAAAATTTTCAAAATATACCAATACCGTTCGTTTGAAATATGACTCATTCAGATCAGACGCAGATCTGAAAATGTTTTATTCTGCGGCTTTATATAGTATATATAGTTATATAGCTTTATATAGTTATATAGCTTTATATAGTTATATAGCTTTGTATAGTTATATAGCTTTATATAGTTTTCACGCGCACGCTAAAATCCCCGAGGAGAATTTTAATGTCATGGGAAGGACAGCGGCCATAAGCTCGGTCAAGCTCCGCATAGAAAGCGTCCTTGGTGGCATCATCCTTTTCCTCCTTTTTGGCATAAGCGCATATCAGGCTGACGTTAAAGAATTTGGCAGTAATTCGGATCGTTGCAATTCTCTCGTTTTTTGGCCGACAGTGAGAGACTCGGCGCCGCAGCCTGGCACCTACAACGTAACCACAACCAAATTTATGCCGTTTTGGATGGCAGCTGTAGTAAATGTCACAGTCCTTCTTCTTATACAGCCTTGTCCTATCCATCGCATTTCCTGGATAGCAGTGATGTCACCCCTACATTTGTTGAGGGTATCTGCTAGTTGTTGAGCAGCACCCGGTCTGTACAATGTTCGTACGTTCCAGGTGCATACTCTCAAATCATTTTCCTTTTTACGCTTGCTATGGTCGTCAACGTTAGATCGGTTCCTTTCCGAGGCTTCTCTTGCTTCCTTCACTGAAATTGTGTTTTACATGGGTGGATTTCAAGTCCTACGCCAAAAACCTAGTTTGTAGAGTTAGGATTCTCGTCGCGCGCTTTATTTTGCCTCTCAACGGCTGTCGAGCGACAATCCAGGTGGAGGTAGTGCGTCGGCTTGAAGAAAGCAGTGACAGGAATCATGCTGGCATTCACCAAGTTGAATGCAATCAGACACTTTGACCTGTATGCTTTCCCCCATTCTCCCCATTGCATTCATGATTACGATTGCAAAATACATCATGTTTGAGTATCTTTATTGGTTCAAAAGTTTTTTAAGCTTTTTAACATAGTTTAAGGCATTTTGAAAAAGTGTAGAACAAATGTTCTTTAAGTAACCAACATCTCCATTTTTTTTTAGTATTCGGGAAAAATAAATAGTGCAAACAGACAAACAGGACACATAAGGTTTCGTTTTGAACAAGAATAACTAATTTTTCTTGGATAACGTCTAAACAAGTAGGATGATTAAGGCCTCAATCGACGCGTATTCATAATCATAATTTTATTAGAAAAAATATTTTGTCTTGAGACTCCAATAGCCCCAATTTAATGAATCTAAATCATTTACGCAAATTCCAAACTGATGGCAAGACTTGTAGCAAATTTTTTGACGAAAATTTTCAAAATATACCAATACCGTTCGTTTGAAATATGACTCATTCAGATCAGACGCAGATCTGAAAATGTTTTATTCTGCGGCATTATATAGTATATATAGTTATATAGCTTTATATAGTTATATAGCTTTATATAGTTTTCACGCGCACGCTAAGGCATGCGGTTCGCCACCATGTGCACTTACCTTGGTCCATTATCGAAAACAGAAAATGACAATGAGTATGCAGTTACTATAATATGCGATTTAACTAATTAGCTCATTAAATTACCAATAACAGATAAAAGCGTAAAGACTGTAGAAATATTTTAATTTTTTGTACTAAAGGACAGTCCAATAAAGACTTTCATATTAGACAGAGGTACAGAATACAAAAACTTTTTCTAGATGTACGATGTACTTCTCGTATTACAAAGATAAGAATTATGCTAAGTAGATAAGTATTATAAGATAACTTATATACATTCAACAGCTCATCACCGCCAGAAATAAGGTACTACCATTGAAAGGAGTCACCAAATTTTCAATGAATATATTCGTTTTTACATTTCGGTTGGCCAAAACGATTGGGACATAATGGTTGACCTACTTCACCTACTCTATTAATACTATACCATATCTTCACCGGTACATGATTATTTTCCTTACGAACTTATCCATGGCAGTACCCCAAAACAATTTGATGAATTCAATAAGTCAAAAATAATAGAAATAGGTCTTAGACGAATATTAAATTATTAATTCAAACGATTATGTAAAATAATTCGGCCAAAAATACTTCAAGTTTAGGTAGAGACTTGAAACTTGGCACAAAAATGCACAAACAAATTTTTTATATATATCCTAAAATAATATGTTAAAATCTGCCAGATCGGACCACTATATCATATAGCTGCCACATAAGCAATCGGTCTGATATTCAGTTTTTATATGAAAAGTTATTGTTCTTCATTTTGATGCAACAATACTTTGAAAATTTTCGTATATAACCTGGGAAACTTCAGTAAAAATCTGGATACTATAGGTTATAGCTGCCATAGAAACAATCAGTGTAAAACGATTAGTGTTTTTGCCGGGAAACTATTTCGCCTTAAAATAATAATGACAGAAATTATAAATGAATATAACAAAAAACGACTATAATATAAATCAATTTTTTAAATTAACATGCTTACACAAAAGCACGTGCTTTTTATACCCTTGCAGAGGGTATTATTATACCCTTGCAGAGGGTATTATTATACCCTTGCAAAGGTATTAATATACCCTTGCAGAGGGTATTATTATATTCTTGCAGAGGGTATTATAATTTTGGTTAAGAGTGTGCAACGCAGTGAAGGAGACATCTCTGACCTATAAAGTATATGTCGCAGAATAATTTAAACATTCAAATTATAACGATTATTTGTTGGTACACATTTGTTTTATTTCTTTGTGGTTCCCCTTTCTTTCGTGCGAGGCAGATACATAATTCTGTCAACGTAGTCTGGCCGTGGGCATGAGTGAGACAGATAGTGTACGTCATAACTCACCACACTGTGCGTGTGTATTGGAGGGTGAGAGGGAATTGAAAAGGGATCGACATGAATTAAAGAGTCAGTCGAGTTGTGAAATTCAATCAACATGCCACGCGCCAGAAAACGTTTCGCCGAAAGTCCGGTCAAGGACTCGGATAATGAATCCTCGACATCAGAAGTGGGATTACCTCCGCCTCCAGCCGATGATGCAAATCTTTTGTCAATTTTGGAGAGGCAAAATCGTAATTTCGCTGAGCTAATAAAACAAGTGCAGTGCTCTCAAAATGAACCAAAAGATGCCAAAAACATTGTTCTGCCAAAGTTCAACCCTCATCGTGCAGGATCAGACGCTCTCTCCTGGTGTTCAACGGTCGACTACATCTTGTCCGAAAACCAGCTAGTGGGCAGCGCTCTTGTAATGTCCCTCAGCAAATCACTGGAAGGCACCGCATCTCACTGGCTCTCGCAGACATGTTTTCCCGGCATTACGTGGACGCAGTTCCGAGAATTATTTTTGCAATATTTTTCTGGAACGGAGACTTTGGCCGCAACCGTTATGAATTTGTTAAATGCACGCCCAAACGAAGGAGAGTGCTTGTCGCTGTATGGAAGCAGAATGGTCACATCACTTATGGCCCGCTGGAAGTCACTTAGCGTCGAGCAGATTGCAGTATCCGTTACGTTGGCACATGCAGCTGGGATAGACAAACGATTGCGCCGTTTGGTTTTTACGACGGATATCAAAACCAGAAACGAGCTGCATCAGGAACTCAAAGCCTTTTCGTTCGACACTAGACAGAACCAGCATTCGAGTGACAACTTATCAGCACCCCAAGGAAAAAGAGTCAGGACTATGTCTCAGATCACGTGTCATAATTGTGGCAAACCCGGACACAAGAAGGCGGAATGTCGCTTTAATAAAGAGGCAACTCAGCGTCAGCAGCCCCGTAATCAACAATTTGGAGCAAAAGATCGATCATCCGTGATCTGCTATAAATGTGGAAAAGCTGGACATGTATCTACTGTGTGCCCAGATCGTCAGGAGCGTCCGCCGATGAAGAGCAATACCATCAAAGACGTAAACATATGCACAGTACTTGAGCCCTTAGGAACGTTGCGGCAGTTTGGTGAGTCGTTCCAATTTTACTTCGACTCCGGAGCCGAATGTTCACTCATCAAAGAGACTGCAACACTGAGATTATCCGGCACTAAAATAAATAACGTAGTGACATTGAGGGGTATAGGTGGCAACTCTGTTTGCAGCACTTTACAGATATTGGCGAATGTTTTAATTTGTGAGCGTTCTTTCGAAATCTTGTTTCACGTAGTTTTAGACAATCATATCAAATACGACGCTCTGATTGGCCGGGAAATTTTGAGCCAGGGCATCGGCGTGACAATTACATCAAGCGCGCTTACTATGTTTAACGAAAAGTCTGTATTACCTGTCGTAGTCTCCGAATGCACTCCTGACCTGGCTGGTGTCGATACCGATTTACATGGACAGGATAAAGACAAACTGCTCTCAATATTACAGGGGTATTCAAATTCTTTTATAAACGGTATACCACAGAGTCGCGTGACTACGGGACAGTTAGAGATTCGCTTGATTGATCAGAATAGGACGGTTCAGAGACGCCCTTATCGATTGAGTGTGGAAGAAAAAGAAAAGGTTAGACATTCCATTCAAGAGCTGTTGGAAGCAAACATAATAAGACACAGTTCCTCTCCTTTCGCGAGTCCGATGTTACTTGTCCGCAAGAAAAATGGTACAGACCGTCTGTGTGTTGACTATCGTGAGCTTAATGCCAATACCGTTTCCGACAAGTACCCATTGCCACTTATATCTGACCAGATAGCTAGGTTGAGTGGTGCTAGGTTTTTCACGTGCATCGACATGGCGAGTGGCTTCCATCAGATCCCAATACATCCAAGCTCTATTGAACGGACAGCTTTTGTAACCCCAGAAGGGCAGTATGAATACTTGGCTATGCCTTTTGGGCTTAAAAATGCGCCTTCTGTATTCCAGAGGGCCATTAATCGTGCCCTAGGCGATCTGACTCATACATACGCCATCGTTTATATGGACGATGTAATGATAGTTGCACGCACAAAGGAGGAAGCTTTCGATAGGCTAAAAATAACTCTACAAGCACTCGTCGAAGCAGGATTTTCTTTCAACATTAAAAAATGCTCCTTTCTTAAATCTTGTGTAGAATATCTGGGCTTCGAAGTTAGAGCAGGTGAAATTCGACCGAATCCTAGAAAAATACAAGCTCTTACAGATTTACCGCCTCCGCAATCTGTGACTCAACTGAGACAATTTATTGGACTGGTCTCGTATTTTCGTCAGTTTGTACCCAAGTTTTCACAGTTACTGAAACCACTCTATGCTCTAACTTCAAAAAGCATGTCATTTTCATGGGAATTAGAGCACGAGCAAATACGACAGAAGGTAATTTCAATCCTGACTAGGGAACCTGTTCTTACTATTTTCGATCCACAATTTCCTATTGAGCTTCATACAGATGCGAGTGCCGATGGCTATGGCGCAATTTTGTTGCACAAAATCGAAAACAAGCCACGAGTTATCGAATACTTTAGTAAACGGACTTCGTCAGCGGAATCGCGTTATCACTCGTATGAGTTGGAAACACTTGCAGTTTTCAATTCTATTAAGCATTTTCGCCATTACTTGCATGGTCGACATTTTATCGTTTTTACCGATTGCAATTCTCTCAAGGCATCTCGCACAAAAGCGGAACTGACTCCAAGAGTCCATAGGTGGTGGTCGTACATGCAATCTTTTGAGTTTGACATTCAGTATAGGCCAGGCGAACGAATGGCTCACGTAGATTTTCTGTCTCGAAATCCCATATCAAAAGATCGCATCCAGTCAAAAGGTACAGTGGAAAAACATATAAATTTAACAGAGATTACTGACAAATGGTTGTTAGCTGAGCAGCAACGAGACGTAGAAACGTCGTCTATTGTTTCTAAATTGCGTAACGATGATCTTTCTGAGGATTTGGCCAAAACGTTCGAGTTAAGGGCAGGAACGCTGTATAGGAAAATTCAAAGAAACGGAAAGACTCGTTGTCTCCCTATCATCCCAAAGCCATTTAGGTGGTCAGCTGTAAACAATGTGCACGAGTCAATTATGCACCTTGGTTGGGAAAAAACCCTTGAGAAAATGTACGAATACTATTGGTTTGACAAGATGTCCAAATACGTTCGCAAATTTGTCGACAACTGTATTACATGCAGATTGTCAAAGCCCCCATCTGGTAGGGTACAAGCGGAATTGCATCCCATACCAAAGGTTAACATCCCGTGGCATACAGTCCACATCGACATCACAGGGAAGCTTAGTGGTAAAAATGAACAGAAGGAATACATAATCGTGTCAATAGACGCCTTCACGAAGTTTGTCTTTTTATCTCATACATCGAGGCTAGACACCGAGAGATGTATTAGGGCATTAAGATCACAAATATCATTGTTCGGCGTACCCTCTCGTCTGATCGCAGATCAGGGACGTAGTTTTTCAAGCACAGCATTCCGTGATTTCTGTTCGGTTCAAAAGATAGATTTGCATCTGATCGCCACGGGTGCTAGTCGGGCCAATGGCCAAGTAGAGCGAGTTATGAGTACTCTAAAGTCCATGCTAACAGCGGTTGAGACAGGTCAGGGGTCATGGCAAGATGCTTTATGCGAAATTCAACTGGCTCTTAATTGTACGCCCAATAGAGTGACTAAGGTTAGCCCTTTAGAACTACTTATTGGCAAAGAAGCAAGGCCGTTTGGTCTCGTACCTGTTGTTGAAAATAAGAACGATGTTGATATTGATAAAGTTAGAAAAATGGCTAAGCAAAACATGGAAAAGAACGCCAATTATGATAAGGCTAGATTTGATAAAGATAAGGCTACTATTGTAAGACATAAAGTTGGTGATCACGTTTTGCTTAAGAACGAAGAGCGACATCAGACAAAATTAGACCCTAAGTTTAGAGGACCGTTTTTAGTAACCGAAATATTGGAAGGAGATCGGTATAAACTTAAGGCACTAACTAATAATAGAACCTATAAATATTCTCACGAATTTTTGAGGCGTATGCCTGAGAAGGGGATTACCACAGAGTTGGATGATGAGTGTGATGATGAAGAAATCACAGAACTGAATGATGAAGTCAGTGATGAAGATGCCACAGATCAAGCCGGCGAGGGCTGTGATCTTGAAATAGAATAAAGACCTTTCCGGATCGGTTCCATATTTCATGACTTTCTGTAGAGGTGAGCGCCCGAGTTATGTGGTTCTCCATTTGCTGCATTAATATTGAAATTTTGGTAATGATCGGACGTCAGTTATTTGGCCGGCTTATAAACTAAACTGTGAGCTATTTGTGATGGCCGGTTTGTCTGGATATAAGCTGTGGGCTAAATCAACTTGTTTATTGGCTGGCCAGTTTATTTTGTTAATGACTGTGTGCTAGTTGTTGGCATGATTTTTGTAAATGAAATGAAGAATATGATCGCCTTATGAAAGAAAAGGCTGAATAATTTTAATTGTTTGAATTTAAGTTGGTGGTAATCTGAATCTCATGGCAAACGTTGTATAAGAGTAAGAAATAATTTGTTCAATTTTTATTTAAGAAGAAAAATGTATTTTTGCGAAACCTGCTTGAATTTGAATATGTATTAAAAGGAAAATAATAATAATAATAAGAGAATATTTTGTAAAACCTTTATATTGTAAACTCACGAGGACGTGAGATAGGTCAGGAAGGCCGTGTCGCAGAATAATTTAAACATTCAAATTATAACGATTATTTGTTGGTACACATTTGTTTTATTTCTTTGTGGTTCCCCTTTCTTTCGTGCGAGGCAGATACATAATTCTGTCAACGTAGTCTGGCCGTGGGCATGAGTGAGACAGATAGTGTACGTCATAACTCACCACACTGTGCGTGTGTATTGGAGGGTGAGAGGGAATTGAAAAGGGATCGACATGAATTAAAGAGTCAGTCGAGTTGTGAAATTCAATCAACATGCCACGCGCCAGAAAACGTTTCGCCGAAAGTCCGGTCAAGGACTCGGATAATGAATCCTCGTCATATATATATTCTTGATCAGGATCACCCTTTGAGTTGATATAAGCATGTCCGTCTGTCCGTCTGCCTGTTTTTACGCAACATAGTCTCTCAGTTTTAAAGCTATCATCTTGAAACTTTGCACACACCCTTCTTTCCTTTGCACGCAGTATATAAGTCGGAACGGCCCGGATCGCCCGACTATATTCTATAGCTGCCATATAATTGATCGGAAATTGTATAACTTTGGTGTTTTTAGAGCTAGAGTTCAAATTTTGTTCAAACTTTTACCAAAATAATACATGTTAAATTTCATTAGGATCGGCCGACTATATCCTATAGCTGCCATATAACTGAACAATCGGAAATGACCCAACTTTAGTGGTTTTGAAGATAGAAAGCTGGATTCGTGAACTCGTATAGATTCTATTTTTGTTTAGTTGACCCACCCTACCAAATTTCATAAGGATCGGCCGACTATATGAAGGATCCGAAATGGTTTTTGATAGAAATACCAACTTTAGTGTTCATGAAGATAGAAGTTAGGGACATTTTTTAGATTGTGTTTTGTAATGAATTGATTATATTATGATATTCTCATAAGGATTGGCCAACTATTGTATATCCGATTTTTGCGATATATATCCGGTTTTAACTGCAAGGGTATATCAACTTCGGCTCCGCCCGAAGTTAGCGTTCCTTTTTTGTTTTAAAGTGAGGTTAGGTTACCTTTTCGTATATTTTAAGTCGCACGGCACCTTACGGCACTTAAAATAAATTTTCTTATATTCATAAAATGCTTAAGAATATTATACAAAAAGATTGGTTATGTCAAAGTGTGCCATAACAACTAAAACTCTAAACAAACACAGAAAAGACAAACTAAGAACGTTCACAATTATGTTTTATGTAAATACAATAATGATTTACACAAAACATAATTCATATACTTTTTGCTGTAAAAAGAAAGTTAATACCTTTCTTTAAAATATTTATCAATTCCATTACAGAAACCGACACTTAATTACACAAACACAAATAAGTTTAACAAATTTTTTGCAAAGAGCTTCCCTTGCACGTTGCTTACGCTGCAATACACAATGAATATCATGTTATCTCTTTCGATGCTATTCTTGAAGAGCACAAATAGAGCAAAACGAAAAGATGAATAAATTAAAATAGCTAGACCAATTATAAATAAGAATTGGTACATTTAAAGCCAAAATTTTTACTTTGGTTTTTTTATTTTTGGCCTACGGGAGGGACCACTGTGCCACGGCTGGCTCGGATGTAGTCCAATCTGGACGTCCAATTTTCCATGACTTTTACCAACATTTGTGGTCGTATATCGGCAATAACACGGGAGATCGGGAGAGAGCCAAGATGCTTTATGGATGTCCAAATGACGGAATCCAGTACTACGAACCACCATATTATGCGCAGCTGCAAAGCCTATTAATCTGAAACCATTGCTCGAGGTGATCTCATGTAGACTAAATCGCTCGACGGTGGCACCAAAGTGCCTAGTAAGTAACCTAGTAACCTAGTTTGTAGAGTTAGGATTCTCGTCGCGCGCTTTATTTTTCCTCTCAACGGCTGTCGAGCGACAATCCAGGTGGAGGTAGTCCGTCGGCTTGAAGAAAGCAGTGACAGGAATCATGCTGGCATTCACCAAGTTGAATGCAATCAGACACTTTGACCTGTATGCTTTCCCCCATTCTCCCCATTGCATTCATGATTACGATTGCAAAATACATCATGTTTGAGTATCTTTATTGGTTCAAAAGTTTTTTAAGCTTTTTAACATAGTTTAAGGCATTTTGAAAAAGTGTAGAACAAATGTTCTTTAAGTAACCAACATCTCCATTTTTTTTTAGTATTCGGGAAAAATAAATAGTGCAAACAGACAAACAGGACACATAAGGTTTCGTTTTGAACAAGAATAACTGGTTTTTCTTGGATAACGTCTAAACAAGTAGGATGATTAAGGCCTCAATCGACGCGTATTCATAATCATAATTTTATTAGAAAAAATATTTTGTCTTGAGACTCCAATAGCCCCAATTTAATGAATCTAAATCATTTACGCAAATTCCAAACTGATGGCAAGACTTGTAGCAAATTTTTTGACGAAAATTTTCAAAATATACCAATACCGTTCGTTTGAAATATGACTCATTCAGATCAGACGCAGATCTGAAAATGTTTTATTCTGCGGCTTTATATAGTATATATAGTTATATAGCTTTATATAGTTATATAGCTTTATATAGTTTTCACGCGCACGCTAAGGCATGCGGTTCGCCACCATGTGCACTTACCTTGGTCCATTATCGAAAACAGAAAATGACAATGAGTATGCAGTTACTATAATATGCGATTTAACTAATTAGCTCATTAAATTACCAATAACAGATAAAAGCGTAAAGACTGTAGAAATATTTTAATTTTTTGTACTAAAGGACAGTCCAATAAAGACTTTCATATTAGACAGAGGTACAGAATACAAAAACTTATTCTAGATGTAGATGTAATACTTCTCGTATTACAAAGATAAGAATTATGATAAGTAGATAAGTATTATAAGATAACTTATATACATTCAACAGCTCATCACCGCCAGAAATAAGGTACTACCATTGAAAGGAGTCACCAAACTTTCAATGAATATATACAATACATTTCGGTTGGCCAAAACGATTGGGACATAATGGTTGACCTACTTCACCTACTCTATTAATACTATACCATATCTTCACCGGTACATGATTATTTTCCTTACGAACTTATCCATGGCAGTACCCCAAAACAATTTGATGAATTCAATAAGTCAAAAATAATAGAAATAGGTCTTAGACGAATATTAAATTATTAATTCAAACGATTATGTAAAATAATTTGGCCAAAAATACTTCAAGTTTAGGTAGAGACTTGAAACTTGGCGCAAAAATGCACAAACAAATTTTTTATATATATCCTAAAATAATATGTTAAAATCTGCCAGATCGGACCACTATATCACCACTAGCTGCCACATAAGCAATCGGTCTGATATTCAGTTTTTATATGAAAAGTTATTGTTCTTCATTTTGATGCAACAATACTTTGAAAATTTTCGTATATAACCTGGGAAACTTCAGTAAAAATCTGGATACTATAGGTTATAGCTGCCATAGAAACAATCAGTGTAAAACGATTAGTGTTTTTGCCGGGAAACTATTTCGCCTTAAAATAATAATGACAGAAATTATAAATGAATATAACAAAAAACGACTATAATATAAATCAATTTTTTAAATTAACATGCTTACACAAAAGCACGTGCTTTTTATACCCTTGCAGAGGGTATTATTATACCCTTGCAGAGGGTATTATTATACCCTTGCAAAGGGTATTAATATACCCTTGCAGAGGGTATTATTATATTCTTGCAGAGGGTATTATAATTTTGGTTAAGAGTGTGCAACGCAGTGAAGGAGACATCTCTGACCCTATAAAGTATATATATTCTTGATCAGGATCACCCTTTGAGTTGATATAAGCATGTCCGTCTGTCCGTCTGTCTGTTTTTACGCAACATAGTCTCTCAGTTTTAAAGCTATCATCTTGAAACTTTGCACACACCCTTCTTTCCTTTGCAAGCAGTATATAAGTCGGAACGGCCCGGATCGCCCGACTATATTCTATAGCTGCCATATAACTGATTGATCGGAAATTGTATAACTTTGGTGTTTTTAGAGCTAGAGTTCAAATTTTGTTCAAACTTTTACCAAAATAATACATGTTAAATTTCATTAGGATCGGCCGACTATATCCTATAGCTGCCATATAACTGAACAATCGGAAATGACCCAACTTTAGTGGTTTTGAAGATAGAAAGCTGGATTCGTGAACTCGTATAGATTCTATTTTTGTTTAGTTGACCCACCCTACCAAATTTTATAAGGATCGGCCGACTATATGAAGGATCCGAAATGGTTTTTGATAGAAATACCAACTTTAGTGTTCATGAAGATAGAAGTTAGGGACATTTTTTAGATTGTGTTTTGTAATGAATTGATTATATTATGATATTCTCATAAGGATTGGCCAACTATTGTATATCCGATTTTTGCGATATATATCCGGTTTTAACTTTAACTGCAAGGGTATATCAACTTCGGCTCCGCCCGAAGTTTTTTTTTTTTTTTTTTTTTTACGTTGCTTTTATTTCTTGAATCTTCTCTTTGCGAGACTAACAAGAGGTGTATCAAATCTTATATTTTTAACATAACTAACAGTCATATTGACTGATACGGAGTTAGACGGCCCTAAAAAATTGATTGCTGGGTTGGGAGGTCGTTGCGTCTAAGGCGGGATACGCTAGAAACCCGAGTCAATCCCCGAGCGAGAAAATTTGGGTGCGAAGACAGTTTTTCTTTGTATGACTCTTTTTGCTTCTGGATTTCGTCTTTCACTGCGAGGATGCCCAGATCCCGGTGGATGTTTTCGTTGCGAACATACCAAGGTGCCCCTGTGATAGTTCTCAGGATTTTTGATTGTGCGCGCTGTATGATGTCTATGTTGCTGCTGCTCGCGTTCCCCCACAGCTGGGAGCCATACGTCCAGATTGGCTTTAGGACTGAATTGTACAGTAGTAACTTGTAGTCCAGGCACAGTGGCGATCGTGAGTTTATGATCCAGTGGAGGCTGCTGGCTTTCAGTTTTAGATGCATCTTTTTGCATTCGATGTGCTTACGCCAGGTAAGTCGTCTATCAAGGTGAACGCCAAGGTACGTTACGTCGTTACCTTGAGGGATCTGCATACCGTTTAGTAAAAGCGGAGGGCATGTTTGTCTATTAAGAGTAAACGTTATATGTTTACACTTTTGTTCGTTTATTTTAATGCGCCAGTCGGACAGCCACCTTTCCACTATTGTGAGATGATTAGCCAGTTGGGTTGTTGCCTGCGTTGGGCATCTGGAGCGACTAAGAATAGCGGTATCATCGGCGAACGTTGACGTTGTTAGTTGTGCGCTCGTAGGAATATCCGCAGTATACAAAACATATAGACACGGCCCGAGTGCGCTTCCCTGTGGAACTCCAGCTTCGATGGTGTAGTCGCCCGAAGTAGCTGCGTTGCATCTCACTGAGAATACCCTATTGAAGAGGTATGATTCCAGTAGCTTGTGGGTGTATGTTGGCAAATACGTTTTAATTTTGTGCATGAGTCCGATGAGCCAAACTCGGTCGAAAGCTTGAGATACGTCGAGGAAAATAGCGCTGCAGTATTCTCGTTGTTCGAAGGCTGAGCGTATTTCGGATGTAAATCTGTTCACTTGTTCGATGGTTCCATGGTTTCTTCGAAAGCCAAATTGGTGTGCCAGGATGATATTGCAAGCTTCCAGATGTGGTATTATGCGAGTTAACAAGCATTTTTCAAACAGTTTAGACAAACAAGATAGAAGGCTTATTGGTCTGTATGATGACGGAATTGTGTGGTCTTTTCCAGGCTTCGGTATCATTATAATAATGGATTTCTTCCACTTTTTTGGGAAATAGCCAAGATTAATGATTCCATTAAATAGTTTGCAGACGACCTCTATAGCGCATTTTGGAAGTTCGATCAGCATCTTTGGGGTCATCGTCAGACTGAAGGGGTGTTCGGTTATTTCTGGGCTTTGAAGAAGCGTTAGAAGCACAGGCGAGTGGTCTGATGATAAGTCCGAGACTGCTTTGGCACTTATTAGATTGCGAGGTATGTTTTTTGTCACTGCAAAATCAATAAGGTCTGGGAGCTTTCGTGAGTCTGTTGGCCAGTATGTGGGACTTCCAGGGGAAACGTAGTCCAGTTTATTTTTCACATTTATAATTGCATTGTACAATTGTCTTCCTTTGGGAGTCACTAGACGTGATCCCCAGTGCGTATGTTTGGCGTTGTAGTCTCCTGCGGCTATAAATCGATCCCCAAGTGAATTGTAGAAGTCCATAAATTGTCCTTCCGAGATTGAGAAGCGAGGAGGTCAGTAAACGGCAGCAATTGAAAGGATTCCGTTGCTTGACTGAATTTGTATCGATGTGGCCTGCAAGAAGTTTGTTGCAAACCTTTTGTGAAAATGGTGTTTAATTCGTTCTCTGATTAGAACTCCAGTTCCGCCGTGGGCTTTCCCATCTGGATGATCTGTGCGGTAGATTGTGTAGCCTCTTATATGAAAGTTGTATTTGTAGCATAGCATAACGTCACCAGTAGCATAACGTCAATATGGTTTTCGGTCAAGAATTGTGACAATTCTAGTTTATGCCGTGAGACACCATTGGCGTTCCACATTGATATTCGTAGCGCCTGCATAGATTATTTGGACTGTTGTGCTACGAGCAGCTGTATCACCATGTTCTGGTTTTGAACAAGCGTTTGCATGGTCGTTTTCATGAATGACATAAGCTCCATCATACTTTGTTGGAGGGTAAGCATCATAGTTTCCGTTTTGCTGTGTGGCTGTTCTGGGGCCTGTTGAGCGCTTTGAGAGTTAGGCTGAATTGGAATTTCCCTTCCAGATCGTAGAGCATCGGCATAGGAGAAGCCGTTGGTGGTGTTTAGTGGACCGAATGAGGATCTCGCAGCTTTGGCGAAGAAGACGTCTGGCGTGGTTTTTGACGAAACGTACGCATTCTGTGGATTTTGGTTGCGCGTTGCGGTCGCTTGACGCATGCGACTCTTTAACTCCTTATACACAATACATCCTCTATAGTTTGCCGTATGGCTGCCTCCGCAGTTTCCACATTTCTTCACGGTACTGTCCTTGTTTGTAGTGCAGCAAGCGGACTTGTGGGCGTCCCCGCAGACTACACAGACAGCCCGAAGTGTGCAGTAAGACCTTGTGTGTCCATACTCTTGACAATTGGTGCATTGCACTGGACCGTTACGTTTATGTGGCTCTTCAACAGTGATTTTCCGATGCAAAAGATATTGCAGGTTGTAGATTGGGTGGACTTCGTTCTTCTTCAGCGATCTGCTTTCAGGCTCGAGCTCGACCTTGAAGAGGGGTTGTGGCTTTTTATCTTTATTTAGAATGTTAATAACATTCTTGGCGGCGTCCCTTTTCTTTAAGGGCGGTTTTTATTTCCTCGGCGGTAACATCAGGTTCTATTCCCTTTACTACCACTTGTAGGCCCTTACTGCTTTTCAGCTGGTACGTGTAATAGTTTTTCTGTACAGTGTCCAGATATTTTGACACTATTCGGAAGTGCTCTTCAGTCTTGGTTTGCACCTTTGTTTCATGGATGTTCCCTTTGGTAAGCGGAACAACATGAAAGTTTTCACCGTTCCCGATCAACGACGCAATTTTGTTGACCAGGGCACTCGAGCTTTTTTCCCTAATATAGATTGGAGGGGGCTTGGGTTTTTTTGCGGTGTCTTGGGCTGGTTGGTTTTCCTCAGCCTCCGCCAGTAGGGCAAATCTGTTAGTAGTGGATCTGTCTGGTTCATTATCGTTATTCAGGACACGGTTAATTTTTGTTTTGTTGCCTGCCGGATTACTCTGCGGGCTAAGCTTGCGCTTAATTTGGATGTAGCGATCCACTCCAGTCTGTGTGGCCGTTGCCGCTTTGGCACTTTCCGAGGTTGTTGTTTTTGTACACGCTGTAGTCGTTGACGTCGTGGTACTTTGGGTTGCAGGGGTTTTCGCTGTTGTTGCAGAAGTTGTAGCGCTGCTTGTTGTTGGTGCGAAATTTGTTTCCGATATTGGAGGGGGGGTTTTACACTGCGAACTCCATGACGCGGGAGTCGGAGTGAGCAGAGCGGGTGAGCAAGACCGTGCCCTTTGGGTTTCAGCGGTCAGTAAAGCCGGGTTGCTTTTAAGCGCCGATTTTTCCACTTCGGTATCGCGGGTTGAAAAGTAAGAGTAGAAGCCGTTTCTTTGGTTCACTGAACTTCTACGCTCGTTCTTTTGGTCGTTGCTCAATGAGCTCATTGCGTGGTACGTTTTTTTTTTTTTTTCAACAATGCACTAGTTTTGGTTTAGCACATTACAACTGTTAAAAAAAAAAAAAAGCTTGTCTGTCGCTTTTAGTAAATTGTATTTCAGTGAATTTTCACTTATATTGGCGAAAATATAAGCGAAGTGAAGTTTTCCCGGAGCTCGGACAAAGCACGTCCGCTCAGTTCGGTAGTTCGATTACGGATGAAGTTAGTTAGCGTTAGCTTTTTTGTTTTAAAGTGAGGTTAGGTTACCTTTTCGTATATTTTAAGTCGCACGGCACCTTACGGCACTTGAACTAAATTTTCTTATATTCATAAAATGCTTAAGAATATTATACAAAAAGATTGGTTATGTCAAAGTGTGCCATAACAACTAAAACTCTAAACAAACACAGAAAAGACAAACTAAGAACGTTCACAATTATGTTTTATGTAAATACAATAATGATTTACACAAAACATAATTCATATACTTTTTGCTGTAAAAAGAAAGTTAATACCTTTCTTTAAAATCTTTATCAATTCCATTACAGAAACCGACACTTAATTACACAAACACAAATAAGTTTAACAAATTTTTTGCAAAGAGCTTCCCTTGCACGTTGCTTACGCTGCAATACACAATGAATATCATGTTATCTCTTTCGATGCTATTCTTGAAGAGCACAAATAGAGCAAAACGAAAAGATGAATAAATTAAAATAGCTAGACCAATTATAAATAAGAATTGGTACATTTAAAGCCAAAATTTTTACTTTGGTTTTTTTATTTTTGGCCTACGGGAGGGACCACTGTGCCACGGCTGGCTCGGATGTAGTCCAATCTGGACGTCCAATTATCCATGACTTTTACCAACATTTGTGGTCGTATATCGGCAATAACACGGGAGATCGGGAGAGAGCCAAGATGCTTTATGGATGTCCAAATGACGGAATCCAGTACTACGAACCACCATATTAAGCGCAGCTGCAAAGCCTATTAATCTGAAACCATTGCTCGAGGTGATCTCATGTAAACTAAATCGCTCGACGGTGGCACCAAAGATGTCTTCTCGCCCTACCTTGGCATTAAAATCCCCGAGGAGAATTTTAATGTCATGGGAAGGACAGCGGCCATAAGCTCGGTCAAGCTCCGCATAGAAAGCGTCCCTGGTGGCATCATCCTTTTCCTCCTTTTTGGCATAAGCGCATTTCAGGCTGACGTTAAAGAATTTGGCAGTAATTCGGATCGTTGCAATTCTCTCGTTTGTTGGCCGACAGTGAGAGACTCGGCGCCGCAGCCTGGCACCTACAACGTAACCACAACCAAATTTATGCCGTTTTGGATGGCAGCTGTAGTAAATGTCACAGTCCTTCTTCTTATACAGCCTTGTCCTATCCATCGCATTTCCTGGATAGCAGTGATGTCACCCCTACATTTGTTGAGGGTATCTGCTAGTTGTTGAGCAGCACCCGGTCTGTACAATGTTCGTACGTTCCAGGTGCATACTCTCAAATCATTTTCCTTTTTACGCTTGCTATGGTCGTCAACGTTAGATCGGTTCCTTTCCGAGGCTTCTCTTGCTTCCTTCACTGAAATTGTGTTTTACATGGGTGGATTTCAAGTCCTACGCCAAAAACCTAGTTTGTAGAGTTAGGATTCTCGTCGCGCGCTTTATTTTGCCTCTCAACGGCTGTCGAGCGACAATCCAGGTGGAGGTAGTGCGTCGGCTTGAAGAAAGCAGTGACAGGAATCATGCTGGCATTCACCAAGTTGAATGCAATCAGACACTTTGACCTGTATGCTTTCCCCCATTCTCCCCATTGCATTCATGATTACGATTGCAAAATACATCATGTTTGAGTATCTTTATTGGTTCAAAAGTTTTTTAAGCTTTTTAACATAGTTTAAGGCATTTTGAAAAAGTGTAGAACAAATGTTCTTTAAGTAACCAACATCTCCATTTTTTTTTAGTATTCGGGAAAAATAAATAGTGCAAACAGACAAACAGGACACATAAGGTTTCGTTTTGAACAAGAATAACTAATTTTTCTTGGATAACGTCTAAACAAGTAGGATGATTAAGGCCTCAATCGACGCGTATTCATAATCATAATTTTATTAGAAAAAATATTTTGTCTTGAGACTCCAATAGCCCCAATTTAATGAATCTAAATCATTTACGCAAATTCCAAACTGATGGCAAGACTTGTAGCAAATTTTTTGACGAAAATTTTCAAAATATACCAATACCGTTCGTTTGAAATATGACTCATTCAGATCAGACGCAGATCTGAAAATGTTTTATTCTGCGGCTTTATATAGTATATATAGTTATATAGCTTTATATAGTTATATAGCTTTATATAGTTTTCACGCGCACGCTAAGGCATGCGGTTCGCCACCATGTGCACTTACCTTGGTCCATTATCGAAAACAGAAAATGACAATGAGTATGCAGTTACTATAATATGCGATTTAACTAATTAGCTCATTAAATTACCAATAACAGATAAAAGCGTAAAGACTGTAGAAATGTTTTAATTTTTTGTACTAAAGGACAGTCCAATAAAGACTTTCATATTAGACAGAGGTACAGAATACAAAAACTTATTCTAGATGTAGATGTAATACTTCTCGTATTACAAAGATAAGAATTATGATAAGTAGATAAGTATTATAAGATAACTTATATACATTCAACAGCTCATCACCGCCAGAAATAAGGTACTACCATTGAAAGGAGTCACCAAACTTTCAATGAATATATACAATACATTTCGGTTGGCCAAAACGATTGGGACATAATGGTTGACCTACTTCACCTACTCTATTAATACTATACCATATCTTCACCGGTACATGATTATTTTCCTTACGAACTTATCCATGGCAGTACCCCAAAACAATTTGATGAATTCAATAAGTCAAAAATAATAGAAATAGGTCTTAGACGAATATTAAATTATTAATTCAAACGATTATGTAAAATAATTTGGCCAAAAATACTTCAAGTTTAGGTAGAGACTTGAAACTTGGCACAAAAATGCACAAACAAATTTTTATATATATCCTAAAATAATATGTTAAAATCTGCCAGATCGGACCACTATATCATATAGCTGCCACATAAGCAATCGGTCTGATATTCAGTTTTTATATGAAAAGTTATTGCTCTTCATTTTGATGCAACAATACTTTGAAAATTTTCGTATATAACCTGGGAAACTTCAGTAAAAATCTGGATACTATAGGTTATAGCTGCCATAGAAACAATCAGTGTAAAACGATTAGTGTTTTTGCCGGGAAACTATTTCGCCTTAAAATAATAATGACAGAAATTATAAATGTATATAACAAAAACGACTATAATATAAATCAATTTTTTAAATTAACATGCTTACACAAAAGCACGTGCTTTTTATACCCTTGCAGAGGGTATTATTATACCCTTGCAGAGGGTATTATTATACCCTTGCAGAGGGTATTATTATACCCTTGCAAAGGGTATTAATATACCCTTGCAGAGGGTATTATTATATTCTTGCAGAGGGTATTATAATTTTGGTTAAGAGTGTGCAACGCAGTGAAGGAGACATCTCTGACCCTATAAAGTATATATATTCTTGATCAGGATCACCCTTTGAGTTGATATAAGCATGTCCGTCTGTCCGTCTGTCTGTTTTTACGCAACATAGTCTCTCAGTTTTAAAGCTATCATCTTGAAACTTTGCACACACCCTTCTTTCCTTTGCACGCAGTATATAAGTCGGAACGGCCCGGATCGCCCGACTATATTCTATAGCTGCCATATAACTGATTGATCGGAAATTGTATAACTTTGGTGTTTTTAGAGCTAGAGTTCAAATTTTGTTCAAACTTTTACCAAAATAATACATGTTAAATTTCATTAGGATCGGCCGACTATATCCTATAGCTGCCATATAACTGAACAATCGGAAATGACCCAACTTTAGTGGTTTTGAAGATAGAAAGCTGGATTCGTGAACTCGTATAGATTCTATTTTTGTTTAGTTGACCCACCCTACCAAATTTCATAAGGATCGGCCGACTATATGAAGGATCCGAAATGGTTTTTGATAGAAATACCAACTTTAGTGTTCATGAAGATAGAAGTTAGGGACATTTTTTAGATTGTGTTTTGTAATGAATTGATTATATTATGATATTCTCATAAGGATTGGCCAACTATTGTATATCCGATTTTTGCGATATATATCCGGTTTTAACTGCAAGGGTATATCAACTTCGGCTCCGCCCGAAGTTAGCGTTCCTTTTTTGTTTTAAAGTGAGGTTAGGTTACCTTTTCGTATATTTTAAGTCGCACGGCACCTTACGGCACTTGAACTAAATTTTCTTATATTCATAAAATGCTTAAGAATATTATACAAAAAGATTGGTTATGTCAAAGTGTGCCATAACAACTAAAACTCTAAACAAACACAGAAAAGACAAACTAAGAACGTTCACAATTATGTTTTATGTAAATACAATAATGATTTACACAAAACATAATTCATATACTTTTTGCTGTAAAAAGAAAGTTAATACCTTTCTTTAAAATATTTATCAATTCCATTACAGAAACCGACACTTAATTACACAAACACAAATAAGTTTAACAAATTTTTTGCAAAGAGCTTCCCTTGCACGTTGCTTACGCTGCAATACACAATGAATATCATGTTATCTCTTTCGATGCTATTCTTGAAGAGCACAAATAGAGCAAAACGAAAAGATGAATAAATTAAAATAGCTAGACCAATTATAAATAAGAATTGGTACATTTAAAGCCAAAATTTTTACTTTGGTTTTTTTATTTTTGGCCTACGGGAGGGACCACTGTGCCACGGCTGGCTCGGATGTAGTCCAATCTGGACGTCCAATTATCCATGACTTTTACCAACATTTGTGGTCGTATATCGGCAATAACACGGGAGATCGGGAGAGAGCCAAGATGCTTTATGGATGTCCAAATGACGGAATCCAGTACTACGAACCACCATATTAAGCGCAGCTGCAAAGCCTATTAATCTGAAACCATTGCTCGAGGTGATCTCATGTAAACTAAATCGCTCGACGGTGGCACCAAAGATGTCTTCTCGCCCTACCTTGGCATTAAAATCCCCGAGGAGAATTTTAATGTCATGGGAAGGACAGCGGCCATAAGCTCGGTCAAGCTCCGCATAGAAAGCGTCCCTGGTGGCATCATCCTTTTCCTCCTTTTTGGCATAAGCGCATTTCAGGCTGACGTTAAAGAATTTGGCAGTAATTCGGATCGTTGCAATTCTCTCGTTTGTTGGCCGACAGTGAGAGACTCGGCGCCGCAGCCTGGCACCTACAACGTAACCACAACCAAATTTATGCCGTTTTGGATGGCAGCTGTAGTAAATGTCACAGTCCTTCTTCTTATACAGCCTTGTCCTATCCATCGCATTTCCTGGATAGCAGTGATGTCACCCCTACATTTGTTGAGGGTATCTGCTAGTTGTTGAGCAGCACCCGGTCTGTACAATGTTCGTACGTTCCAGGTGCATACTCTCAAATCATTTTCCTTTTTACGCTTGCTATGGTCGTCAACGTTAGATCGGTTCCTTTCCGAGGCTTCTCTTGCTTCCTTCACTGAAATTGTGTTTTACATGGGTGGATTTCAAGTCCTACGCCAAAAACCTAGTTTGTAGAGTTAGGATTCTCGTCGCGCGCTTTATTTTGCCTCTCAACGGCTGTCGAGCGACAATCCAGGTGGAGGTAGTGCGTCGGCTTGAAGAAAGCAGTGACAGGAATCATGCTGGCATTCACCAAGTTGAATGCAATCAGACACTTTGACCTGTATGCTTTCCCCCATTCTCCCCATTGCATTCATGATTACGATTGCAAAATACATCATGTTTGAGTATCTTTATTGGTTCAAAAGTTTTTTAAGCTTTTTAACATAGTTTAAGGCATTTTGAAAAAGTGTAGAACAAATGTTCTTTAAGTAACCAACATCTCCATTTTTTTTTAGTATTCGGGAAAAATAAATAGTGCAAACAGACAAACAGGACACATAAGGTTTCGTTTTGAACAAGAATAACTAATTTTTCTTGGATAACGTCTAAACAAGTAGGATGATTAAGGCCTCAATCGACGCGTATTCATAATCATAATTTTATTAGAAAAAATATTTTGTCTTGAGACTCCAATAGCCCCAATTTAATGAATCTAAATCATTTACGCAAATTCCAAACTGATGGCAAGACTTGTAGCAAATTTTTTGACGAAAATTTTCAAAATATACCAATACCGTTCGTTTGAAATATGACTCATTCAGATCAGACGCAGATCTGAAAATGTTTTATTCTGCGGCTTTATATAGTATATATAGTTATATAGCTTTATATAGTTATATAGCTTTATATAGTTTTCACGCGCACGCTAAGGCATGCGGTTCGCCACCATGTGCACTTACCTTGGTCCATTATCGAAAACAGAAAATGACAATGAGTATGCAGTTACTATAATATGCGATTTAACTAATTAGCTCATTAAATTACCAATAACAGATAAAAGCGTAAAGACTGTAGAAATATTTTAATTTTTTGTACTAAAGGACAGTCCAATAAAGACTTTCATATTAGACAGAGGTACAGAATACAAAAACTTATTCTAGATGTACGATGTACTTCTCGTATTACAAAGATAAGAATTATGATAAGTAGATAAGTATTATAAGATAACTTATATACATTCAACAGCTCATCACCGCCAGAAATAAGGTACTACCATTGAAAGGAGTCACCAAACTTTCAATGAATATATACAATACATTTCGGTTGGCCAAAACGATTGGGACATAATGGTTGACCTACTTCACCTACTCTATTAATACTATACCATATCTTCACCGGTACATGATTATTTTCCTTACGAACTTATCCATGGCAGTACCCCAAAACAATTTGATGAATTCAATAAGTCAAAAATAATAGAAATAGGTCTTAGACGAATATTAAATTATTAATTCAAACGATTATGTAAAATAATTTGGCCAAAAATACTTCAAGTTTAGGTAGAGACTTGAAACTTGGCACAAAAATGCACAAACAAATTTTTTATATATATCCTAAAATAATATGTTAAAATCTGCCAGATCGGACCACTATATCATATAGCTGCCACATAAGCAATCGGTCTGATATTCAGTTTTTATATGAAAAGTTATTGCTCTTCATTTTGATGCAACAATACTTTGAAAATTTTCGTATATAACCTGGGAAACTTCAGTAAAAATCTGGATACTATAGGTTATAGCTGCCATAGAAACAATCAGTGTAAAACGATTAGTGTTTTTGCCGGGAAACTATTTCGCCTTAAAATAATAATGACAGAAATTATAAATGTATATAACAAAAACGACTATAATATAAATCAATTTTTTAAATTAACATGCTTACACAAAAGCACGTGCTTTTTATACCCTTGCAGAGGGTATTATTATACCCTTGCAGAGGGTATTATTATACCCTTGCAGAGGGTATTATTATACCCTTGCAAAGGGTATTAATATACCCTTGCAGAGGGTATTATTATATTCTTGCAGAGGGTATTATAATTTTGGTTAAGAGTGTGCAACGCAGTGAAGGAGACATCTCTGACCCTATAAAGTATATATATTCTTGATCAGGATCACCCTTTGAGTTGATATAAGCATGTCCGTCTGTCCGTCTGTCTGTTTTTACGCAACATAGTCTCTCAGTTTTAAAGCTATTATCTTGAAACTTTGCACACACCCTTGTTTCCTTTGCACGCAGTATATAAGTCGGAACGGCCCGGATCGCCCGACTATATTCTATAGCTGCCATATAACTGATTGATCGGAAATTGTATAACTTTGGTGTTTTTAGAGCTAGAGCTCAAATTTTGTTCAAACTTTTACCAAAATAATACATGTTAAATTTCATTAGGATCGGCCGACTATATCCTATAGCTGCCATATAACTGAACAATCGGAAATGACCCAACTTTAGTGGTTTTGAAGATAGAAAGCTGGATTCGTGAACTCGTATAGATTCTATTTTTGTTTAGTTGACCCACCCTACCAAATTTCATAAGGATCGGCCGACTATATGAAGGATCCGAAATGGTTTTTGATAGAAATACCAACTTTAGTGTTCATGAAGATAGAAGTTAGGGACATTTTTTAGATTGTGTTTTGTAATGAATTGATTATATTATGATATTCTCATAAGGATTGGCCAACTATTGTATATCCGATTTTTGCGATATATATCCGGGTTTAACTGCAAGGGTATATCAACTTCGGCTCCGCCCGAAGTTAGCGTTCCTTTTTTGTTTTAAAGTGAGGTTAGGTTACCTTTTCGTATATTTTAAGTCGCACGGCACCTTACGGCACTTGAACTAAATTTTCTTATATTCATAAAATGCTTAAGAATATTATACAAAAAGATTGGTTATGTCAAAGTGTGCCATAACAACTAAAACTCTAAACAAACACAGAAAAGACAAACTAAGAACGTTCACAATTATGTTTTATGTAAATACAATAATGATTTACACAAAACATAATTCATATACTTTTTGCTGTAAAAAGAAAGTTAATACCTTTCTTTAAAATATTTATCAATTCCATTACAGAAACCGACACTTAATTACACAAACACAAATAAGTTTAACAAATTTTTTGCAAAGAGCTTTCCTTGCACGTTGCTTACGCTGCAATACACAATGAATATCATGTTATCTCTTTCGATGCTATTCTTGAAGAGCACAAATAGAGCAAAACGAAAAGATGAATAAATTAAAATAGCTAGACCAATTATAAATAAGAATTGGTACATTTAAAGCCAAAATTTTTACTTTGGTTTTTTTATTTTTGGCCTACGGGAGGGACCACTGTGCCACGGCTGGCTCGGATGTAGTCCAATCTGGACGTCCAATTTTCCATGACTTTTACCAACATTTGTGGTCGTATATCGGCAATAACACGGGAGATCGGGAGAGAGCCAAGATGCTTTATGGATGTCCAAATGACGGAATCCAGTACTACGAACCACCATATTATGCGCAGCTGCAAAGCCTATTAATCTGAAACCATTGCTCGAGGTGATCTCATGTAGACTAAATCGCTCGACGGTGGCACCAAAGTGCCTAGTAAGTAACCTAGTAACCTAGTTTGTAGAGTTAGGATTCTCGTCGCGCGCTTTATTTTGCCTCTCAACGGCTGTCGAGCGACAATCCAGGTGGAGGTAGTGCGTCGGCTTGAAGAAAGCAGTGACAGGAATCATGCTGGCATTCACCAAGTTGAATGCAATCAGACACTTTGACCTGTATGCTTTCCCCCATTCTCCCCATTGCATTCATGATTACGATTGCAAAATACATCATGTTTGAGTATCTTTATTGGTTCAAAAGTTTTTTAAGCTTTTTAACATAGTTTAAGGCATTTTGAAAAAGTGTAGAACAAATGTTCTTTAAGTAACCAACATCTCCATTTTTTTTTAGTATTCGGGAAAAATAAATAGTGCAAACAGACAAACAGGACACATAAGGTTTCGTTTTGAACAAGAATAACTAATTTTTCTTGGATAACGTCTAAACAAGTAGGATGATTAAGGCCTCAATCGACGCGTATTCATAATCATAATTTTATTAGAAAAAATATTTTGTCTTGAGACTCCAATAGCCCCAATTTAATGAATCTAAATCATTTACGCAAATTCCAAACTGATGGCAAGACTTGTAGCAAATTTTTTGACGAAAATTTTCAAAATATACCAATACCGTTCGTTTGAAATATGACTCATTCAGATCAGACGCAGATCTGAAAATGTTTTATTCTGCGGCTTTATATAGTATATATAGTTATATAGCTTTATATAGTTATATAGCTTTATATAGTTTTCACGCGCACGCTAAGGCATGCGGTTCGCCACCATGTGCACTTACCTTGGTTCATTATCGAAAACAGAAAATGACAATGAGTATGCAGTTACTATAATATGCGATTTAACTAATTAGCTCATTAAATTACCAATAACAGATAAAAGCGTAAAGACTGTAGAAATATTTTAATTTTTTGTACTAAAGGACAGTCCAATAAAGACTTTCATATTAGACAGAGGTACAGAATACAAAAACTTATTCTAGATGTACGATGTACTTCTCGTATTACAAAGATAAGAATTATGATAAGTAGATAAGTATTATAAGATAACTTATATACATTCAACAGCTCATCACCGCCAGAAATAAGGTACTACCATTGAAAGGAGTCACCAAACTTTCAATGAATATATACAATACATTTCGGTTGGCCAAAACGATTGGGACATAATGGTTGACCTACTTCACCTACTCTATTAATACTATACCATATCTTCACCGGTACATGATTATTTTCCTTACGAACTTATCCATGGCAGTACCCCAAAACAATTTGATGAATTCAATAAGTCAGAAATAATAGAAATAGGTCTTAGACGAATATTAAATTATTAATTCAAACGATTATGTAAAATAATTTGGCCAAAAATACTTCAAGTTTAGGTAGAGACTTGAAACTTGGCACAAAAATGCACAAACAAATTTTTTATATATATCCTAAAATAATATGTTAAAATCTGCCAGATCGGACCACTATATCATATAGCTGCCACATAAGCAATCGGTCTGATATTCAGTTTTTATATGAAAAGTTATTGCTCTTCATTTTGATGCAACAATACTTTGAAAATTTTCGTATATAACCTGGGAAACTTCAGTAAAAATCTGGATACTATAGGTTATAGCTGCCATAGAAACAATCAGTGTAAAACGATTAGTGTTTTTGCCGGGAAACTATTTCGCCTTAAAATAATAATGACAGAAATTATAAATGTATATAACAAAAACGACTATAATATAAATCAATTTTTTAAATTAACATGCTTACACAAAAGCACGTGCTTTTTATACCCTTGCAGAGGGTATTATTATACCCTTGCAGAGGGTATTATTATACCCTTGCAGAGGGTATTATTATACCCTTGCAAAGGGTATTAATATACCCTTGCAGAGGGTATTATTATATTCTTGCAGAGGGTATTATAATTTTGGTTAAGAGTGTGCAACGCAGTGAAGGAGACATCTCTGACCCTATAAAGTATATATATTCTTGATCAGGATCACCCTTTGAGTTGATATAAGCATGTCCGTCTGTCCGTCTGTCTGTTTTTACGCAACATAGTCTCTCAGTTTTAAAGCTATTATCTTGAAACTTTGCACACACCCTTGTTTCCTTTGCACGCAGTATATAAGTCGGAACGGCCCGGATCGCCCGACTATATTCTATAGCTGCCATATAACTGATTGATCGGAAATTGTATAACTTTGGTGTTTTTAGAGCTAGAGCTCAAATTTTGTTCAAACTTTTACCAAAATAATACATGTTAAATTTCATTAGGATCGGCCGACTATATCCTATAGCTGCCATATAACTGAACAATCGGAAATGACCCAACTTTAGTGGTTTTGAAGATAGAAAGCTGGATTCGTGAACTCGTATAGATTCTATTTTTGTTTAGTTGATCCACCCTACCAAATTTCATAAGGATCGGCCGACTATATGAAGGATCCGAAATGGTTTTTGGTAGAAATACCAACTTTGGTGTTCTTGAAGATAGAAGTTGGGGACATTTTTTAGATTTTGTTTTGTAATGAATTGATTATATTATGATATTCTCATAAGGATTGGCCAACTATTGTATATCCGATTTTTTCGATATATATCCGGTTTTAACTGCAAAGGTATATCAACTTCGGCTCCGCCCGAAGTTAGCGTTCCTTTTTTGTTTTAAAGTGAGGTTAGGTTACCTTTTCGTATATTTTAAGTCGCACGGCACCTTACGGCACTTGAACTAAATTTTCTTATATTCATAAAATGCTTAAGAATATTATACAAAAAGATTGGTTTATGCCAAAGTGTGCCATAACAACTAAAACTCTAAACAAACATAGAAAAGACAAACTAAGAACATTCACAATTATGTTTTATGTAAATACAATAATGATTTACACAAAACATAATTCATATACTTTTTGCTGTAAAAAGAAAGTTAATACCTTTCTTTAAAATATTTATCAATTCCATTACAGAAACCGACACTTAATTACACAAACACAAATAAGTTTAACAAATTTTTTGCAAAGAGCTTCCCTTGCACGTTGCTTACGCTGCAATACACAATGAATATCATGTTATCTCTTTCGATGCTATTCTTGAAGAGCACAAATAGAGCAAAACGAAAAGATGAATAAATTAAAATAGCTAGACCAATTATAAATAAGAATTGGTACATTTAAAGCCAAAATTTTTACTTTGGTTTTTTTATTTTTGGCCTACGGGAGGGACCACTGTGCCACGGATGGCTCGAATGTAGTCCAATCTGGACGTCGAATTTTCCATGACTTTTACCAACATTTGTGGTCGTATATCGGCAATAACACGGCGAATTTTGTCTTCCAAATGGTCAAGCGTTTGTGGCTTATTCGAATGGACCTATTACTTTACATAGCCCCACAGAAAGTAGTCTAGCGGTGTTAAATCCCAAAATCTTCGAGGCCATTACACATGTCCAACACGTCAAATTTGGCGGTCCCCAAACGTGTCTTTCAATAAATCGATTTTTTTGGGCCCATTCGAAGAATTTACGCTTTGCTTGACGATCGTTTAGCTTCAATTCTTGCACGAGTTGAATTTTGTATGCCTGTAAACCAAGATCCTTCCGCAAAATCTTCTAAAAGTGGATGGACACAAATTCAATTCCTGTGCTCAATGGCGGATGGACTTATTCGGGTCTTTCCCAATGCTACGCTCTACAGTAGCAATAGCTTTTTCTAAACGCACCGTACGGCGTCTCTGGGGATGCAGGACGTATTACGCAATACGTATTCCGCTCAGAACCATTATTCTCGAAATAAAATTGCACTATTTGCAAGCGTTGCTCAGTCGTGAGTCTTTTCATGATGAATTGCCAAACAAAAAAACTGAGAATAAATCACATGACAGCTGTTAAGTCGGTCGCCATCTTGCGATTTGTAAATAAAAATAAATAATAAACAATTTTATACAAACAAACAATAAATTATAAACTAATTAAGCGGCTGCTGAGTGACCGGACAATCCCCCTCCACTTGGGGCAGGACAATAACACAGGAGGTGTCTCTTCCTCTTCTTCATCCCCACAGCTCCTGCAGTAATCATAGTGTGGCACCTATTAAGCAGTGTCCCGTGATGGCCTTGAACGCCAGACCGCAGTCCTGCCTATTGAGGGTGATAAGCAAGATTGATCTTTTCTTAGAGCGGATAGGCCATATCATGCGTGAATTCCTGCAGTTTTGGAGATTTATCCATTTCCCCAGTGATGCGCGGTCAAAGTGATCCCTGCATTCTCCGGGAGAAAAGGATTTGTAGTACCTGCTCTTGCTAGTTCGTCGGCGGCGCAATTACCCTCGTGGTCCCTATGTCTGGGCACCCATATGAAGTGGATGTCATACTGCTATGCCATCTCGTTAAGAGATCTGCGACAAACATTTACTGTCCTGGAGTTGGATGAAATTCCGTCAAGGGCTTTGAGTGCCGCTTGACTGTCTGAGAAGATACAAATAGTTCTTGATTAAGTTCTCTAAGTGTTTCCCCGATAGCTATCACTTCTGCTTGGAACACACTAAAGTGGTTGGGGAGTCTGAAGGACTCATTTAGACACAGCCGCTCGCAGTGGAAACCGCCTCCCACCTGGCCATTACATTTTGAACCGTCTGTGGATGGGTTTACACCTAGTCCGTTCCTAACTGCCCATGATGAGAGAACTTCAAGTTTGTCCGTCATGCGGTCGCGTAGAGTCTGGGGAAATTTTCCAGAGAAGGCAATTGCGACATCATTCGCATAAGCGATAACCTTCTAGGGATCGCAGTAGGCTATTAACCGCCACGTTCCACAGTAGGGTTGAGAGTACGCCTCCTTTCGGAGTTCCTCTTCTGATGTATCTAGGAATAGATACTCCTCCTAATCACGCCTCAACAGTCCTGTTTACCAAGATCTGCATTATAAGGCGTGCGGATTGATCGTCTTTTCCTAGTCTCGTCAGCGCAATGATTATCGAACATGGCAGGATGTTGTTGAACGCACCTTCTATGGATAAACGAACGAACGTAGTGATCTCGTGGAGTGCCGTATCCGTGGATCGGCCCTTTCTATATCGTACCTTCCTATAACGTATGTATATAAGTATTGTAACGAACTGTTATTTCTGCTTTCGCTCGCCACAATTTGCCGTGGCTAGCTCACAGAGTATCGCGGATCCGTTCCACCGAATTTTTAGATTCGACATCATTGCCGAAGCCCAGAAAATAATTTAAATATCTTGGGATTTCCACACTCTTTATTTCGAGATCTCTTTACAATACAAAAGGTCTTCCTTCTCTCTTTCTCGATGCTCCTTCCGTTTCTGCCGGCTCCGTCGTCGGCGTCCTCTGCGGGTTGTTCAGGATACGCTGCCGCTACTCCGTCGCCGATGGTACTTCTGTTGCCGCGGTGCTAGCGATTTCGCTACCCTCCGCCCTTTTGCCTTGAAAACACCACCTTGGGTCGACTTCGACTGGTCGGACGATTGGCGGTGCTCTTTCGCCCCTTACTCCCGGGAACCACCGTGCATACGCGCCGGCGGGCCGGCATAAGAAGTTCGTTGCGGACTGTCGCTTCCGCTACACCGGGACACCGTGCATACGCGCCGGTGCCAGGTTTGGGAGTTTGTTTGCTGACTGCCGCTCCGCTACACCGGGACACTGTGCATTCGCGCCAGAGCCAGGTTCGGGAATGCCTATGCGTGTCGCCTTCGCTACACCGGGACAACGTGCGTACGCGCCGGTGCCAGGTTTGGAAGTTGCCGTGTGACTGACCGTGCGTCGCGCTCCCGCTACACCGGGACACCGTGCATACGCGCCGGGAAACCCGAGTGTTCTCACTCGGTCTTTGACTTGGGCGTGAGTTCTCGAGTCGGCCGATCCTTGTTTCGCAGGACCACGCCTGTTGGTTGTGATTTCAGGAGTCGGTAAGGCATACGCCAGACTTATCCTTTCCTCACTTCCTTGCAAGGCTACCTGCCGTGTTAGGGAATGGCCCTTCTCGATTTCCCCACCCTGGTTTTGTTTTGTGTCTTGTCTTTTACATTTCGTGTACACCGGGCGTGCGATCCCGAGTAGGTGTATCCTTGCTTCGCAGGACCACGCCTGTTGGTTGCGATTCCAGGAATCGGTAAGGCGTACGCCAGACGTATCCTTTCCTCACTTCCTTGCAAGGCTACCTGCCGTGTTCGGGAGTGGACCAACTCGACTACACGACCCTGGGGGAAAGGGTCGTGTTAGGACTTTTAGAGGAAAGTCCAGCAATGGATCCTTTCCTTATTTGTCTACTCGCTCTCCTTGCGTTTTGCTGTCGGACTCTCCAAAGGCGGTCCTTCAACTCAAACAAAACCGAATCCTTTTTAGAAACGCTCTAACACTTGAATGGCGGACTCTCCCCAGGCGGTTTTCCAACTCAACGGTGCAAGCTTCCTAAAAAGACTCGTCCCGAGCCGCTCCAAGGGCCTTCTTTTATACTGACTGGAGCGCCCGTTAATCCTCCTAGATTCTGCTCCTGCCGTTAATCCTGCTTCCAGAATCACGCCACTTTTCGGTTGGCGGGTTGCTGTCCGTGGCCCCTCGTTTTCCCCGGCTACGGATCTCTGCTCCTGGTTTGTGGTGCACCGGTGGGCTTCTAGGGCCCGCTGCACTCTGTGTCGCAACCCCCCTTTGCTCCTTGCCGCTCCTTTGCTGCTCACTCCGCCACACTTTCTACGGCGCGCCTGCGCATCGTGCTGATTCCCCCATTGGACTACTTTTCCATCGTTGCTCCGGGAACCGTTACGTTCTTGACCGTTGACCGATTCTTGACCCCCTTTTTCCGCTTTCGCGCCTCCTCGCCACCCCCCTCTTTCTCGCACAGTTCCTCCGCCCACCTTTCTGGCCCTCTTTCTGGCCATGTTCGCAACGGTGACCATCGCCTTCTGACGCTGGCGGCACCTCTTGTCTCTCCTACGAAGCTCCAGTCCTTCGCTTCGGCGCCACTCCTCCATCGTGGCGCGACCGACGGGTATGCGCCTCCTTTCTCCTGCCCGCTCGATCCAGAGACTATTATTGTTGCCTCTGAGCTGGACATCTTGCTCCGCGGAATAGAATGTTTGAATAGACAGTGCTCCTCCCAGCATCCGCCTTTTATAGCACATCTAGTTCCCGTTACTGGACATGTCCCGTTCCGGCTTTTATCGTTACTCCCGTTTTTCTCTGTACATTCCTCTTGTACCTTTGTGCGGACTTAATATTCATGCTTCATTCTTCTTTTCCCGGTGATTCCATATCTTGGCACTTCAGCTCACTCACGTGTGCTCTCTTCTCTTTTTGGTGCCGTATGATGACAATTACCGGCGACACGAAATTGACGACCGTATAGGGCCCATCATACCGTGCCGCTAGTTTTGCTGCGAATCCCTCGGCCGCCTTCGACAAATGGTGCTCCTTTGCCCACACTGTTTCGCCGACCTTTGGGCTCGCCTGGTCCTGGGCCGCCCGCTCCATGTTCCTCCGCACTATTTCGAAGACTTCTTTCAGCTTCGTCGCGTTATCCGTGGGCGTTCCTTGCCCAACTCCTGTGCCTAAAGCGTTTTCATCGAGCAAAGCTCGCGTCATCCTTCGCTCCCTGCCTTGCGTTATAAAGCACGGCGAATATCCCGTCGACTCCGATACTGCCGAGTTCACTGCCAGCATTAGCTCTGGCCAGTGCTCGTCCCAGGTCCTCTGGTCCTTCTCAGCGAACTAGGCGATCATCGTTTTGACTGTTCTGCTCGCTCTCTCTGTTGGATTTTCTTGCGGCGTATATGGTGCTATCCGTGATTTTAGTGTCTCAAACGCCTCCTAGTGCTTGGGTGTCCACTCCCATTTTATTCTTTTCCGTACAAGATCGGTCAAGGGCTTTACGATTCCCACGAAATCTGGGATGAATCCGATACCATGACGCCATCCCTATGAACTGGCGTACTCCCTTGACGTTTGTCGGAGGTTGCAGCTCTGTAATTGCAGAGCAATGAAACTGAAAAAATTAAATTTTTCCTGAAAAAATTAAATTTTTCCGTGCTTATCCGCAGGTTCGCTGCTTTCAACCTTCTAAACACCTCTTTTAGGTTCGCCATGTGTTCCTCCTTGGTGCGTCCGATCACGATGATAACGTCCTGATATGCGAAGGCGTGTGGAGCCATGTCCGTCTCTATGACTTGGTCATCACGGAATCACCTTCCATTGGTACACTTTTTCGTTTATTTCCCCCTGTATTTTCGGGTTTTTGGGGTAATATCGCTGTTTTATGAAAATGTCATCCTTCATTGTGATCTTGTACTGCGTTATGTTCCAGCATCCTCTTTGGCCAGCGAACGCCTCTAGCTCTCTCTCGATAAACCTCTTAATGCGTTCGTCTTTCCATACCTCTGGGCATCCGGCCACTGCTACGGACAGTCTATCCTCCAGACAGCCGCCCCATTTCTCCCTTTTGGGTATGGTAACGCCAAACTCGCTGAGGAAATCCCATCACACCACCAGACTGTCCTCCATGCCTGGCATCACCAGTAGGTTCAGGGTCTTTATCTTGTTGCCGAAGCTTATTTGCGCCTGGAATGCGGTGCGTGTTTCCGTATGGCTTCCATTGGCCAACTTCACCCGTCTTCTTATCGCGACGCGTTGCCCGGTGATTTCCGGGCTTTCTGCTAGTTCCACCGAGATAAAACTCGCCGTCGCTCCAATATCCAGCCTTCACCTTCGTGCCCTCGACCTCGATGGTTGCCGTCAGCTGCTACTCTTCCCCGGATAGTCCTCCTATTAGTTTTGAGAGGCAGCACCGTGCGATCCCTGCTTCCTCCCTGTTGCTGGGACCGCTGGGCATTTCCCGGCCTGTGGCAGCATTCTGTGCTCCTTACTCCTGTCGCGCCGCACGTCTTGCAGAACAACAACCTTGTGTTCCTGCACCCGCTGGCCTAATGGCCCATGCCACCGCATCTGTTACCCGCTTGTGCTGGGTTCTCGACAGGACCCTGCCTTGGCCCTGCTGTCCACTGCTGATTAGGTTGTTGCGGAGCCGACCTATGCTGGGTCTCAGGCTGCCATCTTGGCATCCAACTTTGACTCGTGATGTTCTGCCGCTCCGGCGGGCCTTGGCGCGGTTCCTCTCTTTGCCACCTTGGTGCCCATTGTGTGTTTTGGTCCCGTTGCCTTTTTTGGGTCCATTGGTCCCTCTGATACCTTGCCGCTTCACTATGCTGCGGCTCTCTTCTCTGCCACCTCAAGTTTACGGCCGGCTAACTGTGGCTCCACCTTCGTTCCGTGGCGACTAGCCTGTTAAAGGCCTCTTCCTCCTGCGCTAATTCCTTAAACTCCACTGCCAGGCCCATCACCTCCTCTAAAGACGCGCAGGCCTTATGAACATCTTTATCCTTGGCATGCAGTTATCGACGAGCCTCTCGATTACTTCTTTCGTGGTTTTGCCTAATGGTTTCATTAGTGACTGAAGGTCCACCATGTACTCTTTGAAGGGCTCTCCACGACACTGCTTCCGTTGACGAACTTGGTCCGCCAACTTTTCGAAGTATCCTTTCGGCAGGAAAAAATTCTCGAAGCTTGCCTTGATCCTCGCCGATGTTGGCCATTCTGCGTCGTTCATGGTAAACCATCTTTGTGCCCTGCCCTGCAGTAGTTCTTGCATGGCTCTGGGGATCGTGTTTATGTCCAATCCACATATCTTTGCGGACCACGTCACTCGGTCGAGGAACTCTAACGGGTCCCCTGTGCCGTCGAAACGAAACGACCAGTCTCGCACCTGTCTGGCCATTTTGGCGTAATCCACCGGGGTCGGAACATACTTTCTTGATTGCGGCTCTATGCACCTTCCTATTCTTGGATCTGGTACCGCCAAGCTCTCTATAAACCTCTCGGTTTCGCTGGTTGATCTCTGCCTGAAGGTGGATCTTTGCCCAAACCTTTCCTCGAGTCCGTGCGTCAACGACAGTACTTCCTCATCCTTGGATTCGTCGACCCACTTCGCCACTAAGGATCACATCGTTTCCACAGTCCCGTCCGCTGGTAGGCCGAGCTCTCTACACACTTCGCTCAGCTCCTCCTTTCTCAATGTGTCAATCCAATTCCTTTTTCCAATTTCTCTGCTATGTTATTTTCTAGACTCAATGCAATCACGAAGTTTGGGCGCCAGGTGTAACGAACTGTTATTTCTGCTTCCGCTCGCCACAATTTGCCGCGGCTAGCTTACAGAGTTTCGCGGATCCGTTCCACCGAATTTTTAGATTCGACGTGATTCCCCAAGCCCAGAAAATAATTTAAATAGCTTGGGATTTTCACACTCTTTATTTCGAGATCTCTTTACAATACAAAAAGTTTTCCTTCTCTCTTTCTCGATGCTCCGTCGTCGGCGTCCTCTGCGGGTTGTTCAGGATACGCCGCCACTACTCCGTCGCCGATGGTACTCCTGTTGCCGCGCTGCTAGCGATTCCGCTACTCTCCGCCCTTTTGCCTTGAAAACACCACCTTGGGTCGACAACGACTGGTCAGACAATTGGCGGTGCTCTTTCGCCCCCCTACTCCCGGGAACCACCAAGCATATGCGCCGGCGGGCCGGGATTAGAAATTGGCTGCTGACTGCCGCCTCCGCTAAACCGGGACACTGTGCATACGCGCCAGTGCCAGGTTTGGAAGTTGCCGTGTGACTGACCGTGCGTCGCTCTCCCGCTACACCGGGACACCGTGCATACGCGCCGGCGAACCCGTGTTTGTAGTGGCGGGGCTGGTGACCGGGGTGTTCTCACTCGGTCTTTGACATGGGCGTGAGTTCTCGAGTCGGCCGACCCTTGTTTCGCAGGACCACACCTGTTGGTTGCGATTCCAGGAATCGGTAAGACGTACGCCAGACTTATCCTTTCCTCACTTCCTTGCAAGGCTACCTGCCGTGTTCGGAAATGGCCCAACTCGATTTTTCCACCCTGGTTTTGTCTTGTGTCTCGTCTTTTACGTTTCGTCTTTTCATGATGTATTGCCAAGAAAAACTGAGAATAAATCAGATGACAGCTGTTAAGTCGGTCGCCATCTTGCGATTTGTAAATACAAATAAATAATAAACAATTTCATACAAACAAACAATAAATTATAAACTAATTAAGCGGCTGCTGAGTGACCGGACAATCCCCCTCCACTTGGGGCAGGACAATAACACAGGAGGTGTCTCTTCCTCTTCTTCATCCCCACAGCTCCTGCAGTAATCATAGTGTGGCACCTATTAAGCAGTGTCCCGTGATGGCCTTGAACGCCAGACCGCAGTCCTGCCTATTGAGGGTGATAAGCAAGATTGATCTTTTCCTAGAGCGGATAGGCCATATCATGCGTGAATTCCTGCAGTTTTGGAGATTTATCCATTTCCCCAGTGATGCGCGGTCAAAGTGATCCCTGCATTTTAGCCTACATATAGCTAAGGGGATGCCTACTGGTTCCTTCTCCGGGAGAAAAGGATTTGTAGTACCTGCTCTTGCTAGTTCGTCGGCGGCGCAATTACCCTCGTGGTCCCTATGTCTGGGCACCCATATGAAGTGGATGTCATACTGCTCTGCCATCTCGTTAAGAGATCTGCGACAAACATTTACTGTCCTGGAGTTGGATGAAATTCCGTCAAGGGCTTTGAGTGCCGCTTGACTGTCTGAGAAGATACAAATAGTTCTTGATTAAGTTCTCTAAGTGTTTCCCCGATAGCTATCACTTCTGCTTGGAACACACTAAAGTGGTTGGGGAGTCTGAAGGACTCATTTAGACACAGCCGCTCGCAGTGGAAACCGCCTCCCACCTGACCATTACATTTTGAACCGTCTGTGGATGGGTTTACACCTAGTCCGTTCCTAACTGCCCATGATGAGAGAACTTCAAGTTTGTCCGTCATGCGGTCGCGTAGAGTCTGGGGAAATTTTCCAGAGAAGGCAATTGCGACATCATTCGCATAAGCGATAACCTTCTAGGGATCGCAGTAGGCTATTAACCGCCACGTTCCACAGTAGGGTTGAGAGTACGCCTCCTTTCGGAGTTCCTCTTCTGATGTATCTAGGAATAGATACTCCTCCTAATCACGCCTCAACAGTCCTGTTTACCAAGATCTGCATTATAAGGCGTGCGGATTGATCGTCTTTTCCTAGTCTCGTCAGCGCAATGATTATCGAACATGGCAGGATGTTGTTGAACGCACCTTCTATGGATAAACGAACGAACGTAGTGATCTCGTGGAGTGCCGTATCCGTGGATCGGCCCTTTCTATATCGTACCTTCCTATAACGTATGTATATAAGTATTGTAACGAACTGTTATTTCTGCTTTCGCTCGCCACAATTTGCCGTGGCTAGCTCACAGAGTATCGCGGATCCGTTCCACCGAATTTTTAGATTCGACATCATTGCCGAAGCCCAGAAAATAATTTAAATATCTTGGGATTTCCACACTCTTTATTTCGAGATCTCTTTACAATACAAAAGGTCTTCCTTCTCTCTTTCTCGATGCTCCTTCCGTTTCTGCCGGCTCCGTCGTCGGCGTCCTCTGCGGGTTGTTCAGGATACGCTGCCGCTACTCCGTCGCCGATGGTACTTCTGTTGCCGCGGTGCTAGCGATTTCGCTACCCTCCGCCCTTTTGCCTTGAAAACACCACCTTGGGTCGACTTCGACTGGTCGGACGATTGGCGGTGCTCTTTCGCCCCTTACTCCCGGGAACCACCGTGCATACGCGCCGGCGGGCCGGCATAAGAAGTTCGTTGCGGACTGTCGCTTCCGCTACACCGGGACACCGTGCATACGCGCCGGTGCCAGGTTTGGGAGTTTGTTTGCTGACTGCCGCTCCGCTACACCGGGACACTGTGCATTCGCGCCAGAGCCAGGTTCGGGAATGCCTATGCGTGTCGCCTTCGCTACACCGGGACAACGTGCGTACGCGCCGGTGCCAGGTTTGGAAGTTGCCGTGTGACTGACCGTGCGTCGCGCTCCCGCTACACCGGGACACCGTGCATACGCGCCGGGAAACCCGAGTGTTCTCACTCGGTCTTTGACTTGGGCGTGAGTTCTCGAGTCGGCCGATCCTTGTTTCGCAGGACCACGCCTGTTGGTTGTGATTTCAGGAGTCGGTAAGGCATACGCCAGACTTATCCTTTCCTCACTTCCTTGCAAGGCTACCTGCCGTGTTAGGGAATGGCCCTTCTCGATTTCCCCACCCTGGTTTTGTTTTGTGTCTTGTCTTTTACATTTCGTGTACACCGGGCGTGCGATCCCGAGTAGGTGTATCCTTGCTTCGCAGGACCACGCCTGTTGGTTGCGATTCCAGGAATCGGTAAGGCGTACGCCAGACGTATCCTTTCCTCACTTCCTTGCAAGGCTACCTGCCGTGTTCGGGAGTGGACCAACTCGACTACACGACCCTGGGGGAAAGGGTCGTGTTAGGACTTTTAGAGGAAAGTCCAGCAATGGATCCTTTCCTTATTTGTCTACTCGCTCTCCTTGCGTTTTGCTGTCGGACTCTCCAAAGGCGGTCCTTCAACTCAAACAAAACCGAATCCTTTTTAGAAACGCTCTAACACTTGAATGGCGGACTCTCCCCAGGCGGTTTTCCAACTCAACGGTGCAAGCTTCCTAAAAAGACTCGTCCCGAGCCGCTCCAAGGGCCTTCTTTTATACTGACTGGAGCGCCCGTTAATCCTCCTAGATTCTGCTCCTGCCGTTAATCCTGCTTCCAGAATCACGCCACTTTTCGGTTGGCGGGTTGCTGTCCGTGGCCCCTCGTTTTCCCCGGCTACGGATCTCTGCTCCTGGTTTGTGGTGCACCGGTGGGCTTCTAGGGCCCGCTGCACTCTGTGTCGCAACCCCCCTTTGCTCCTTGCCGCTCCTTTGCTGCTCACTCCGCCACACTTTCTACGGCGCGCCTGCGCATCGTGCTGATTCCCCCATTGGACTACTTTTCCATCGTTGCTCCGGGAACCGTTACGTTCTTGACCGTTGACCGATTCTTGACCCCCTTTTTCCGCTTTCGCGCCTCCTCGCCACCCCCCCCTCTTTCTCGCACAGTTCCTCCGCCCACCTTTCTGGCCCTCTTTCTGGCCATGTTCGCAACGGTGACCATCGCCTTCTGACGCTGGCGGCACCTCTTGTCTCTCCTACGAAGCTCCAGTCCTTCGCTTCGGCGCCGCTCCTCCATCGTGGCGCGACCGACGGGTATGCGCCTCCTTTCTCCTGCCCGCTCGATCCAGAGACTATTATTGTTGCCTCTGAGCTGGACATCTTGCTCCGCGGAATAGAATGTTTGAATAGACAGTGCTCCTCCCAGCATCCGCCTTTTATAGCACATCTAGTTCCCGTTACTGGACATGTCCCGTTCCGGCTTTTATCGTTACTCCCGTTTTTCTCTGTACATTCCTCTTGTACCTTTGTGCGGACTTAATATTCATGCTTCATTCTTCTTTTCCCGGTGATTCCATATCTTGGCACTTCAGCTCACTCACGTGTGCTCTCTTCTCTTTTTTGGTGCCGTATGATGACAATTACCGGCGACACGAAATTGACGACCGTATAGGGCCCATCATACCGTGCCGCTAGTTTTGCTGCGAATCCCTCGGCCGCCTTCGACAAATGGTGCTCCTTTGCCCACACTGTTTCGCCGACCTTTGGGCTCGCCTGGTCCTGGGCCGCCCGCTCCATGTTCCTCCGCACTATTTCGAAGACTTCTTTCAGCTTCGTCGCGTTATCCGTGGGCGTTCCTTGCCCAACTCCTGTGCCTAAAGCGTTTTCATCGAGCAAAGCTCGCGTCATCCTTCGCTCCCTGCCTTGCGTTATAAAGCACGGCGAATATCCCGTCGACTCCGATACTGCCGAGTTCACTGCCAGCATTAGCTCTGGCCAGTGCTCGTCCCAGGTCCTCTGGTCCTTCTCAGCGAACTAGGCGATCATCGTTTTGACTGTTCTGCTCGCTCTCTCTGTTGGATTTTCTTGCGGCGTATATGGTGCTATCCGTGATTTTAGTGTCTCAAACGCCTCCTAGTGCTTGGGTGTCCACTCCCATTTTATTCTTTTCCGTACAAGATCGGTCAAGGGCTTTACGATTCCCACGAAATCTGGGATGAATCCGATACCATGACGCCATCCCTATGAACTGGCGTACTCCCTTGACGTTTGTCGGAGGTTGCAGCTCTGTAATTGCAGAGCAATGAAACTGAAAAAATTAAATTTTTCCTGAAAAAATTAAATTTTTCCGTGCTTATCCGCAGGTTCGCTGCTTTCAACCTTCTAAACACCTCTTTTAGGTTCGCCATGTGTTCCTCCTTGGTGCGTCCGATCACGATGATAACGTCCTGATATGCGAAGGCGTGTGGAGCCATGTCCGTCTCTATGACTTGGTCATCACGGAATCACCTTCCATTGGTACACTTTTTCGTTTATTTCCCCCTGTATTTTCGGGTTTTTGGGGTAATATCGCTGTTTTATGAAAATGTCATCCTTCATTGTGATCTTGTACTGCGTTATGTTCCAGCATCCTCTTTGGCCAGCGAACGCCTCTAGCTCTCTCTCGATAAACCTCTTAATGCGTTCGTCTTTCCATACCTCTGGGCATCCGGCCACTGCTACGGACAGTCTATCCTCCAGACAGCCGCCCCATTTCTCCCTTTTGGGTATGGTAACGCGGTGGCCTGCGCATGTCACTGTTGCGCCAAACTCGCTGAGGAAATCCCATCACACCACCAGACTGTCCTCCATGCCTGGCATCACCAGTAGGTTCAGGGTCTTTATCTTGTTGCCGAAGCTTATTTGCGCCTGGAATGCGGTGCGTGTTTCCGTATGGCTTCCATTGGCCAACTTCACCCGTCTTCTTATCGCGACGCGTTGTCCGGTGATTTCCGGGCTTTCTGCTAGTTCCACCGAGATAAAACTCGCCGTCGCTCCAATATCCAGCCTTCACCTTCGTGCCCTCGACCTCGATGGTTGCCGTCAGCTGCTACTCTTCCCCGGATAGTCCTCCTATTAGTTTTGAGAGGCAGCATCGTGCGATCCCTGCTTCCTCCCTGTTGCTGGGACCGCTGGGCATTTCCCGGCCTGTGGCAGCATTCTGTGCTCCTTACTCCTGTCGCGCCGCACGTCTTGCAGAACAACAACCTTGTGTTCCTGCACCCGCTGGCCTAATGGCCCATGCCACCGCATCTGTTACCTGCTTGCGCTGGGTTCTCGACAGGACCCTGCCTTGGCCCTGCTGTCCACTGCTGATTTGTTTGTTGCGGAGCCGACCTATGCTGGGTCTCAGGCTGCCATCTTGACATCCAACTTTGACTCGTGATGTTCTGCCGCTCCGGCGGGCCTAGGCGCGGTTCCTCTCTTCGCCACCTTGGTGCCCATTGTGTGTTTTGGTCGGCCTGGTGGTGGAACCCGTCCCGTTGCCCTTTCTGGGTCCATTGGTCCCTCTGGTACCTTGACGCTTCACTATGCTGCGGTTCTCTTCTCTGCCACCTCTCGTTTATGGCCGGCTAACTGTGGCTCCACCTTTGCTCCGTGGCGACTTGCCTGTTAAAGGCCTCTTCCTCCTGCGCTAATTCCTTAAACTCCACTGCCAGGCCCATCACCTCCTCTAAAGACGCGCAGGCCTTATGAACATCTTTATCCTTGGCATGCAGTTATCGACGAGCCTCTCGATTACTTCTTTCGTGGTTTTGCCTAATGGTTTCATTAGTGACTGAAGGTCCACCATGTACTCTTTGAAGGGCTCTCCACGACACTGCTTCCGTTGACGAACTTGGTCCGCCAACTTTTCGAAGTATCCTTTCGGCAGGAAAAAATTCTCGAAGCTTGCCTTGATCCTCGCCGATGTTGGCCATTCTGCGTCGTTCATGGTAAACCATCTTTGTGCCCTGCCCTGCAGTAGTTCTTGCATGGCTCTGGGGATCGTGTTTATGTCCAATCCACATATCTTTGCGGACCACGTCACTCGGTCGAGGAACTCTAACGGGTCCCCTGTGCCGTCGAAACGAAACGACCAGTCTCGCACCTGTCTGGCCATTTTGGCGTAATCCACCGGGGTCGGAACATACTTTCTTGATTGCGGCTCTATGCACCTTCCTATTCTTGGATCTGGTACCGCCAAGCTCTCTATAAACCTCTCGGTTTCGCTGGTTGATCTCTGCCTGAAGGTGGATCTTTGCCCAAACCTTTCCTCGAGTCCGTGCGTCAACGACAGTACTTCCTCATCCTTGGATTCGTCGACCCACTTCGCCACTAAGGATCACATCGTTTCCACAGTCCCGTCCGCTGGTAGGCCGAGCTCTCTACACACTTCGCTCAGCTCCTCCTTTCTCAATGTGTCAATCCAATTCCTTTTTCCAATTTCTCTGCTATGTTATTTTCTAGACTCAATGCAATCACGAAGTTTGGGCGCCAGGTGTAACGAACTGTTATTTCTGCTTCCGCTCGCCACAATTTGCCGCGGCTAGCTTACAGAGTTTCGCGGATCCGTTCCACCGAATTTTTAGATTCGACGTGATTCCCCAAGCCCAGAAAATAATTTAAATAGCTTGGGATTTTCACACTCTTTATTTCGAGATCTCTTTACAATACAAAAAGTTTTCCTTCTCTCTTTCTCGATGCTCCGTCGTCGGCGTCCTCTGCGGGTTGTTCAGGATACGCCGCCACTACTCCGTCGCCGATGGTACTCCTGTTGCCGCGCTGCTAGCGATTCCGCTACCCTCCGCCCTTTTGCCTTGAAAACACCACCTTGGGTCGACAACGACTGGTCAGACAATTGGCGGTGCTCTTTCGCCCCCCTACTCCCGGGAACCACCGTGCATATGCGCCGGCGGGCCGGGATTAGAAGTTGGCTGCGGACTGTTGCCTCCGCTATACCGGGACACCGTGCATACGCGCCGGTGCCAGGTTTGGGAGTTTGTTTGCTGACTGCCGCCTCCGCTAAGCCGGGACACTGTTCATACGCGCCAGTGCCAGGTTTGGAAGTTGCCGTGTGACTGACCGTGCGTCGCTCTCCCGCTACACCGGGACACCGTGCATACGCGCCGGCGAATCCGTGTTTGTAGTGGCGGGGCTGGTGACCGGGGTGTTCTCACTCGGTCTTTGACATGGGCGTGAGTTCTCGAGTCGGCCGACCCTTGTTTCGCAGGACCACACCTGTTGGTTGCGATTCCAGGAATCGGTAAGACGTACGCCAGACCTTTGGTCTTCACTTCCTTGCAAGGCTACCTGCCGTGTTCGGAAATGGCCCAACTCGATTTTTCCACCCTGGTTTTGTCTTGTGTCTCGTCTTTTACGTTTCGTCTTTTCATGATGTATTGCCAAGAAAAACTGAGAATAAATCAGATGACAGCTGTTAAGTCGGTCGTCATCTTGCGATTTGTAAATACAAATAAATAATAAACAATTTCATACAAACAAACAATAAATTATAAACTAATTAAGCGGCTGCTGAGTGACCGGACAATCCCCCTCCACTTGGGGCAGGACAATAACACAGGAGGTGTCTCTTCCTCTTCTTCATCCCCACAGCTCCTGCAGTAATCATAGTGTGGCACCTATTAAGCAGTGTCCCGTGATGGCCTTGAACGCCAGACCGCAGTCCTGCCTATTGAGGGTGATAAGCAAGATTGATCTTTTCCTAGAGCGGATAGGCCATATCATGCGTGAATTCCTGCAGTTTTGGAGATTTATCCATTTCCCCAGTGATGCGCGGTCAAAGTGATCCCTGCATTCTCCGGGAGAAAAGGATTTGTAGTACCTGCTCTTGCTAGTTCGTCGGCGGCGCAATTACCCTCGTGGTCCCTATGTCTGGGCACCCATATGAAGTGGATGTCATACTGCTATGCCATCTCGTTAAGAGATCTGCGACAAACATTTACTGTCCTGGAGTTGGATGAAATTCCGTCAAGGGCTTTGAGTGCCGCTTGACTGTCTGAGAAGATACAAATAGTTCTTGATTAAGTTCTCTAAGTGTTTCCCCGATAGCTATCACTTCTGCTTGGAACACACTAAAGTGGTTGGGGAGTCTGAAGGACTCATTTAGACACAGCCGCTCGCAGTGGAAACCGCCTCCCACCTGGGCATTACATTTTGAACCGTCTGTGGATGGGTTTACACCTAGTCCGTTCCTAACTGCCCATGATGAGAGAACTTCAAGTTTGTCCGTCATGCGGTCGCGTAGAGTCTGGGGAAATTTTCCAGAGAAGGCAATTGCGACATCATTCGCATAAGCGATAACCTTCTAGGGATCGCAGTAGGCTATTAACCGCCACGTTCCACAGTAGGGTTGAGAGTACGCCTCCTTTCGGAGTTCCTCTTCTGATGTATCTAGGAATAGATACTCCTCCTAATCACGCCTCAACAGTCCTGTTTACCAAGATCTGCATTATAAGGCGTGCGGATTGATCGTCTTTTCCTAGTCTCGTCAGCGCAATGATTATCGAACATGGCAGGATGTTGTTGAACGCACCTTCTATGGATAAACGAACGAACGTAGTATCTCGTGGAGTGCCGTATCCGTGGATCGGCCCTTTCTATATCGTACCTTCCTATAACGTATGTATATAAGTATTGTAACGAACTGTTATTTCTGCTTTCGCTCGCCACAATTTGCCGTGGCTAGCTCACAGAGTATCGCGGATCCGTTCCACCGAATTTTTAGATTCGACATCATTGCCGAAGCCCAGAAAATAATTTAAATATCTTGGGATTTCCACACTCTTTATTTCGAGATCTCTTTACAATACAAAAGGTCTTCCTTCTCTCTTTCTCGATGCTCCTTCCGTTTCTGCCGGCTCCGTCGTCGGCGTCCTCTGCGGGTTGTTCAGGATACGCTGCCACTACTCCGTCGCCGATGGTACTCCTGTTGCCGCGCTGCTAGCGATTTCGCTACCCTCCGCCCTTTTGCCTTGAAAACACCACCTTGGGTCGACTTCGACTGGTCGGACGATTGGCGGTGCTCTTTCGCCCCTTACTCCCGGGAACCACCGTGCATACGCGCCGGCGGGCCGGCATAAGACGTTGGTTGCGGACTGTCGCTTCCGCTACACCGGGACACCGTGCAAATTAAATTAATCCCGAAGTTCACTTTTTAAAAAAATAATTTTTAATTTTTAATTTTTTTATTTTTAAAAACTTTATTTATTATTTCTTATTTGGTTCACAAACTTTATTTAAACGCTTAGGCTAGACCGATTGTATGTGAAAGGCTTTCTCCCGGAACCAACAAACCTCGGCTTAAGAGAAATAACCCAAAAGGGTACTTGGAGAGAATAAACAATTGCCCTAAGAGATTCTAAGAGAAAGGGACAATTTGCAGATGCAGTAGTTGAGTCATTCGTGAAGAGTGATAAGATCGGAAGATCGAACCAATTCGGACTGGTGACGGCGAGTCGGCTCTAATGTTTATGTCTGGCTTGGGCCATGGAAAATTTCATGGGAATGTTTACAAGTGGAGCTTGATGTTTAGTCTGGATAATCTTTTGGGGATCATCAGAAACGAGTGAGGGGAAATTAGGAGACAAGATAAGAAACGGCATGACGCATTCAGCAGGGGCTACTGCGTTTTGCAAATAATGTTTACATTGCCTTTTTGGTGAGGCAATTTATGAGTTGGATAACACACCCCCTTCTAAATTGAAGCGTCCCGATTCAAATGATGGTGCAGTCATAGAGTTTATTTGAGCTGTTAGTTCTGCTACGATTATTTCTTCATGCGGGATTTCTTGATCGGACAAATTATTTGTTTTTAAAATATTGCTAAGCCGTGGTTTAATGGTTTTACAATATTTTCTTAATTTATAAATTAATAACCAAATTATATATGTTGAAATTAATGTGATTACAATTAATGTTAGTGGTATTCTGGTTTGTATAATTTCTAAGAGGTAACTAAGAGGTAACGATGTTTTCTAAGAGGTAACTCTTGGCTTGTAAAAACCGATTTTAAATTTGTGGACAGTATTTTGATTTCATCAAACAATTTGGAATTTATTATTTGTTGGTTGTTGTTGTTGTCGATTAGTTCATTAATTTTATTTTCAATTGTTATTACGTCATCATGGTCCGGGGTACCAGCTAACCATTTTAAAACCGTTCCTAATTCATTAATACCTCTCTAAGATCTTGTTGGCAATAATTTTGACAGAATTAAATTTAAAGTTCTTAAATTATATGAAATTTCCCAGTTCAATCTATCATTATTAGTATTCTTTATGTAGTTAAGCTCTGTGTCCATAATTTCTTTATAGAAACTAATGTTGGTAACATGAAATAGCTCAGCATATGAGTCATAGGTCAGAACGTCCTTATTGTCTTTATAAAGAAAGAAGTCATGATTCGAATAATTAATTATTTCGGATGTTGTTGTGACTATGATCAGAAATAGAAGTGTTGCGGAATGCATTGTTATCTGTAAGTTAGAGAACAACAAAAAATTTTAAGACTTAATATTATCTTTGTGAACTATTCTATTCCTATTGTTTATTATTACTTTATTATCCTGGTTTTCCTTAACTACCTGTTTTTTATATCTCGGTTTTAGTTTGTTTCTTTCCCCATATTTCTTTTCATAAATTATTTCTCCTACATTATAATTTTTTTGTTTCTTGTCTTTGTTATGCGTTGCTAACATAACTGTTTGAGCTTGTTGGAGAATGTTAGGTATTTTCTCATGGTTTATTTTGTTGTATAATATGTCCAATGGCTTTTCATTGGTAACTGAGTGAATACTCTGATTATATTTTTGAGCTGCCCTTATGATTATTTCAGAGTAATCTGTTAGATTGTATTCATCTTTGATACATCTAGCGATCTCTGTGAGTGTTGAATGTGCCCTTTCAATTTGACCATTGGAAGTGCTATGTCTTGGATCTGCAAAGTGTATTGTGAGTCCACTTCTACTTATAAATGAACGAAATTGCGCAGATGTGAAACTTGGTTCGTTGTCTGTCATGACGGTTTTGGCTAATGGATAATGTTGTAAAATTTCTAGTACTTTGTTTTCAATATTTAGCTTATTTTCTATTTCTTTGACTGTTAAGAATTTTGAATAAGCGTCAATACATGTTAAAAAAATTTTTTTATCTGCGTAAAATATATCAATATGAAGATTTTCACCTTCGCTAGTTGGAATTGGTGCTTCACCTATCGGAATTTCTACTGGATGTCTGCAATATTTATTTTGGTTACAAATGACGAAATTTTTTATATATTCTTTTAATTTTATAAATAATTTTGGCCAATAATAAAGTCTAGATATTTGTTTGTAATTTTCGTCTAAGCCCATAGAGGATAAGACGACAATGAGTCTCTTCAATAATAATTGCCTTATCTTCATCATTTTCTACGTCTTGTAAAAAAATTCTTGTAAATAGAATTTGTTTCGGAAATTTTCTTTTAGTGGTTTTTGCAATAAGTAAAGGTCTTCTAGGGTACAGTGCAGGCCTATGGTTATATTTGGTGAAATATATTCCTTTAGTAACGTTACTAAATTCTCTGGAGTATCATACTCAATAATATTTCTAACATTATTGAAAACATTTATTGATTCGTGGACTGTTAATCTGCCAGTAGTGATTAAGAGTTGAATTTTGAATTGATTAAGTGGTTTATTAGTTTCTTGGATTACATTTTCAAAGCTGCTTTCTGCAGAATGAATTGTATTTTCATCAGAGCTAACCTCTAATATATCTGCGTCTGGCAAATTGTTTATTTGGACTCTGGATAAGGCATCCGCTACAACATTAGTTGTACCTGGTTTGTAATGAATTTTTGGTGTAAAGCTTTGTATGAATGAATACCAACTTTTCATGTCAATATTTGGATTTTTGTCAGATATTGAATACGATAATGACTGATGATCGGTGTGAATTTCCATTCCAACCACGCCATATAAATAGTTTCTTAGGTTTTTTAATGCCCAAACAATTGCTAATAATTCTTTTTTGTTTGTGGCGTATGCTCGATCTGTTTTATTGAGGGTTTTTGATATAAAAGTTATAGGTTTACCCTCTTGTGACAGAACCGCTCCTAATGCTATATTTGAAGCGTCTGTTGTAAGAACGAATTTTTTACTATAATCTGGTTGCACTAATTCAAGTTGATTAGTAAGGTTTTGCTTAAGTTCATTGAATGCTTTTACAGCTGGTTCGTCCAACTGTACCGACATTTTTTTCGACATGTTTTTAGATATTTTACCATTATGGCCTCCTAAATATGATGTGAGTGGTTTTGCTATATAATCATAATTACGGACAAACTTTCTATAATAACCTGTTAGGCCAAGAAAGCTTCTAAGCTCTCTGATATTTTTTGGAATTGGGTAATTTTGTATTGCTGCGATTTTGACTGGGTCTGTTTTGATTGCATTATAAGAGACCACGTATCCAAGAAAGTTGGTTTCTTGCGAAAAGAATTTGGATTTTTCTAAAGAAATTTTCATATTTGCTTCTAAAAGGATATTTATTATTCTAGTTAAATCATTAAAATGTTCTACTGAATTTGAGAAAATTATTTCGTCCATATAGACGTGGCAAGTTTTTCCAACTTGATCTCTTAAAATGTCATCCATTGCTCATTGGAAGATTCTTGGAGCGTTTGTCAAGCCAAAAGGCATTCTTAAAAATTCGTATTTACCGTTATTTATAGAAAAAGACGTTTTTTGAATGTCGGATTCTCTCATTAATATTTGATGAAAACCTGATTCCAAGTCAATTGTGGAAAAAAATTTTGCTTTTCCCAGATTAGCTAATATAACAGATGGATCCTGCATCGGGTATCTATCGGGAATTGTGTTTTTGTTTAATTTTTTAAAATCAATGACAAGTCTTAGTTTTGGACTGCCATCTTCATTGTATCCTTTTTTCGGAACTACAAGAACTGGAGAATTATACGGACTCCTGCTAGGTTGTATGATTTTTTCGGACAACATTCTTTTAATTTCTTTATTAACAAATTCTGCTACAGATTGGGCATATGGGTATTGTTTACCATATATGGGTCTATCATGTTCTAAGTTTATTTCCCCTCTAATATCAGTGCGGAAAGGGATTTGCATATTTATTTTAGAGTGCTCATTTTTGATATGGTTTGTTATTATATTTCTTAATTCTTCCATATCATTTTCTGATTTCAATTTTATGTTGTTTAGGCAATGTTTTTTTTTTTTTTTTGTTGCCTGAAGTGGATTGTGAGGTTATTGACCTTAGACCTTCATTTTTTGATTGGAAGGACTTTATTGAACAAAAATCTTCTGAGCGCTCTGATTCGGAGCTGTAGTCATAGTCGCTTGTTTCGACGCAGACTGAATACGATTTAACTTGTTTTATCTGGTTAAAATATTTGTTTATTAAGAATTTGTTCAGAGGGTGATTACATTTTTCCTCGGTGTGGCATAGATTTTCATTACACACTTTATTGTGAAAAAGTAATTTTTCCTCTTTCCCATGATATTGTATAACTCCCTTTTTTGTGTCGATTATAGCACCAATTTTTTTAAGTGGATTATATCCGACTAACAAGTCAGTTTCTAAACCCTCGATTTCATAAAAGATATGTTTAATATTGAAAATTGTTATCATGTGAAAATATTTTATTATCGAATATCCGTTAACTGTTGAAACCCTTTTATAAATAGAGAGTTTATTTTTATTTAAATATATTCCCTTTTTAATGTAACAAGCGGTTGCGCCTGTATCAATTAGTACTTTAAAATTTTTATTTTCTTTTCTGTCAAATCGTATTAAGTAAGGTAATCTTACTCTTGCCCTTCCCCTAAAAAATGGTCCTAAAAATGGTTTTATTTTGTGGTTGATTTATTGTACTTTCAAGTTCTCGCTTTATTGGAAAATGACTTGGGCCAGCTGCTTGATTTGCAAAGTTGTGGATTATTAATAGAAGGACCGCTTTAATTATGTTGATAATAGTGTGGTCGACCTGAATACGGACGATCTTGGTTTTGGTTTGTGCCAAAATTTTGGGTATATCCCTGACGATAATTATTAGATTGCCCTTTTGGTCGGTTTACGAACTGTATGGAAGAATCGACTTCCATGGGTTCTGGGGTTTGTTGTCCCTGAACGTTGTTCTGGCCGAAATAAGTCTGTTGGGGCCAACTTTGGTTTTGGCTGTTTCCCCATTTTGGTTTATTAAAGTTTTGTTTTGGTTGAACCGAGTTAAACCTTAGGTAATTATTTTTCCTTCGGTTTTCATTTTGAAAGCCATAATATCTATTGGCGAATTGGGCTCTAAAATTATTTGATTCCAGTTCTTGCACTTTTGCTAAGGCGTTTGGAAGGTCGGGTGGATTTAGCGAGAGAAGTGTCTCTGATATTGATCCGTTTAGACCAGAAATAAAGATTCTTAGAGCATTGCTCCTAATTACTTTATTAGTTTCTTTTGTAATTTCGCTTTCTTTACCGTATGTCATTATGGTCTTATTGATCAGTAGGGTCATCTTTTTATTTACCTCATTATAGAACTCCGTAATAGACAATTTACCTTGTCTAAGAATACTTAGTTCAGCTTCTAGAACGTGGATTGGTCTTCTATCATTATAGATAAAATCCAATCTAGACAAAATTGCATTGAAATTAAGAACTGTTCCATGGTTGGTTAGGGCATCATGTGCCGCTCCCATGATTTTGTTACGAAGTATGGTTAACGCTATAAAATATTGCTCACTGTTTATTTTATATAAACTCATTGCTGTCTCTGCAGCCTCCCTCCAGCCTACATACTGAGTTTGCTCCCCATTAAATTTTGGCAGAGCTTTAATCACTTCTAATGTTGTATCACAACTTATATTTGGATTAATTGTCTGAATTTTATAATCTTCTACCGTTTTTTCCTTACTTTCTACTTTTGCCGATAATTCATTAATTTTTGTAGTCTATTCATTTAACTGGACATTTATCAATCTATTTATTAATTCTGTTGTAATAGAACTGGTTCCAATTCCACTACCTAATGTGCTTGATCCACCACCGGTTGCCATGTTTAAATTTTGAAAATTATTTATTATATCTTCCGATTGTTTAATCGTTAAGTATTTAATTTTTCAAGAGATTTGAGATTGTTTCTTTGTAGATTGTTTTTTTTTTGTATTATTTTTTGTATATTGTTTTTTTGTTAAACTTTTCTGTTTATAAAATGTTTTTGCTTTATTGTTTTTTTGCTTTTTTTTGACTGACCGTGCGTCGCGCTCCCGCTACACCGGGACACCGTGCATACGCGCCGGGAAACCCGAGTGTTCTCACTCGGTCTTTGACTTGGGCGTGAGTTCTCGAGTCGGCCGATCCTTGTTTCGCAGGACCACGCCTGTTGGTTGTGATTTCAGGAGTCGGTAAGGCATACGCCAGACTTATCCTTTCCTCACTTCCTTGCAAGGCTACCTGCCGTGTTAGGGAATGGCCCTTCTCGATTTCCCCACCCTGGTTTTGTTTTGTGTCTTGTCTTTTACATTTCGTGTACACCGGGCGTGCGATCTCGAGTAGGTGTATCCTTGCTTCGCAGGACCACGCCTGTTGGTTGCGATTCCAGGAATCGGTAAGGCGTACGCCAGACGTATCCTTTCCTCACTTCCTTGCAAGGCTACCTGCCGTGTTCGGGAGTGGACCAACTCGACTACACGACCCTGGGGGAAAGGGTCGTGTTAGGACTTTTAGAGGAAAGTCCAGCAATGGATCCTTTCCTTATTTGTCTACTCGCTCTCCTTGCGTTTGGCTGTCGGACTCTCCAAAGGCGGTCCTTCAACTCAAACAAAACCGAATCCTTTTTAGAAACGCTCTAACACTTGAATGGCGGACTCTCCCCAGGCGGTTTTCCAACTCAACGGTGCAAGCTTCCTAAAAAGACTCGTCCCGAGCCGCTCCAAGGGCCTTCTTTTATACTGACTGGAGCGCCCGTTAATCCTCCTGGATTCTGCTCCTGCCGTTAATCCTGCTTCCAGAATCACGCCACTTTTCGGTTGGCGGGTTGCTGTCCGTGGCCCCTCGTTTTCCCCGGCTACGGATCTCTGCTCCTGGTTTGTGGTGCACCGGTGGGCTTCTAGGGCCCGCTGCACTCTGTGTCGCAACCCCCCTTTGCTCCTTGCCGCTCCTTTGCTGCTCACTCCGCCACACTTTCTACGGCGCGCCTGCGCATCGTGCTGATTCCCCCATTGGACTACTTTTCCATCGTTGCTCCGGGAACCGTTACGTTCTTGACCGTTGACCGATTCTTGACCCCCTTTTTCCGCTTTCGCGCCTCCTCGCCACCCACCCGGCTTTTATCGTTACTCCCGTTTTTCTCTGTACATTCCTCTTGTACCTTTGTGCGGACTTAATATTCATGCTTCATTCTTCTTTTGCCGGTGATTCCATATCTTGGCACTTCAGCTCACTCACGTGTGCTCTCTTCTCTTTGTTGGTGCCGTATGATGACAATTACCGGCGACACGAAATTGACGACCGTATAGGGCCCATCATACCGTGCCGCTAGTTTTGCTGCGAATCCCTCGGCCGCCTTCGACAAATGGTGCTCCTTTGCCCACACTGTTTCGCCGACCTTTGGGCTCGCCTGGTCCTAGGCCGCCCGCTCCATGTTCCTCCGCACTATTTCGAAGACTTCTTTCAGCTTCGTCGCGTTATACGTGGGCGTTCCTTGCCCAACTCCTGTGCCTAAAGCGTTTTCATCGAACAAAGCTCGCATCATCCTTCGCTCCCTGCCTTGCGTTATAAAGCACGGCGAATATCCCGTCTACTCCGATACTGCCGAGTTCACTGCCAGCATTAGCTCTGGCCAGTGCTCGTCCCAGGTCCTCTGGTCCTTCTCAGCGAACTAGGCGATCATCGTTTTGACTGTTCTGCTCGCTCTCTCTGTTGGATTTTCTTGCGGCGTATATGGTGCTATCCGTGATTTTAGTGTCTCAAACGCCTCTTAGTGCTTGGGTGTCCACTCCCATTTTATTCTTTTCCGTACAAGATCGGTCACGGGCTTTACGATTCCCACGAAATCTGGGATGAATCCGATACCATGACGCCATCCCTATGAACTGGCGTACTCCCTTGACGTTTGTCGGAGGTTGCAGCTCTGTAATTGCAGAGCAATGAAACTGAAAAAATTAAATTTTTCCTGAAAAAATTAAATTTTTCCGTGCTTATCCGCAGGTTTGCTGCTTTCAACCTTCTAAACACCTCTTTTAGGTTCGCCATGTGTTCCTCCTTGGTGCGTCCGATCACGATGATAACGTCCTGATATGCGAAGGCGTGTGGAGCCATGTCCGTCCCTATGACTTGGTAATCACGGAATCACCTTCCATTGGTACACTTTTTCGTTTATTTCCCCCTGTATTTTCGGGTTTTTGGGGTAATATCGCTGTTTTATGAAAATGTCATCCTTCATTGTGATCTTGTGCTGCGTTATGTTCCAGCATCCTCTTTGGCCAGCGAACGCCTCTAGCTCTCTCTCGATAAACCTCTTAATGCGTTCGTCTTTCCATACCTCTGGGCATCCGGCCACTGCTACGGACAGTCTATCCTCCAGACAGCCGCCCCATTTCTCCCTTTTGGGTATGGTAACGCGGTGGCCTGCGCATGTCACTGTTGCGCCAAACTCGCTGAGGAAATCCCATCCCACCACCAGACTGTCCTCCATGCCTGGCATCACCAGTAGGTTCAGGGTCTTTGTCTTGTTGCCGAAGCTTATTTGCGCCTGGAATGCGGTGCGTGTTTCCGTATGGCTTCCATTGGCCAACTTCACCCGTCTTCTTATCGCGACGCGTTGTCCGGTGATTTCCGGGCTTTCTGCTAGTTCCACCGAGATAAAACTCGCCGTCGCTCCAATATCCAGCCTTCACCTTCGTGCCCTCGACCTCGATGGTTGCCGTCAGCTGCTACTCTTCCCCGGATAGTCCTCCTATTAGTTTTGAGAGGCAGCACCGTGCGATCCCTGCTCTCCTCCCTGTTGCTGGGACCGCTGGGCATTTCCCGGCCTGTGGCAGCATTCTGTGCTCCTTACTCCTGTCGCGCCGCACGTCTTGCAGAACAACAACCTTGTGTTTCTGCACCCGCTGGCCTAATGGCCCATGCCACCGCATCTGTTACCTGCTTGCGCTGGGTTCTCGACAGGACCCTGCCTTGGCCCTGCTGTCCACTGCTGATTTGTTTGTTGCGGAGCCGACCTATGCTGGGTCTCAGGCTGCCATCTTGACATCCAACTTTGATTCGCGATGTTCTGCCGCTCCGGCGGGCCTAGGCGCGGTTCCTCTCTTCGCCACCTTGGTGCCCACTGTGTGTTTTGGTCGGCCTGGTGGTGGAACCCGTCCCGTTGCCCTTTCTGGGTCCATTGGTCCCTCTGGTACCTTGACGCTTCACTATGCTGCGGTTCTCTTCTCTGCCACCTCTCGTTTATGGCCGGCTGACTGTGGCTCCACCTTTGCTCCGTGGCGACTTGCCTGTTAAAGGCCTCTTCCTCCTGCGCTAATTCCTTAAACTCCACTGCCAGGCCCATCACCTCCTCTAAAGACGCGCAGGCCTTATGAACATCTTTATCCTTGGCATGCAGTTATCGACGAGCCTCTCGATTACTTTTTTCGTGGTTTTGCCTAATGGTTTCATTAGTGACTGAAGGTCCACCATGTACTCTTTGAAGGGCTCTCCACGACACTGCTTCCGTTGACGAACTTGGTCCGCCAACTTTTCGAAGTATCCTTTCGGCAGGAAAAAATTCTCGAAGCTTGCCTTGATCCTCGCCGATGTTGGCCATTCTGCGTCGTTCATGGTAAACCATCTTTGTGCCCTGCCCTGCAGTAGTTCTTGCATGGCTCTGGGGATCGTGTTTATGTCCAATCCACATATCTTTGCGGACCACGTCACTCGGTCGAGGAACTCTAACGGGTCCCCTGTGCCGTCGAAACGAAACGACCAGTCTCGCACCTGTCTGGCCATTTTGGCGTAATCCACCGGGGTCGGAACATACTTTCTTGATTGCGGCTCTATGCACCTTCCTATTCTTGGATCTGGTACCGCCAAGCTCTCTATAAACCTCTCGGTTTCGCTGGTTGATCTCTGCCTGAAGGTGGATCTTTGCCCAAACCTTTCCTCGAGTCCGTGCGTCAACGACAGTACTTCCTCATCCTTGGATTCGTCGACCCACTTCGCCACTAAGGATCACATCGTTTCCACAGTCCCGTCCGCTGGTAGGCCGAGCTCTCTACACACTTCGCTCAGCTCCTCCTTTCTCAATGTGTCAATCCAATTCCTTTTTCCAATTTCTCTGCTATGTTATTTTCTAGACTCAATGCAATCACGAAGTTTGGGCGCCAGGTGTAACGAACTGTTATTTCTGCTTCCGCTCGCCACAATTTGCCGCGGCTAGCTTACAGAGTTTCGCGGATCCGTTCCACCGAATTTTTAGATTCGACGTGATTCCCCAAGCCCAGAAAATAATTTAAATAGCTTGGGATTTTCACACTCTTTATTTCGAGATCTCTTTACAATACAAAAAGTTTTCCTTCTCTCTTTCTCGATGCTCCGTCGTCGGCGTCCTCTGCGGGTTGTTCAGGATACGCCGCCACTACTCCGTCGCCGATGGTACTCCTGTTGCCGCGCTGCTAGCGATTCCGCTACCCTCCGCCCTTTTGCCTTGAAAACACCACCTTGGGTCGACAACGACTGGTCAGACAATTGGCGGTGCTCTTTCGCCCCCCTACTCCCGGGAACCACCGTGCATATGCGCCGGCGGGCCGGGATTAGAAGTTGGCTGCGGACTGTTGCCTCCGCTATACCGGGACACCGTGCATACGCGCCGGTGCCAGGTTTGGGAGTTTGTTTGCTGACTGCCGCCTCCGCTACACCGGGACACCGTGCATACGCGCCGGCGAACCCGTGTTTGTAGTGGCGGGGCTGGTGACCGGGGTGTTCTCACTCGGTCTTTGACATGGGCGTGAGTTCTCGAGTCGGCCGACCCTTGTTTCGCAGGACCACACCTGTTGGTTGCGATTCCAGGAATCGGTAAGACGTACGCCAGACTTATCCTTTCCTCACTTCCTTGCAAGGCTACCTGCCGTGTTCGGAAATGGCCCAACTCGATTTTTCCACCCTGGTTTTGTCTTGTGTCTCGTCTTTTACGTTTCGTCTTTTCATGATGTATTGCCAAGAAAAACTGAGAATAAATCAGATGACAGCTGTTAAGTCGGTCGCCATCTTGCGATTTGTAAATACAAATAAATAATAAACAATTTCATACAAACAAACAATAAATTATAAACTAATTAAGCGGCTGCTGAGTGACCGGACAATCCCCCTCCACTTGGGGCAGGACAATAACACAGGAGGTGTCTCTTCCTCTTCTTCATCCCCACAGCTCCTGCAGTAATCATAGTGTGGCACCTATTAAGCAGTGTCCCGTGATGGCCTTGAACGCCAGACCGCAGTCCTGCCTATTGAGGGTGATAAGCAAGATTGATCTTTTCCTAGAGCGGATAGGCCATATCATGCGTGAATTCCTGCAGTTTTGGAGATTTATCCATTTCCCCAGTGATGCGCGGTCAAAGTGATCCCTGCATTTTAGCCTACATATAGCTAAGGGGATGCCTACTGGTTCCTTCTCCGGGAGAAAAGGATTTGTAGTACCTGCTCTTGCTAGTTCGTCGGCGGCGCAATTACCCTCGTGGTCCCTATGTCTGGGCACCCATATGAAGTGGATGTCATACTGCTCTGCCATCTCGTTAAGAGATCTGCGACAAACATTTACTGTCCTGGAGTTGGATGAAATTCCGTCAAGGGCTTTGAGTGCCGCTTGACTGTCTGAGAAGATACAAATAGTTCTTGATTAAGTTCTCTAAGTGTTTCCCCGATAGCTATCACTTCTGCTTGGAACACACTAAAGTGGTTGGGGAGTCTGAAGGACTCATTTAGACACAGCCGCTCGCAGTGGAAACCGCCTCCCACCTGGCCATTACATTTTGAACCGTCTGTGGATGGGTTTACACCTAGTCCGTTCCTAACTGCCCATGTTGAGAGAACTTCAAGTTTGTCCGTCATGCGGTCGCGTAGAGTCTGGGGAAATTTTCCAGAGAAGGCAATTGCGACATCATTCGCATAAGCGATAACCTTCTAGGGATCGCAGTAGGCTATTAACCGCCACGTTCCACAGTAGGGTTGAGAGTACGCCTCCTTTCGGAGTTCCTCTTCTGATGTATCTAGGAATAGATACTCCTCCTAATCACGCCTCAACAGTCCTGTTTACCAAGATCTGCTTTATAAGGCGTGCGGATTGATCGTCTTTTCCTAGTCTCGTCAGCGCATTGATTATCGAACATGGCAGGATGTTGTTGAACGCACCTTCTATGGATAAACGAACGAACGTAGTGATCTCGTGGAGTGCCGTCTCCGTGGATCGGCCCTTTCTATATCGTACCTTCCTATAACGTATGTATATAAGTATTGTAACGAACTGTTATTTCTGCTTTCGCTCGCCACAATTTGCCGCGGCTAGCTCACAGGATCCGTTCCACCGAATTTTTAGATTCGACATCATTGCCCAAGCCCAGAAAATAATTTAAATATCTTGGGATTTCCACACTCTTTATTTCGAGATCTCTTTACAATACAAAAGGTTTTCCTTCTCTCTTTCTCGATGCTCCTTCCGTTTCTGCCGGCTCCGTCGTCGGCGTCCTCTGCGGGTTGTTCAGGATACGCTGCCGCTACTCCGTCGCCGATGGTACTTCTGTTGCCGCGGTGCTAGCGATTTCGCTACCCTCCGCCCTTTTTCCTTGAAAACACCACCTTGGGTCGACTTCGACTGGTCGGACGATTGGCGGTGCTCTTTCGCCCCTTACTCCCGGGAACCACCGTGCATACGCGCCGGCGGGCCGGCATAAGAAGTTCGTTGCGGACTGTCGCTTCCGCTACACCGGGACACCGTGCATACGCGCCGGTGCCAGGTTTGGGAGTTTGTTTGCTGACTGCCGCTCCGCTACACCGGGACACTGTGCATTCGCGCCAGAGCCAGGTTCGGGAATGCCTATGCGTGTCGCCTTCGCTACACCGGGACAACGTGCGTACGCGCCGGTGCCAGGTTTGGAAGTTGCCGTGTGACTGACCGTGCGTCGCGCTCCCGCTACACCGGGACACCGTGCATACGCGCCGGGAAACCCGAGTGTTCTCACTCGGTCTTTGACTTGGGCGTGAGTTCTCGAGTCGGCCGATCCTTGTTTCGCAGGACCACGCCTGTTGGTTGTGATTTCAGGAGTCGGTAAGGCATACGCCAGACTTATCCTTTCCTCACTTCCTTGCAAGGCTACCTGCCGTGTTAGGGAATGGCCCTTCTCGATTTCCCCACCCTGGTTTTGTTTTGTGTCTTGTCTTTTACATTTCGTGTACACCGGGCGTGCGATCCCGAGTAGGTGTATCCTTGCTTCGCAGGACCACGCCTGTTGGTTGCGATTCCAGGAATCGGTAAGGCGGACGCCAGACGTATCCTTTCCTCACTTCCTTGCAAGGCTACCTGCCGTGTTCGGGAGTGGCCAACTCGACTACACGACCCTGGGTTTTTAGAGGAAAGTCCAGCAATGGATCCTTTCCTTATTTGTCTACTCGCTCTCCTTGCGTTTGGCTGTCGGACTCTCCAAAGGCGGTCCTTCAACTCAAACAAAACCGAATCCTTTTTAGAAACGTTCTAACACTTGAATGGCGGACTCTCCCCAGGCGGTTCTCCAACTCAACGGTGCAAGCTTCCTAAAAAGACTCGTCCCGAGCCGCTCCAAGGGCCTTCTTTTATACTGACTGGAGCGCCCGTTAATCCTCCTGGATTCTGCTCCTGCCGTTAATCCTGCTTCCAGAATCACGCCATATTTCCGTTGGCGGGTCACTGTCCGTGGCCTCTCGTTTCCCCCGGCTACGGATCTCTGCTCCGGGTATGTGGTGCACCGGTGGGCTTCTAGGGCCCGCTGCACTCTGCGTCGCAACCCCCCTTTGCTCCTTGCCGCTTCTTTGCTGCTCACTCCGCCACACTTTCTAAGGCACGCCTGCGCATCGTGCTGATTCCCCCATTGGACTACTTTTCCATCGTTGCTCCGGGAACCGTTACGTTCCATGTCGATTCTATCTTCCCCCAGATGGCGGCGTTTACCCCTTCACCGGACACCGATACGTTCCACGTAGATTCCGTCCTCCCACGGGTAGCATTACTTTGCCCTTTGCCGGAACCCACGGTAACTGGCTTTCACATTCCCCCCAACCCCCCGTACTGATCCTAGCGACATTCCATTTGGCTCCAGGTTGATGACCGATTCTTGACCCCCTTTTTCCGCTTTCGCGCCTCCTCGGGCGACCGAGAAAGAGTCGGCTTGCGACCAACAATTTTATCGGCTTGCGATAATAAGCAATTTTAATGAAATGAACAATAAATTATAATCAATAAATGATTAATTAATTAAGCGGCTGCTGCCCGAAAAGTATTGGATATTCCTTTGAGAATTTCATTATAAAACCAATAAAACCAATATTTATATAATTCATATATGAATTATTTATATAATACATATATGTATTATGTCCGATTACAGTTCTTTTTCTTCCTTGTTTTTCTGCGGTCTTTCATAATTGAGGGATTACATCGTGCACCAATTAAGGGGAGGTTCTTTTGGGAGATTTTAGGGGAGATTTTTTTTTTTTTTTAATAAAATGAAAGTTACATATGTGTAGAATATATGTGCCAAGGGATATTTCGATACGACTCGTATTTCTTGAGCTAGAGCGTGTCAAACATACCCATGATAACAAGAAAGCTATATCAAGGCAAAGTTTCTAAAAACTTTAAACGCGTTTTTCTCGGAACCATGTTTTCCAACCTCTTGTCGCGCACAGGGCTCGTTCTATTGATCCGATTTCTTTCATTCAAAAAATGTTTAAAAGTACATACTTTTTTGTATGCCTTATACCTAAAATTGGCATACAAAATTGTTTATCAGGTCTATGCATATGAAACTGCGTTTTTTTTTACAACTTTGGAAATTTATTTAAAAAAAATGGTGATAATTTCAATCTTCAAAGTATGCCTCTTCAGAAGCCACACATTTAGCCCATCTTTCGGCCAATTTATGAATTCCTCGCCAGAAGAATTCCTTTTCCTTGGACCCAAACCAGTCTTCTAACCAATTCTTAAGGTCTCAATAGGAAACGAAGCTCTGGTTGGCTAATCCGAGTCCCAAACTGGCGAACAAATGGTAATTTGATGGAGCCAAATCTGGTGAATAAGCCGCATGGGGTAAGGACTCCCAACCAAACGTGGCTACCAATTCCTTGGTGCCTCTTGCCCGGTGTGATAGCGCGTTGTCGTCCAGAAGAATGATTTTGAGCTGCGTATTCTGGGCATTTTTGCGTATTCTGGGCGTTTTTGGAGCAGAGATTCTTTCAATTCTTCCAATTGTTGCTGGTGGCGTTCGCCATCAACGGTTTCACCCGGTTTTAGGAGTTCATACCAAATGATTCCGGCCTGATCCCGGAAAACGCTCAGCATGGCTCTGCGGCCGAAACAGTTTGGCCGAGATTGGGATTGGGCCGGCTGGCCTGGGCTAACATAGGATTTTTTTCATTTGGGGTTTTGAAAATAGATCCAATTTTCATTTCCAGTGACAATGCAATGCAAAAACGAGAATTTCCAAGAGAATTTCGCAAGTCATTTTTCGATGTTCGCGAATAGTGGTTTGTGGTTGTATTCATAAAACTCGATATTTTCAATATTAGAAAAAAAATTGCTATTGGAAAAAAACTCGCAAATAACGTTAAGATGTCAAATAAGATGTATAAGATATTAGATGTCAAAATATTCTAAGAAAAATTTTTACGAACAATTTTCGATCACTTTTGTTACCGATAATAAACAATGAAGTAAAACGCAGTTTCATATGCATAGACCTGGTATTTATAATTTTTAAACGAGATCAAAGTAAAAAAAAGAGAAAAAATGTCAATTTTTTTTTTAAACGTCCATGAATTGGTTTATTTTTACCAAAATTAATTGTTGTTAGGTATATGGCATAGGAAATTCCATCAATTTTAATAAATTATATACATTTCTAATTTAAGTTCACTACCAGCGGCCCGACACTAGACAAAGCTGAAAAATAGAGGTCGACAAGATCCGCCATTTTGAAGCCGCCATTTTGAATTTCCTGAATATTGAATATTTTTTTTAATCGTTAATAAACAACGAACCAAAAGTTCAAAAGCATAAGTTCGTATGTCTTTTCATTTTCCCGCAATCCATTCTCAAAGTTTGCTTAATTTTCGGAAAAATACAAAAGAACCTCCCTTTAAAGCACCAGCTAGCATACATGTATTCATCACAAAGCTTAGAGACCCAGACGACCGAATGGCGCTCGGAAAACGAGTTATTGACTAAAGAAAACTAGGAAGAGAGGAAAGTGAGATGCTACGGTAGAGACCATTGTAGTTCGAACATAAAAGGTCGTGTTGTGTACATATATGTGAACTATAATGGCTAAGGACTAGAGTACAATAGTTTTTAGTCCTATAAGGTATGTTGATATGTAAGCGTGTTAGTAAATGCTGGATATCTACATCACCATTAAAAAGGTTGTGTAGAAAAACGACATCCAGCGTTGTTCTACGATTTGTTAATTGGGGACTCCAGACACGTGAACAGTACTCAAGTATAGACGGATCAAAGAAATAAAAAAAACTTTTAGTAATATAGGGTCGATAAATTTATTTGACTACCTTAAACCATTGCACAAAAAAACCATTGCACCTTTAGCCTTATTAACCATTGTGGATATATGGTCGGCAAATTTGAGTTTTGATTATAATATGACACCGAGATCATTAACATGAGTTAATTCTTTTAAGGCAATCCCATAGAGAAAATACATATCCTGGGGAGGGCAAGAACGATAAAAAGGCGTAATTTTTTGTGAAGAAACAAAATAATAATGAAGGCAAAGCTTAGCTTCGTCTGAATACATAAGAACCAAAGAGTTCGTTAAAGCAAGGGGAAAGTCGTTAAGAGCAAGAGTAAACCGTTTGTCTGTCTATTTCTTCATGAACTTTTTTTTGTCTTCTAGGTGCCTTATAACTGATTGATTGGACATGCCATAACTTAAGTGTTTTTATGCCCGGTACTCGTAGAGTACAAGGGTATGTTGTAGTCGTGTGAATATGTAACATAAAGAACGAATCATATCCGACCCCATAAAGTATTTATATTCTTGACCAGAATCAACAGTCAATTCGATATAGCCATGTCCGTCTGCCCGTATGAATGCGTGGATCTTAGAGATAATAATAATAGAGATATGGGATTTGGCATAAATTTTTTTCCGTGATTTTTAATTATTTTGTTGCTAGACCCCGATTTAAAAAAAAAGACGTCAGGCATTAGAGATCTAATTCATAACAACTTTGACAAGAAATTACAAATTTAAATCAATTTTACATTTTTATTTTCAAATCTCTAACAAAAAGTTCCGTCCTCATAGCTCAACTTTTAGTACAAAAAAACACTAACATAAACTTTTACAAATAAAAAATAAAGTTTACAAGTTTACCAGCAAAAATTGATGGTTATACCCTTGCAGAGGTTTTTGTCGGTTTTTACACGAGCTGAATTTTAAGGCGGTTGACTTTTCACACAATATTTTTTTTCGACACACAGTATACAAGTCGGAACGACCGACTTTCCTATAGCTGCCATACAACGGATTGATCGAAAAATGCCATAACTTTGACCAATTCTTTTTTTCGACCAATGGATCCGATCTACCAAATTTCATAAGGATCGGACAACTAAATCTTATAGCTAGCACATAAAAGAACGAACGGAAATAACCCAACTTTTGTATTTTTGAAGATAGAAGCTTAGAACTTTTGTTAAATTTTGTATTTTAAGAAATTGGTTGTAGGAAGTTGATTCTCATAAGGGTCCGCCAACTATATCCGATATTTGCGATATATATCCGATCTTAACTGCAAGGGTATATCAGCTGCGGCTCCGCCAGAAGTTCCAGTTTTCAATAGCAGGAATTATTTTAAATAAACCATTTACAAGTAAGTATACGTTGGGAAACTAAGGACAAAATATCTGCAAGTTCAAATAAAATTATTTAAAATTTTATTAAAATAAAATTATTTTTTTTTAATTTTTAAATAAAATTCTTGTTTGGATATTTGATATGTTTTAATTACCTTTTTATGTTACATTTCTATGCAAAAAGCAGCCACCCGATGCATAAAAAAGCAAGATATAGAAACAGTTTTGAAAGAGTTTGTTCATCCTCGTATTGGGTTGTTCCACGATTGGCTGCTAAAAAGAAATTAAAAAATGTTATTTAGCATAATTTCTAAAAGTTTATACAGCTAAGTATATAAAACTCTAAAAAGGGTAGCCCATACTGCTGAATCTGCTGCATACTGCTGTTTTTTAAATCCATGTCCCATACACTTGTGAAAATAAGCATATGTTCAGTTGACTAATTCCGTTTATACCGTATGCCCTTGAAATAGGTGGACCAGTGTTCTAAACATACTAAGCTGCGAACAGAACTAAAAAATTTTAACTTAATACTTATTTATTTTAAAAACAGAAGTTGGGTCTCTAAATAATTTCCTTTAAAATAAACCACTTTGCTCCCACGTGAACACAAAATATCCTTCCATTTTTGTAAAGTAAAATTTGGAGAATCCTTGGAAACAGTTTTCTCTTGATTACCATTAAAAGGGGAGAATCTACCTAAGATAAGAGGCAAAACGCCTTTCCCTTTCTTGGGATATCGTTTTACTTAGTTGATTTTTAGCTTATTGTATAAAGGGGTATTATCGAACTATTTGACCCGTCATTCTTATACCTTCGCAGATGGTACTTCAACACAATATAGTACATATATTCTTGATCAGGATCACCTTGTGAGTCAAAATAAGCTGCTGCGTGTCAGTCAGATAATAGCTTGAAACCTTGGACTTTATCTTAGAGCTGCTATATAACTGAACGATCGTAAACGTCACAACTTTGGTGTTTTTAAAGATAAAAGTTTGGAACTGTGATAATTTTGATAAAATGATTTTGATAAATTTGATGTATTTTGATGAATGATAAGTTTTTAACTCATCTGTATATACCAGGAGGTCGAGGTTCTCCAAAGTTTAATGAAGAAGTAATAAAGCCAAAAGGAAAGGCGCCTATGCCAAAAGACATGTGAAAACCTTCACCAAATCCAAAGCCTGGAAATCCAGCCGTAGGCTCCGGCTCAGTACGTTGACCTGCTGGACGGGGTGGAACTTTGTTGCTGTAAACATAATTTCTTTTGGTTACTATAAATAAAAAATTTAATTTATAAATATTTTGTACCGTGGGTCTTCTCGTCGTATACTATTGCGTCCGTAAAGTGGTATGACTTTGTCTTTATCGACAGAAGCTTTGCACACTGGACAGAGTTTTCGGTTAGGTCGAGTTAAAAGCCATTGATGCAAACAGGGCCAACAGAATAAATGACCGCACATACTGACAACGGCATCTTTAGCTGTATCCAGACATATGTTACATTCATAAAGAGATTCGTCGTTCAATTCCCGCTCCTTGTCGTTGTTGCTTTTATCTGGATTTACTCTAATGGAATCCAATGTTGTTGCAACACTTTCACTTTCTGCAATGTTATTCCCAATGATAGAATTATTTGACGTAGAATAAGATGACTTTGGCATTGATATTTCTGCCGAATCAGATTCAATATGACAATTATGGCTTGTTGAAGGTTCTTCTAGTGATACGTCTGTAGCTTCTATAGTCCATCCAATTTGGTTACAACGTGTACGTCCAATTAATGCGGGTTGCTCATTAGGATTGTTAGAAATCGATGACGTACTAGGTAGATCTGATGACTTCATCAATTCCGGCCGTTCCATGACGTATAAAATTTAAATTTTCGCTTTAAAATTTCGCTCTTTTTATAAGTAATCTAAAAAAACAAACAAACGTTGAACAAAGTTATTGGTAGCTGGATTTATTTTATGAATGGTTATGGTATATGGTATATTTTTTATTGTTTTTTATGGTATATGGTACATTTTTTAATTATGGTATATTTTTTATGGTTAAGTCTATAGAGGGATAAACTAACTTTCGGGCGGAGGCGAAGTTCACAAGATCAGATATATATCGCAAGTTAAGATCAGATAAATATCGGAAATATCGGATATAGGTATATATACTGCATGTAAAGGTAAAAGAAATATGTGTGCAAGTCGGTAGCCATAAAACTGAGGCTAGTTTTCGTTGCAACAGACAGACGGACATGTCTACATATGTATATCGACTCACGAGGTTTGGAGGTGGAAGATGCCTTTTACTTCTTCTTTTAATATCCATATAACCAATTTGGTAGGTCGGATCAATTGGTCTGTAGGATAGAATCTATAGCAGTCTATAGCAAAATCTATCTATAGCAAAACTCATACATGTTTAAAATTTGAGTGTATTCGACGCACAAGAAAACAATGAGAGCTAAGCATTCACTGAGCGAAAAAAAAGTAGTTTTCAATTTCATTTTTCGTTAATACAAACGTTCGAATGGGCCCTAAAATAGTGTATTTTATTTTAAAGAAAGCTTTTCTAGCATCAATTCTCAAACAAACGAAAAACTACGCTTGTCAATGTATATTTTCCTAAAGGAAAACTTGTTCCAACCCAATTTTTTCTCAGTGGAAACATTTCGTTTTTTAAGTTTGGGCTGTCAAATAAGGCAATTTCGGAGCAAATGAGAGAGCTTCTAAACAAAATTTGAGACAGCTCACACTGTCAGTTTGCCGGCAGCGCTGCGGCAGAATTTCCGACCCTATTCACGCGTGCTATGGAAAATTAAAGTTTTCCCCCCACTGATCTATAGGAAGTTCCAACTATCTATCATCACGAAACAACTATCAAACACGAAATTTTGGTCATGTACATTTCAGTTATATGGAAGCTATAAGATATAGACGGCCGAAATTTGGTATGTTGTATAATTATTCCAAGGATAGAATCTATTGCTACTATAGGATGTAGTCGCCCGATCCCGACCGTTCCGACTTAGATACTGCGTTAAAAAAAGGAGGGTGTGTGAAAATTCGAAGTTGATAGCTTTAAAATTGAGAGACAACATTGCGTACAGACGCACATGCTTATATCAACTCAGGAGCTGATTCTGACCAATAATATACGAGTAAGGTGACTTTGTATTTTCAAGAAGAACTATTAATTTATTTATCAATATTTATGGTGTCCCCCTATATTTAAAGTAATCCCCCTCAGATACAATACACTTATGCCAACGGTTTTTCCAATCCTCAAAGCACTTCCCATTTTCGGTATAGATTTCAGCTCTTCCAGCGTACAGTCTTTATCTCTTCAATCGTTGCAAATCACCTTCCTTTCATAGGTCTCTTTAGTTTTGGGAACAATAAAAAGTCAAATGGGGCCAAATCCGGTGAATACGGTGGCTGCGGCATTATTGTGGTGTTGTTCTTGGCCAAAAAATCTCTCACAAGTAAAGATGAGTGAGCAGGGGCATTGCACAGTCCCAACTTTTCTCTCCTTTTCTGACTTCATTGAAACGCAAGACTCACCGCAAGTGAATAAGAAGGCCTATTGCCTATTGCTTTCATGTCAAAGAAACTAAATCCTTTTCAACGTCAATATACAGTTACCGAGAAGAAGTGTTATGCTGCTGTGTTTAAAGCTGTATAAAATGTTTAAATTTAGAGCTTATGTCGAAGAAAAAGGTTTTCTAATAGTCACAGATCACATAAAATGGATCATGACCCAAGCAGATCAAAGCTCGCGTCTCGCTCGTTGGTCTCTTAAACATGGATTCCAGTTCCAGATACAACATCGAAAAAATCGTACCTTATTAAAATTATAGGTAAAGTAGCCAGCCCCGGCAATCGTTGTTTTGCCCTTTTTTATCAAGAAAAAAATTTTGTAGTTCAATAAAAATACCTATTTACTTTGAATGTGTGGGGAAGTGCTTTTAATCAAAGGCGTTGCAAATAATTTAAGAATAATTTATTTTGGTTCATAAATATTTTGTTGGAAAAAAAGATTATTCTCTCAGCGCAATGGAGTGTAGAATATTCTTGGTTAGTCCATCTTTAGCCAGCACAAATAACCTGGATGGTTTTCCCACCCGAGAACATGCCACATACAGTTGTCCGTGGGAAAACCATGGTATTTCCAAATCTAACCCACATACAGAGAATGTTTGGCCTTGTGACTTATTGATCGTCATAGCGACCAAATGACCAATCACATTGTATGACAACATGTCCCCAGGCAGCAACTGTTGTATTTGTATATTTTATGCATTGACGTCCACATTTTTTACTGACAAAATCGCTCTTTCTTTCAACCACTTATGATTAATCTGGGTAGAATCTGGATGAGCATAAGCAACACATCCCAACTGGCTCATTTTTAAATTTAAGTGCATGACAATAATAGCATTCCTTTTCCAAAATACCAATAATCACTTTCGAATGAGCAGAATATTCAACATCAGGTTCGTACTGGAATGCTAGTCGAAGAAATGGCCCTGATGTAATTGCTCGATGAACTTGTTGGCGTTGTTGGTAAATTTTTCTTCGTCTAACTATGAATCTTCGCGCATCTCTTCGTTTTCTTTGTTGATTACGTTCATCTGTGTGAGCCATGGCCATGGCCATGCCATGGCTAATCCAATGAATTTAAAAACTCAATTGTCAATATGACACCAAGTCCCCAGGCAACAACTGTTGTATTTGTAAATTTTATGCATTGACGTCCACATTTTTTACTGACCAAATCGCTCTTTCTGTCAACCACTTGTGATTAATCTGGGTAGAAATCATAAAAATCAAAGAAATCACTGGGTAGTGAACGCCCTCACCGCCCCAAAAAACGTAAAAAACCAAATATATATGCCATTTTTTAAGGTAGACCTTCCAATTTTAATTGGTTACATTTTTATATATTTGTACCCTTGCAGACGGTATTATAATTAAGGACAAAAGTGTGCAATGCTCCGCCCGAAGTTAGTCTAAAAACTTTAAACGCGTTTTTCTCGGAACCATGTTTTCCAACCTCTTGTCGCGCACAGGGCTCGTTCTATTGATCCGATTTCCTTCATTCAAAAAATGTTTAAAAGTACATACTTTTTTGTATGCCTTATACCTAAATTTGGCATAAAAAATAGTTTTTTTTATAATTTTTAAATGAGATCAAAGTAAAAAAAAAGAGAAAAATGTCAATTTTTTTTTTTAAACGTCCATGAAATTGGTTTATTTTTACCAAAATTAATTGTTAGGTATAAGGCATAGGAAATTCCATCAATTTTAATAAATTATATACATTTCTAATTAAAGTTTACTACCAGCGCACTATGGGCGATTAGTTGATTTTGGCGGCATAAAGTCCACACATAGAGCTAGGAGCTTAATTTTTTTTTAAGCGTTACTAATATTTTAGTTGGTTTTCGGATTTTTTGTTTAGTCAATTTGACCACGCCTTTATTTTCCGCCCCTTTATAGCCCCGGCACTTGTACAAAAATTTAAATTTTTATTATAAAGCAAAGCATAAAAATAGAAAAAATAATATTTTACCATGTTTTAACAATATTCCAAACTTAAAAAACAAAAAGTTAATAATCTTCTTCATCTAAAACAAAAGAATTCTCATGTTTGTCATCGCTTTCGTTGTCTGATTCGGTGTCTTCATCATTAAAAAAATTGTATGAACTCAGCTCTGATGTTGGATGTTCAAGTGCATTTTTTTTTTAAAGGAACAAAAAAGAGCAAAAAACATGATTACTACAATAAACTAGACACTTTCGTTAGTAACTTTTTAGTTGCATGTTTTGATATGCACTTTTAAAGAAATACTCCACCGAACACAATTAAAATTGTTAGATTTTTGCTAAAAATACAATCAACAATAACACTGGAAATTTAAAACACCACGAACGTTTATACACATTAATCGTAAATAAAAGATTCTAAATACCTTGAGATTTGCTATCCATATTACACTTATTAATTTAAACGAAACCAATAATAATTTAAGCACTTTCACTTTCAGCATGAAATTTTTCGTGCCAATTTATATAATTGCGAGCATCAACAGATCATCTAGTTTTGAAGGGCTGCCACAAAAAGAGAGTTGCCACCCGATAAAAAAAAAATTGTTTTTCAGCTAACTGAATTGTTTACTATTAATAAAAAAAACATTTCCTTAATATTTCATCATAAATTTTATGACTTTATACCGCCCATTATGAAAAATCGCCCATAGTGCAGCGGCCCAACACTCGACAAAGCAGAAAAATAGTGGTCGACGAGATCCGCCATTTTGAAGCCGCCATTTTGAATTTCCTGAATATTGAATATTTTTTTTTAATCGTTAATAAACAACGAATCAAAAATTCAAAAGCATAAGTTCGTATGTCTTTTCATTTTCCGGCAATCCATTCTCAAAATTTGCTTAATTTTTGGAAAAATCCAAAAGAACCTCCTCTTTAGTAATCACACAAATGGTGTAACGCTTGTATCTTTTAGCAGAAATGTAGTGGGGAGAGGTGCGCCATCTAGGAGAGGAGTTTCGGACGAGAAAGGGGCACAAAGAGATTAGAAGGAGTGCATCTTACCGGGTAAGATGGCAGAATTTTCCGTTGGGGCAGTGTCTCTCCGGGCATAGGCCATGGAGGGATCAGCGCCAAATTTTGGCGTCAGGGTACTCATTCTCTCAGTGCGTCTCCTCTGGGCTGGTCAAGTGGATTTTTCTCATCGGTTAGAAGTTTTTTTTTTGAAGTGGAAGAGAATTGTTTAAAAAAACGACAACGACCACGACCGGAGGCGCTGGTGTCCAAGGGCAAGCAGAGTATAAAGGAGTCGACCGGTTTGTGGCCAAGAATCCGTCGAGGGTCAGCGTCAAGGCAAATAGCTGCCGGAGGGAAATTCGGAAGCCCACGGAAGCCACGGAATTTCGGAGGAGTTCCAGTGGGTTCCGGATCATCGCCAAGAACGTCCCCAAAAATCGAAAAGCGGAGGAAGGAAGTAAACTCTAAGAAAAAACTCTAAGAAAAAGACTCGGTCAGCAGGTTGGAGTTCGATTCGGTAGGCACACCATCGAACCTTTGGCTCGAGCTGGCAGTTGAGTGCCAACCGCGCTTGGCAGAGCGCATTTCCTCGCCGCGATCGTAGAAAATCGGGCGAAGTTACAAATTTTCCGGCGGGGAAGCGACCCGATTGCGACCCGGGGTGTCGGAGGCGTCCAACGACCCTGGCGCGGAAAACCGGAGCCGTTCCAACACGTGAAAACCAGTGCTGCCGAATCCACGTGGGATTTCGGCCGGTAGAGAGGTGTTAGTTTAAGTAGTTTTAAATTCCATTAGTGTTAAGTCATAAGTTTTGTGGTGGGCTATGGCCAAACGGATGCCGAGCGGAAAAAAAAGCATAGTTTAAAGAGTGGAAAATTGGCCAAGCGATGATCGGGGTGTTAGTGGATCACACCTAACCTTGAAGAAAAAAAAAAAAGAAAAGAGAAAAAAAAAAAAAGAAGAAGAAAATCTAATAGTAATAATTTCCAACGCCACAATGTTTTGTGTGTCCCCATAGTTAATCTTCCTTGTTTTTTTTGTATAAGTGACATCTAAAATTTTCAGCCGCTCCAGTCCGATGAAAGCGCTTTCAACGATGGATGCAACAATGCAGGGGTGAGTGAGGAAACACCTACATAATACTCAATTTTAATCTTTGAAAGTAAAGGAAGGAGACATTTCATTAATAAGAGAAAACAAGGAAAATTCACTAAGCCTAATGGCCACTTTAGATTTTTAGGAAAAAGGGAAAAAGAAAAATCTTAAAATTAAAGGGTTAGTCCGTCAGACCACCCGATCGATTTATAATAATAATGATTGGCATACTGGGAAATCATACAAGATACGAAATCCCAGCTCCAGGCGAGGTGTCAGGAGAGGTGCCGCACGCAATAAACAAATTTCCTTCCGGCTCTGGCTCGCCAGCTATTGGGGTGGTATTCTTGCCACGCCCCCCCGAGGTGCCTTTTCTCACTATCTCATAACAATTTTGCGTGCATTGGGGCAAGCTTCTCTGCTGAGAGGTCGGCTACTCATTTCAGCCATCGAGTGATCTGCTTCTGGAAATTTACATAATAAAAGAAAAAGGGGTTCCTCCGCATCCGTCCTTCCGCCGAGCACCTAAGCCTCCGATCTTGTGAGACTTAGTTTGCCCACCCTACCTTTGGCTATCTAATCCTTGGGTCAAAGCCCATTATATTCGCGATAGCCCCTGCCTCGGTGGTCTCAAGGGGGACTGTTGTGTCGGGTCAAAACACTGAGTTTTAATACATTATAATATTTATTTAAATTCTAAGACAGAAAAAAAATTCGCTTTGATCCTAAAAAGTACATTCCCTTTTGATTAATTTTCTATGGGGTAAAATCTAAATAATAAATAAATATGACTAATGAAGCATTCATGAATTGCGAGAAGACGTTTAACGAAACTAAGTCTAAATGATTAAATTAATTGGATTTTATAAAAAAAATGAATAACCAAAACGGACGCAAGCAAGACTTTTATACAAGAAAAATACAATAAAGTTACATGACGAACACCTCGAACATGTAAACGAACTTGCGCTCGAACATGAGTGGAATTGCTTAGCTAAATGGTTCGATCGGGTGGTCTAACGGACTAACCCTTTAATTTTAAGATTTTTCTTTTTCCCTTTTTCCTAAAAATCTAAAGTGGCCATTAGGCTTAGTGAATTTTCCTTGTTTTCTCTTATTAATGAAATGTCTCCTTCCTTTACTTTCAAAGATTAAAATTGAGTATTATGTAGGTGTTTCCTCACTCACCCCTGCATTGTTGCATCCATCGTTGAAAGCGCTTTCATCGGACTGGAGCGGCTGAAAATTTTAGATGTCACTTATACAAAAAAACAAGGAAGATTAACTATGGGGACACACAAAACATTGGGGCGTTGGAAATTATTACTATTAGATTTTCTTCTTCTTTTTTTTTTTTTTTTTTTCTTTTTTTTTTTTCTTCAAGGTTAGGTGTGATCCACTAACACCCCGATCATCGCTTGGCCAATTTTCCACTCTTTAAACTATGCTTTTTTTTCCGCTCGGCATCCGTTTGGCCATAGCCCACCACAAAACTTATGACTTAACACTAATGGAATTTAAAACTACTTAAACTAACACCTCTCTACCGGCCGAAATCCCACGTGGATTCGGCAGCACTGGTTTTCCCGTGTTGGAACGGCTCCGGTTTTCCGCGCCAGGGTCGTTGGACGCCTCCGACACCCCGGGTCGCAATCGGGTCGCTTCCCCGCCGGAAAATTTGTAACTTCGCCCGATTTTCTACGATCGCGGCGAGGAAATGCGCTCTGCCAAGCGCGGTTGGCACTCAACTGCCAGCTCGAGCCAAAGGTTCGATGGTGTGCCTACCGAATCGAACTCCAACCTGCTGACCGAGTCTTTTTCTTAGAGTTTTTTCTTAGAGTTTACTTCCTTCCTCCGCTTTTCGATTTTTGGGGACGTTCTTGGCGATGATCCGGAACCCACTGGAACTCCTCCGAAACTCCGTGGCTTCCGTGGGCTTCCGAATTTCCCTCCGGCAGCTTTTTGCCTTGACGCTGACCCTCGACGGATTCTTGGCCACAAACCGGTCGACTCCTTTATACTCTGCTTGCCCTTGGACACCAGCGCCTCCGGTCGTGGTCGTTGTCGTTTTTTTAAACAATTCTCTTCCACTTCAAAAAAAAAACTTCTAACCGATGAGAAAAATCCACTTGACCAGCCCAGAGGAGACGCACTGAGAGAATGAGTACCCTGACGCCAAAATTTGGCGCTGATCCCTCCATGGCCTATGCCCGGAGAGACACTGCCCCAACGGAAAATTCTGCCATCTTACCCGGTTGCACTCCTTCTAATCTCTTTGTGCCCCTTTCTCGTCCGAAACTCCTCTCCTAGATGGCGCACCTCTCCCCACTACATTTCTGCTAAAAGATACAAGCGTTACAATGGAAGCATTATAGTACACAAAACTCATTATAAAAACCTGTATTATTGGTGTCCATCGCAAATTGTATTAAAACAAGAAAGGAAAGCTAACTTCGGGCGGAGCCGAAGTTGATATACCCTTGCAGTTTAGACCGGATATATATCGCAAACATCGGATATAGTTGGCCGATCCTTATGATTACATCATAATAAAACCAATAAATTACAATAAAAAATCAAAAAAAAAAAGTCCCAAGCTTCTATCTTTAAAAATACGAAAGTTGATATTTCTACCAAATACCATTTCCGATCGTTCAGTTATATGGCAGCTATAGGATATAGTCAGCCGATCCGTGCCGTTCCGACTTATATACTGCGTGCAAAGGAAAGAAGAGTGTGTGCAAAGTTTCAAGACGATAGCTTTAAAACTGAGAGACCAGTTCGCGTAGAAACAGACAGACAGACAGACGGACATGCTCATATCAACTCAGGAGGTGATCCTGATCAAGAATATATATACTTTATAGCGTCGGAGATGTCTCCTTCACTGCGTTGCACACTTTTGAACAAAATTATAATACCCTCTGCAAGGGTATAAAAATTATTTTTAAAATCAATTTCGCACTTTTAAAGTCACCTAATTAATTTTTGAGCAAGTGCTGTTTTTCTTGTAACAGCTCACTTTAACAATCGATAGCACTTACTGATAATTATCATTTTTGGTATACAAATCTATAAAAGTCTTCATCTAGCTTTCTTTGAGTTCGGACGTCTACTTTTTCGCTCATGTCGCCTCTCGTTTTCACCGAGTGCAGTGCAGAAGTTACTGCTACCCAACTTCGTGGGTGTGAGGCCGTTCGGTGCGCGTCGATCTGCCGGCGTGCCTATCACACCGCTTGTGTTGATTTGCCCTCGGAGGCTATAAAACTACTTATTAACATTCCGAACTTTATGTGGCAATGTGATAGCTGCGTCATTGGAAATGATTCGCATTCCAAAATTGATGAGCTAAATCATAAAGTTCTAGATCTGGAGTCCCGCTTCGAAAGCCCTAATGCCAAAGTTTACCTTGCCCTGGTAAATGGAGCGGCTGGACCCGCTGGACGCGTCTCTTCGGCTGGGGTGCATGTTGTTGCTCCCCCTGCTATGCCCACCAGCACTGGGAGCATTAAGGCTACTCTGGGGGAGGCCCCAACGGCATCTAAGGGGGCTGTCCCAAAGAAGAAGCGGATCAACCCTAATAGGCGCATTGTGGGACAAGCACCCAGTTGCGCTCAACTTCAAGTGCTTCCCACCTTGAAATACCCACCTTCATGTTGGTAAATTCGCGACGTCCGGATGCACTGTGGAAATTTTATCGCAGATAAGCTGAACGTGGAGCCCAATGATTTAGCCTGTGCTAGGCTGATCAAAAAGCATGCTGACATCAACGCCCTCAAGTTCGTCAATTTTAAATTGGGAGTTCCGGAGCAACATTTTCCTACAGTCTTCAATGATGATTTTTGGCCTTTGTCGGTAAAAGTCAGCCGTTTTGTTCATAGAGAGCCTGCTAAGGTTATTGACCTCCCGGCGATTCTACCTTTACCACAATCGCAATCTTCAAAAAACCCCCAGTAAGCGGCGCCGCTTGCGCCGTTACTTCTTATTGTTCTTAAGCTGCAGTTTGTCACCCCGATTTCTCTCTGCTGCGCTACCAACAACAAACGGCGTGGGCGTTAATGGTAACGGTTGACGCTGTCTTCAATTCCTCCAATAATTTGCTTCGTTTGCTGATCGATATTCTTCAACAACAACAACTTTTTTCAAGGGGAGTTGTTTATTTCTTATCTTCACTTGTGGATGCCCTGCAACAACAAGACGATGGTAATCGTGAAGTTGGCAGCGCATCGCTCATCTTATCCCTTTTCGCTGGGCCACTCGGTGGTGCTTTCTTTTCGCCGATGGAAGATGTTTATTGACGTTTTGGAGGTGGGGGTGGATCTTTGCTGCGTTTGGATGATCCTGATTATGAACGCTCAATGTTTTCCCCTGGCACTGGATTGGCCTGCAACAGAACTCTCGCAGGTCTACTAATGAGTCTAATGGAAATTTCTATGTGTCCTCGTCGGCTATTTTGCAAGCTATGCGTATTGGATATGCCTCCACATGCACCAGTACCAGGAGTGCACTTTCATCATTACCGCCTTGCCGTCAAATTCCCAGTTTGGACTGTAGCTACTCGTCGTCCTCAGACCCCAATAAAAGCCTAAAAGTTCTATTCCAAAATATATCGGATATGAGAACCAAGACCCGGATGATATTCCTCGATTCTTCTGCCTGCGATTTTGATGTAATAACACAGTGCGACAGTGATTTGGCACTTTTGAAGAGACCAAGTAGGAATTGTTCATTAGGTCGAATATAGTATAAAACCGTGTTTGAAATTTTTCTAACACCCTCAAAATCTTGATTTATTTAGAAAAAACGGTTTTTCGGGACTTTTTTGCTCTTAAAAATTCTCAAGCGCGTAATTTTAAGCCGATTTCAAAATTTTTGACGTTTTTTAATAGTTAATAGTTAACGAGATAATATTGATATGTGTCAAAAAATGATACCATTTCTTGAAAGTTGTACCGAAAAAATGGCGTCAAAGTCCGAAAAACACGACAAAAAATCAAAAATGTCAGTTTCATGCCTAGCTTTTTTCAAAAGCTACAACATTTACCTATTAAAAAACGTCAAAATTTTTTAAATCGGTTTAAAATTACGCGCTTAGGAATTTTTAAGAGCAAAAAATTCCCAAAAAACCGTTTTTTCTAAATAAATCAAGATTTTGAGGGTGTTAGAAAAATTTCAAACACGGGTTTATACTATACTCGACCTAATGAACAATTCCTACTAGGTCTCTTCAAAAGTTCCTCCAATTTTTTTATTTTTGTCGCACTGTGTAATCCTTGTGGAAACGTGGCTCAGTGACAAATCTAGCTCCTCTGAGTTCTTCGAGCCTAACTTGTACCATGTATTTCCAAAAGACCGAGATGCATTCAGTACACAGTGTGGGCGAGGTGGTGGTGTTCATCGCTATCCGTCGATCTCTTCAGGCTACATCACTGTGCCATCCGGTGGCCGACCCTTTACTGGATCAGCTTGCGGTTTCAATCCAGGGCGTCCATGGCCCGTTCGTCATCATTGCATCATACATCCCTCCGAAAAGCGCATTTAGTATATATCATGCGCATATGGAAAACATCACTAGTGTCTGTGCTAGAACGTCAGACCCTACTGCTTTGATGGTAGCTGGCGATTTCAACCTGAGCTCCATTGTCTGGTCTTGGGACCCGGAATCTCCCTGCATGCTACCTAGCAACGTTCACCAGAGTCATGAAATTGTAGTTTTAGATGATATTTTTAGTCTGGGTCTCCCCAAGTAAATAATATTTTTAATGATTTATCAAAAATTCTTGATCTTATATTTTTAAATAATTTGGTTAATAGTAAAGTAAAATTATGCAATGTACCATTAAGTCCATGTGATATGCACCACAAGCCGTTGGTAATTAATATTGAGTTTTATAGTTTTTTGCCTTCTGCTTCCCCCATTCCATATTATCATCTGAATGATACTAACTTGTCACTTATTAACGCCTCTATTTCAGCCTTTGATTGGGTTTCCCTTTTTTCGGATGGCTCAATCGATGATTGTTATACTAAGTTCTTGGTTGTCCTTTTTAATATTATTGATTTTTATACCCCTGTGAGGGTACGAAGATCCTATAGGCTTCCCTGGTATACAAAAGGTTTAAAAAACTTAAAGAATAGAAGGGATAAGCATTACAAAAGATTTATAATGACAGGGGAGTCTCGAGCAGGAGAGCTGTACTGGCAATTTAAGCGCGGATTTTATTTCCTTATTAAGTTCCTCTTCAATCAGTATATACCCGATGTCGAAGTTTCGATCCAATCCTAAAGCTTTTTGGCGGTTTGTTAACAGCCAAAAGTTAAAATCGGACATACCTTCATCCATATGTTATGATAATTTAGCAGCCGACTCGGATCAGGGCGTTTCTGATCTTTTTGCAAAATACTTTGCCTCTAACTTGGAGCCGAAGGTTCCTTGGAGTGATAATGAAACTCTTCTTAGCATTGAGCCTTTTCTCAATGTGAGTAACATGGACGTATTGGACTGTGACCTAGTTGAAGCCACAGAACATTTAACCGAGTCGCTCACACCTGATGTAGATGGTATCTCCCCATTCTTTCTTAAGAGGAGTATCGCTTCCCTTTCTACTCCACTTCAACTGCTTGGGAGATCCACTACAACTAATTTAGCGGTCTTCTCTAAGCACTGCTTTGAAGCTTTTGAAACCCGATTTCAGGTTTATGCCCTTTACACTGACTTCTCAAAAACCTTCGACTAAGTGTGCCATGCTGCCCTTCTGGCCAAATTATATAAATTAGGTATTCATTCCTGCCTATTAAGTTGGTTCGAGTCTTATCTGGCTGACCGACCTTGCCACGTTTCTATTGGAGACGCTATCTCAAGTCCATTTGTCACCTCCTCTGGTCTTCCACAAGACAGCTCTCTTGGACCTCTTCTATTTATCATTTTCATTAATGACATCTCGTCATGCTTTCGTCATTCGTACTTTTTAATGTATGCGGATGACCTTAAAATCTATAAAGCGATTAGCTGCATTAATGACAGTTACTTGTTACAGGAGGATATATCCAGAGTTTACTCATGGTACTCCCGCAATCTTCTTCCATCAAACTTATCTAAGTGTATGTTTACCCTTTACAGTAGTCGGTCTCTTGAAATCTGTACGTGTTATTCCATCAGTAATTATAATTTGGCAGCTAAAGAAGAGGTGTTAGACCTTGGTGTCTTATTCGACAGCAAATTTAAATTTTCTGGTCACTTAGACTATATTCTACCTAAAGCGTATGCTATGCTGGGCTTTGTTAAGAGGCACGTGAACCAGTTCAAAAGTCCATACTCGAGCCTCAGCGTCTATGCTGTATTCATTCGGTCGAGGCTGGAATATGCCTCAATCATTTGGAATCCGGAGTGTAAAGTTCGTTCCAACAGAATTGTGCGACTCCAGAAAAAATTTTTTAAATTTGCACTTCTGCCTCTAAGGTTTCAGAATCCTGTTCCTTCATACCAGAGCCGTTGCCTTCTTCTGAATGTTTGCACGTTGGAGGATCGGCGTAAACTGGCAGCGTTAACTTTTTTGAATAATTTAATCGTTGATAACATTGATTGTCCTTTTTTATTGGGACTCATTAATTTTAATGTTCCTCAAAGGGATTTTCGTACCTTTGCCCCCTTTCGGGTCAAGTGTCATAGGGCCAATTATTTTTTAAATGAGCCGATTGAGCGGGCTCTTTCTTATTTTAATTCTTTGCCGCCTAGCCTCCGAATTGAGTGGGGCTCTGATAAGGGTGTGTTAAAACGCAAGTTAATCAGGCATTTATTAAGTTTTTGTTAGTATTATTTATTAGTTGTAAGTTGTTATTATGTAGCCATGTAAGGATTTGTCCGTTGGCGAAATAAATAAATAAATAAATAATAATAAATAGCAACAAAATGGCAAACGGACAAGAACGGGAAATGCAGAATTGCATTCAAGCTCTCACCCAAATCCTGGCCAGTTAACAAATATTTCATACCTCACAAAACTCTAATACAAAAACAAGAAAGGAAAGCTAACTTCGGGCGGAGCCGAAGTTTATATACCCTTGCAGTTAAAACCGGATATATATCGCAAACATCGGATCCATAAGGCCGATCCTTATGGGAATAGGAATATATAATCCAATTTATTACAATACAAAATCTAAAAAAAGTCCCAAACTTCTATCTTCAAAAATACGAAAGTTGGTATTTCTACCAAATACCATTTCCGATCGTTCAGTTATAAGGCAGCTATGGGATATAGTCGGCCGATCCTAATGAAATTTGGTAGGTTGGATCAACTGACTAAAAATAGAATCTGTATTAAATTCCAGCTTTCTATCTTCAAAAACACGAAAGTTGGGTCATTTCCGATCGTTCAATTATATGGCAGCTATAGGATATAGTCGGCCGATCCTTATGAAATTTGGCACGACGTAATGTTTTGCTAAAAATAGCTCTCATGTCAAATTTGAACTCTCTTACTCTAAAAACACCAAAGTTATACCATTTCCGATCAATCAGTTATATGGCAGCTATAGGATATAGTCGGCCGATCCGGGCCGTTCCGACTTATATACTGCGTGCAAAGGAAAGAAGGGTGTGTGCAAAGTTTCAAGACGATAGCTTTAAAACTGAGAGACTAGTTCGCGTAGAAACAGACAGACAGACGGACAGACAGACGGACAGACGGACAGACGGACATGCTCATATCAACTCAGGAGGTGATCCTGATCAAGAATATATATACTTTATAGGGTCGGAGATGTCTCCTTCACTGCGTTGCACACTTTTGACCAAAATTATAATACCCTCTGCAAGGGTATAATGAGAAATAAAATCGAGTAAGAGACCTGATATCTTCCCACTTTCATCGGAGAAAAGGGAACTCTTCATAGATTCATCGCATCAGTTTTTTCTGATCTACACGGACAAGCCAGAACAGTGCTAAACATTAACACGCCGACAACATGGGAGCAATGCAAGGAAAAATAAACAAATCACTATCGAACCAGGATGGACCAAATGGGACTCACCAGAAAGATCAACAACCTAAGAGTCACAAATATTCGAGATTTAGATATTAAGGTAAGGTACATTATATAGAAAATTACAGATTTCGCAGTATTTGAAACAATGAAAACTTAGTTAGCATTAGTAAGTGCACTACTTATACAAAGAATAATAGAATTATCATCAGGATCATTAGCAGTGTATTTGATGCCATTAACAACAGTACCACAAGTTAGAGATGAAATTGCAAAATACATGGGCCTAAATTTTGGCAACTTTAATCAACAATTTTTATTGCGAAATAATTATTATGACTGAAGTAAAAATATAAATCAAAGAAATCAGAATCAAAATAATAATTTTCAAAGAAGCCAGAACACTAGAAGATACTACACTTATCAAAACTAAAATAAAAATTTTAACTATAACCAACAGCAAAAACAAAATAATAATAATATTCAGCAAAACCAAAACCTACTCAATTTAAATAATAATTATAATAGAAATCAAAGCCTAAACATTCGACAAAATCCTCCAAAGGCAATGAGTGTAGATAAATTAACCGGAGAAGACAATAAGAACATAATAAATAAACCCCCCAAAGAGTTTTTTATTAAGACGCCTTATTTAGAACAATTGAGGACTAGTATAGTGTATAGTGATTAGTATAGTGAATACAAATTTTTACAAAATTATTGAAAACTATTCAAAAATAATTAACACTATTAACACGAAATTTCAAACCAACGATTTCTTAGTAAAAACTAGAGGTCTGCAGGAATACAATCTTATTGCCTCAGCCATAGAATACATCCGAATGGAATAGAATGAATGAGTGCAAGAGACACAACGAATTGAGTGAGAGGGAGTGAGAGAGTGAGAGAGCATTGTAACTCATGGGCATTCTCTTGCTTTGAAACAGAGTGAGTTGGGGTGGGAAGTAAAAAGAGTGCTTTTGGAATGAGGAATGCAGCCGAATGTCTCGAATGGTTTTTAACACACTCTATGCATTCATTTATTTTCTTCTGTTGCGCAAAACGCTTCTTAAATACTTCTTTAATAATGAGGGAATTGACCGAAAGGTGAATTATGATAGTGTTTTTTTACTTTGGTTTTTAACTGTTATTATTATTTTCTTAGTGTTTATTGTTTAGTTTTTCCAAATTAAATTATTTTGCAAATTTTTTTAGCGGCAAAATTATTATTATTAAATAAAAAAATTATTTATTAATAAATATTGAAAATATTTTTACATTTTATAAGTAAAATATGTAAAATAAAATATACAGCATAATAATGAATATTTCTGAAAAAAAAATCAATGACTTAATTCACTTTTGAATTATTTTATTATCAGCGTCTAAAAATACTGGCAAATATGCATAGTTGTATCGTACATTCTAGAATGCATTCGAAACAATTCGAATGCGAACTGTAACTCTAACTCATTCAATTCGGTTTTCATCCCCCGAATGTTGTGCGAGTGAGACCTACACAGTCGCACTCACTCATTCATTAATTTTCGTCTCAGCATTCTATCTCACTCAATTCATTTTCGAGGTTGTGCATTTGAATGTCGTTTTTTAGCTATTCATGCAGACCTCTAGTAAAAATAGTACCAAGGGAATTTCAATATCCCCAAAATATGCGTGCAAAATAGGTGGCTTTACCCCTGGAAAAATCATATGATCTTCTATTGGGTATGGATTTTATCCTAAGAAATGTTAAAAATATAGCTAACTTAAACAAAACAAATAAACTAATAAATGACGTTAATAAATTGTTAATAAACTAACAAATAAAACTAATAAATAAATGAAATTCCATTCCACTCCAAATTCCCAGAAGAGATTTGTGTATTGGAAGTAAGTGAAATTGAAAACTTCAATTTAACAGGTTTAGATAGTTAAGAAAAAGAAAATTATTTCTATTAATTATAATAGCTTAAACAAGCGTTGAAAAAAATTATATTACAAAGAAGGGGATCAATTAAAAAATACAAATGCAGTAATAAATAATATAAGGCCCGTACAGATAAATCAATTAACTTGAAAATTTATAGAATGTGGCCAAAATAGAAAAAAAATTTTCGAAAACTTCAAGAACACAACTTTAAAATTCAGCCAGATAAATGCTCATTTATGAAACAACATGCAGTATTTTTAGGACACGTCTGAGCAAATATGGAATACATCCAAATCCAAAAAAAATACGGGATATTTTAGCTATACCGATTCCGGAAACAGAGAAACAACTTAAAGGTTTCTTAGGAATGACAGGATTATACAATACAAATTCATTAAAGACTACTCAAAAATTGCATACCCAATGATTAAATATGTATTTACAAAAAGGTAATAAAATCAATGAATACCATCTGGAGTATATTGATTCATTTGAACATTAAAAAACACTCATAAGTTAACACCCAATATAAAAATTTCCAGAATTCGATAAATCATTTAAAGCAGTGGTCGGCACCTTAATATATTGATATGATTTTAACGCATTAGTATTAGTAACGAATAGCAGAAAATAGGCTGTGAGCATGACGTTTCACATATTTGTACTGTGTGTGTGTGGAAGAGAGGAAACACAAATTATTGTAACCTATTCATTCAGCAAGAGACCCTATTATTTACAATAACGGCAGAAAAATTATATAAACTAACAAAGCAGAGGACCCACTAGAAATCGAAAATTTTATAATATAACAAGAAAGGAAAGCTATCTTCGGGCGGAGCCGAAGTTGATATACCCTTGCAGTTAAACCCGGATATATATCCCAAACATCGGATATAGTTAGCGGATCCTTATAATAATATCACCCAATTTAATATAATATAAAATCTAGAAAAAGTTCCGAACTTCTATCTTCAAAAATACCAAAGTTGATATTTCTACCAAATACCATTTCCGATGGTTCAGTTATATGGCAGCTATAAGATACAGGGTGACAATAAATAACCCGGACAAACATTTTTGATCATAACTTTTTAAGGAACTGTATTTGAGAAAAAATGCAGATACACAACTATTAAATAGGTATTGTGTTAACATATATTCAGCTGGTTTCGTAATGCCTTCCTTAGGCTGCGATGCAGAGCCCTAAACGTTTCTGGAAATTTAGCGCAATGGGCCGCAGGAGGTTCTTCCGATAATCGATCCCGTTCTCGGAGCAATGATTGCTTCAGCGCCTCCAAACTTATGTGGCGTTAAGCACATGCCCTGGACTCCAAAATAGACCACACACTCTAGTCCATCGGATTAAGATCTGGCGAGTAAGGTGACCATTCAATGCATGTGATAAAGTCCGGGAAATTGGCTTTGCACCAGGCCTGAGTCAATTTGGCTCTATGGGCTGACGCTGAATCCTGTTGAAACTTCCACTCCGTATCACCGAAGTGCTGCTGGGCCCAAGGAAGCACAACAGTTTCCAAAATGTCCCGGCGGTACACTTCCTGATTGATTTTGGTGAATATCTTCTCGTCCGTGAAAAGAACACGCTCCCATTTTTGACCTGCGGCCCGACGCTTAAGCTGACGGCATCTTTGGAGTCTCACGCGCTTATTGTCATCCGTAAGAAGATGCATTTTTTGGATCTTGTCGGGCTTGAGATTAAGTTCATTTTTTGCTATCAACCGAACACTTTCTCGATTCACTCCGATTTCACGGGCTATTTTTCTGACCGAGACTCTGCAATTGGCTTTGCACCAGGCCTGAGTCAATTTGGCTCTATGGGCTGACGCTGAATCCTGTTGAAACTTCCACTCCGTATCACCGAAGTGCTGCTGGGCCCAAGGAAGCACAACAGTTTCCAAAATGTCCCGGCGGTACACTTCCTGATTGATTTTGGTGAATATCTTCTCGTCCGTGAAAAGAACACGCTCCCATTTTTGACCTGCGGCCCGACGCTTAAGCTGACGGCATCTTTGGAGTCTCACGCGCTTATTGTCATCCGTAAGAAGATGCATTTTTTTGGATCTTGTCGGGCTTGAGATTAAGTTCATTTTTTGCTATCAACCGAACACTTTCTCGATTCACTCCGATTTCACGGGCTATTTTTCTGACCGAGACTCTGCAATTCCGAGTGATCCGCTTTTTCAATATCTGGCGAATTGTGGAAGTGTTAGCGGTACATGGTCTGCCTCGTCCGGGACGGTCACCTTCATGGCCAAGCTCATTAAATCGCCGGATAGCGTCAGAGACCGTTTGTTTTGGTATGCCAAGCAAACGAACAATGTCGCATTGGCGATTTCCTTGTTGAAACAGTTTTAAAATTTCACAACGATTGTTAGACATCCCGAAAGAAATATCAAATGGATGGGAATCACAAAAATGTAAATATATTTGTGAAAAGTACAAGCTAACGATAAATGCATTTATTTACGGGCTGCATCATAATACATTTATAATAGATTGCTTCAAAGTTTGTCCGGGTTATTTATTGTCACCCTGTGTAGTCGGCCGATCGCTATGAAATTTAGTAGGTCGGATTAACTGACCAAGAATATAATCTGTACCAAGTTTCAGCTTTCCTTTTTTTTTTTTTTTTTTTTTTTGTAAATTAAGTTACTTTCCAGCTCAGTAGAGGGAAAAGAATTCCTTGGCCGTCCCGAGAAGACGGGTAAACGCCAACGCCTATGTGTGAAATTAAAAATTTCAAGATACTTGTTATGAACAAATTATTTATATTAATATGACTTGAGGCTTGATGATGTGGATGGGTGCGATAATGAAGATAGATGCGGTAGTCAACTATTTAAAGTGACCGTGTTAATACATGCACATGCTGGTTGTTAATAGTTATCCATAGTTAATAGTATTAATTATCTCCAGTGACATAAGGAAGTTAAAAGGCGCCTTATAAATCTATATTAGCCAGTTTAATAAAATTAGTTATTGAGCTGTAATTTTCAACGGATTCTTGAGAAAAAATCGATAAATGTTATCGTATTTTAGAAGGAGCGGGAAGAAAGAGAACTTCTTATTCATATAAAAGCTTTTAGTTGTGTTACTATTGACATGATAAAAGGGACACCCTGTGAAATTATCTCTAATAGAGCCATCCGTGTAAATTATTTCGAAATTTTGGCTAGTTAATAAACTATGTTTTTCTCTAAAAAGAATGTCCACCACGTCAGGGCTGCTAGATTTCTTGTTATGGCAAGAACCCTTAAAAAAATTAGAATCAAATGGCTTTGAATAAAAACCGAGGCTTAGAAAATGAACAATCTACATAGGTTAAAGAATCAAAAATGTCTTTAAATGCTAAGTATGTTTTGATATAACTAGTGTTTTTGACGGCGAAGTTTTTTTTAAGTAGTAAAGCAGCTGGGAGATTAAGAGTGAAAATTTTAGCTAATTCCTTAGCTGTAGCAAATTTCATTCTATAGGCAGGGGGAGTTCTGCTGCTATATAATATTTACAGGAGTGGATTTTAATAGTCCAAGAAATTTCCTTAGGTAGAAGTTAGCATGTATTTGGATACTAGATGTAACAGTCTTTGAGATATTAGCAAAGGTAGAGCATGCATATTCGTATTTGGGTCTAACGAAGGCTTTAAAAAACTTAAGAGCTACGCTGGGGTGGATACCGAATAATAACATTATTTACTTAGGAAGAACCATTAGTACTAACAACTCCTCTATTAATCATGTTAGACACACGCTTGCTAAGGCGAATAAAACAAATATGTTTTTAAATATGCTTAGTGGATGTGGTCCACTTCCTTAATCACTAGATTGTTGCATATAATATTTAAAGAACGTGTCCTATTGTATATAAATATACCAATTGTACCTTTTTTTATACCCTTGTAGAGGGTATTATAATTTTGTCCAAAAGTGTACAACGCAGTGAAGGAGACATCTCCGACCCTATAAAGTATATATATTCTTGATCAGGATCACCTCCTGAGTTGATATGAGCATGTCCGTCTGTCTGTCCGTCTGTCTGTCTTTCCGTTTCTACGCGAACTAGTCTCTCAGTTTTGAAGCTATCGTCTTGAAACTCTGCACACACCCTTCTTTCCTTTGCACGCAGTATATAAGTCGGAACGGCCGGGATCGGCCGACTATATCCTATAGCTGCCATATAACTGATTGATCGGAAATGGTATAACTTTGGTGTTTTTAGAGTTAGAGACTTCAAATTTGACATGAGAGCTATTTGGCAACAACACATTACGACATGCCAAATTTCGTAAGGATCGGCCGACTATATCCTATAGCTGCCATATAACTGAACGATCGGAAATGACCCAACTTTCGTGTTTTTGATGATAGAAAGCTTGGTACAGCTTGGCACTTGGTACACATTCTATTTTTGGTCAGTTAATCCGACCTACGAAATTTCATTAGGATCGGCCGACAATATCCTATAGCTGCCATATAACTGAACGATCGGAAATGGTATTTGGTAGAAATATCAACTTTCGTATTTTTGAAGATAGAAGCTTGGGACTTTTTTTTATATTTTTTATTGTAATTAATTGGTTTTATTATGATGTAATCATAAGGATCGGCCAACTATATCCGATGTTTGCGATATATATCCGGCTTTAACTGCAAGGGTATATCAACTTCGGCTCCGCCCGAAGTTAGCTTTCCTTTCTTGTTTTTAGATGTACCAGATACAGTATATTATAAAGTTCAATTCATCATAATAGACATCTTTGAACCTACGCTAAATATAAAATTTTTAAAATTCACAAAAGGGGCGGAAGAAATAGAAAACGAAGAAGAACTTCATAAACAAATTTCTCTGTCATACGAAAGAATCCTTTCACAGAGGCATGAATGAAACATTTTATAGATTAAAAGAAAAAATTTACTTCCCAAAACTAAAAGAACACATAAACATGATTATATCAAATTGTAAAAAGTGCAGGAAAATAAAATATTATAGAAATCCAAGAAAACAAAAACTTAATATAACGGAAACACTGCATCATTTAACAATATCAAAGATAGAAACTGGAGGGAAAAATTACAAATTAAATTTGATAAATTTACCAAATTTGGTAAACCCGAAAAAATAATAATGGACAACGATTTTAGGGCAGAGCAAATAGCAAGTTTCTTAAATAAAGAAGGTGTAGAACTACACTTGGCGAAACCGAATTCACATACAGGGAATGCAGACATAGAAAAGCTACATTAAACATTAATGGAAGTAATAAGCAACATAGATAAAAATTTTTCAATAGAAACAAAAATCCAGATTGCAGTAAGAGCATATAAAAAAAGATATCACACCACAATAACAGCAAAGAACGAAAAAAATATTAAGGAACTACAAGAAGCAATAAACACTCACAAAATGAAAATTATTACTAAGCTAAACAAAGAAAGGGAAAGTTACAAAGAAAAGAAAAATTAAGGACCGATAAAAAATTACAAACGACTCAGACATAAGTCGTACGCTCATTCGCTTATTTAAAGAAGGTCCACTTTTGTAAAGTTAAAAGACCATTACAAATAGAAATAACATAACATTATAAATACAAATAATATATAAAAACACATGTATATGTATACAAAATTTACAAAATTTACAAATGGCTTTTTGGAATAAGGGACAATTTGGATAGGGAAGACATATTGCAACACTTAAATATTATAGACCAGAATAACCACAATCAAATTAAAAATCTGAACAAACAAATTTACATTGATACATATTTTAACGACACTATTAATACATATACAATACACAGTTCGTCAAGATAGAAGTATAATACGCCTTTTTTTCAGAAAAAATTAATGAACAAAGCAAGGACACAAAGAAAATCTTTTTTAATAACCAAATGGGAATTTTAAAAAATTTAGAAGAAAAATTAAACTATGTAATTTTTAGAAGCTCTCTCATTTGCTCCCATTTTGTCTCATTTTACAGCCCAAACTTAAAAAAAAAAAGGTTTTCACTGAGAACAATTTTCTGAATTATTTGGTTGGAATAAGTTTTCTCCATAGAAAATATAGATAGGGAATCGCTCAGTGAATGCTCTGCTCTCATTGTTATACACTTGCAGAGGATACTATAATTTTGTCCAACAGTGTGCAACGCAGTGAAGGAGGCATATCCGACCCTATAAAGCAGTGGTGCTTATCCCATTGCTCTCGCTGCTCATTTGTTTTTGCAAGTTCTCATGCATACAGAGTTGTGTGAGACTGCTCACGCCATAAGCTTCGTTGGTCCCAGCATAGGCAAAGGGCAATTACAAAACAATTTTTCGTGTTTTTCCTATTCTTCTCAATCGTGCTAACCCGAATGCATTTTGTTGTTGGAGTGCCGAAAACTTTTCATTGCAAGAAATTCATTCTTGTTTTTGTTTCTGCCAAAATGGTCGATCTGAAGCGATACATTTCTTCTTCGCAGAACATTTTTTTTTTAAGTAAGAAGCTCTGCAGTATTTGTCATAGTATAAAAATAAACTGATGTAAAAAATAAAGGTCCTTTTTAAATTTCTATAATAAAATGTATATTTTATAATATTGATTTTTTTAAACCTCTTGTGAATGCTACTATATTTTTTTATACCCTTGCAGAGGGTATTATAATTTTGTCCAAAAGTGTGCAACGCAGTGAAGGAGACATCTCCGACCCTATAAAGTATATATATTCTTGATCAGGATCACCTCCTGAGTTGATATGAGCATGTCCGTCTGTCCGTCTGTCCGTCTGTCTGTCCGTCTGTCTGTCTGTCCGTTTCTACGCGAACTAGTCTCTCAGTTTTGAAGCTATCGTCTTGAAACTTTGCACACACCCTTCTTTCCTTTGCACGCAGTATATAAGTCGGAACGGCCGGGATCGGCCGACTATATCCTATAGCTGCCATATAACTGATTGATCGGAACTGGTATAACTTTGGTGTTTTGAGAGTTAGAGAGTTCAAATTTGACATGAGAGCTATTTTTGGCAAAATAAAACGACATGTCAAATTTCATAAGGATCGGCCGACTATATCCTATAGCTGCCATATAACTGATTGATCGGAAATGACCCAACTTTCGTGTTTTTGAAGATAGAAAGCTGGAATTTGCTACAGATTATATCTTTGGTCAGTTAATCCGACCTACGAAATTTCATTAGGATCGGCCGACTATATCCTATAGCTGCCATATAACTGATTGATCGGAAATGACCCAACTTTCGTGTTTTTGAAGATAGAAAGCTGGAATTTGCTACAGATTATATCTTTGGTCAGTTAATCCGACCTACGAAATTTCATTAGGATCGGCCGACTATATCCTATAGCTGCCATATAACTGAACGATCGGAAATGGTATTTGGTAGAAATATCAACTTTCGTATTTTTGAAGATAAAAGCTTGGGACTTTTTTTTTAGATTTTTTATTGTAATTTATTGGTTTTATTATGATGTAATCATAAGGATCGGCCAACTATATCTGATGTTTGCGATATATATCCAGTTTTAACTGCAAGGGTATATAAACTTCGGCTCCGCCCGAAGTTAGCTTTCCTTTCTTGTTTTCAGTGCACCCACATGGATGGGAAAAAAAATTCTCGCACCAAAGTATTGGTTATTATACCCTTGCAGAGGGTATTATAATTTTGTCCAAAAGTGTGCAACGCAGTGAAGGAGACATCTCCGACCTTATAAAGTATATATATTCTTGATCAGGATCACCTCCTGAGTTGATATGAGCATGTCCGTCTGTCTGTTTCTACGCAAACTAGTCTCTCAGTTTTAAAGCTATCGACTTGAAACTTTGCACACACCCTTCTTTCCTTTGCACGCAGTATATAAGTCGGAACGGCCAAGATCGGCCGACTATATCCTATAGCTGCCATATAACTTATTGATCGGAAATGATATAACTTTGGTGTTTTTAGAGTTAGAGAGTTTAAATTTTACACAAGAGCTATTTTTGGCAAAATAATACGGCCAAATTTCAAAGGGATCGGCCGACTATATTCTATAGCTGCGATATAACTGAACGATCGGAAGTCACCCAACTTTTGTGTTTTTGAAGATAGAAAGCTGGAACTTGGTACATATTTTAGTTTTGGTCAGTTGATCCAACCTACCAAGTTTTATAACGATCGGCTGACTATATCTTATAGCTGCCATATAACTGAACGATCGGAAATGTTTTTACCAACTTTGGTATTTTTGAAGATAGAAGTTTGGGACGTTTTTTTTAGATTTTATACTATAATAAATTGGGTTATATTATTATACCCTTGCAGAGGGTATTATAATTTTGTCCAAAAGTGTGCAACGCAGTGAAGGAGACATCTCCGACCCTATAAAGTATATATATTCTTGATCAGGATCACCTCCTGAGTTGATATGAGCATGTCCGTCTGTCCGTCTGTCCGTCTGTCTGTTTCTACGCAAACTAGTCTCTCAGTTTTAAAGCTATCGTCTTGAAACTTTGCACACACCTTTCTTTCCTTTGCACGCAGTATATAAGTCGGAACGGCTCGGATCGGCCGACTATATCCTATAGCTGCCATATAACTGATTGATCGGAAATGGTATAACTTTGGTGTTTTTAAAGTTAGAGAGTTCAAATTTTGGGTAAATGCTATTTTTGGCAAAATAATACGTCATGCCAAATTTCGTAAGGATCGGCCGACTATATCCTATAGCTGCCATATAACTGAACGAACGGAAATGACCCAACTTTGACCCAACTCGTGTTTTTAGAAAATAGAAAGCTGGAACTTGGTACAGATTATATATTTGGTCAGTTGATCCGACCTACCAAATTTCATTAGGATCGGCCGACTATATCCTATAGCTGCCATATAACTGAACGATCGGAAATGGTACTTGGTAGAAATATCAACTTTCGTATTTTTGAAGATAGAAGTTTGGGATTTTTTTTAGATTTTGTATTGTAAAAAATTGGATTATATATTCCTATTGCCATAAGGATCGGCCAACTATATCCGATGTTTGCGATATATATCCGGTTTTAACTGCAAGGGTATATCAACTTCGGCTCCGCCCGAAGTTAGCTTTCCTTTCTTGTTTTAAATATTAACTGCACACACAAACTCTCTGAAATTCGAGCAAGTGCTTTGGATCGACGGATAAAAAATGTTGTTTTTCGGTCGCGCACGGGACAATAAAATAAGCGATAATGTAAATAAAAATTTTTACCGTTATTGGTGATCGCATGTTACATTTGCGTTCCTTTCCATTCATTTAATCTCGAAGTGATTTTAGAAAGCAAAATGGAAAGCATAATGCATTTATTTTAGAAGTTGTTATAAAAACAAAATACGGCTTACAAACATCATATGGACAACAGCTGCGTTTGCGCGACTTTGCATTCGAATATTTTAAAATCTGTAAAAGATGAATGCGAAATTCTTTCAAGTTTAATAAACTTGAATATTTTCTTATTTAACGAATATTTAACCATATTGAAAAAAATCATTTTGAAGAACTTTTAATTTTTTGGCCGCAGTGGACCTTTCTGTGGAAATGCCCATCTTCAAAAACACGAGTCATTTCCGATCGTTCAGTTATATAGCAGCTATAGGATATAGTCGGCCGATCCTTACGAAATTTGGCATGTCGTAATGTGTTGCCAAAAATAGCTCTCATGTCAAATTTGAAGTCTCTAACTCTAAAAACACCAAAGTTATACCATTTCCGATCAATCAGTTATATGGCAGCTATAGGATATAGTCGGCCGATCCCGGCCGTTCCGACTTATATACTGCGTGCAAAGGAAAGACGGGTGTGTGCAGAGTTTCAAGACGATAGCTTCAAAACTGAGAGACCAGTTCGCGTAGAAAGAGACAGACAGACGGACAAACGGACATGCTCATATCAACTCAGGAGGTGATCCTGATCAAGAATATATATACTTTATAGGGTCGGAGATGTCTCCTTCACTGCGTTGCACACTTTTGGACAAAATTATAATACCCTCTGCAAGGGTATAAAAACTAATGGATATATTTAATTGGGAATAGACTCGATAGAAAGCTACATGGTCTATTTTAAAAGTAAAGTTATTGCATTAAAATATTCCATTCCAATTCGCAGATTTATTGATCTTGCTAGAGCAAGCCAAAACCGTCTTCCATTTCGCGTACGTTCGCGACCTCATATTTTTTGCCAATATTATGAAAATGAAAAATCCATTAGAACCATAATTTACACAAAGAAAAGACCTCACCAAATGCTATCGGAAACAAAAAAAGTATCAGAAAATGTTTTTTCTTTAATTTTTTTGGCACTAATAACGTACGAACGTACGTTCGCGACCCCAGGAATAGCCCATATTTTCCTCGATATGCATTGCTCCATTAAGTTACAGTTTGGATACAGTTAATGTCTTGAGAGGAGAAATCCGATGTATTTTTCAGAGAATACATTTGAGGTAGCTGTCAGAAGAATACATTCAGACACACCGACACACATTTTACAAATGTCCCCAGTTAACCCCACAGAAAGCGAAACCTTAAAAGAATATAGCCTGCAAGCCTTTTACATCTTCAAAAAGTACATAAGCACTCTGGCTCCAAAGTTGTAGCATTCCAAAAGATGCATCAGAGTCCAGGGTTTATTTTTTATCTCCGGTAATCGTGGAATAAAACTGTATATTGTAGTCGTGTGAAAGAGAAAAATCAACTCCGACCTCATAAAGTATATATTCTTGATCAAAAATGCCAAATGCGAAGCTATTTCTATAGCTAATATATGACTGAAAAACAAATCTCATCCAAATCGGCCGATTTTTAGGAGATATACACATATATATACCAAGAGATAGAGCTCCGATTTAAAATTGGACTCGCCCCCTCCCGCCCCAATCCAGAAATCTGGATGTAGCGCCAGTTCATTAATGTTTTTGGAAAAAGTTTTAATGCCATTCTATACCTACAAATCAAAAATCAGCCAACTCGGATAATTTTTAACGGAGTAACAGACTTCTCAGTTGGCTTCCCTACTTAATCGGTAGTAGTGACGAAGGAAGTAGGAAAGGACAGTAGTTTTTTTTTTTTTTTTTTTTTTTTTTTTTGTTTTATTTATTTATTTAGTGAAGAATCCGTACAGCAAAAAATGTACCTTAACAACACATGGATAGAAAATGAAAAATAAACCAAACCTCAATACAAATATGAGGATTGCATCATAGGTATGGCAGCCTTATTGGCTCCTAATTGTTTTGGCAAAGCCTTGTCGTTTAAGGCGTCTCAAAGGTCTAGCTGGAAGTTGGTTTCTAGCAAGTAGGCTGCGGTGTCTTAAGAGTCTATCGCTATATCGGCTTGTATGCCTACCAATCTGCTCTTCTACAGTATGTAGCTTTAAATCTTTGTGAAGAGTGGTCCCGCGCACATACCAGGGGCAGGCTGTTATACTTCTTAGGATCCGGTTCTGCAACACCTGAATTCGTTTGTAATTGGATTTGGCTGCGATCCCCCAAATCTGTATACCGTAAAGCCAAATCGCCAGAATACAATGCGTATATACCGCTCTTTTGCATCTAAGCGGCAATTTGCTCCTTCTGTTTAGAAGCCAACGCAGTTGATGGGTCTTCATTTTACATTTTCTGGTCGTGGCTTTAAGATGTGGCCCAAAGGTAAGGCGCTTATCCAGGGTAATGCCTAGGTATTTCGCTTGTGAAGGCTGCTCCAGAGTGACTCCCTCTAGATGGATTTCAGGCGTGTTCATTATTTTCCTCTTCAGCGTGAAACAGGTGTTTGTTGTTTTCAACGGATTAATCTTTAAATTCCACCGTTTGCACCAAGCTGCAAGAGATTCGAGATACTCCTGCAGCCCATTAGCTGCTTCATGGCGACAACTGGAGTTGTAGATGACAGCAATGTCATCTGCATAGGTCGCAATAGTAGCTTTGGAGGGAGCTATCATGTGTTCATTGTTGGGGCTGGGTATATCAGCAGTATACAAGGAATAGAGCAACGGTCCAAGTACGCTGCCCTGCGGAACTCCTGCTCTCATTAGGTAGTTATTCGAATATGTATTCCTAACTTTAACCTTAAACTCTCGTTTTTCCAAATATGATTTCAAAAGTCCATAGAACGGGGCAGGTAATAGGTTTTTAATTTTACATAGTAGGCCATCATGCCATACCTTATCGAAAGCTTGTTGCATATCAATAAAGACCGCGTTGGAGTACTCCAGAGCGTCAAAGGCCTGCAGGATATGTTTCACCAATCTGTGAACTTGTTCAACTGTGCCATGTCCTCCTCGAGAGCCAAATTGATGATCTGGTAAGATACTGCTTTGACTAATAATCACAGTGATTCGATTGGCAATTAGCTTTTCCCAAACTTTAGACAGGGAGGGTAAGAGACTGATTGGACGATATGACTCCGGATCAATCTCCGGCTTACCGGGCTTGTGAATCATCTGAATTGCAGCTAACTTCCACTGCTTTGGAAACACTTGGGTCCTAATAATGGCATTAAAAATTATTGCTATATATAGGATAGCTCTTATAGGTAAGGCCTTCAATGTAGTGTTACAAATCCTATCAATACCCGCAGCTTTATTTTTGGGCAATGATTTGATGACTTCAGATATCTCCTCAATCCTTATAGGTTTAATAGGCAATGACATCTGCAATGGAGCCTATTAACTCTGATGGGTCTCTTGAACTTGTTCTATTGTAGCAAAATCATAAGGAGTGAAGCGATCCTCTAAGTGTTGACCGAAAGCATTGGCTTGTTCCAATTCGTTTTTAGCAAATTCGCCATCAGGACATCGGATGGGAACCTGTCTGAAAGGTTGTCGTTTCAGCGATTTTGTGCATTTCCATAAAGAGTAGTTCGCGTCAATGGTGTAGTCCATGGAGGACAATTTATGCTCGAAGAAATCGCTGCGAAGTTCGCTTAAGAGGGTTCGTAATTGTTGTGCTGCTCGATTCCATAAATTTCGGTCCACTGGATCTTGAGAACGAATCGCTCTTCTCCGAAGTCGTCTTTTTCTTTTGATCAACTCTCTGGCTTCCCTTGTAGGTACAATGCCATAACTTATAGTACGATGATCGGGATCAGGTGGCTTTGAAGCAGTAGCAGCTCGATGTATATTTTCTGTTAGAATTTCGACGGCGTTCTCTATGTCCTCTTTCGAGTTTAGAGTCGAATTAAGTTGAAAGGAGCTTCAAGGTGTTGTTTGAAAGCGGTTAGATCAGTGCGTTTTGTGATTAACCTAGGACTTGGGCTGATATTAACACCATTTGTTAGCAAGTTAACAACTAGGGCAATGTGATCAGAGTCTAAATCCCAGCTTTGGCTGATATTTATTTGAGAATCATGTATCCCATGATATACTGCAAAATCAATGCAAGTAGCTGTGTGACTGGATACATATGGGTGTCTAGTTGGTGAACCAGTGGCAAGAATTTTAGCCCCTCTAGCTGAGATAGATTCGACTAGCTCACGTCCTCTGGGTGAATTGTAAGTGTCGCCCACATCAAATGTCGAGCATTCCAATCACCACCAATCAGATACCTCTGACCACTTATGGCTTTTAAAAACAATATTTTCAATCTCTGCATTTGCCTTTGGCTTGATCTTTGGCTCAATTATCCAACCCAAAAATCCAGGCCACTTATGGCTTTCCACTTATAAATCTTATAAACAATATTTTCAAACTCTGCATTTGCCTTCGGCTTTGTCTTTGGCTCTGAGGTCCGATCTCGGTTCCCCATAAACAAATCAAAAGTAAACATCAGCTTCCCTCCGAAGCCCAATCAATTACGCCTTTTGCGTTTCAAGCACCCACCAAATTGCATCGATCAGCTTAATCGAATTTCACTATAAGATGCGACAGTTTCATCTTAAGCCTCTAATCTAAGCACAACTGATGGCCGAGGTTCTTTGGATCAGATTTAGAATTAAGAAGTCAGTCCCTTTTTGACCGAGACCGCGAACGGTTGACAAAAAATATTTAAGAGAAATCAAAAGTGTCTTGTAATAATTACGTTTAATAAATAAAAGTTTAACACCAAGTTGTATCATAAAAAAATAAAATTTACATTTTGTTAATTCACCGAACTACAAACAATTTGACTGGCGCCCAACGTGGGGCCGCGTCACATAAAGCTCCAAAAAAGTTGTATAATGAAAAATAAGTTAAACTTAAACGGAACTCGCGCGGTCAACATATCAACATTTTTAGTGGAAAAATTAAAACAGCCACCAAACGACACTACGAAGTGACAGTGATCGTTAACAACAAAGTAAATGGAAATCAATTAATGAAATAATCCATAAAGAGTGAATTATAACAAAGGTGGACCGAAATTTTAAACCAAACAATTACAAGAACACAAAACTAAAAAAAACGCAAAAAAAAAAAAACAAACAAGAACAACAAAAACAAATAAAACGACAACTCCAACAAGAAAAACCAAGGAAGGAAGACAGGACATTCTCTATGTCCCATGGATAGAAAATGAAAAAATAAACCAAACCTCAATACAAATATGAGGATTACATCATAGGTATGGCAGCCTTATTGGCTCCTAATTGTTTTGGCAAAGCCTTGTCGTTTAAGGCGTCTCAGAGGTCTAGCTGGAAGTAGGTTACTAGCAAGTAGGCTGGGGTGTCTTAAAAGTCTCTATATCGGCTTGTATGCCTACCAATCTGCTCTTCTACAGTATGTAGCTTCAAATCTTTGTGAAGAGTGGTTCCGCGCACATACCAGGGGCCGTCTGTTATACTTCTTAGGATCCGGTTCTGCAACACCTGGATTCGTTTGTAATTGGATTTGGCTGCGATCCCCCAAATCTGTATACCATAAAGCCAAATCGGCAGAATACAATGCGTATATACCGCTCTTTTGCATCTGAGCGGCAATTTGCTCTTTCTGTTTATAAGCGAACGCAGTTGCTGGGTCCTCATTTTACATTTTCTAGCCGTGGCTTTAAGATGTTGCCCAAAGGTAAGGCGCTTATCCAGGGTAATGCCAAGGTATTTTGCTTGTAAAGGCTGCTCCAGAGTGACTCCCTCTAGTTGGATTTCAGGCGTATTCATTATTTTCCTTTTCAGTGTGAAACAGGTGTTTGTTGTTTTCAACGGATTAATCTTTAAATTCCACCGTTTGCACCAAGCTGCAAGAGATTCGAGATACTCCTGCAGCCCATTAGCTGCTTCATGGCGACAACTGGAGTTGTAGATGACAGCAATGTCATCTGCATAGGTCGCAATAATAGCTTTGGAGGGAGCTATCATGTGTTCATTGTTGGGGCTGGGTATATCAGCAGTATACAAGGAATAGAGCAACGGTCCAAGGACGCTGCCCTGCGGAACTCCTGCTCTCATTAGGTAGTTATTCGAATATGTATTCCTAACTTTAACCTTAAACTCTCGCTTTTCCAAATATGATTTAAAAAGTCCATAGAACGGAGCAGGTAATAGGTTTTAAATTTTACATAATAGGCCATCATGCCATACCTTATCGAAAGCTTGTTGCATATCGATAAAGACTGCGTTGGAGTACTCCAGAGCGTCAAAGGCCTGCAGGATATGTTTCACCAATCTGTGAACTTGTTCAACTGTGCCATGTCCTCCTCGAGAGCCAAATTGATGATCTGGTAAGATACTGCTTTGACTAATAATCACAGTGATTCGATTGGCAATTAGCTTTTCCCAAACTTTAGACAGGGAGGGTAAGAGACTGATTGGACGATATGACTCCGGATCAATCTCCGGCTTACCGGGCTTGTGAATCATCTGAATTGCAGCTAACTTCCACTGCTTTGGAAACACTTGAATCCTAAGAATGGCATTAAAAATTAATGCTATATATAGGATAGCTCTTATAGGTAAGGCCTTCAATGTAGTGTTACAAATCCTATCAATATCCGGAGCTTTATTGTTGGGCAACGATTCGATGACTTCAGATATCTCCTCAATCCTTATAGGTTTAATAGGCAATGACATCTGCAATGGAGTCTCCAAACTCTGATGGGTCTCTTGAACTTGTTCTATTGTAGCAAAATCATAAGGAGTGAAGCGATCCTCTAAGTGTTGACCGAAAGCATTGGCTTGTTCCAATTCGTTTTTAGCAAATTCGCCATCAGGACATCGGATGGGAACCTGTCTGAAAGGTTGTCCTTTCAGCGATTTTGTGCATTTCCATAAAGAGTAGTTCGTGTCAACGGTGTAGTCCATGGACGACAATTTATGCTCGAAGAAATCGCTGCGAAGTTCGCTTAAGAGGGTTCGTAATTGTTGTGCTGCTCGATTCCATAAATTTCGGTCTACTGGATCTTGAGAACGAATCGCTCTTCTCCGAAGTCGTCTTTTTCTTTTGATCAACTCTCTGACTTCCCTTGTAGGTACAATGCCATAACTTATAGTACGATGATCAGGATCAGGTGGCGTTGAAGCAGTAGCAGCTCGATGTATATTTTCTGTTAGAATTTCGACGGCGTTCTCAATGTCCTCTTTCGAGTTTAGAGTCGAATTAAGTTGAAAGGAGCTTTCAAGGTGTTGTTTGAAAGCGGTGAGATCAGTGCGTTTTGTGATCAACCTAGGGTTTGGGCTGATATTAACACCATTTGTTAGCAAATTAACAACTAGGGCAATGTGATCAGAGACTAAATCCCAGCTTTGGCTGATATTTATTTGAGAATCAAGTATCCCATGGTATAATGCAAAATCAATGCAAGTAGCTGTGTGACCGGATACATATGGGTATCTAGTTGGTGAACCAGTGGCAAGAATTTTAGCCCCTCTAGCTGAGATAGATTCGACTAGCTCACGTCCTCTAGGTGAATTGTAAGTGCATCGAGCATTCCAATCACCACCAATCAGATACCTCTGACCACAGGAAGCGAGTATGTCAGTGAAATGCCGTTCTTCGATTCTGTGCCTTGGAGGACAGTATATTGCTCTTACATCCATAAATCCCATGCCTGTGGCAACTTTAATGGAAGACATTTGTATGTTTTGTGTTTCTATAACATTTTGTGGGAAATGACTAAGAGAGCTTCTCACCAATACCGCCGATCCTCCAATGCCATGATTATGCCGTGATGGTTTATACGCTGGATAGAAGGAATATCCATACATTTTAACTACTTCTCCTCGATTAAGCCTTATCTCACTTAAGAGTATAATATCAATACGGTTGTTGTGTGCAAAGAGTTCAACTTCTCTGGCTTTACCTGAAATGCCATTGACATTCCAGATAAGGATCCTAAGATTGTTCATTGTGAGGCTGAAACGTTGTTGTGGCGCTGGGGAACTGATTTATCCCCCATCAATTGTTTGATTGAGTTGGCCATTTCGAAAACCATATTTTCGAGCCGTTCAAGTCGTTGGCTGTTCTTCTTGTTTTGTTGCTGTTGTTCCTGCTGCTGCTGCTGTAGCCTCAAAAAGAATTGCTGCTGCTGCTGTTGCTGGAGCTGTTGTTGCCATTTTAAAAATTGCTGCTGCTGTTGCTCTAATATTGACTGGACGTCGAGCACATGTTGTTGTACAGAATTTTTATTCGAGTTCTGTAATTGTTGGTGCGCTTGGAGGTCATGTAGACGACGTTGGGCAGGCCCATTTCCATTTCTGACTATTGAGGCATAGGATAAACCCCTGCTATTGGTTGCGAAATTGTTAGGCATTTGCTTAGTGAGTTGCTGTTGACTGACTGTTGACTGATGTTTCTCACGTTTTTCTTGTGGTTGACGTGTTGTTTGTCTCTTTGGGGGACCCATAGATCGTCTAAGGAAATCTTGATACCTCTGGCAACCCTTGTAGCTGGCCGTATGATTCCCACCACAGTGCATACAAGTAGGCGGTTGGTCTAGGGGCCGAGGGCATTGCTTTGTATGATGATCTTCGCCACATCGAGCACAAAAGGGATGTCGACGACAGTACTTAGCTGTGTGGCCATATTCTTGGCATCTTATACATTGAGCAATTTCTGATGTTTTGCGCATCCTTTCAATTTTAACCCGTTGACGGCAAAGTGTTACTATATCGTATATATCATTTATTTTTGCGCATGGCTTAATATTAATAAAAAATATGTTGAGTCTTTTATCTCGGTTAGTCCTTGACTTTGGGTTATGCACCTGAAGAACATCAAAGCCAAATGTTTTAAAATTGGCAACAATTTCGCTGGTTAATGTGCTATGATGAAGCCCCTTAACCACTATTCTATAAGGCTTATCTTCCTTCATTTGGTAAGTGTGAAATTCTATTTCCAATTTGTCAAAATGATCAACAATTACTCGATAAGTTGTAGAGTCTTTGGGAAAGATTCTAGCTGTGACTCCTTGGTTAACTTTAACTTCAACGTTATCTAAACTAGTGACCTCCGAAATGACATTAAATAGTTCATTAAGGTTGGTAATACTTAAAACTATTTGCGGTGGTTTTGAAGAATCATTAAGATTATTATTACTATTAGAATCTCTCTGTTGAGATCTGTCGTCAAAATCATTTGTATCCATATAATCATTAGATATATTTATTTGGGCAGCTGCTGAAGAGCTAGTAGGGCTTTCCTTTTCATTATTTTGTGTCATCTGAACCTGTCTGTCACTGTTAAGGTCCACTTCCATGTCTAGTAAGGAAAACCTGTTACTGTAGCTTGACTTGCTGGTTGATGCTGATGGTAAGATCTCTGTAGACCTTTTTTTGGAGTTAAGTGTGGGTAAAAGGGGTTTCTTCCTCTTATTTATCAGATTTTTTTGGCTGCTCTTCAAGAGGTTAGCAGCATCAGTCAGTGGTGTAGGCGAAATTATATCAATTTCATTAACATTTGGAGAGGCAATTGCAGCAGCTCCACTGGGCAATGTAGAAGCTATGTTAGGCGAGCATTGTGTGAAAACATTAATATTTCTCTGTGGTGTGTACACACTGCTAATTGTGGCAGTTGTCGCAGTTGCCGTAGAGAATAATGTATTACTAGTAGCACTAGTAAATGATAGCGTAGTTGTTGTTGTACTGATGTTCCGAGTTTGGGAGTACAGTGTGCATTGATCACTGATGATCTCTGACCTGATCTCAGAAGGTGATTTCCCAACTATTTGATACATTTTTTCATAATCAATCTGCTTAATGCTAGGCTGGGAGTTAGAAAAGTGTCCATCCATTTTCAAATTAAAGTTTGGCTTACCCCTCTTGTGCGGCTGCGCGCAGAGTGAGGGGTGAGGTGCAGCCCAATCGGGCAGAGACAGCAGTCTTAACGCACTACAGTTATGTTTTTGTTGTTGTTCAACTGCCGACGCTGTACAGGACAGCGTCCGAAATTTAACGATTTGTTTACGAAGAGTGCCCAAAAGGGAAAAGGGAATATTCTTGCTTTTTGGTTCTCCGCGACACGACCGATCTCATCAAGAGCAGAATTGCGACTCCAAAAGGGCAGTAGTTGTTTCTTTTTTTTGTCAACGCGAAAAAGTATGCAACAAAAATTTGTTGCTGAGAACACAGTGCGACAAAAAAAGAAAAATTGGAGGAACTTTTGAAGAGACCTAGTAGGAATTGTTCATTAGGTCGAGTATAGTATAAAACCATGTTTAAAATTTTTCAAACACCCTCAAAATCTTGATTTATTTAGAAAAAAGGGTTTTTCGGGACTTTTTTGCTCTTAAAAATTCCTAAGCGCGTAATTTTAAACCGATTTCAAAATTTTTGACGTTTTTTAATAGTTAAATGTTGTAGCTTTTGAAAAAAAAATAGATCTTTAATTTATTTCAACAAAAAGGATAAAATTTTTAGGCATGAATCTGACATTTTTGATTTTTTGTCGTGTTTTTCGGACTTTGACGCCATTTTTTCGGTAAAACTTCCAAGAAATGGTATCATTATACCCTTGCAGAGGGTATTATAATTTTGGTCAAAAGTGTGCAACGCAGTGAAGGAGACATCTCAGACCCTATAAAGTATATATATTCTTGATCAGGATCACCTCCTGAGTTGATATGAGCATGTCCGTCTGTCCGTCTGTCCGTCTGTCTGTCCGTCTGTCTGTCCGTCTGTCTGTTTCTACGCAAACTAGTCTCTCAGTTTTAAAGCTATCGTCTTGAAACTTTGCACACACCCTTCTATCCTTTGCACGCAGTATATAAGTCGGAACGGCCCGGATCGGCCGACTATATCCTATAGCTGCCATATAACTGATTGATCGGAAATGGTATAACTTTGGTGTTTTCAGAGTTAGAGAGTTCAAATTTGACATGAGAGCTGTTTTTGGCAAAACATTACGACATGCCAAATTTCATAAGGATCGGCCGACTACATTCTATAGCTGCCATATAACTGATTGATCGGAAATGACCCAACTTTCGTGTTTTTGAAGATAGAAAGCTGGAACTTGGTACAGATTATATATTTGGTCAGTTGATCCGACCTACCAAATTTCATTAGGATCGGCCGACTATATCCTATAGCTGCCATATAACTGAACGATCGGAAATGGTATTTGGTAGAAATATCAACTTTCGTATTTTTGAAGATAGAAGTTTGGGACTTTTTTTAGATTTTGTATTGAAATAAATTGGATTATATATTCCTATTCCCATAAGGATCGGCCAACTATATCCGATGTTTGCGATATATATCCGGTTTTAACTGCAAGGGTATATAAACTTCGTCTCCGCCCGAAGTTAGCTTTCCTTTCTTGGAATCATTTTTTGACACATATCAATATTATCTCGTTAATTCTGAATAAAACAAGACCAATTTCATTAGGAAATTATGAAAATTGGTGAAGTTATAACGATAATTCCTAATGAAGTAATTTCCTAATGAAGTTGGTTTGTATTATTTTGCCAAAAATAGCTCTCATGTAAAATTCTCTAACTCTAAAAACAACAAAGTTACACCATTTTCGATCAATCAGTTATATGGCAGCTATAGGATACAGTCGGCCGATCTCGGCCGTTCGATAAATTTAAAACTGAGAGACTAGTTTGCGTAGAAACAGACAGGCGGACATGCTCACATCAACTCAGGAGGTGATTCGGTCAAGAATATATATACTTTATAGTGTCGGAGATGTCTCTGCAAGGGTATAAAAACAATAAACTTATCAATCTTGTGCTATGAGTAGTAATCAAAGGGGTTTCTACTACGTTTTTAGTATATTGAAATCTTAGAAGTTGTTGTGGTGTCTTCGTTGTTTTCCGTTAAATCGCTTCAACAAAGAAAATTTGCATAGAAATCTCGTTTTCAAAAAGGTGTATAAAGTGAGTCCAGCATAGTCCAATCTATTGTACGTCGTAGAGTAATTAATTCTTTTCGATTGTGTATAGTCAGAATTGCCACTTTCAACCAATTTTTTTGGAATAGCTCATAACCTCAAATTCAACAACTCGAAATTGTTTGCAGTACGGAATTCAGTGAAGACTCCAATGATAAAGCAATTATTGATTTATTTAAAAATGAAACTTTTGCCAATATATCGGAGAATAAAATGTAAGCTTTTGAGGATGCTAGTAAAAGAATGTCGCTTAGTGGCCAAATGGAAGAATTGCCGATTGCAAAGGAGACATTCCGATTGGCTCTGTTCAGGAGAAGGCATTCAATAAGACGCCCTGCATTAGCCTATATTGGAAAATCCCGAAAGCTCAATGAAAACAGTTTGCAGATATTGTCGTGTCTTAAGGAGGAAACACAAGTTTATTAATACAGACAGCTTGCATGGCCACACGAAAACAGGACAAACAAAATATTAGTGCATTCAAGCGATATTATAAAAAGCGATGCTTTCTTCCTGTGGGGAAGAAGTGCGAAACAAGCTCTATAAATCCGATCGCATTTAGATCGAATCATACCGAATTGATAATCTTTGTGATGTTTTTGCGTCGAGCAATGAATACATCAGATTTGATTATTTCGCCAGTCAACCTAAAAAAGACGCAAAGTCAAAAAAAAAGATAAACTCACATTTTAGAAATGCTTTTAAGGGTGCTGAATAGTCTTCGAGGCTGAAAAAAAAAGATTTTTGCGAATTTTTTCTCTTTTGAGTGAACATAATTTCTCAAATTTTGTACATGATAAATGGCTATATTTAAAGAGTATACATTTTTTGCCCAAAAAATAATTAATATTTACCCGTGACGGAAGTCGCTCAGAGTCGCTTCAAAAAAGTGTCGTCTTGCGGTGCATAAAACCTGGCTCACAGTGTTATTTGATATAAAAAAATTTAATTGATTTTTTTAATATATTAGTTTCTTGTGCGGATGAACGAAATTATACTGAAAAATATGCGATTTTTAATTTTGAAGTTCATCCAGTTCAAGTTCATCATTCAAGTTTAAAGTTCAAGGTTCAGTTTAAAGTATTTATTGTATAAAGGATGTGTGCAAAATTTCATTTAGATCCAAGCATTATTTTTTTAATTACGTCACGCACCGACTTGGAAATAGTTGTTTTGAGAAAAACGCGTCTAAAGTTTTCAAAGCAATTGAAAGTATATTGGAATTATACATGGAATCGACATGGAATTCAAAGGATATTCCGAAGATTATGTACTTTTATATAAAAAATTATCAACAAAAATTTGGAATGAAATGATTGTCTATAAAAGACAATGAAGAGGATTTCGATAGTTTTGATTTAGAATTGAATTTCAAACCGGAGAACGAAGGTGAAGAAAGGTCTGTTTAGGTCTGTTAAGCTAAATACAAACTTAAATTTAATCTATTTTAATCTAATTTAATCTAAATTTAATCTAAAGCAAAACCCTTTATTTATTTAATTTTTTTAATAAATTTACAATTGTTTTTGCCTAATTCCGCCTATGGGGCCGTCCATATATTGCGTGACGCGAATTTCAGACTTTTTTGACCCCCTCCCCCCTGCGTGACAAACCATGACACGAGGTTAGACCCCCGTGACCACAAACCGTTACGTTAACCCGGACCCCCTCCCCCCCCAGGCGCGTCACGCAATATATGGACGGCCCCTATTGAATAGAAATAAAAAAAAGATGTCACGCCCATTTTATTTGTTTTTAATTTTTACTGCCTATGGGCTATATTAGTACAATAAAAAAATAAATCGAAAGTTCTTGTTTCATTCGTGAGTTACTAATTCATTTTATTTATTAGTACGCAGTTTTTGTCTGTTTAGTTTTATGCAAACTAGTTAGTTTTCACTCAGTTAATTTGCACGCTGTGCAAGTCTTACAGTGTAAGTCTACCGATTGTATTTTATATCTTTCTTATAAATGATCATTGGAAAATTTCATACCTTTCGCGACTTAGCAGATAACGATTTTTTACAGATAGAATGAGTTACGATTGTATGTACATACATACATACATATATATGTATGTCTTATTATGACTATTATTAAAAAGTTACATACGAGTACAAGCTCTGGTATAGTATTTTGGGAGTAGAAAGACCAGGGTAGAGAGACGAATTTTGTTTTTTTTTGTAAAATGCTTTTGATGCTTTTTAAAATTTCATGATTTCATGGTAGGCATTGTATCTTTTTTAAAATCAATTTGTGACAATAGTGGGTGAATACATTTTAAGTTTACATATGTATATGGAATGCATCTGAAATTCAGATTGTAGATAATAAAAAATTTGCTAAGAAAAATTTTATTTTTTCTCTTGCGATGTATTTACATATACATTTATACATATATGTAAATATCTGCATATATAACTGCCAAAATGTTTAATAAGTTTAAATTCAATTTTTTCCGTTTTTTTAAATCTAAATGAAGTAATTAAATTGAATCCACAACAATTTTATAATTACATGCCTCTGTTTATAAACCAGTAAAACACACAAAATAATTTTAAAATTTGTTTATCAATATCTCCCTAAAAGAGATGACGATTCTACGTTCGATAAATATTATTTTATGTTACTCATGAATGTTACTCTTTACACTTGAATCCAAGGGTATATATATATTATGCATCAAATTTACTAATGCTCTGAAAATGTACTGAGCCCACCGGCATGAATACAAGATGACCCTAGATTTTTTGGGATATATTAACATATGTATATATATTTTGTATCCGTTGCGAAATTTCATTTTCCTTTTTAAACCTAGTACTCAGATCTTCAAAACTGTTTTCCAGCTATGATAGGGAGTGAGAGGCAAATAGGTAAAAACTATTTTTGACAGGGTCTTTTCGACACCCCGTACTCAGATCGAAAAAATGATGTTATATACAACGGTCCCTCCTAATAATTTAATTAGATCTATAAGTTTCATAAAACTTTGGCAAGCATTGACATTGTTTTTCTACATTATTGAAAAAAACAGGTTAAAAAAATGTCTTGCAAGTATATCACTGGCCCTAGAAACAGGATACAAATTTAAAAAAAAAAAGCCAAATTGAACAAGAATCATCTTAAATTAATATTTGATTCAAAAATATGTTGAAAATAAACAATTAAATAAACAAATTCTTTGTAAATTTTTTAAATTCAAATTTTTATTTATTTTAGAAGGGACCGAAGTTTGTAACTTGAAACAATTCGTTCAGACTGGAAAGAATAAACGTTTTTACTCGTTGTTACAAACGTGTCTTTCCATCTCAGTACTGGGCTTTACTTATGAAAAATATTTTGTCTGGACTACAATCCACTAGCCACAATTTAGTGAATCAAAATCATCTCACATTTACGAATTTGTCTACCAAACCAAACGACTTTTGATAAATGTTTGAATAAAAATCGGCTAGTGAAATAAATACCGTGAATTTGACATATTCGGACATATTTGCCATATTCGGATTTTAAGTTTTGTAGTTAGGTTTTTTCAATAATGGGTCGTAATAATAAGAGTTTATTAATTCGGTTTTTATTCAAACCATCGGGCCATCAGGCTCGATAGATGTTCATTGGTTAAAAGTTGAATTCTTCGACAACAGCCAGCAGCGGCAATATCCATATGCATATGTATGTAGATCAATTTCTATGCTTGTATATAGGGTTGGTAGCAGCGCTGGCGCAAGGGTGTTGTATGCATGGATCGCTTGTGTGTGTTGTCAAGCTATGGGAATTTTCTGACACTTGCACTTCGCATGAGTGGGGCTCCACTGGCTACTTGTCCGGAACTTCATGTTTACAGCAGTGGTCGGCACCCCAATACATTTACATGATTTTACCGCATTAGTGTTAGTAACGAATAGCAGAGAGTAGGCTTTGAGCATGACGTTTCACACATTTATACTGTGTGTGTGTGGCAGAGCTCGGGCAGAGAAATTTCCTACGCCTCCGAGATAGGGCCGTGCCGACCTCTGGTTTACAGTATAGCACAATTTTGTTGTGGTTCTTCTAACGACAGAGGCATTCTACAGCTCCCTCATTTTTAAAAACAACAATAGTGTTTAGTCGTATGAGGGAAACACGTAGAACTCGCAACTTGGGCTACTTAGCTATGAGACGGGGCATAGCAAGCTACGAGCAAATAAAATAACCCCCAACGAGCCCGAGTTGCAAGATATCTACGTGTGTTCCTTACGCCCATACTTATGAGAAATATTTGAATTGTACCGCCTAAAGATATTATCGCTCTGTTAAGTACTCGTTCTTGTTACTCGCTGCGTCGCAGTTTCGAAGGAAAGAATAGAAGGAGCAGATAGAAACTAGTAATATTTTTTCTTTTCCAAGTTCTGGGCTCAGATCATGTTTACCATATGTTTTTGGGGTCGCTCGGAAAATAAAAATTTTATCAAGTTTTTGAGGCTATGTCGTCACCCTGACATTCTGGAGTTTTTTAGACCTCGGATTCGGATTCAGCGACCCTGAAAACATATAATAAACATGGTCTGACCTCCAGACCCGAAAAAAAATTTTTTTTGTGTGGCTGTGTTATTTGTTCAGCAAAATGAAATTACTTTTTTATTATATTTGTTTGTTTTAATTTTTAATGAAAATAAATAATTAATCTAATGGTTTAATGAAAAAAATCATAGAAGATGTTCATATAATCTAGAATTTTAAAAATTTTTTTATATTATTAATAATTTTTTTTTATGAAAAAAAGTCATGGTATTTATTTTTCTGTTTGTTTTTTTGTTAATATATTGGTGGCTACCATTGCCTCATCAAATTTCTTTAATTAACTGTCGCGTTAGGCAGAAAACAACTGTTAAGATTAAATAATTAAATAATAATCTACGCATTGATTCATTGTACGCATTCCGACTCCATATCGGAAGGTTGCGTGTTCATATCGCGTCGGGGTCACCATAATGTTTGGTCATCGATATTTTTCAATGAATGTAAATAAAAAGTCCGAGTGTATTTAAGTCTATAACGTAACAAAAACTTTATTTGGCCGCATATGAAATTGGGAATATACAAAAGAGCGCCAATTTGGGGTGCGAGCGCCAAAAGATATCGAACGAGAGTGCCCGCTTTAGATAATAGGCTAAGCGGATGCTCGCTTGCTTGAGATACTGAAATAGTTGAAGCTGAGCGGCCGAGAAGAAGTCAGCTTGCGACCAACAAAGCGTACATAATCATTTAATCCTAACAGTTGTTTGCTGCCTGACCCGACATACTCCCCCCAGTTGGGGCTTCTATTCCAACCTCATTCCTAAGGGGCAGGCTTGACACTGCGCCCTTGGCAACTCCAGATGAGGGTTTAATCAAGGACACTCTAAAGACTTCATCTCGGCCAGGGATTAACTCCATTAATCTCGCAAGCAGAAATTTCATCGGAGATAGATCCAATCGGTTGAGGTTCAGCTTTGTGACATCCTGCTCGATCAAGCTGACTGACGCACCACCAGCTAAAAAATTAGCTGGGGTTAGAACATCGAGGTCTGCAGGATTCTCTGGGATAGAATTTATGGCAGCTCCAATATGGAACAGCAGGGTTCGCAGTTCCTCGAATCCAAGAATTGAAGATCCAACAGGCCGGTAAAAAAAGGTGCTTGGAAATGCAGAGATTGAGGAGGAATAAAGTGCCATTCGATTGACTCCATAGAGTAAAACTCCAGCAGCGCCCGTTCAAGCTCATCGCTTATAAATAATCGGAGAAGCTCGTTTTTGGCTCTAACAAAGTTGCTGCGTTGTCAAACCAAATATGTTGAGGCCTTCGGCGGGTGCATATAAACCGCTTCAAGGCCTGCAGAAGAGAAGTTGTGGACCCTTACAAGCTCCAGGTAGACGGCTTTGGTGGCAAAACATATGAAAACGCCAACGTAACAATTTTTTACAGCCTCATTACGCACTTCCGGCTTATAATAAAAAGGCCCCAAAAAAATCCACACCAGTGACTCCAAAGATCTGGGAGCCGCTAACTGTTTGCTCCGGGAGATCAGCCAATGTGCTCCAGCATCTAGAGATGGGCACGGGCCGGGCCGGGCATGTATCGATAAATACGGGCCTCGGGCCTAAAAATCGGAAACGGGCTTTTTCCGTGCGGGCCCGGGCCTTGGCAAAAAAGCGCTAGGCCCGTTGGCCCGGTAGACCCGCAAAGCCATAGCAAAAAAATAAAAATTTGTACAGTTTTTTTTTTTGGAAAATAAAAATGGAAAATATATAAATACACCCAGGGAAGAAAAATGCATTTTAACGTTTTGGAAAAATGCAAACAATTTTAACCTTTTACAGACATTGGCTAAAAATGTTTTATGCATTCCCGCAAGCTCTGCAACAAGTGAGCGGTTATTTTCCACATCTGGAAAAATGCTTAACGAAAGGAGAACTAGACTGAAAAGTGAAAACTTAGACATGCTAATTTTTTTACATAAAAATATGTAATTAATTTATAAAAGTTTTCGCTTTTTAGTCTAGATTTTCTTTCTTGTACTTTAGTCGTAGTCTACTCTGTTTCATATTATATCATATTATTATCTATAATAAGTTAACAAAAATAAAATACATAGTTGTTTCTTGAACATTCATTTTGAAATTTTTTTTTTTTTTTTTGGCGAACCGGGCAGGGCTTTTTCCAGTAATTGTCGGGCCGGGCCGGGCCTGAAAATTTGTGTGTTCGGGCTTCGGGTCTTACGGGCCTTAAAATTGAGGCCCGTGCCCATCTCTACCAGCAACCAGCTTTTACCGATTAATTGCTCATCTTCTGCCAACTGATACATTGCCCGAACTGATAAAAATGAAAAACGCTTCGTTTCATAGGTGACAGTATCCAGCTTAAAAACCTTTAACTCATCCTGGGTGGAATACCAGGAATGTACTGCATATAGCTGTCCTCAGAAAAAACTCTTACGTAACGATACATTTTGCAAATATCTAAAGTAATGGCAACCCAATGGCATCGGAACCTTAACAGAATATGCTGCCACTTTGGCTGAATAACTGGGCCAGACATCAACACGTCGTTCAATGAATATCTAGAAGTGGTGACAGCAGATCCATAAAAAAACACTAAAGTTGGTTATTAAACTGTCGTCCTTTAAAACACAATGGTGTGGCAAAAAGTACTGGCTAGTGACGCTCATATCAGCAGGGATTGGAGACATATGACCCAACTCCAAATACACCTTTATGAAGGCAGCATATTGTTCCTTTAATTGAGGACAGCGGCAGAGTTTCCTTTCGAGGGAGAGAAATCGTCGAACGGCTTGGGAGTAGGATTCTCCCAGCGTAAGCGTTCTTCCGAATATCTTTGTGGACAGTGGAAACGAGTGATCTTCTCTGGACATGTGAACCGCCCCCACACACGACACATCCAAGTTGGGTATTCTGCAGCACATAAGATCATAAAAAAGACTGACTCCGAAAAGGTTTGTCACGCAGGGGGGGGGAGGGGGTCAAAAAAGTCTGAAATTCGCGTCACGCAATATATGGACGGCCCCTCGCCAACCGGCGAGATAAGAGGCGTAAAGAGAGCTTTTCCAGCAACTCTCTTTGCGACACTTTTCTCCTGGTTCGAAGGAGCTTAACAAACTTGGCAATCAGCTGGCGGCCAATGTTGAGGAGCGCCCTAACAGTGCCTGCGGTAGTGAGCGCTAGCTCCGGGCCAAGAGCACCAGGGCTGCGGAACGTCACAATGACGCGACTGCAGGAGCCCGCTAGGGGGCGCCAGCGACTTCAAGGCGAAGCAGAAGGATAGCATCCCTTTCAGGGCTGCTAACCTAGGTCCACTGACCAACCTAGTGCGGTAGGGGCTTGAAAACTCTGGCCTGCCATCACATTTATAATTCATTTTAAAATTGCCTTTCTTTGGAAGTCACTATACGTGATTCCTAGTGCGTATAATTATCATTATAGTCTTCTACGGCTATAAAACGATCCCCAAGTGAATTGTAGTAGTCCATAAATTGTCACTCTGAGAGTGAGAAACGAGAAGGAGAGTTAACGGCAGCGATTTAAAGGCTTCCATTACTTGACTGAATTTGTATCAATGTGGTCTGCAAGAAGTTTATTGAAAACCTTTTGTGAAAATGGTGTTTGATTCTGACACCGGTTCCGCCGTGGGCTTTTTGAGCCCTTTGTGAATAAGGCTGAACTGGATTTTTCAATCCAGATCCAGAAGAGCATTGGCATAGGTGAAGATGTTGGTGATGTTGCGCGTTGCTGTCGCTTGTCACATGCGAGTCTTCAACTCATCGTTTAGAGAAACATATTGAGCGTGGTCATGCGTGGTATACAAGCAAAATTAATTCTGCAAGCAGAATAGAGATCCGCGACGGGCTGGGACGAATTAGTCGAAGACGAAGAAGGGCGTCGTTGCAACCATTGAAAGCAGCAACTTCAACACATCGAGCCCGATATCTAGGCTTGACACAGAAAGCAACAGACACTCAATATCTTTGTGGATGCCAGCATAACCGCTTTTTTATCAGTCGCTTGATGGCAAGCACTGGATGGCAAGGATCTGCAAATTGTACACTACTAGGCTAGTAGTACTAGCATCAATTTCTACTAGATATCTATCCCACGACTGGAGTTAATAGCAGCCATCTTAGGGCTACGACTAGCCAAGTTTATGGCAGCAAAGCTATCTTTCGATGCGACGAAACGCGTGTCTTGGACGTATTGTTTTGGTTGCGTTCCGATGCCCGAAAGTATCATCAATTCATAGCACTGCGGATAGGAAAAATTTTAGAGAACTCCGAGCCCAAGGAGTAGAGATGGGTTCCGTCATCAATGATCGTCGCCGACGACGGCACTAAGTGGACCAAGGAATCGAAATTCGAAGGAGGCTTAAGATGGCTTAAAGGACCGACCTATCTGTACGAAGCAGAATCCCTCTGGCCGGAAACCGAGCGGTGGTCATGATAAGGAGCGATAATGGGAAAAACTTCGTTGGAGCCAATCGAGAGGCCGAAAGATTCAACGAGATTTGTAAGACAAAAAAGATCCATGGCGAGCTGTCGTCCAAAGAAGTCGAATGGATCTTCAACTGTCCGGCGAACCCAGCTGAGGGTAGCGCTTTAGATAAGATGTTCCAATGCGTCAAGAAGGTGTTAGCTCATACGATGAGAAGCTGGCTTTTACGGAACACGTTCTGGAGAACCGATTGATCAAGGTGGAGAACATAGTCAATTTTCGCCATAATTAAGAGGTGCGAAAAGAAGAAGCAGTGTCGACTGGCCAGATTAATGAGAAATCGCTTCTGGAAGCGATGGGTGCACGAGTATTTGCCTTCTTTTGTGCGCAGGGAGAAGTGGTGCAAGCACATGGAGCCCCGTCTATGAGCCATGTCTATGATCAGGTGCCATTGTCGGTTTTACTGCTTGACTTAAAAAGGTTTAGGATTCCGTTTTCTATACCGCTGGAGAGTAGTTTTTGAAAGCATCTTGCATAAAACAGCTAATAGCAGTAGGTATTCCTTGCGATGTTGCAGCACTTAAGGGCAAGAACCTTGTTGCCGCATTATTATGCCGCTTCGTAAATATTTGATATTTTAAGCTTTAAATACTAGTTTCTCTGGTTTCATAAACTTTAAATTTGTGAAATCATTAGTATGTAGCATTTCTCATTGGCTATGCTAAATAGGATAACGCGAAAAAATGATACCAAGGTGTAGTTTAATTTTATAAGATCTAATTTTATAATCTATTATAGTAAGATTCAAATGTTTAATTGACAAACGTTTGCCAACCTTGTTACCAGTATTTAGTCTGCATTTTGCATATTTAGTCTGCAGTCTAAGTTTCAGGCTTGTCAATTGTTTCGAGGATATATGTCAGTAAAATTTCGCTATGTATTGTTGCGTTTTCTGACTAGGGTAGTTTTCTAAAACATGGATGGCCTGCCTGGATAGTGCATCGGCAACATAGTTTTCTTTCCCTGGCTTATAGAAAATTTGAGCATTATGCTCGTCTATAAATGCCTTCCACCTTTTAATTTTAGCATTTGGGTTCCTATCCGATACGGCGAATGTTAACGGTTGGTGATCTGTATTAATTTGTAAGCTTTTGACACCATACAGATAGTTCCGAAGAGACTTTAAGGCACAAACGATGGCCAGAATTTCTCGCTCATTTGTCGCGAATTTAAGCTCTCTATTCTGTATCGTTCTCGATCATTATAATAGGCTTGCCATCCTGAGAAAGGACTGCTCCCAGGCCATTAGCCGAAGCGTCCGTAGTTAAGTTAAATGGTTTCTTGTAATCGGAATACAGTAACATTACATTTTCAGAAACAAGGACATTTCTAGGCTTCTCAAAAGCAAAACATTGTTTTTTATCAAAGCTATTTGAAATCTTTTTAGACTGGCTGGTGGAAATTTTTCTGGCTGGTGGAAAGTTTGCCTCAAACAGTTTATCCAGTACCCAAGCAATGTTATACGCGTGGTCCTCCATATCTTTAACGTCAACGTAAACATAACCTAAGAACATCATCTATGGCACGTTGAAAAATACTTGGAGTATTTTTTAGGCCAAACGGCAATCTGCAAAACTCATATTTTCCATTTCCAATTAAAAAGGCTCTCTATCTCTTTCCGCCAGCAAGATTTGATGGAACCCGATTTAAGGTCCAGGGTTGTAAAAAACTTGGCTTTTCGCAAATTTGACAGGATGGATACTACATTTGGCATAGAGTACTTTTCGTCGACTGTTTTTAAGTTAAGCTTCTTAAAATCAATGACCAACCTTTTTTTTTGTATTTTCCTTCATCTGTACCTTTTTTATCGAGTACCGAAAATGAATTATTGTAAGGTGACGTCGAGGGCCAGACAATTCCGTCATTTAACAAATGTTTTGTCTCCTCGTTTACAAAATCTGTTACGTCTAAGTATGTAGTATGTTGAACTTCCCTCGTACCAAACACTTTAAAAGCGACATGAGCCGCTTTCCTCCACGACACATATGTTTTACAGTTACCCTCAATTTCTGGCAGAGACTTGATTATATCTAAGGGTTCCTTACACACATGACCTTCAATTATCTTGGTATCTGTGTAAGTTTCGCCCTCTGGGGTTTCGACTGTAAATTTTTGTATCTGGCCACTAATCTCCTGTTATTGTTTTTCAAATGATTGTTTTTGAACTGCGAGCGCACCGGTAACAGCGCTTTCGACGATCGTTTTTAACTGAGCTTCACTTAACTCCATTTCGCTAACTTTATTTGTTTTCGACCACCAATTACTTCCTGACAAGTTGCCTTCCTTTGTACTGTCTAACCGCCTTGCCTGATGCACTGACCACTTGTTTTAGCTTAACAAGAGGTCGTCTAAAACGATTTTACTGTCACTCATGTGTTTTTGTCGTCAATTCTCTTTACACAGATAATCCAATATTAAGGCATATGTAATAAGGAATATCATAATTTTTGATTCATTCAATATGCGTTATACTTACAATGAATTAAGATTTATTACAATGAATTGCTTTACAATATTTTCTAATATCAAAAGGTGCGCTTAAGCTTCAATACTATTTTACTATTTTATATTTTATGAAACTAGGTTGTTGAAGTTTAAGCTACCTTTAATTAATTGCATTTAGTCCGTTTTAGAAAGAGATTTGCAAAGTATTCGCTATTCACTGAACCTTTTTTTATGTGTCTTTATTATACCGGCATTTCAACCAGTTTTGTTGGTATAATTTATTTAAAATAAATTCGTACGCTCGAAAATCCGTTTGGGCGCCAATTTAGATGTTTCAGTTCATGTTTTGTTAATAAGTTTTATTTATTCGGTCCGCTGTCTAGCGTGCCCGATTAATTATATAATGATTATCTACGTGGTTTTTGTGAGTCCAAATTTTTATTACGAGGCTTGCTTCTACTTCTCTTCTATTACTTCTATCTTCAAAAACACCAAAGTTGGTATTTCTACCAAAAACCATTTCCGATCGTTCAGTTATATGGCAGCTAAAGGCAGCCTTATTAATTTTATAATATAATATATAACATAATAATGCAAGGGTATAAAAATTGTGGCTGTCGAATATTTAAACAAGGGCGAAAAACGAGAACGAAAAAATGGTCTTGCCTCTTCAACGATATAATTTCGATTACATTTTTCTCTAATCTTAAGCCTAACTTATCTATTGCGGCGAAGCGGGGCAAATTCGACCAAGAGCGAATATGAGCTTTCGTTCCCGCTCCGCCCTAAGCTATCTTAGAGTAAATTTAGAGACAACAACTACAAAATATAATTCAACTATAAACTATACTTCAAATTTTCGACAACTTCAATATAATAACAAATCAATTAACACCGGCCCCGTCGGAGGCCTCCATCAGGCTTTAACCAACTGGTAGCTGCGCCAGCTTGTGGACCGCTCTCCTGTACTCCGCTCCAGAGCTAGTTCTGACGACTGCGACCCTGACCCTTCCGTCCGCGCCGGCGTGTGTTGCTCCTACTCGTCCTGTGAGCCACTGTTGTGGCGGCTGGTGATTCTCTGCGATCAGGACCAGCTCGCCTGTCCGGATGTCGTCCTCCTTGTTCTGCCACTTTGACCGCGGCTGTAGGCCCAAGACGTACTCCCGGGACCATCGCTGCCAAACATTTGCTTGATTGACGAGACAAGTCGCCATCGCCGCATGCACGTTAGACCCTGCTGGTCCGGGGTCCACGGTGCTGGTGGAGCGATGAGCGGCCCGCCTGTCAACAGGTGCCCGGGAGTAAGCGCCTCGCCGTCGCTTGGGTCCTGACTCAGAGCCCCCAGGGGTCGTGAGTTCAGGGCGGCATCGACACCAACGAGGACGGTCTGCGGTCAACCTGGCGTTCCCTACCGCTCGTTGGAGTAGGTGTTTTGCAAACTTCACACCTGCCTCCTATAGTCCGCCCATGTGCGGAGCCCGAGGCGGTATGAACGCAAATACGCATCCGTTTTTTGATGCGTATTGCGTGACCGCGTCGACCTCGTCCTCGATTCTTCAACGAAGGTCTGCGAAGTGGCGACTCGCTCCGACGAAGTTCGTCGCGTTGTCGCAGTGCACGATCTGCGGACATCCTCGGCGCCCAGCGAACGTTTGAAAAGCCAACAAAAGGAATCAGTTGAAAGGTAGGAAACTACTTCTGAATGAACTGCTTTGGACGCAAAACAAACAAATAAGGCAATGTAGGACGTATAGGGTGGCCTACCACGAATTTTCAATGTCGTATCAATAGGGCTACAAAAATCAACACCACATATGGAGAATGGGCGGAGAGCACGAATTCTATCTAAGGGTAAATCACCAATGATTTGAGTCATCAGACGAGGCTTGCATTTAAAGCAGCGTATGCATGACCGTACTGTCTGACTGCCTACTTCCTGCACATTTACGATCCATATGCGCTGTCGCAAAAGACTCACAAGTGCTCGTGGACCCACATGAAAATTCGACTCGTGCATGTATCGGACGTAGATCTGACAGCTTTTTGTAGCTCTCAACAAATTGAGAGCGTTTTGTCAACAATACTGGAAACATGGCATCGTACGATATAGGACCATTAGCTTGTCGCCCCCCAACCCGTATAACGAAAAGGTAAGCCCAGCCTCTGAAGATTCGTGTAGAAAGGGATTTAGCTTTTGTAGACTAGGGCTAACACTTAAATTTTTCCGGATCTTTTCTATTTCATCTTGATACTCGTGCTCTTGGACTATTTCGACTATTTTCTTAAAGGCTTCATTATATTCGACAGGTGAGGGAAAAATATCTGAATTCACTACTAATTTCTTCGATTTCCTTATAAAGCGGAACATATAAACAAACACTCGCAGCAGTTTTAGGTGAGAGGAATAACCTTCTTTAACTTCCAATAAATCTGAGGTAGGTACGATTGCGGTTAATCCGACCGCATTCTTTTTCGCTTCCATCTGTAGAAGTTCTGGTGACGGATCAAACCGGGGGCTCATCGGCAACTTATCTTCCGGTTCCTTTAAAAATGATGGACCTGTAAACCAGATCGATTCTACAGTTTCCTATACGTCTCTACCTCTGGACACTATATCTGCCCGGTTCTGTTTAGATGGTACATACCGCCACGTCCTATCATCTGACCACTCTTGAATTTCAGCTACTCTATTCGATACGAACGTTGAAAACGACGATGGATGGGAACGAATCCAATGAAGAGTTACTTCTGAATCTGACCAAAATACACTCCGTTCGATCGGAACTTTTATTAGAGGCTTTATCTTGCGACAGAGATCTGCGAGAAGGTGAGCGGCACATAACTCACGACGGGGGAGCGTCTTTGTCTTGAGCGGCGCTACTTTGGACTTTGCCGTCAACAATGAAACTTTAATACCTTCTGCAGATTCGCAACGAATATAGACGCAGGCTCCATAGGCTCTCATCGATGCGTCAGAAAAGGCATGAATTGGAATCGGTGACATCGGCTCGGTAAACACGAATCTCGGAGATAAGATGTCCTCTAAATGCGACAAGGCAATCTGTACTTTGTTCCACGCTGTTTCTAAGTGCAGTGGAATTGACTCATCCCAATCTAGCTTATTTAGCCAAAGTTCCTGCAATAGGATCTTTCCTTTTATAAGTATAGGGCTTAATAAGCCAAGGGGGTCAAACAGCTTCGATGTCACCGAAAGAATGTTCCGCATGGTCGCCCTTTGACCCATGACTGAAGCATCAATTTTAAATTTAAATACATCTTCTTTAGGAACCCAAGCGATTCCTAATGTTTTAGTCAGTTCTGAATCCGAAAGTGTTATTGGCTTAACCGTCCTTTCGGATGCAGTAACTTCAGGCGAGTTTGAAAACCACTTGCTCAATTCAAACCCATCGTTTTGAAGAACCGGAGTTACTTCAGACTTAATTGTCTTTAGCTCCTCAATGCAACCAGCACCCGTTAACATGTCGTCGACGTAAAAGTCGGACCCAATAACTTCGGCAGCTCTAGGGAATGTATTTATCACAGATTCACTCAACCTCTTCAAACACTTTATGGTCAGGAATGGGGCTGGCGCAGTGCCATATATAACGATGTTGAGCTTGCACAGTTTTAACGACCCTGATGGGTCTTTCCTCCACACTATCAACTGGTTTCGCCTATAGGCTTCATTTACCATTACTTGGCGATACATCTTTTTTATGTCGGCTATCAGAGCAAATCTGTTCAGCCGGAACCTAAGAAGAATTGAATACAACTCTTCCTGGATGGTAGGACCAACCATCAACAGATCGTTAAGGCACTTATGTGCTGATGTCTTACAAGACGCATCAAACACGACTCGTAATTTGGTCGATGTGCTTTAAGGCCGTAAGACACACTGGTGGGGTATGAAGTAGTGTGGAGTAGAAAGGACATCATTGCTTGTAGGGGACATATGACCTAAGGATTCGTATTCTTCCATAAATTCCACATACATTTTCTTTAAATTTGGATCTCGAGATAATCTTCTCTCGAGCTACTAAAAACGGCGTTTGGCTACCTCGAACGAGTTTCCAAAAACGCTTGGATTGAAATGGAAGCCTGACTTCAAATCGATCTGAAGGCAGTACAACTGTATTTTTCTGATATTTTTGGAAGTTGGTACTTCTTCCAACGACCAGAATTTTTTCAAATTGCCTTCTATCGACTCGAGTAATTCTTTTTGGCAATTCAGGCTAGAGACATGCTGCTGAGGAGTTCAGGTATTTGCTTATATTTTCCAGATACTATCCAAGGAAAGTTTTTTGGAGGATGCGATGGTTTGGGCCTTGTTTTATTTGGCCAACGGACAGTTCGTACTTTTTCTTAACCTGGGAATTAGCTTGATCAATTCCGAGCAAGTTGATACACGATTTCCCCCTACGGATCTGTAAGCGTTGGGTAAGTTCTTCAGTAATGAAGTTCATTTGTGACCCAGAGTCAAGTAATGCTCGGGCCAATATGTGCTCGCCATTTTTAGTTCTAACGCTTACGATCGACGTCGCTAACAAAACCCTTTCTAGAAATGACGCATGAAAAGCATATGACGTAGAAGGGCCATCAAGATGTAGCGCTGGAGGAGGATGTTCATTTGGTGGTGGTAACGCCAAGTTATTTTTGGTCACAGTAAATCGGTGCAGAAGTTTGTGGTGCGATCTTGCACAAATTTGACACCTAGTCGATTTACACTTCGCAACCGTGTGACCTTTTCGAAGACAATTTAAACACAATGAGGCTGACTTGACGAACTCTAACCGTTGCATTACAGCAAGGCGAGCGAACGGGCTACACTGGGCAAGACTATGGTCTTGTGCGTTGCAATAACTGCAAGCATGTTTGTTGGAAGCGGAGAAAGCCAACGAACTCCTATTGTGCTGCTTCCCGAACCCAGTTTTCTCCTGTTTTGGCTTGCCAGTCTCTTCAGCGGACAGGTGCTGGTACCTACGATTTAATATTTTTTTTTGAAATCGGACCACAGCGGCACTTCCTCATAATCCAGTGACTCTTCCCATTTTTCTCTGGTCACTGGATCTACTCTACTCAAAACTAAGTGAATGATCATTAAGTTTGTAATTTTAGTGTCATCTCCTATGGATAATAGTGACCCATACATCGATGTCACTGTGTCGATGAGACCTCTCAACGATGACGCAGACGGCTGGGAAACTTTCGGAAAGCTGAATAATTTGCTTATTTGGTTCGCAAAGATGAGACATTCGTTATCGTAAACTCTTTTCAGGCTAGCAATAGCTTTGTCATAATTACTCTCGGTGACTTGGAATGCCTTGATAGTTCCTAAGGCTTCACCAGAGAGACAAGAAATGAATTGGTAAAATTTCTCGATAACAGGAATGTTCACATCCTTGTCTACTAATGTCTCAAAGAGACTCATGAAATTTTTAAACTCCGAATAGTTTCCACTGAAGTTTGGCAATGCCAAACTGGGAAATCGAGCTCGAGTTGGGGCTGCAGAAATGGCAGTAGCTGGTGGGGACTCTTCAGCTATCGTGAAGGCATTTATTAATGACATCACCCTTGCCTTAGTTGTTATCTCTAATTCTTCCAACTCGGCTTCAAATTCATCTTCCTCATCTAATTGCTCGATCTGGTCTTGCAACTCATTTGCCTTAAATATTGTCTCATTTAAAACCTGAAGCCTGCTCTCTAGGTCGGTCTTCACTAAAGCAACTGACTCAGCTTCCAAACTTTTTACCCTGACATTTAATCTTCTCCTTAATTCATCAAGAGTCGTGGATTTTAGTTTCTGTTTATTACTTTCCATTTTCTGATTTTATTTATTTTTTAATAAAAAGACAACGATAAAAAATTTAAAAATTTGTTTTTATTTTTAAATAAATAATTTTTTAATTTATTTTGTTAATTAGTAAAAAATTAAAATTTTTGATTAATATGAATTTGAATTTTTGAATAATTTGAACATGAACATGAATTTTTTGAATAATTTGATATTTAATTTAATATCTGGCGAAAACGAAAAAATAATTAATGAATATGACGAAAAAGATGAAATAATTAATTAATTAATTGATAGTCGAATAATGTTGATAGTCGAGGCACTGAGTATCCAAAAAAAATAGTAGTTCCGGTAAAATAAAATGCGCCAAACTAATACATATACATACATAAATATATAACAGCGGATAATGGTTGGAGCGAAAACGAAAATTTGACCGCTATATATATTTGTATGTACGCCAAATTATTTATGCACGTAAATATGTATTATATATGTACATATATATGTATATAAATAAATGTTTGGTTGCACTAAATTTAACTATTTTGTTTGACGAAAAACGAACGAGGGGAAAAGGGGGGGCGACAGGTATGTGGATATGTATTTATGTTGTTTATCAAATTTAGTCACAGGCAGTTTGTTAATTATTTTAACTAAACTATTCAAATTGTTAGCTCTACTAATTTCAAGTACGTATGCGCCAAGAATTGAAAGGGGGTTGCAATATTCCAGCACAAGACATAGATTTAATTTGTCTTTTCTCAACTTTCAATTTTTTGCACAAATACCTGCGGTTCTGCCTTGGGACCCTTTAATCCGCTGCCACTTTCCTTGTGCAGTCAATGCAGGTACACTGAATGGAGGTAGATGCTGTTCCTGGTGGCAATGATCCTGCGGTGATGAGGATTGCGGCTTGAGGCGGTTTCAAAAAAACAAAAAAAATTTTTTTTTTATTTCGCACTTTACGGACGCGTCGCGTGTAGCTCTTTGAATTTTTTTTCTTTTTTGTGTGTAATAACACAGTGTCACTGTCATTTTTTGTTTATGGTTTTTTTTTTAATATTTCGCTCTACAGTCCACCCGGGGGTGCCAAAATGTTTAACGAGGTTATTTTATCTCACACTCTAAAAAATAATTAAAAATGGTGGCTGCCGAATATTTAAACAAGGGCGAAAAACGAGAACGAAAAAAATGGTCTTGCCTCTTCAACGTTATAATTTCGATTATATTTTTCTCTAATCTTAAGCCTAACTTATCTATTGCGGCGAAGCGGGGCGAATTCGCACAAGAGCGAATATGAGCTTTCGGATCAGGATCACCTCCTGAGCTGATATGAGCATGCCCATCAATCTGTATGTCAGTTTAAAAACTATCAACATAAAGCCTTGCAAGCCCTTCTTTCCTTTGCACGCAGAAAATCGGAACGACCGCGATCGGCCGACTATATCCTATAGCTCCCATTTAACCGATTAATCTGAAATGCTATATTTTTGGTGTTTCTGTATTCGGTACACGTAAAGTACAAGCGAATGTTGTAGTCATGTGAATGCGTGTAACATAGAGAAGAAATCATGTAGGAGTACCCCATAAAGTACATAAATTCTTTTTCAGCATCAACATTTGAGTCGATATAGCCATGTCCGTCTGTCCGTATAAACGCGTGGATCTCAGAGACTATAAGAGATAGAGTTATAGGATTTGTCATGGAAAATCCTACAATGCAACAAGTTTGTTTTGAAATTTTACCACGCCCCCTCCCACAATACATCTGAAAACCTGAAGAACAAATTTCATCGAAATCGGCCGATTTTCGGACAAGATATATGATATATACAATTTCCCATTCAAACGGGCTATAATTTGTAATCGTGGATTTTAAAGACTATAAGAGATAAAACTATCAGATTGGGAACTTGGGATCGTATAATATCCGCGCAGATAAAGTTAGTATCAAAATTTTGCCACGCCCACTCCCCCTAAACGGTTCCAATGGCTAATCTAAACTTACAAATTAAAAAGCAGCTAAATCGGATCATTTTAAAAGGAGTAATAGACTTTTTAGTCTGCTTCCGGAAAATGTAACTTTGTTGTTTTATCGGAAATGCTGTAACTATGTTTTTTTTTGAGTTAGGGAGTTCGGGTTTTGCATGAGTGCTATTTTTTTAATACAACATATACAATTTTATAAGGATCGGTTAACTATATTTTATTGCTGCCATATAATTGAAGAAGGTGTTTTTTAAGGTAGAAGTTTGGCGCTTTGTTTTAGCTTTATTTTAATAAATTGGTTATACAGTCGAATCCCGATAATTCGTACCCCGCTAAATCGAAAATCGTGAAAATTCGTAAAAAATTCTGTCCCGTTGAAAAAAACCTCGTTAATTCGTAAAAATTCCATACAATTTGGTCCCCTCGTTAATTCGTAGTATTTGGCGCAACGCAAAGAATATTGAACCTCTTATAAATCGTAATTTTGTTTCGTAACCTCTTATAAATCGTAATGCGATGCGAAATTTTTTTGTAGTTAAAGCACCGTTAGATTTTGCAGACAGCTATGCCGCCTTTATGTCGCTATGCATTATGAATTTTTTGTTTCTCTCACTGTTTTCGGTTAGTTTGCTGTTACCAATTATTGTTACCAAAAATTACCAATTATTTTAAAGCTTGAATTTTTGTTAATTTTATAATTTAATGTTTCTGCTTAATTTTTTTATTATTACAATTTTATGTTATCGTTTAATTTTCCCCTTATTTGAAAAACGTACAAATGAACATACATACTTATAATGTTTGTTTAATTTTAATGAAGTTAAATACATATGTAAGCATGATGTGAAATGTAAAAACCCCGTTTATTCGACTCTTTCATTTTTGAGCCCCGTTAAATAGAAATCTCGATAAATTGAATTCCCGTCTAATTCGTAAAAAAAGTGATCCCCTTGCCATTTCGAATTATCGAGACTCGACTGTATTATAATATTCTCATGAGGATCGACCAGCTATATCCGATGTTTCCGGTTTGAACTGCAAGGGTATATTTCCTTCGGCTCCGCCCGAAGTTAGCTTTCTTTTCTTGTTAGTACTACTAATAAAAATGTGTTGCTGAGAATCTACACTGTTGAAGTTTAAACTAGGTTACTTAAATTGTGGGTGAAAAAGATGAGTACCGGGTATAATATAGTCGGGAAACTCGACTATAGCCGTCCTTTTTTGTTAGAGCTAAATTTTTATGGTTTTTTTTTTGTTTAAACGTTCCTTTTATTTCTTGAACCTTATCTTTGAGAGACTATATTTTTTAACTTAAAACAGTATATATTTAACTTAATTAACAGTCATATTGACTGATACAGAGTTAGACGGAAAATTTAGGTGCGAAGATAGTTTTTTTTTTATATGACTCTTTTTGCCCAGATCCCGGTGGATGTTTTCGTTGCGAACATACCAAGGTGCCCCAGTGATAGTTCTCAAGATTTTTGATTGTGCGCGCTCTATGATGTCTATGTTGCTGTTGCTCGCACGCACAGAGGCGATCGTGAGTTTATGATCCAGTGGAGGCTGCTGGTGCATCTTCTTGTATTCGATGTGCTTACGCCAGGTTAGTCGTCTATCCAGGTGGACGCCAAGGTACGTTATTTCGTTAGCTTGAGGGATCTGCATACCGTTTAGTGAAAGCGGAAGGCTTGTTTGTCTATTAAGAGTAAACGTTATGTTTACACTTTTGTTCGTTTATTGTAAAGCGCCAGTCGGACAGCCACTTTTCTACTACTATAAGATGATTAGCCAGTTTGTTTGTTGCCTGCGTTGGGCATCTGTAAAGACTAAGGATAGCGGTATCGTCGGCGAACGTTGACGTTGTTAGTTGTGAGTTCGTAAGAATATCCGCAGTGTGCAATTTTGTGCATGAGTCCAATAAACCAAACTCGGTCGAAAGCTTGAGATACGTCGAGGAAAATAGCAATGCAGTATTCTCGCTGTTCAAAGGCTGAGCGTATTTCGGATGTTAATCTGTTCACTTGTTCGATGGTTCCATAGTTTTCGGAAGCCAAATTGGTGTGCCGGGATAATATTGCAAGCTTCCAGATGTGGTATTATGCGAGTTAACAAGCATTTTTCAAACAATTTAGACAAACAAGATAGAAGGCTTATTGGTCAGTATGATGACGGAATTGTGGAATTGATACCCTTCGGTATCAATATAATGATGGATTTCTTCCACTTGTTTGGGAAATAGCCAAGATTAATGATTCCATTAAACAGTTTGCAGACGACCTCTATAGCGCATTTTGGAAGTTCGATCAGCATCTTTGGCGTCAATAGGTCACCACCAGGAACCTTTTTTGGTTTTAGCCCTCTTATGACTTTTTCGATTTCGTTCGACCGGAATGAAAGTGCAGCTGGCTGAGGGGAAGACTCTGGCTGAATAACTGGCAGGAGGAATGAATTTGAGTCTGGGTTTGGCTGGAAGACACTTTGGAGATGTGTGGCGAATGTTTCAGCTCGGTCTTCGTCGCTGCGAGCCCAGCATCCTAAAGAGTTTCTTATCGGGGTGGTCGTTTTAATTGGGGCGCTAAGATTTTGTGTGGGCCCTCCACAGGGGGTACTTTGTGCTTGTTGGCGAGAGATTCTGGATGTACCTCAGCTGTGCATTTTCTTTCTGTTGGTGAAGAGCCTGGACGAGTGATCGGGTTGTTTCGTTAAGGCGTTGTTTTGAAGCTGGTGATCTGCTATTTTGCCAATCACGACGCGTGCGCCTCTTTTCTTGCACGAGCTGTTCGATTTGCTGATTATATTTGAAGTATTTGTTTCGGTCTACTTCTTTCCCATTAGGAGTAGAGATTTTAGCTGCCGCAACGAGTGCTTCTTCCATGGAGCTCGTAGTGTAGTCGATGTCCGATTCCATGTTAAACTCCGGGGTGAATTCTATGTGGGCACTCATTTACTTTTTATACCTCTGCAGAGGGTATTATAATTGTGTCCAAAAGTGTGCAACGCAGTGAAGGAGATTCTTGATCAGGATCACCTCTTGAGTTGAGCATGTCCGTCTTTCCGTCTGTCTGTTTCTTCGCAAGCTAGTCTCTCAGGCTTAAAGCCGACTTTAAACTTTGCACACACCCTTCTTTCTTGTGCACATAGTATATAAGTCGGAACGGCCGGGATCGGTCGACAATATCCTATAGCTGCTATATAACTGATTGATAGGAAATAATATAACTCCGGTGTTTTAAGAGTTAGAGATTTCTGATTTTTAGTAATGCTATTTTTGAAAATAAAACGACCCACCAAAATTTTAAAAGGATCGGCCGACTATATTTTATAGCTGGCATACAACTGAAAAATCGGAAATCACAAAACTTTCGTGTTTTTGAAGTCAGAAAGTTGAAACTACAAATACAGATTTTATTTTGTCTCATTTGATCCTACCAACCGAATTTCATAACGATCGGCCGACTATTTCTTATAGATGGCATATAACTAAAAGATCGGAAACGATATTTGGTAAAAATACGAACTTTGGTATTTTTGAATATAGAAGTTTGGGACTTTTTTTAGATTTTGTTTTGTAATTAATTGGTTATATTATGATATTCTCATAAGGATCGGCCAACTATATCCGATTTTAGCGATATATATCCGGCTTTCTTGTTGTATTTAGCCGGTTCGTTTTTGGCGACGTCAGATTAAAGGGGTGTTCGGTTATTTCTTTAAAGAGCTTTAAAGATGCGTTAAAAGCACAGGCGTGTGGTCTGATGATAAGTCCGAGACAGCTTTGGCACTTATTAGATGGGGAGGTATGTTTTTTGTCACCGCAAAATCAATAAGGTTTTGGGAGCCTGCGTGAGTCGGTTAGCCAGTATGTGGGACTTCCTGGGGAAACATAGTCCAGTTACTTTCTCACATTTATAATAACATTGTACAATTTTCTTTCTTTGGAAGTCACTAGACGTGATGTTTGTCGTATGTGCGTATGTTTTGCGTTGTACGATCCCCAAGTGAATTGTAGAGGTCCATAAATTGTCCTTCCGAGATTGAGAAACAAGGAAGGCAAGAAAGGTAAACGGCCGCGATGGAAAGGCTTCTGTTGCTTGACTGAATTTGTATCTGATGTGCCCTGCAAGAAGTTTGTTGCAAACCTTTTGTAAAAATGGTATTTAATGCGTTCTCTAATTAGAACTCCAGTTCCGCCGTGGCCGCGGCTAATTTTTGTTCTATTGCCTGCCGGATTACTCTTCGGGCTAAGATTGCACTTAATTTGGATGTAGCTGTCCATTCCAGTCTGTGTGGCCGAGGCCGCTTTGGGACTTTCCAAAGTTGTTGTTTTTCAACTCGCTATAGTCGTTGACGTCGCCGTATTTTGAATTGCAGTGGTTGTCGCTGTGGCTGCAAAAATTTCAGCACTGTTTGTTGTTGGTGCGAAATTTGTTTCCGCCATTGGACGAGCGGCTTTAGACTGCGAACTCCATGACGCGGGAGTTGGAGTGAGCGGAACGGGCGAGCATGACCGTTCCCTTTGCCTTTCAGTGGCCAGTAGAGCCGGAATCGCCGATTTTTTCATTTCGGTATCGCGGGTTGAAAAGTAAGACTAGAAGCCGTTTTTTTGGTTCACTGAGCTACGCTCGTTCTTTTGATCGTTTCTCAATGAGCTCATTGCGTGGCACTTATTTATATAAAACAATGCAATATTTTTGGTTTAGCACATCACAACTGTTATAAAAAGCTTGTCTATTGCTTTTCATAAATTGTGGTTCACCGTCTTTTTGATTATTTTGGGTTACCCCAGATTTTTTATTTGGTTAACTGTTTTATAATTTTTTTACAAAACTATTATATTGCAGTTTTCCCGGAGCTCGGGCAAAGCACTCCCGCTCAGTTCGGTAGTTCAATTGGTAGTCCCAAAGTTTTATTCTTAGCCGATCATTTTTATCGGCCGAACGATCGGAAATGACCTAACTTTCGTGTTTTTGAAGGTTTGAACTTTCTATAGATTATAATTTTTACCAATTAATTCGATCTACCAAATTTGAGAAAGATCGTCCGTCTATATCGTATAGCCACCATATTATTGACCGATCGGAAATGGTATTTGGTGAAAATACCAACATAAACTTTAAAATGTTGAATAAGACAAAAAATCAATCGTTCAAAATATAGTAGTGAAAATTTGCAAAACACACTACAGTCTAAATAAATCCTCTAAAAATGTTTAAACGATTGATTATTATAAAGTAATATTGAAAGAATTTTTTAGTATTTAAATGAACCGTCTTTTTAAACCACTCTATTCCAAAAAAACAACTCGTGTGCTTCTGTTCTTTATCCGTTTAAAAATTAAAAAAAAAAAGTGTCATGTCTAAGAAATATGAAAGTATCACTTCGCTTCAAATTTTTAAGTAATGGTGACGATCTGTGATGATTTTGACCCAATAAATGGTCGAGCTTAATAGTATGAAACACTCAGTACAATCAATTTGGATGAAAAAGTTTTTGAATGTATGTTTTGGGGAAAATTATACTATGTATATGTTGCAACATACCTCTAAGACCCACATCCAAAAAAAAAACTATTTTGGACTCATTTTAGACAGGATGTTCGAATGCCCGTTGCCGAACGTGAAGAGCTTGACTTCGTGTTTTTTTTTGTTAGAGACACATTTTTCCCGGACTTTTATCTTTGAAATTATTTTCTCTAAGTTGTTCCCAAACTTTAAGCAATTTTACAGTTGGTTTTAAAGCAGAGGTCGGCACGGCCCTATCTCGGGGGCATAGGAAATTTCTGTGCCCGAGCTCTGCCACACACATACAACAAAAATAAACGTAAACACTTCTTGCATCAGGGAGCATCTTACTCTTTTTCTTACGCTCATCTAACGTGATGGGGGTTTACCTGGAGTTATACATACATATATTCAAATCCTGATCGAACGACCGAAAAAAACACGCAGGTTTTTGACTTTGCATTTTGTCTGTCTTTGTATTATTTCACATATACTTATATACTTATTATTTAGTGTTACCATTTCTATTTTATAATCAATCTTTTTGAAACTTAATTGTTACGTGTTTTTGAACACCGTATTTTTCAGTTGTAATCTTTTTAAATTCAAATAATAAGAAATAGTAATATTAATATATTTATATATAATAAATATATATATGTGCGAGCATGTGTGCGAGCGATTTCGTTTCGAAGCCAGCACAAAATTTTAGATTTTCGTAACGTTTTAGGCTTTTTAGGCCTAAGAAAATTGGGGTATGATGTATGGTTAGTGGTTATACACACCGTGTCTCTGTCACTTTTTTAGGTGATAGCCCGGGGACGCAAAAATGGTTGACGAGTACATAGGTAACATTCACAAAAAAAAAAAAAAAAATTTTAGGTGGGTGCTAAATAAAATGAACACGCGAAAACGATATTCTCCGGATATACTAGGTTTAAGCCTAACTTATCTACATATTTCTGAAAAGCGTGGGTTACTCGCACAAGAGCGAATATGAGATTTCGCTTCCGCTCCGCTATAAGTTACCTTATACTAGATTTCAATAACTAACAAATTCATATTAAAACCAATTAAAAATTCGAATTAACTGACAATAATAAACAAAATGTACTTATACGGCATATCCGCGGAATGTATAATTGTATCCTGTATCCGCCTACAACTTCGATAAAAATATTTGGTATAATGACAAAAAAGACAATGAATGCCAGAATTAGTTTTTCATATATAAAACATTCTTTAAATGTCGCTTCGAATAAAACGGTTGCATTTTATGCACTTTACAGTACAAAATTTTCATAATAAATAATGTGTTTCTAATAAATTGGTTTTATATGATATTTTTATAAGGATCGGCCAACTATACCCGATGTTTGCAATCTATTTGCATCATATTTTTCAACTCCAATTGTCGTTTGTGGAAAAGCTCACATATATTAAATAATAAAAATGCATCTTTGCCGTTTAATTTTTCTATTTTTATTTTTAAAAAGTTTAAGAAATGTTAAACACGTTCCTAAGTTTAAGGGTAAAACTTTCTTTTATTTGGAGCTTCATTTTTCCGCCCCTTTCGGCGCAAAGGTTTCGGCACAAATTCTTCATCGTATTCATTAAGCCGTCGTCGCCAAGGATTAATATTCCGTTCGAAAAATCGACGTTTTGCTTCCATAGGTCGTGATTTGTGATCTATTTTATAGAGTTTCTCCCATAAGAAAATTTCCGGTAGCTCAAGATGTCGTGGGCGATTTGATGTTAAATGTTTAAATCTTTTATCAATAAAGTCGCTTTGATCTGAATTTTTAAACTCTGATAAGCGTGAAGATACAAATGGCTGTAGCTCTTCCATGGTACGCTGTAATTTTGGAACATTGGCATAAAAGTTCAACAACTGCTTAAACGTTTCATCGTTGAAGCCCACGCACTTTCCCGTTGAGGAAACCTCTGAAAAAAGTGATAGAGCTGGGGATCCTCGACAGAAGTTAACTTTTGGGTTCACAACTTCATTATAACCATGCATAAGCAATGTATTTAATTGGTATTCATAAAAACTCCATTCCTGACCGTTCGTAATAATAGTTTGGGTATTTAAAGGATAGGTAATGTCATTGTAAGTGTTAAAACCGTTATAACTAGCGTGGGCCAAGAGCAGAGAGTATGAAGCTTTTATCGCTAACGCATCGAGGGCTTCCTGTGTGTCATGTTTGCCATAAGAGTTTGGTCGATTTTGAAGGTGAGCTCGCGAGTGTATGGACAAAAATGGAAAACTCCGTTCATTTGCGCAAGGCCAATGGCCGGGAATATTTGTGGCATGCTGATGTTTTGTGTTATAACCTAGACAACGCACATCGTATTTAAACCGCGGCAAGTTTTTGCTCAACCTTTCGTTATTACTCTCAGGGAGGGTTTTCCAAGATGCTAACTGTCTTTGATGACGCAGACACACATAAGGATGACCAGAATATTGTATTAGACGGTCGGCAGAATTTTTCGCCTCTTTTATTTGCCATTTGCATCCACTTTTTGAATTCACGACGTTTTTAGTTGGTTGTACACCTCCTACTGTCCAGAAAGCTTCATGACGAGGATTGTAATCTATTTCGACTTCACTTAAGTGTGGGTATTCTTGGCTCAAAACTTTCAAAAGGGCTCTATTCAATTGCTCAACAACTATTTGACTGAGATGCCGTTCACGGGCAACATAATCAACTGAGGTACACATTGTTATCCTAGCTAAATGCCTGAAATAAGATTGAATTATTATAGGTAATACTTTAATGTGTTTCATTACCTGCAATAGTCGTAAGAAAATTCTACCGCTTCGATAGCTTCTTTACGTGCCGCAGTAAATATACGATCAGAGTTTTTTTCCGTAAAACCTGTAATAGGCGTTTGAAACTTTTCCGTAACAGTGCGTGTATAATGTTGAGTTACAGGCAAGGCATTGTAAGGAGTTTTTGTGTCACTAAAATTTACTACCTTATACCCGTAGTATCGGGGCATATTAATTTTGAGTATTTTTTCTTCAACTGTCGGTACTTGGTAAATTTCTTTATGCCAATCTTCAGCATTATTCTGTTGTCGAGCCTTTAATGACACATTTTGTATTTCTGGATAATAAGGCCCTCGTTTCGCGGGCCGTGGGTTAATTTCGCTACATTTTTGTGTGAGTTTTCGTACGCAAGCGAGCTTTATTAAATTAAATGGAAGTAGCTTCAACATCTAGACAGAAAAACTTCCCTGAAAATGTTCGAAGTGGTTACGAAATAATCGATTCGATAACCGACAGTTAAGATAACGTCGGGGTTTTTAAGCATAGTTAGAGGAACATAGAGGAACAATGTGGTGGTAGCTTATTATTAGTGGATAGCCTATTATAGACTTCGCGCACTGATTCCATCCTTGTAAAACACTGGCCATTTTGGACAATTGTGAGGCAACGATTACCACTAAGAACAACCACCATTCCCAACATCCAATAAAATCTTATTTAAATTGCTTTGAGGAATGTGTCACACAAAAATTGTATTGCGTCTTGATAGATTGCTGTTATGCGTTTTTTTATGAATAAATAATTTTCTTACCATTATGAATAATGTCCAGTAACAAAACGTTTTCTTACAAAAAAATATTTAAATAACTTGCTTTTGTCATATATTTTTATTTATAAAAATAACTGAATTTTGAGAATCTCTTAAAAATTTTAATGGATATTTTTGTAACTTTTCAGGGCTTTTTCAGATATTTTTTGCGAGAACAGTTTTGCGGCCCCGTCTATGTCCTTCCCTTTTTCCGTTTTTCGCGGGGGGGCAGTGCGCAAGTCATGGGAGTGAGCGAGAGGCAAATAGATGAAAAATAGTTTCTGACGGGGTCTGTTCGCTCTGGTCTAAGAGCGAAAACGATTAACGATCTAATTATATTTTAGAACTTTTCTCATTTAAGATTTGTAAGATAAACAATATTTCGATGGTAATTTCATGGCAGGATATTGCATCAATTTAAAAATAAAAATCATTTATAGCTATTGTGCTACGGTCCAACCAACTTTGGGTGCTACGGTCCGCTGATCGGCATCGGCCTCGGCATCGGCCTGGCTCCGGCTAGCTCATCCAGGACCGTGGCTCTGAGAGCTTGACCCTTACCACTAGACCGCTAACAATAATTTTGTCTAATTCACACTTATATCTGCTACACAATAATATAGCGCTACAACTTTCAAATTTAAATCTCCTAGCTCTAAAAAAAATGTAACGCTTATAAGGATATGGATAAGGATAGAGTAAGGACTCTATTACATAACAGACTCTTTTTTTTTATAATACTCAAGTTGACATGGATCATTGTAGCCCATCCTTTACGGAACGCTGGCCTTTTTGCGCGTCTACTTCCAAACAACTCCATCCTCCTCTAACTTCTTATGACCCCCTTGACTTACTACTCGTTACTCATTTATTTGATGTTTAGTTAAATATAAATTTAACAAATGTACTCTTACTTCTAAGACTTCGTTCCGGAACTTAGGCGTTTGTAAACAAACCCGAAAATTGGGTCATATTCTTCCATACCTATCTTCAAAAATACGAAAGTTGATATTTCTACCAAGTACCATTTCCGATCGTTCAGTTATATGGCAGCTATAGCATATAGTCGGCCGATCCTTATGAAATTTGGCATGTCGTAATATTTTGGCAAAAATAGCTCTCGTGTCAAATTTGAACGCTCTAACTCTAAAAACACCAAAGTTATACTATTTCCGATCAATCAGTTATATGGCAGCTATAGGATATAGTCGGCCGATCCCGGCCGTTCCGACTTATACACTGCGTGCAAAAGAAAGAGGGGTGCGTGCAAAGTTTCAAGACGATAGCTTTAAAACTGAAAGACTAGTTCGCGTAGAAACAGACAGACAGACGGACAAACGGACATGCTCATATCAACTCAGGAGGTGATCCTGATTAAGAATATATAAACTTCATAGGGTCGGAGATGTCTCCTTCACTGCGTTGCACACTTTTGGACAAAATTATAATACCCTCTGCAAGGGTATAAAAAATAGAACAACGATGTAACCAACAAAAAAAAATAAAAAAAATAAATCATTACACAATAAATTAAACAAAATTTTTTTAAAATATTTCTCAATTGAGAAATCCACCGAGGGTGGGATATTGCTTCCTTTTTATAATTTTTTTTATGGCTCTTTAGTGGTGTCTACGTCCAAGAGTACGGTTCTTATCTATTTCTCTGCAAATGTCAGCTTGACAGGCTTAGGGTTTATCTTATCCATGGCTAGAAATCCATTAGCCATGGCTCTTCTTCTTGGACCGACCTTTCACCTGTAGAATTCGCCGATCCTGCTTAGCGTGTCCATATCCTGGTCTTCCTTGCTCTTCTATCTTTAATTTTTAAAGTTTTTTCCCTTCCGCATTTTATTCCTTACGGGGAATGCGCTTTGAATTTAATTTTTCTAAGACTATGCTCCCGCACTACTTGATTCTCGCTTTAAGTTTAACCTTTTCTCACACTTCTTCCTCGGTGTCCCGGAACGGTTATTCGGATAGGCCCGTTGTTCTGGGTCAAGAACCCACCAAATCCAAAATTTCCGTTTGGAACTAGGTGGCATCACTGGGGCCTTCCATCTCCATCAGGTGGCATCACCATGCCCAATTATTTTTATCGGCCAAAACACATTAGAAACAAAGTTAATGTACACCCAGTCCTTTTTTTACGCGATTGTTGATTCTGCCACTAATCACGTAAAAAAAATCGCGTAAAATGGTAACCGCTAACTAAATGACTAATGACTAGATTTGCAATAATTGATACACATAGAGTAATCGCAATCGCAATCGCGTTAAAGTGAAATCGCGTAAAAAGAGATCGCGTAAAAAAAGGACTTGGTGTATAACGCACATATGTTTAAAATTTGAGTGTATGCGTTGCAGTGTTGCCAACTCTGAGTGGTCATTTATAGCAGTAAAGACTATAGAAATAACCAAAAATAGCTAAATTTTTTCAAAAATAGTAAATTAAAATAGCCCTTAGTTTTTAATAACAAAATGTTATTTTTTTCTACATTCTGTGTTGTTTATTTAATGATTATTCTTCGTTAAGCAAATTGGTTAAAATTTGCTCAATTTCTACCTTCTTGAAACTAAAATACTTTCCTATTGTACCAATCTGTGAAAGGCTCTTATGGGGGACTTCGTACTGAAAACAGAATTTTTCAGCTCGTTGCAATCCATATCTGAAAAAAATTGATAAATTTTTAACTGGTTTTCTTTAAAGATTTGCGAGCAAAAATTAACCCTTTATATGGCCTTGTTGCATATCTGCAACATACCGTTTAAATTCAATTATTTTTCAACCTGCGTTAAAAAACTGTCTAAAATCTTTTTGATGCAGTTCAGCAACTTTCGTTTTTTTTATAACAAGTGTTGGTCAGTCAGAATTCTGTCCAATACTCAACAGGTGATTACTTTTCTCGCCAATTTGGTGAATGTGGTAATCTGAATTGGTTGTGCAGTTTCTCATCCAAAATATAAAAAATCAAAAAAAATTGAATTATTGATTCAATTAATGGTTAAAAATAGGTAAATATTATATTATGTTGCATATTTTTGAGTTTTTGTGTTTTTTGCATTATAATACAAATAAATCAACAATTTCGCTTAGTTTAAAAAAATCGCTTTTTTCGCTTATTTAAAAAAAAATTAAGAAAAACCCACCTTAAAAAAAAAAAAAAAGAAGTGTATTTTTTATTTTCACTTATCTACCGAACAAAAAAAAAATGAAGAAAATCGGAGTTATTGCCTTATAAAGGGTTAAGGTGGTCAACCGAAGTATTTTGACTCACAAACAAGCAGAGAGCAGCTTCTGTTGAGGATTTCTCTGTAAATTTTTTGGGAAACTCTATTGTTTGGTTGCCTCGCCGTACTTCAAGGTTTGCCTTGTGTTTTTTAGTTTTAATGTGCGATTTCAAGTCCCACAACTTTGCATTTAAGTTGTAATATTTGCAAAATGCACAAACTAATCAGTGAACTGATCATTCAAAACTGAATTTGAATGTAGAGATGGTAGCATTGCGAGCGCGAAACGATGTTGAGAAAATACCAAGTATCCAAAAGCTACATAGCGGTAAATAATATTTTCGTATTTAAAATTCACAATTCGGTCACGCTGGGCGGTAAACGTGGTGTGTATGTACGTATCGATAGCCACAAACACTGTCTCTATTGCCAATATACGATTTCCGAAAATTAAATTTCGACGGTTTCTTAGTCGACTATAAATAAATAAATATAATCAACTTTTACAAATTATTTTAAATAGCTAAATAGCTCCTGCAAAACTAAGCGGTTTCCAGTTTTAGGTCATGCAATATAACAAAATTTGGCTAAAAAATAGCTAAGTTGGAAACACTGTTGCGTAGCAGCAAAAAAAAATGAGAGCAGAGCATTCACCATCGAAAAAATAGTTTTTTTTTTTTTGATTATTTTTTGTTAATTCAAAATTTTGGATGGGCACTAAATTAGTAAATTATCTTTTAAAGATTTTCTAACAATAGTTTTTAAACAAATAAAAAACTACGCTTCCCCATTTATATTTTCCTATGGAAAAACTTGTTCCAACAAAATTTCTGAGAAAATTTTTCTCAGTGGATGTTGGGATCCCAAGTAACGAAAAATGGGAGCAAATGAGAGAGCATCTAGTAAAATTTGATTGTGCTCACACTGTCAGTGTGCCGACAGCGCTGCGGCACAATTTCCGACACTATGCCGTTCTATGGAAAAAGGGATTTTGCTCACCACTGATGTAGACGTACGAATTTTTCGGTTTCCACTCGTCAGATTATCTGTTCATAATTTTTATTCATCAAAAGACTCTATCTTCATGAAGCATCCTAGTAGAAAACATGTTTATTAATTAAACTTATCTATGCGTACTTGCTTTTGTGCCTTTCAAATTCAATTGTTCCTTCTCAATGGCGGAATTTTTGGTATAGCCTATTACTCAAATTGACAAAAACTGTTTTTCAGTTTTGGGAGTCAGCCAAAAACAAATAGGCTAAAAACCGTTTTTAACAGGGTCTGTTCACCACCAAGTACTGAGATCGGAAAAATACCATAAATTTACATGGGGATGCCAGCCCGCACCGAAGAATGTTTTACGGGTCCTTAGCGAAAGATGACAAATCTTAATCTTCCATGTTTCACAGGGCCTTCCAATAAATTTTTGGTGCTTTTTGTTATTCTAATAAGGTAGAAAAATGCTGTTAATGCTAAAGTAGAGTTAATGGTTCGAAGTGCTAGAAATCATCTAATATCAAAGTAGCATATTTTATTCTAAAAATTTTGTATTTGTGGAGCAAAAAACATTTTGGTGCCAATTTAAGTAATGTTCTTACGCCCAAACACATAAATACATTTAAAATCAAAGGACGGAAATGATTTTTAAGATCTGTTTAAATCATTTCTTCCCAACTTTGCCTATTTTTAAATGCAAATTAAAATTATTTTCCCGTAGGACCGTGGTACGTAAATTGAAAAAGTTCTTTCACATTTAAACGAATATACCTACATACGTTTTTGCTCATCGAAGATGGTTTTCGATATGCGGACTAGGCTATTATGAAAAAAAAACAAAAAAAGTCTTGCAAGTCAGACCTTGACGAAAGGTTCACAAAATTTAAAACTTATAATATTTCGAGAATCTCTGGTATTTTTTTGTCGATCTGCGAACTTGGTGACGTACAGACCCTGTAAATTTTTTTCTTCTTTCTCACTCTCATTGCTGAAAAGAAAATATTTTCGATTTGACTCTAAGATTTAACAAAAAGTGGTTGATGTATTTTCATCTCGCTCTTACTCATAGCAAGTCTTCTTGTTGATTTAAATACTAGGCTTAAACCTGTTAGTTCAATCGGAACTACCTGTTGAGTTTCATGGGCTGTTATTTACATTTAACGTATAAAGTGAATTCAATGTGTAATACAAAAGTACTGTTTATTTTTATGTTTAACAAAGAAATTAAACTACGAATTCATTACTGTTAAATTTGAAAGTCTCAGCAACTGAAAGTACTCGATAAGTATGTTTTTTTCTATTGAGATTATTTGCTTAGTGTTTAAAATATACTATTATTTGTTTTGATACATTTTTATTTACGTAAGTATGAATTCACTAGTTAAAAATTTCTGCATTTCTTTAAGTATCAAATTTAGGTTTATGTTTTACCGGTTGTACGAAAATGTAAGTGTAGTTCCCTAGGAGTTTTATAGTTGGCATATACATTTATATATGTATATATGTAGAATGTATTTTCTTATACGCTTATGCAAAAGCCATTAATATTGAATTATTTTTTTTAACTGCGCCTTCGAATGCGATGTTCTTGAAAGAAATTTTTTATTGAATAGAACGTGCATACAAACTACTTGGTTACCCATAAATGTAGCTACACATACATATGTATGTATGTTCATCCACTCGGTAGTGTACTTACACACATATTTATTTACAAAAGTCCATACATATGTTCATACATACATACATATGTAAGTATATAGACCCTTTCTTTCAGACCCTTTAGAACCAGTGTTTAGGACTTCACAGAGGAACTTCCTAGTAACCATTGAGAAATTTTTGTAAGTATGGGGTGTCCTATGCATCAGTAACCTCTAAAGTTTTTTTTTCTCAACGGAGTAGGGAATTAACACGAATTCATGCAAAGAAATCTCAATAGAGTTCTTGGGAAATATTTGCAAAAAACTCCCACGGAAAATTGAAAATAAAGGAGAAGTCTTATTGACCCACCAAATATATTAAAAATATGATATATAATTTATTTATTTTTATTATTTCTAAAAATGCTTAATATATTTAAAGAGACATAGTACAAATTGTTTATTAAGTCGAATATAGCACAAAACCGTGTTTGAAATTTTTCTAACACCCTCAAAATCTTGATTTATTTAGAAAAAACGGTTTTTTGGGAATTTTTTTCTCTTAAAAATTCCTAAACGCGTAATTTTAAGCGGATTTTAAAATTTCCGACGTTTTTCAATAGTTAAATGTTGTAGCTTTTGAAATCTTCCTTTAGTGTTAGGTTACGACATTGTTTCTACTCATTTCAGGCATTGAAAAATGTGCTTATTTTGAAAAAGAAATGGGTTTTCAACAAGATGGGAATCCGAAGCACACTTCGAAAATTGTTAAGAAATGGATTGGAAGGCAACCATTTAAATTAAGGGGTTATATACCTTTTTTATTTTCAAAAAATCGAAAATTTTTTTATTGCTTTATCTTGAAGAACAACTCCTTGAGAACATTTTCCCAAATTTTCATAGAGATTGGAGCAGTAGAAAAAAAGTTACAGCGCACCTAACCGCGCGCCTTGTCGCGGCCTTGAACTGAACTTAAAACTTTAAGCATAGTATTGAGTTGACGAAAATCCGCTGTTAAAATTCTGATAGCGATTTTGCACTTTATTCGGCTGCCGAGGTAGTGTGACCAAAACAATGAAGAAATGAGGTAATACTGAACAGCTGTTGTTTGTAAACAAAAAACAAATAAGCAAAAATGAATTCAAAACGATTGAATGTTAGTGTCCCAAAGATATAATAAAAATTTGTAGAGAGCATGCCTGAAGTCGTACAGGAAATCATCTCAAATAAATTTCTTTGGACAAAATATTAATATTTTTTTGGAAATTAAAACTTTTTGTAACGTGCAAAATTGAGTTTATGTGGGATTTGTTCGTTTTTAATTTATGTCTCCTTGAATTCTTCTGTATCATCATTGTCAAAACAATTTTTGGATTTGGTTGTGTGATTATGTTATTACAGGTGACGAAAGTCTGAGTCGTGAACATACACTCAATTTTGCTCGCCACACTCAATATTCGACCTGATAAACAATTCCTACTATGTCACTATTACCGCCGTCATAGATTTTATATTTGAATTATAGTTCATATTTGAATAATGAAAACATAAGAATTGGTGTTCACACAGCCACACAGCATTGATTTGAGTAAGAATAATAAACCAAAAAAAAATAAACCAAACTCAACCAATGTTGGCTTAAAAAAATCGTGTAGCAAACTCGCCCCGATCACAAAATTTCTAAAAAAATTTCTCCAAAAACTTCGTTACCAGAGAATTAAGGCGCAGAAACAGCGTCGCGTCGCAGGCAGAAAACAGCTAGACCGACTGGAGGCGAAAAATGTCTGAAACAAACTAAGGCGTCGCGTCCCTAGCAGCCAAGAGCTATGTTAAGTGGAGCACCTCATTTTTGAGGAAAACCAGAACTCCTGTGGACCTGGGCAGAGGAAAAGACTCTTGCGGATAAAGGCAGAGGTGAGGCGTCGCGTCCCTACCAGCCACAGGATAGCAGACACAGCAGCCACAAAAACGAGACAGCGTCGGAAAATTTGGGTGCAGTGTGACGTTTGCGAAAGGTGGTATCATTTCGAGTGTGTCGGCGTAGACGACATTGGGAGCAAGGATTGAAGTTGCGATTGCTGTCTTGCGGGTTGCAGCCACATAGAACGGTACAGGCTCAAACACGAAAAGACGCAATGGCTACCCTTAAACCGCACGGCAAAGCGATAGCCGTCGATACGCTAATCGGTATAGCCGGCAACGGAGAGAACATGTGCGGGAAGGCAATCCGGACATGAACAAGGAGGAGAAAAGACCATCTCATGCAGATGAACCCCGCTTACGTAGCGGTAGCTGGGATGTTTCGAGCCACAGATTCACCTACGATTTTTGTGGTATGACAAAGGCAGCGACAAAATAGACACCTGTGTCATGCGAGCTTTGACTTTTGGGATTAGCTGCGCGCCGTTTATAGTGCACATTGTTCGAGACAAGATTGCGGAAACCCACCAAGAAGATTTCCCATTGGCCTTAAACTCCATCCAAAGGGTGCACTACGTTAACGACTTCATCGATAGGATGAGGAACGAACATAAGGCCATCCAGATCACCAGAAAAGTAATAGAAGTACATCACGGAGGCGGATTCGAGATACGTATTTGGTCGTCGAATTCGGAAGAAGTACTTAAAAGCTTGCAGGATAATGGCAACGTTGGAAGCCAAAAGCCCGTGGATTTTTATTCAACAGAAAAGATACTTGGTATGTCCTGGGACCCACATAATGATATGTTCAAGTTTATCTTCAGATTTTTAAAGCTGACGCGTGAAGTGCTTGCGGAAAACGCAGTCCCTACCAAGCGAGAAGCACTACAAGTTCTGATGTCGTTTTTCGATCCATTGGGGTTTTTATCATGCCAGACAATTGGGCTAAAAATACACCTGCAGCACATATGGTGGCAACATTTTGAATGGGATCAAGAGTTACCTGAAAGAATGCTAGAAGAATGGCGCCAATGGAAAACCATTTTGCAAGAGGTAGGACTGAAGAGATAGGGACTATCGAGGTCCCTAGATGCTTTGCCCCAGCCACCTCGGAGCCAGGTCAAGTTGGACTCCACCCTTTTTTCGACGCCTGCGTGCAAGCGTATTCTGCAGTCTGCTACTTGCGTGGGGTAACGGATGACAGAGTCGTCATGTCATTGGTTATACCGAAATCCAAGAGAGCACCTTTAAAACCACTATCGATTCCGCGTATAGAACTGGAGGCAGCAGTTATGGGAGCACGTTTAGACCACATGGTGATGAGCACACGCAACCTACGAATCGACAAAGCCACATACTGGTCGGACTCCTAGACAGTGTTGCAGTGGTTAACTATGGACCCCCGCAACTTTCATCAGTTCGTGATGTACAGAGTCGCCGAAATTCTGGAAACAACACTGGTCAAGCAATGGCGGTGGATTGCTTCAAATCAGAACGTAGCAGATGGAGCTGCGAAGGTCACCGGGCAAACCCAGCAAGAGACGTGGATAACGGGCCCGGAGTTCCTGAAGACCGATGCAAGCAACTGGCCAACATCCAAAAAGCAGGAGAGCATCATGGGTACTTCGGAGATACGGAAGCATGTGATGACGACGCATACGAGATCAGCGGTTACGTTTAACGCGCACGATTTCTCCAATTGGCGGCGATTATACGGCGAGTAGCGCTAGTACTCCTGTTCATTGATCGGCTGCAATCGAAATGGCTCATGTAAGCAAGGCAAAGATGCTGCTATACAACCAATCTGAAGCCATCGCCTTCGCAGAAAAACTAAAATCGCCATCCGCGGGACCGGTGCTCCTCAAGGGAATCAGATTGGCCGGATTGAACGCATACCTGGACAACAATGGAGTACTGCGAACTAGAGGCAGATTGAACGCAGTTGACATAGCTGAGGACGCCATCAGACTAGCTCTTGTATGCCGGATTACCAACCTCATAGTTAGAAGCTTTCATGAAAAGTATCACCATCTTGCTCATGAGACTGTAATAAACGGCATCCAAAATTCGTTTTATATCAGCCGGCTACGAGTACTGAATAAATTTGAACAAATCACATGCCAACGACGCAAGATTAATAGAGCAGTTCCCAGACCACCCCTTATGGCACCGATCCCGAGGGCAAGAGTTAGAAACTTCGAGAAGCCGTTCACCTATACAGGCGTTGACTATTTTGGCCCGTTATTGGTGAACGTCGGCCGGCGCAAAGAGAAAGGTAGGTGGCTCTGTTCACCTGTCAGACGTTGCACGCGGTGCATTTTGAGATCGCCTACAGTCTGGATACTAGTTTATGTATCATGTGCCTAGCCAATTTTATGGCCCTTCGAGGAACACCGAAGGAAATGTTCTCGGACAACGGTACAAATTTCAGAGTCACGGAAAAAGCCGTGCGCGAGAAGCTGAAAAAGATCGAGCACGATATGATCACCTTAAGTTCGACGGCATAAAGTGGTTATTCAACCCACCAGGAGCACCGCACATGGGTGGAGCATGGGAGAGACTCGTCCGGAGAACTAAAGGAATCTTAAACAACATTTGCTCATACGCATTGATGGAGGTACAATTTATTATCAACTCGCGACCTCTCACGTTCATAAGTTTGGATTCCGAGGATGACGCCGACCTGACTCCAAACCACCTGCTGCTAGGATCAGCGAGCGAATATAAGCCGCTGCCCAAAGAGGTGATGAATCTATGCGCTCGTAATAACCAGGCGCACAAAATGGCTTGAGAAGGTACCAATCACCATCGAAAGCACGTCGTAGTCGTATATGAGCTTCTCCATAGCAACCTGTGGTTAAAAGGACGCGTAACTGATTACGTAGAGCTCATCTACGACAACGACGTGCTCATTGATGGCCAAGGATGGACAAGACGCAGCATGGCGTTATGGAAAGACCAGCAACAAAGGTAGCAGTTCTGGACGTCGGCTTGGAGAATGGAAACTGACCACGTATCGGGATTAATTACGGGGGAGGGAACGTTACCGCCGTCATAGATTTAAGTTTATGCTTGAATAATGAAAACGTTAAAATTAGGGTTGAATAATGTTACAAGCTAGTTTTGAAAAATGCTAGATGTTAAGCTATTCGATATTTGTCAAATGGCGAAATAACGAGGCGTCTGCCATCGCTAAGTTAAGCTAGCTACGCGAGGGAAACGGACGAAGTTTTTTAGCGCGCGCCACACATCATTGATTTGAGTAAGAATAAAGGAAAAATAAACCAAACCCATGTTGGCTTAAAAAATCGTGTGGCAACCTCGCCCCGATCCCAACATACACTTTAAAAGTTCCTCAAAATATTTTTTTGGTCGCACTATGTTATTGAAAGCTATAATGAGATGACATTAGGAGCTGTAAAATGTTGATAGTAAATAAAAACAAGAAGGAAAGCTAACTTCGGGCGGAGGCGAAGTTGATATACCCTTGCAGTTAAAACCGGATATATATCGCAAAAATCGGATATAGTTGGCCGATCCTTATGAGAATATCATAATATAATCAATTCATTACAAAACAAAATCCAAAGAAAGTCCCAAGCTTCTATCTTCAAGAACACCAAAGTGTTTTTACCAAATACCATTTCCGATTGTTCAGTTATATATCAGCTATAAGATATAGTCGGCCGATCCTTATGAAATTTGTCGGGTCGAATCAACTGACCATAAATAGAATCTGTACAAAGTTCAAAGTTTATATCTTTCAAAATACGAAAGTTGGGTAATTTCCGATTGTTCAGCTATGTGGCAGCTATAGGATTTAGTCGACCGATCCTTATAAAAATTGGGATGTCGTATTATTTTGCCAAAAATAGCATTCTTACCAATCTTACCATCTTACCATCTCAATTCTCTAGCTATAAAAACACCAAAGTAATAGCATTCCCGATCAATCAGTTATATGGCAGCTATAGGATATAGTGGACCGATCCCGGTCGTTCCGACTTATATACTACGTGCAAAAGAAAGATGGGTGTGTGCAAAGTTTCAAGTCGATAGCTTTAAAACTGAGAGACTAGTTTGCGTAGAAACAGACAGACGGACAGACGAACGGACGGACAGACGGACATACTTATATCAACTCAGGAGGTGATCCTAATCAAAAATATATAGACTTTATAGAGTCGGAGATGTCTCCTTCACTGCGTTGCACACTTTTGGACAAAATTATAATATCCTCTGCAAGGGTATAACAAGAAAGGAAAGCTAACTTCGGGTGGAGTTGAAGTTGATATACCATTGCAATTTAAACCGGATATATATCGCAAAAATCGGATTTAGTTCATATATTATGGAAAAGGTTGCTTAAATATACAGTGAGACAATGAAATGAAATTAAATCCGGACAGGCAGAAAATACTACATTTTTAGTTTTTTTTTCAGCCAGCGTTTACTTTATGGAATAAATTTGTTTTTAATCGATGAAATTAATATAAATGTTAATTCAAAACGTGTTCTTTTAAATTTCATTTCGTTTTATTTGAAAATAAAACGTATACTTCAAAATTCGATGGAATTAATAAAAATGTAGGCAAATAAAAAAAAAAAATGTTTTTTTGTAACTATTCCAAAGTAACAACAATTTTTGAAAATTATTTCTGAATAGCTTAGTATTTAACGTATTCAAAAATAATTTAGTTCTTTAGTATTTAGTTGGTCTTCCTTAAGTTTTTAAGGGGTTATACACAGTTGTACCACGCAAAAAAATGAAATTTCATCGATTTTTTGTTCACTCCATAAAAAATATTTATTAAAAATGTTTTGCCGACGTTGTTTAGTACATGTTTCTGGGTACCTATTAAAATTTTTTCATAAAAAAATATTAAATAATAAATAATAAAAATAATAATATATTTATATTTATTTATTTATAATATAAATAATAAAAATATTAAATAATAAAAATGTTATGGCTGAATTCCAAGATCTTCTTTTTTCGATGGTGACTTGCGGTGGACATCACATCCCGAGAACGGTTCATCCGAAATCAAAAAAATTTCATTAGTATATTGTATTGCCTAGTCCTTGGACAATGGATTTGTAAAAATTTTGATTTAAAAATAATGGCGATGGTTTTAACAAAAAATTTACTTTTTCAAGATATAAGATTTTCAATTTTTATGCTCTAAAAAAAGGGTTTTCAAAAAAATGGAAAATCTTGTGTCCAAGGGCTAGCTATTGTTATAATAAATAAGTGATCAAAATTTGGTGTTAATCGGATAAATAGTTTATTAGTAATTGTGTCCACCGCAAAGGTAATTTCGGAAAAAAAAGATTCTAAGATAATCGCGTTTAAAGTTTCAAGTTTTTTCAAGTTTTATGTGCTATAAATAGCTACAACTTCGGTTCTAATGCTCCGATCGTTTTGAATTTTTGTGAGAGTATTCCAGTGGTGGGCAAACTCTCATTTTGCATAGCACGCGTCTATAGGGTAGGAAATTCTGCCGCAGCGCTGCCGGCCCACAGTGTGAGCACTCTCATTTTTTTTAGAAGCTCTCTCATTTGCTTTCATTTCGACTCATTTGACAGCCAAAACTTAAAAATCAAAATGTTTCCACTGAGAAAAAAATTTTGAAAAAATTTTGTTCAGAAATTTGGTTGGTAAAAGTTTTCTTTATGGAGAATATAGATAGGGAAGCGTAGTTTTTCATTTGTTTAAGAAATGTTGTTAGAAAAACTTTTTTTAAAATAAAATACTAAATTTTAGTGCCCATTCCAACTTTTAAATTAACGAAAAATGAAATAAAAAAATACGTTTTTTTCGCTCAGTGAATTCTCTGCTGTCATTTTTTTTCTCTGCTACGCACACACTCAAATTTTAAACATGTGTTAGTTTTGCCCCCCACTGGAGTATTCTCATACTTTAAGAATATGCAATAAAAAAAATCGATTTTTTCATCTATCACAACTGTATATAACCCATTAATACGGGCTTTATTCTTGATGACATAGAATCTACCAAGTGTTCGTTAGTTTTCTTAATTATGTCTTTATAACAGAAACTTTCCACTTTCAAACTAAATTCTCTTATTTTTTTGGGTTTTTTTTTATGAATTTAAATTTTTAAAATAGTCCAACGATTTTGAATCGGGTAGAAATCAGGACTACTGCCTGGCCAGTCTAATGTTGATGTTCGATTTTTTTCTGCAAATAATTTATTACCTAAATTTAAAAAAAAATACTAGAAATTTAAAACTTTAATTATCGTTTTAACAAATCCTTAAAGAACTAAAAAAAATATGTCCCAAAGTCTTAGGAAAATAATAATTATAATTATAATATTTATAATCTTATGATTATAATTATAATTATAATATAAAGTTTGGTCTTTTCGGTTTGTTCAGTTGTATAGCATATACATATATAGCTCCCGGTGTTAATCTATAAGAATTTATTTAAGCAAAGGTTACATAAACCCATTGCTGAATTATTGCCGCAACTTGCACTTGAATAAGTTGGACGTGGAGAAATAATATTTAGCTAAGTTAATATAGAATATTCCTTGTGGTAAATTAATGAAGACATACCACAAAATAAAAATGATAAATTAACGATTTAAAAGTATGGATTGTGTTATAATATTTTGACGATTTCATCAATCGGGAACTCTGCCATTTCTGCTTAAGCTGTTGTTGGTGTTATGTTAAGTCAGCATTTTGTGTTGTAGTTCATGACCCAGTATTTAGTTTATTTTTAATGTTTTTTTTTTTATTTTTAATTATGTTTTTTAATTTAATGTTAAATGCCGTCCAGCTCTATGGTGAAATTCCTTGGGGTAGGTTTCGGAGTGATTCTTCTTTTGGTATTTTTAATTGTTGGAGTCCGCAACGATCGTTTATATAGAAGATTTAGAAACATATCAGAACCAGTAGAACGATTGAGATGGTCAATGTTTCGTACGAAATGGTTTTCCTCTCATCACAGCTAGTCGAAACCTCTAGTTCTAGGTTGGCCATATTTTGTGGTTGGTTGGGATTTTATGGATTTTGATCTTATGTCTATGGGCACAGCGATGTTTCCAAATCGGCTAAGTTAAGTGTGTATCTCAGTAGTCAAAGTGCCAAATATCGTCAATCTGATATTGACATTCTCGCAACATGAAGGCATGCTCAACGTACCAGTTTTGTTTATGTTAATGGTTGATGAAATTCCTTTCTATACAGTCTATAGTTCCATTGGATCCTTTGATGCAATGATCCATTGGTTAGCTTGGTAGGTTTTTAACCATATCCACTGTATTGCTCTGACATTTTGTTCCAGTTTTGCTATCGAATATTTGGAATTTGCATCGACTCTCAAAATTGCATGATTAAATTCATTATTATTATGCATGATTAAATTAGGTTTCATCAATCCCTATAAAGCGATTTCTATGAGCGTTGACGGCAATTATTGTTGTTTGAAGATTGAATAATGTCCAACCTTTTGAACCCCAAATTGGAATGGGAACGATGCTGAAGTCGTCTTATAATCCGAAGACACCAAAGGTATTGGTATCCCAAAGACAACTTGAGTGTCTGTTGTGCTGCCTTGTTCTGACATTAGTTAACACAGATTAAGAACGTCAGCAGTGGCAACTGGTAAGATCTGATCGGGGGGTAAATGATCCAGGATTTGGTCGAGCCGCTCTTGTTGCGTAGGTCATACTAAAATTAGACTTATGCTTTTATGGCGAACATTAGTTAGCACGTTGGCTATCTAACTCTGCATCCGCTGTAATCAATTTGCATATAGACTCATTTGAGCTGTGAAGATCACAAATAATTACTCCAGCTGCGCACCCTAATACTTTCCTCGTTGCTGATTCATAATAGTCATCTATTCTTCCAACGATCTAAGGCGATTGGTCGTAGATATGCTTCCCTTTCTTATCACGTTAATTTTAGAGTCAACAATGGAGGTTTGGTTTTGGACCAGCTGGAGGAGGAAGTCCTCGTTGTTTTTTGCTTTTCGCAGGTACTCACAGGACTACTGCTTCAGTTTTGACACCAGTTCCCATCTTTTAAGTAGCGATTTTTTGCACATGGTTATCTTGGCATCAGGAGAAGCCGTGAGTGATAGAGCGCGAATTGAGAATTGACAGCATTTTCTAACTCCTTTAATTTTTTGTTGGCCCCTGCGAGAAAACTGCGATGTAAGCCTTGTCCGGTCGTTTGCCTCAAATTTTGTGATGAATCCATATAGGACCACAGTAGTTTAGTGTTGAAAAATAGACGAGCCTGCGTGACCCTTTCGGCTGGTAGATTTCTCATGATTTGGCTCATTAGTTTTGGCTTAACTCTGCTCATTGTACGCAGTTGTGATTATGCTCCTTTCCATTGTTTTGTCATTAAAAATATTGTTGGCGAACTATGAAACGAAAAGCTTGGGTACCACAACGCATGTTTTTTACATGTAGTTCTCTCATGACATTTTCACGATTGTGTCATTGTAAGAGAGCAATACAAGATGTTTTGCATTATAAGCTACATTAGAATGCTCCAATCTGCCTCTACACGGATCCGATCCATCCAACTATTTTTATCTACGGTTTTTTATTGTTTTAAGTGTTTGTAATCGGCGTTAAATTCAATCTGCTGAATTGTAGGGAGAATTATTTTTCGTGTTGAGCTTTTGTTGACCATGTATGCAAACAATCCATTGCAATTTCTGGAACGAGTTGCTGTACCGGCTTCTTCGAATTCGTCCTTTACAGCTGCCATGCTGACGAATTTCGTTTTCTGCTTCAAACTCCAAGCTAGCCAAGTTCTCTTTAGATCCATGCAAGAATAGAGGACCATAGAACCATATACTATTATGTGTTAGCATTTTGGCGGTAGTTTTTCTGGAAAATAATTCAGCTGCATTATTAGCGGATGATACGTGGCACCATCGAAACTGCTCCGTTATCTTTTTTAATCTTGGCTATCCGATTTTCTACAAACGTGTGGTAAGTGAAAGCCGCTGCATTTATCCAACCCAAAAAGACGGATGAGTCTGTCCAAAATTAGCCAGCAACTTCGTCAAAAAAAAAACGTAAATCTTGTCTGACTTTCTGTGTGAGCTCTGCCCCTAGAACTGCTGCGCACAGCTCCAGTCTCGACAATGCTTGCTTTGCTGTAGATGCTACTTTGGTCTAAAATAAAATAGCCTTACAGAGGTTTGCTTATTTTTGTACGTATATTTCTGACCCATAAGCATTCTCTGAGGCGTCCACGAAGGTGTGTAGTTCCTGTTTTTGCCTTCACTATAACTGGCACAAATAACCCTATTGGGTCGAAGATTTGTGATAACTTAGAGCACTTGATAACTGTGTTCTTCCGCAAAGATCTTTGATCTTTGTTGGGCATCCCATATGGACCCAAGGGTTTTAACACTGTATTGGTCCAGTGTCTCACCTAATTTCACGTCGCTCATGGTACGTTCGCTTTTTCTTAGGTACTCTTCCTTTTTGAAGCTCGAAGCCGTGTGGCAGTAATGATCTGGAGCAACAAATAGAATTGTGTTCTGTTGTGTGGAACTAGTGTTCGGTTCCTATTAGTAGATCAATTATCCACGGTTTGTCGAACTGGGGATCCGCTAATGCACACTCATTGGGTATTTCCAACTCTCCGCAATGAGAGAGTTAAGCTGGTTGGTCAGCTATAATGTGTGGAAGGACATAGGCTTCTAGTAGCCTAGAAGTCACCTTCTAGTCGCGTCTAGAAGAGACTTTACTCGAACAGTCACTCTTGCTCTGCTCATCCTTGTTTCTCCACCAATACCTTCGATTGTATCGTGGCGCTTTAACCAAAACATTGATGCTAGTCATTCGGTAATTAAATTAAACTTCGCTGCTTTTCCGTTATCTGCTTGGATTGCTTCTTGCTTGGAAGAAGGTTGTAATTTTTATTGCTTACGGCACATACTGCTGGATTCTAGATCAGTGGGTGCAAATAGCACACATGTTTAAAATTTGAGTGTATGCGTAGCAGAAAAAATAGTGAGAGCAAAGCATTCATTAAGCAAAAAAACTGTAGTTTTTTATATTTAATTTTTCGTTAATTCAAAAGTTTGATGGGTCACTAATATAGTGTATCTCTAATACTCTAATACTAATATATATAATACTAACATAGGGTCACTAATATAGAGAAATGATAGTAAATGTAAATTTTAGTATTAGTGCAACAGTTCTTAAACAAATGAAAAACTGAAAAATTTGTTCTAACCCAATTTCTGAGACAATTTTTCTCAGTGGAAAAATTTTGTTTTTTAAGTTTGGGCTGGCAAATGAGTCAAAATGGGAGCAAATGAGAGAGCTTCTAATTAGAGTGGGGGCAGTTAAAGCAGTGGGGGGCAAACCTAACACATGTTTAAAATTTGAGTGTGTGCGTAGCAGAGAAAAACAATGAGAGCAGAGAATTCACTGAGCGAAAAAAACGTATTTTTTTATTTCATTTTCGTTAATTCAAAAGTTGGAATGGGCACTAAAATAGTGTACTTTCTTTTAAAGAAAGCTTTTCTAGCAACAGTTCTTAAACAAATGAAAAACTACTTTTCTCCATCTATATTTTCTATGGAGAAAACTTTTTCCACCCCAATTTCTGAGAAAATTTTTCTCATTGGAAACATTTTGATTTTTAAGTTTGGGCTGTCAAATATTCAAAATGAGACCAAATGAGAGAGCTTCAAAAAAAATTGTGAGTGCTCACACTGTTAGTGTGCCGGCAGCGCTGCGGCAGAATTTTATATGCACGCGTGCTATGTAAAATGGGAGTTTGCCACTGAGAGAGTTGAGAGTTTAAATCACCATTGATTTGTGGCAACCCCTTTCAGTTCTCGTTATCGAGTATCGATATTACGGGAGTACATCTCCAGGAGACACACTCTATCATCAATAAGTTTCGTCAGCTTCGTCCGCCGCCGCTGCAGAGTCTTTGCCGCTTTCATCTCCCGATCATCTTTTTAGTTTTAAATATAAGTATATAGTAAACAATAAATATAAGCAAAGCAAATTGGTGACCCCGACGTGATCACTATATACACACGAGTACTGGTGCTTACAATGGCAAACAACGACGCCCCACAAGACGACGCCGAGGTTTTTCACGATACCGTTACTCACGGTGTTGACGCAGTTATTAACCGTGTAGCTGTGAAAATACCGCCGTTTTGGCCCGAACATCCAGAATTATGGCTATCGCAAATCGAAGCCCAATTCGTTCTGGCGGGAATAACCTCGGACGAAACGAAATTTAACACAATCCTAGCGTCAATCGAAGCACCGGTGTTGGCCCGAATTGCCGACGCCATCGTCAACCAACCACGCACAGGCAAGTACGAAAATTTGAAATCGTGCATCCTGGAACGCTTCTGCGAACGCGAACAAAAGAAAATCCAGAAGTTAATATCGGAGACCGACCTTGGTGACAAGCGCCCCACGCAACTGCTCAACGAGTTAAACGCACTCGCCGCAAACAAAGTCCAAGAATCTTTCTTGAAAGCACTGTGGCTGCAGCGCTTACCAACACAAGTGCAAGCGATCTTGAAAGCATCGGACGCCAGCCTAGCAAACTTAGCTAAGTTGGCAGATAAAGTGATGGAAGTCGGTGATTTTCATCAGGTACGCACCATCGACGCCAAGTCGGCGCCAACCAGCAGCGCCGTTTCCGACGATCGTCTAGACCGCATCGAACAACAAATCAACGCGCTCTTCAGAAACCGTTCTCGCAAGAACAGCTTGCGAACGGATCGCAACAGCGTCATAACAGGACCCAAGTGTTGGTACCACAGCAAATTTGGTAACGCCGCCAAGAAATGTCGCCAACCATGCTCTTTTGCATCCGAACCAAAAAACTAAATCAATCTTCGGATTCGGCGGACAAATTCGAAGAAGACCACAACACAATTGCCCGCCTCGCCATCAACGACAATTTCTCCAAAACACAGTTTCTCATCGATACCGGCGCCGACATTTCAGTGATGCCACCCTGCAAAAACGCAAAAACTATGCACACTCCAAAGCTTCTTTTCGCCGCCAATGGCACGAAAATACAAACCTATGGAGAAAAACGCATAGCATTGTCACTGGGATTGCGACGAAACTTCGTGTGGACTTTTGTGATAGCTGACGTCAACTGCGCTATCATCGGATCCGACTTTCTTCAACATTTTTATTTACTCGTCGATATGAAACGACGCAAACTCATCGATCGGGCTACGCTGCTGGAATCAAAATGTCACGTGCCCCAACGTAAAATCAACGCGGTTTTATCCTACGACACGAGTAACCAATACGCTACATTGCTTCACGAATATCGCGATCTCGCAACGATCAACTCGAACCGGCTGCCAGCAACGTCCGAAGTAACGCACTTCATCTCGACCAACGGCCCGCCTACTCACGCCCGCGCCCGACGACTAGCGCCCGACAAACTCAAAGCTGCACAATCCGAGTTCTCCTACCTCATCGAGAAAGGAATATGCCGTCCCTCAAATAGCAACTGGTCCAGCCCTTTGCACCTGGTAAAGAAAGCAAATGGAGAGTGGCGTCCGTGCGGTGACTACCGAGCACTGAACAACGTAACAGTGCCGGATCGATATCCTATTCCGTACATACTGGATGTAACGAGCATCTTATACGGTAAGAAGATATTTTCGAAAATCGACCTGCAAAAAGCATATCACCAGATTCCTGTCGAACCACAAGATATTCCCAAAACAGCAATTATCACGCCTTTTGGGCTATTCGAATTCTTGTTCATGACGTTCGGTCTGCGCAACGCAGCGCAAACTTTTCAACGTCACATAAACAACGTCATAGAAGGCCTCGACTTCGTTTTTGCTTACATCGACGACATTCTGATCGCTTCAGAATCCGAGGCGCAGCACGAGACGCACCTCCGCAAAATCCTCGACCGCCTTCGGAAGGCACATCTTACCGTAAACTTTGAGAAGTGCCAATTCGGTAAGACACAACTTACATTCCTGGGACACGACATCAGTCAGCACGGCTTAAAACCATCCGAAGCCAAAGTGGAAGCCATTTGGCACTTTAAAAAACCGCTTATCGCTAAAAACCTAAAAAATTTTCTGGGTATGATTAATTTCTATAGGCCGTTTATTCCACGAGCAGCCGAGAACCAGCACATACTCCAGACGCTGATCCAAGGCACTAAAAAGAACGACAAAACTCCGATACTTTGGTCTACAGAAGCCGACTACGCATTCACCGCCTGCAAGAACGAGCTGGCAAACGCTACGTTGTTGAACTACATGGCACCAAACTCACAATTAACGCTAACCACCGATGCATCCGACGACGCTATGCCTTAGTACATCAGATCATCAACGGGCAGACACAACCACTGGGATTCTTCTCCAGGAAATTCACATCGACGGAAAAGAAGTACAGCACCTACGATAGAGAACTGACTGCCATCTATCAGGCCATTTTGCACTTCAAGTACGCACTGGAGGGCAGGAATTTCGTAATTTTCACCGACCACAAGCCGCTTATGTACGCCTTCAGTCAAAACAGCGAGAAAGCATCACCTCGACGCGCTCGGCAACTGGATTTTATCAGCCAATTCAGCACCGATATCCGGCACATCTCTGGAGAAGAAAACAACGTGGCTGATCTTTTCTCACGCATCGACGCCATCAAACACATAAACTTCGACGAGATGGCACTGGAACAGGAAAACGATGCGGAACTACAATCGCTACTCAAGTCTGACGCCGAAAAACCAATCTCACTAACAAAATTGTCACTTGCAGGCTCAAACAAGCAATTGTACTGCCACGTCGCCAATAACCATACACGTCCGTTTGTGCCCATTCATTCGCTGAGCCATCCGGGAATTAAGGCAACAAACAAGTTGGTCGGAAAACACTACGTTTGGCCCCGCATGGCGAAAGATGTCGCTAAAATCGTACGCTCTTGCATCCCGTGCCAGAAGGCCAAAATCCAACGTCACACCAAATCGCCACTAGGAGAGTACACCGCCAGCGACGCCCGTTTCGAACACATAAATATTGACATAGTCGGCCCGCTGCCTTCATCGAACGGATACCGATACTGCCTCACGTGTATCGATCGATTCTCAAGATGGCCCGCAGCAATTCCTTTAGTAGACATCACAGCACAATCTGTAGCCAACGCACTGATATCGGGCTGGTTCGCTCAGTACGGTATTCCTCTTCACATCACAACCGATCTGGGTCTACATTATTCCAAGAGCTTTCCAAAATTGGTGGTTTTAAGCACCTGCGGACGACGGCGTACCACCCGCAAGCCAATGGTATGATCGAACGCTGGCACAGAACGTTAAAAGCTGCTTTAAAATGCGTTGATCCAATCAACTGGAGCAGTTCCCTGCATCTAATCCTACTCAATATACGCACAACAATCAAAAGCGACATCGGGCTGAGCCCCGCGGAAATGGTTTATGGCACCACACTACGGGTGCCAGGCGGATTTTTTGCACCGAGCACACAAAAACACACTGAGTCCGAGTTCACCGAGGCTCTTCAAAAAACCATGTCTCAACTGCCAACCACTAAGCCAGTGCACCATCATACACCGCAAAAATTTGTGCACCCGGACCTAAACCATTGTACCCACGTCTTCGTTCGAGTGGATCGAGTAAAAACCCCGTTGGAAGCAAACTACGAGGGTCCTTTCGAAGTGGTAGCAAAACACGACAAATATTTTACACTCAAGGGCCACACAAAGGACAACAAGGTTTCCATCGATCGACTTAAACCAGCTTACATCTTCAAAGACGTACCGCCTTTAGCACAGGAGCAGACGACAGCGCCAACTGCTCAGACACTCGAGAAAATGTCAAGATCAGGACGACAAATCAGATTCCCAGCAAAGTATCTTTCCCAACTGGAACTCTAGGAGGGGGGTACTGTGGCAACCCCTTTCAGTTCTCGTTATCGACAAAACTCGATAACTCACGCGAGTATCGATATTACGGGAGTACATCTCCAGGAGACACACTCTATCATCAATAAGTTTCGTCAGCTTCGTCCGCCGCCGCTGCAGAGTCTTTGCCGCTTTCATCTCCCGATCATCTTTTTAGTTTTAAATATAAGTATATAGTAAACAATAAATATAAGCAAAGCAAAGATTTAAACATTGTGCTAGTGCATGTATTTATTTTTTCGCCGCTGATCTTTGGTGGTTTCTCCTATCTTCTTCATAATCATATTCTTTTATCTTTGCGGAGGGTATTATAAGCTTGATCAAAAGTGTGAGTTTAAACTTTAAAGGAAGGATCCATCTCTGAGTATATAATGTATTTTTATATTTTATCAGCAGCAAAGGCGTAGTCAATATCAACTTGTCTGTCCGTCTGTTTCTACGGGACTTAGTCTTAATGAGTTTAAGGGGTTATATACAGTTGTACCGCACAAAAAAATGGAATTTAATCGATTTTTTTTTGATTTTTTTTTTTGTAAGAGCAGGGTAACGTTTATTTAAAACTGTCCATTAGGGACAACCATTAAATGTTATCACATAAACTTCACTTATAGATAATTTTAAATATTAATATGGTAGAAATAAATTAGAGTAGTAAGGGGAGGTCCAGCGGGTGTGTCCTTTTCCCCTTAAGGGGTTATATACAGTTGTACCGCGCAAAAATATGGATTTTTATCGATTTTTTTTTGACACCATAGAAAATATTCATGAAAAATGTTTTACCGACGTTGTTTAGTACATGTTTCTGGGTACTTATTTAAATTTTTTCATAAAAAAATATTACATAATAAAAATGTTATAGCCGAATTCCCGGATCGTCTTTTTTCGATGGTAATAGAATACATCAGCCGAACTCAGCCATAGAATACATCCGAATGGAATAGAATGAATGAGTGGAAGAGACACAACGAATTGAGTGAGAGGGAGTGTGAGAGTGAGAGAGCATTCTCACTCATAAGCATTCTCTTGCTTTGAAACAGAGTGAGTTGGGGTGGGAAGTAAAAAGAGTGCTTTTGGAATGAGGAATGCAGCCGAATGTCTCGAATGGTTTTTAACACACTCTATGCATTCATTTATTTTCTTCTGTTGCGCAAAACGCTTCTTAAATACTTCTTTAATAATGAGGGAATTGACCGAAAGGTGAATTATGATAGAGTGTTTTTTTACTTTGGTTTTTAACTGTTATTATTATTTTCTTAGTGTTTATTGTTTAGTTTTTCCAAATTAAATTATTTTGCTAATTTTTTTAGCGGCAAAATTGTGCTGGAAAATTATTTATTAATAAATATTAAAAATATTTTTACATTTATATAAGTAAAATATGTAGAATAAAATATACAGCATAATAATGAATTTTTCTGGAAAAAAAATCAATGACTTAATTCACTTTTGATTTATTTTATTATCAGCGTCTAAAAAAACAGGCAAATATGGATAGTTGTATCGTACATTCTAGAATACATTCGAAACAATTCGAATGCGAACTGTAACTCTAACTCATTCAATTCGGTTTTCATCCCTCAAATGTTGTGCGAGTGAGACCTACACAGTCGCACTCACTCATTAATTAATTTTCGTCTTAGCATTCTATCTCACTCAATTCATTTTCAACGTTGTGCATTTGAATGTCGCTTTTTAGCTATTCATGCAGACCTCTAGCATATACCAAGTATATAAGTATATACCAAATTTTGACCACTTATTTATTATGATATTAGCTAGTCCGTGAACGAAGGATTTTTAAAAATTTAGATTAACAAAAAAATGGCTAAAAATAATATCATAATAAATAAGTGGTCAAAATTTGGTGTTGATCGGATTAGTAGTTTTTTAGTAATCGTGTCCACCGCAAAGGTAATTTCCCAAAAAAAAAAATTTTGAGATAATCGCGTTTAAAGTTTCAAGTTTGTTTAAGTTTTATACGCAGGTAGTGCGCTATAAATAGCTACAACTTAGGTTCTAATGCTCATTATCTTTCCTTTTTATGAAATATTTTAATAAAATTCTAAATTTTTTTTGCATTTTGCAGCTTATTTAAACTAACAGATTAGTTGAATCTTGTAATTAGACAATGGAAGAAAAAAATCATATTGAGGAAACTCAAGAATTACCATTTTGTTTTATTCGGGTAAGTTATTCATCTTTATAACACAAGCCAAACTTTTTTGTTTTCACTTGAAGACTTGTGGTTCATATATTTTAGTTTCATAATCTTTTTAACTGAAATTTAATGCATTTACAAATAGCTATGCCATTTTTATACCCTTGCAGAGGGTATTATAATTGTGTCCAAAAGTGTGCAACGCAGTGAAGGAGTCATCTCCGACCCTATAAAGTATATATATTCTTGATCAGGATCATCTCCTGAGTTGATATGAGCATGTCTGTCTATCCGTCTGTCTGTCCGTCTGCCTGTCTGTTTCTACGCGAACTAGCCTCTCAGTTTTAAAGCTATCGTCTTGAAACTTTGCACACACCCTTCTTTCCTTTGCACGCAGTATATAAGTCGGAACGGCCCGGATCGGTCCACTATATCCTATAGCTGCCATATAACTGATTGATCGGAAAAGGTATTACTTTGGTGTTTTTAGAGTTAGAGAGTTCAAATTTGACACGAGAGCTAACCATTACGACATGCCAAATTTCATAAGGATCGGCCGACTATATCTTATAGCTGCCATATAACTGAACGATCGGAAATGACCCAACTTTCGTGTTTTTGAAGATAGAAAGCTGAAACTTAATACAGATTCTATTTTTGGCCAGTTGATCCAACCTACCAAATTTCATTAGGATCGGCTGACTATATCCTATAGCTGCCATATAACTGAACGATCGGAAATGAAACTTGGTAGAAATATCAACTTTCGTATTTTTGAAGATAGAAGTTTGGGACTTTTTTTAGATTTTTTATTTTAGTTAATTAGTTTTATTATGATGTAATCATAAGGATCGGCCAACTATTTCCGATGTTTGCGATATATATCCGGTTTTAACTGCAAGGGTATATAAACATCGGCTCCGCCCGAAGTTAGCTTTCCTTTCTTGTTTTTATTAGATTTTGTCCAGGTCATTTGCTTGACTCTGAAATTTTTTCTTCAAACATTTTCTACTATATCCTATAGTAGTGGAACCCGCTGTAAAAATATCTATAAGTGCGGGTTCTGCGGCATTTTGGCAGGCCACGTCGGGGCACCCGCTGTACAATTGAAAAATTTGAGAGCGGGCTCTATCCTATTTCTAGAACGTAACATATTTGGAAAGATGAAAGTTTGAAACGTTCACATGGAACAGTGGGGGGCAAAATCTCACTTTCCATAGCACGCGTGTATAGGGTAGGAAATTCTACCGCAGCGCTGCCGGCACACTGACAGTGTGAGCACTTTAAAATGTTTTTAGAAGCTCTTTCATTTGCTCTCATTTTGACTCATTTGACAGCCCAAACTTAAAAATTAAAATGTTTTCACTGAGAAAAATTTTTTCATAAATTTGGTTGGAACAACTTTTCTCCATAGAAAATATAGATAAAAAGCGCAGTTTTTCATTTTTTTAAGAACTGTTTCTAGCAAAGCTTTCCAAATTTTAAATTCAAGATTTAAATTCAAATTTTAAATTCAAATTTAAACTGTTTCTAGCCCATTCCAAATTTTAAATTCAAGAAAAATGAAAAAAAAAAAAACTACTTTTTTTTCGCTCAGTGAACGCACTGCTCTCATTGTTTTTCTCTGCTACGCATACACGCAAATTTGAAACATGCGTGCGTTTTGCCCCCCACTGAAATAGAACCAGTGTGAGAGCAAAGAGATCAGAAATATCTTCTACTATCTTTACTCTTTATCTCTTTTTTTGCCATTAATTCTTATTTATATTTCAAAACTACCTGTAAATATCGTTGGATCAAATTGGAGATTAGCCTAGATAGAAAGTGGTAGAGCCTAGATACAAATCCTTGGGGTCCAGTGCACTATGGGGAATTATACCAGTTTTTGTGACAAAAATCCATTTTCTGAAAGTCGGAAAATGAAAATGTGTTTCTGTGTAACGCATTCCAAATTCACCAATCTTCAGTTTGAGGTTTCACAATCTAAAAAAGTTTGAGAGTGTAGAATTTAAAATTTAAACAATATAACAACTTTTTTTTTAAATGAATACCAATCTGTGTGGTTTGTATTATGTGTTTGTAATCATCATTTGTAGAATAAAATCGTGTTGTCCTTGTAATCGAGCAAAAATAAAGGTAGCCTTCTCAATTCATATTTTGGATTAAGTCTCATGTTCCATAAGGGATTTAAAGTGAGTCTAGAAGAGTCCATCCACGAAACGTATTGTATGTTGTAGAGCAGTGGTCGGCACCCCAATACATTGATATGATTTAAACGCATTAGTGTTAGTAACGAATAGCAGAAAGTAGACTGTAAGCATGACGTTTCACACATTTATACTGTGTGTGTGTGGCAGAGCTCGGGCAGAGAAATTTCCTATGCCCTCGGGATAGGGCCGTGCCGAACACTGTTGTAGAGTATTAAACTCTTGTTCGAATTAATGTAATTTAAAATACCACTTTTTCCGATTTTGCGAGAACTTTTCATTTTTAGGACATAACCTTAATTTGGCAGACACAGATTTTTTTGAGAAGTATTTCGAAGCAAAGGGAAAAGTCGCAAAGGAGAATGCTGTCTTTTATTTTATTAAAGATTCCATCTCAGGAGTGAATTTTGAAGAGTACAGCCAAAAGAGATATCGTAGACCAAAAGAGTAAAAAATTTGGCTACCGCTTGACGCAAATGTGGAAGAGGTGCTCATTTATCTTATGTCAGTAGCGCCGGAATCATGCAGCTTGGGTGAATTCAAAAACTCTTATAAATTTTCCGAAAACTAAGAAGCTAGTAGGCCAACTCTGCCATTTCATGCGAAGGGCAATATATCTCGCAGAAAGCACGCTGCAGTGCCTCCAGTCCAGTGCCTCCTTGTAGTCCAGTCGTATTTCTGCGAGCTAAATATACTTCTGATCCGATCATTTCGCCAGTGAATTTAGATAGAAATATAGCGACAGAAAAAAAAGTGTCTTCCATCAGAGGTTTTAGACCTATTAGAGGGCTCATCAAATTCCGATGACACCACGGCGGGTGAGGATGAAAGCTCTTTTAAAATTGTGCATTTTGACCATCAATATAATATTAAGTTGGAGAACGAAGAGCTGGACTCTTTTTAAGTAGTGTGTAGGGAAAATATATGTTGTCTATACATTATTAATTGTCTTTCTTTATATGGATTTTCTTCTTAAAACTGTAATACATTGTTATAGGCGTGACACGCCTACTATTTTCTATGAAATACAATAAAATACTGTCACAGAAAATATTCAGAACATAAAATACGGTCACATATTCTTGATCAGGATCACCTCCTGAGTTGATATGAGCAAGTCCGTCTGTCTGTCTGTCTGTTTCTACGCGAACTAGTCTCTCAGTTTTAAAGCTATCTTCTTGAATCTTTGCACTCACTCTTTTTTCCTGTGCACGCAGTATATAAGTCGGAACTGCCCGGATCGGCCGACTATATCCATTAGCTGCCATATAACTGATTGATTGGAAATGGTATAACTTTGGTGTTTTTAGAGTTAGAGAGAAATTTTACGTGAGAGCTCATTTTGTCAAAACAATATGACATGCCAAATTTCATATGGATCTGCCGACTATATCCTATAGCTGCCATATAACTGATTGATCGGAAATGCTGTAACTTTGTTGTTTTCGAAGTTAGGGAGTTGGTATTTTCTATGGATAGGTATCATCAATAAATAATTTTTTGTTTTATAAACTAGTTAAAACAAAGGATTGATGCTGGTTTCCGTGATATTTATTATGAATCTTCACATACTCAGCCCCCTCACCACGACAAGGTCTCAATTCACGAGAGGGAAATATAATAACTTAACTTTGATTGCACTTTATAACTAAACAATTAAGAAATAATAATTTAATAATACTGTCGGGTCAAGCAGCAAGCAACTAATTTAAACACAACAATTAATTAGTAACTGATGTTTTGCTGGTCGCAAGCCGACTCTCTTTCGGCCGCTCGGCTTTGCTACTTCGGCGCTTATAGTTAGCGAGCATCCGCTCAGCCTATTCTGCAAGGTTGGCGCCACTCTCGTTCGTCTTCTTACTGCGCTCGCATCCTAAATTGGATTTCAAATATTGTACATAAATCCCAATTTCATATGCGGCCTGAATAAAGTTTATAACGTTGAAATTAATTAAATTCTGATTTTTTGTTTACGGCAGTGGTGGGCAAACTCTCATTTTACATAGCACGCGAGTATAGGGTAGGAAATTCTGCCGCAGCGCTGCCGGCACACTGACAGTGTGAGCATTCTCAATTTTTTTTTAGAATCTCTCTCATTTGCTCTCATTTTGACTCATTTGACAGCCCAAACTTAAAAATCAAAATGTTTCCACTGAGAAAAATTGGGTTGAAAAAAGAAAAATCGTTCAGAAACTGGGTTGGAAAAAGTTTTCTTCATGGAGAATATAGATAGGGAAGCGTGGTTTTTCATTTGTTTAAGAAATGTTGCTAGAAAAGATGTCTTTGAAATAAAATACACTATTTTAGTTCCCATTCAAACTTTTGAAAAACGAAAAATGAAATAAAAAAATACGTTTTTTTTCGCTCAGTGAATTCTCTGCTCTCATTGTTTTTCTCTGCTACGCACACACTCAAATTTTAAACATGTGTTAGTTTTGCCCACCACTGATTTACGGCATCGAAAACTCTCGATGACCAAACATTGGTGAACCCCGACGTGATCGTTAATATATTTATATACACATAAACAAATTACTAAAACAAAAACAAAACAATTTTGTAAACAGTGTTATGTGAAATTATCATTATCAAATTATCATACGTGTCTAATAAGTTTATTTACAATAATAAACAAATTATAATATATTATTATATTATACATACATACAGGCATAAACATAAACGTTAGTTCACAAGCACACATACATATTTACGATCCACAACGCAAGTGCATTCGCCCCCGCGCATAGACTTCATACAAACATACGAACCACAACGCAAGTGCATTCGCCCGCGCATAGACTTCGTACAAACATACGATCAACAACGCAAGTGCATTCGCTCGCACATAGCTTCATATATATATACATTCCACAATTCCGCTACGGTTCTGAGCGCACAGTGGGAAAGATCGTGTTCGCCGCGAGCAAATAAAATTTATTTCGGTTGTTCGGAACTCAATATAATAAATCATGAACTCCAGCGGCGCCGTCACAGGAGCACCCACTCCAACCCGGAGTGCAATTTTAAAGTGCAAGGCCCTGGGTATTCTCCAGGACTTACAGAGGATCCAAGGAGCTCTTCAGCCTATTTCCAAGGTGGACGATGCCATGCTACACGTGCGACATGGTCAGATAGCCACCATGTTCAGCGACTTCAAGGCCATCCACGGGGAGCTTGAGGATTTGGACATTTTGCAGATCAGCAGTGACCTTCGATGGACTGTTTCTGAGCTCGTAGCGACGATGCAGGCGGAAATTGAGCACGAGACGACCCTTCGCTCATCTCGAATTGCTGCCCACTCCACCCTTGCCAACGGAATGTCCACCATGCAGGCTGACCCAGGGTTAGGTCAAAGTTTTCAAGTGCTGCCTCCTTTGCCGCTCCCTACGTTCAGCGGTGGATACTCGGAATGGGCTGAATTTTACTCGATCTTCTCTACCATCGTCGGCAGCAATCCTCGTATTAGTAAGGTGGAAAAGTTGCAAAGGTTGCGATCTTGCCTTCGGGAGTCCGCTTTCGAAGCAGTTCGTTCCTTGGAAGTCTCCGACGAGAACTATGATGTTGCGCTGAATTTATTGGAGAAACGATTTAATAACCGTCGGTTAATATTTCAGGCACACGTGAACGAGATTCTGGGCCTCAGTCTGTTGGAAAGTGGCTCAATAGCAGCACTTCGAAGTCTTTCGGACAAATTTAATGCCCATATGCGAGCCTTAAAGAATTTGGGTACTTCAGTTCAGATCGCCAGCTGCATCATCGTCCAAGTTCTGCTTCAAAGGTTGGACCCAGCTACCCAGGCCAAGTGGGAGGAGAGTCAAAACTCCTCAGGTTCAGACGCCATCCCTACTTGGGAGTCGATGGCCGAATTTTTGGAGCAGCGGTGTAGGACGCTGGAGGCTATGGACGTGGCCATGGCTGCATACGCCCCGGGCGCTCCTGTGGGAAGGCGTCGAGGTGCAAATAATGGTAGATCATCCTTTATTGTTACTAATTCGCTTCCCTCTACCTGTGCTCTATGCGGTGGATGGTCCCATATAATGTCTGCATGCCCCCGATTTCTATCAATGCCCCCTGAGATTCGCCTTGGTGAGGCCAGGCGACTCGGTCTTTGTCGGAAGTGTCTGCAAACGGGCCATCACATGCGTGAGTGCCTCGCTGCTAGTTGTCGCAGTTGTGGAAGGAGGCATCACAGCCTGCTGCATTTCCTGGAGCCGCCGGCATCTAGCGGCCAGCCTTTGGTTGGTCCTCCCACGTCAGCCATGGCCGAGGTCGCCGAGCCTGCAGCCTCTTCGCCGTCCACTGCTAATGCACTAGTTGCTCAAGGTCACAGCGGCGATATATCGTTGCTTGCTACAGCAAATATTTTTGTTCGTAGTCGCGCTGGATCCCTTGTTCCATGCCGAGCTTTGTTGGATTCTGGATCTCAGGTGCACGTGATCACTTCCCGGCTGGCAAGTCAGCTGCAGCTCCGGAGGTACAAATCATTCGTGGCGGTGTCTGGTATTGGAGATACCGGCTTTGCGACAGATGGATTCTCTGTTGATGTTCTCCTACGTTCCCACTGTTCCGAGTACTCGGCCCTGGTTAACGCCGTCATCGCCGCCAATATCACGGACCTGCAGCCTAGCTTCAGTTTGGATGTCTCCAGCTGGAATATTCCTGGCAATCTTTCTTTGGCTGATCCTGAATTTTTCCGCCCACAGCGCATCGACCTTCTTATCGGAGCCAGTCTGTTTTATGAGCTGTTGTGTGTTGGGCAAATTAAGCTCTCAGCCGGCCTGCTATTGCTGCAGAAAACTCAACTTGGATGGGTCGTGTGTGGAGGCGGTTGACATGTCCAGACAAGATCACTCGTTTCCACTGCCCACAAGGATGTTCCGGAGAGCGCAACAATGCTGGATGATCAGCTGGATTCTTTGCTCCGCCGGTTTTGGGAAATCGAAGACTGCTCCGAGCCTATTGTGAAGTGGACGAAGGAAGAGCTAGATTGCGATGCGCATTTCGTGCAACATGTTGCTCGGCTGGATTCCGGCGCTTACGCTGTGCGGCTTCCGTTAAAATGCGGCTCTAAGCTGCTGGGAGAGTCGTACCCCCAAGCCGTTCGACGATTTCTTTCCCTCGAAAGGAAGCTCTGTCGCCGTCCTCAACTAAAGGAGCAATATGCTGCCTTCATAAAGGAGTATCTGGAGATGGGTCACATGTCTCCAGTCCCTTCTGATGCGAGCGTCACTGGCCAATACTTTCTTCCACACCATTGTGTTTTAAAGGAGGACAGTTCAACAACCAAGCTCAGGGTTGTCTTTGATGGATCTGCTGTCACAACTTCTGGATATTCATTGAATGACGTGTTGATGTCTGGCCCAGTTATTCATCCAAAAATACTGCATATTCTTTTAAGGTTCCGATGCCATCGGGTGGCCACTACTGGGGATATTTGCAAAATGTGTCGTTGCGTCAGGGTTTTTCCAGGATGAGTTACAGGTTTTTAAGCTGGATACTGCCACCTATGGAACGAAGCCAGCCTCATTTTTAGCAGTTCGGACAATGCATCAGTTGGCAGATGATGAGCAAATAATGTTTCCAAAGGGGGCCGAAATTCTGCGTCGCGACTTTTATGTGGATGATCTGCTTTCCGGAGGCGACTCTATAGATGAAGCTATTGGCATTATGCAGCAAACATCCGCGATCCTTGCCAAAGGCCATTTTCGGTTAAGGAAGTGGTGCTCCAATGTTGCTGACGTTCTGGATAAGGTGCCTGAAGAAGATCGGGAGTCTTTCCTATAGTTTGATGATGGTAGCAACTTCACAAAGACACTGGGTCTTGCTTGGGATCCTGCAACTGACCGCTTGCTATTTTCTTTTGAAGGGATTCAGTCAATCTCAAAGCCCACTAGGCGCATTGTGCTTTCTTCAGTCGCTCGGCTTTATGACCCCTTAGGCCTTGTTGGTCCTGTAATTTCAAAGGCAAAGATCTTTCTCTAGAAGCTGTGCCGTGAGAAGTTGTCCTGGGATGAAAGTCTTCCTCAAGCTCTTCACTGCGACTGGAATATGATTTGTAGCAGCTTTGGTAGTACGCAGCGCGCCGAATTCCCTAGATGGGTGCTAACATCGAAATCCGAGGTGGAGGTCCATGGATTCTGTGATGCCAGCATTGAGGCGTATGGGGCATGCGTTTATGTCGTGTCCAAGGGCGCAGGATTTGCAAGCTATTTACTCTGTTCGAAGTCCCGAGTTGCGCCGTTAAAGACTGTTACGGTGCCTAAGCTGGAGTTATCGGGAGCCGAGTTGTTGGCTCGACTTATGTCGGAAGTAGAGCAGTTGAAGGTCTACGTTGGAAAGTATTTTTGCTGGTGCGATTCTGCTGTGGCTCTGTCTTGGATTCGAGAAGAACCCTCTCGGTTTAATGTTTTCGGCGCCAATCGAGTTTCGACCATTCAGAAGCTAATTAGAGAAATGGAGTGGCGGTATGTTCCCACTTCTTTGAACCCACCAGATATCCTGTCGCGTAGTGCTCTCCCCAATGAATTGGTTGAGAATAAGCTGTGGTCTCACGGTCCTCCGTTTCTCATTGGATTCCAAGATGCGTGGCCAACCGCGGTCTCATCTGAGGGATCGACTCTGGAGTTCCTGCTTATTCAGTCTCCGTACGTGGGTATAACAGCAGTTTCTAAGTATGCTAATTCGTTTCCAGCGCTGCAGAGGGTATTCGCTTACGTATACAAGTTTTCTAAACGAATTTGCCACAACGGTGTCACGGCTAGCGATATAAAATCTGGAACACAGCTGTTATTGCGACTAGTGCAGCATGTGCATTTTTGGGAGGACATAAAGGCGCTTCAAAATGGAAAAGAGATCCATCCAGCGGCATCCAGTGCCCTTGCGTCATCCTCTCCCTTCTTGGATAAATTTGGTCTGTTTCGCGTAGACGGTCGGCTAAAAAATTCGTCGTTGGATTTTGATAGTCAGCATCCAATTATACTTCCAAAAAGTCATCCAGTTACGCTGGCTATAATTGTTGACTTCCATGAGCGGAATTTACATACGGGACCTCGCGCGCTGTTGGCAATCATTCGGTCTCAATATTGGCCAATTGGGGGAGAAAAACGGTGACGAAGGCAATACACAAATGCATCCGATGATTCCGGACGAAGCCTCGGTTGTTGGAGCACATTATGGCTGATCTCCCGGAGCAAAGAGTTAGCGGCTCCCAGGTCTTTAGAGTCACTGGTGTGGATTTTTATGGGCCTTTCTATTATAAGCCGGATGTGCGTAATAAGGATCCAGTAAAATGTTACGTCAGTGTTTTCATTTGTTTTGCTACCAAAGCCGTCCACAGGCCGAGCTTGTAAAGGATCTGTCCACCATTTCGTTTCTACAGGCTTTGAAGTGGTTTATATGCACCCGCCGAAGCCCTCAACATATTTGGTCTGACAACGCAACCAACTTCGTCGGAGCCAAAAACGAGCTAAAGGAGCTGCTCCGATTATTTCTAAGCGATGAGCATCAACGGGCACTGCTGGAGTTTTGCTCTATGGAGTCCAGCGAATGTCATTTTATTCCATTTTATTCGATCTCCGCATTTCGGTGGTCTGTGGAAAGCGGCTGTTAAAACCGCCAAGCACCAATTTTACCGAGCTGTCGGATCTGCAGTTCTTGGATTCGAGGAGCTGCGAACGCTGCTGTGCCATATTGGGGCTGTCATAAATTCACGACCCTTATTATTTCCTTCAGAAAATCTGACCTTGATGTTCTGACCCCGGCTCATTTTTTAACTGGTGGTCCGTCAGCCAGCTTTATTGAGCCCGATGTCACAAAGCTAAACTTCAACCGGTTGGACAGCTGGCAGCGTGTGTCTTTCCTGGAGCAGTCTTTCTGGTCCCGATGGAAGGAGGAGTACCTAAACCTTTTCCAGAACCGCTCCAAATGGCGTGCCGCCGGTCCTGCCTTGGCCCTGAACGATGTGGTGCTAGTAAAAGACGAGAACCTACCTCCGATGAAATGGCCGCTTGCGAGAATAATGGAGTTAATCCCTGGTCGAGATGGAATCTTTCGAGTGGCGTTGATAAAAACCTCATCTGGAGTCAACAAGCGGGCAGTGTCTAAGCTGTGCCTTTTGCCCCTTAAGGATGAAGTTGGAGTAGAAGCCCCAACTGGGTGGAGAATGTTAGGTATATCCTATAGCTGGCAAAATAATACGACATGCCAAGTTTTATAAGGATCGGCCGACTATATCTTATAGCTGCAATATAACTGGACGATCGGAAATGATCCAACTTCCGTGTTTTTGAAGATAGAAAGCTGTATCTTAGTACAGAGTATATTTTTGGTCAGTTAATTCGACCTACCAAATTTCATAACGATCAGTCGACTATATCTTATTTCTTTTTTTTTTTTCCTTATTACTCCTCTTGGGAGCTTAGGGCCTCTACAAGGGCTCTCCACCTAACTTTATTTGCCGCTGTTTGCTTTATTGTGTCCCAGCTGATGTTCTTCCGGGATATTTCTAGGAGTGCTGTACGGCGCCAGGTCATCTTTGGGCGACCCACTCTTCTGCTTCCTTGTGGGTTCCATTCCAGAGCCATCCTTACGATGCTTCCTGGTTCCTCCCTCAGAGCGTGGCCAATCCATTTCCATTTCCGTTTCTTTATTTGTTCCTGGATTGGGACCTCTCCTGTGCAGTGCCATAAGTCCTCATTGGATATTCTATCTGGCCAGAATACCCCAAGTATTATTCTTAGGCACTTATTGATGTAAGCCTGCAACTTCATCAATATTCTTTGCCACGTCTCCGATCCGTACAGCAGTATGGATTTTACAGTGTAGTCTTCCAAATGCAGACCTCGCTTTTCGCAGTCGGTTCTCCACATCACTTTCCACTCCACCATTTGATGTTATGATAGTACCGAGGTAGGTGAAGCTGTCGACGAATTCGATGGTATTATCTCCGATTGTGATGTTGTTTGTGTTGGAGTTGTTGATCCGCATAGCTTTCGTTTTTGATGCGTTGATCTTTAAGCCTACTGCGCTGGCTCGGATCTCGAGGTCCCTAGCTTTCGCTTGAATGTCTTCGAATTTGTGAGCCAAGAGGCATATGTCATCCGCGTAATCCAAGTCTTCTAGATGTCGGGTGAAGTTCCAGGTGATTCCGCGTCTGTTCATGCATACTTCTCTCATAATTTCGTCGACTACCAAGTTGAACAGAAGTGGTGATAGAGGACATCCTTGCTTGACGCCTGTGTTCGTCTGGAAGGGTGCACTAATTTTGCCGTTGTGCAGTACCGCCAGCTCAGCATCATCATACATAGCTTTCACTATGTTTATGATTTTCACTGGCACTCCCTTTCTTGCAAGTGCCCTCCATATCGCTGCTCTGTCTACCGAATCGAATGCCTTCTGCAAATCTATGAACAGGAGGTACAGCGGCGAGCGCCATTCCACAGTTTGTTCGGTTATTGCGCGTAGTGTGTTTGCCTGGTCTACGCAGCTCCTGTGTGGTCTGAAACCTCCTTGTTCATCTCGTATTGTTGGCTCTATTTTTTCCTGAAGACGTTCGTTTAGTAGAGTGGCTGGTACCTTGTAACTTGTGTTCAACAGGGTAATGCCTCGCCAATTGTTGCAGTCACTGAGGTCTCCTTTCTTCGGTAGCTTAATGATGATTCCTTTTTTCCAGGTTGTTGGGATCCGCTCACTTTCCCAAATATTATTGAAATGTGGATGCAGTGTTTCGGCCATTAGTTGCGTGTTAATCTGGAGAAGTTCGGCCGGTATGCCGTCATCTCCAGCCGCTTTGTTGCGTTTTAATTTCCTGATTGCATCCTTTATTTCTCTAATTGATGGTGCCGTGGGTGATACTCTGAGGTTATTGCTCGGTACAATACTCCTGAAGTTATCTTGCGTGCTGCTCGGTTGGTCTGTGCAGCTGATCTCCATAAAGTGCTGTCGCCATCTCTGGAGTTGTGCCTCATCATCAGTAAGGAGTCTTCCATCTGTGTCCCGCACTGGTTGGGTTCGTCTATGGCAGCTTCCGGTCAGTTGACTAATTATCTGGTACAGTGAGCGCATGTTGTTCGTGTTGGCTGCGCTTTCTGCATTTTCAGCGAGCCTGTCCAGAAATTTCCTTTTGTCGTTACGTGCTGCTTTCTTCACCATCTTGCACAGCTCTTTGTGTTCGTCGCGAGCTCTGCAGTCATGATCTGCTTTCGACTTAAGGCTGTTCCGTTTGCTGATAAGTTCCCAAGTGTGCGCTGATATCCAATCCGTGCGCCTGCGTTGTCGGGTGCCAAGCATCTCCTCCGCGGTGCTCCTCAGTATACTGCATGTTTGTTCCCATGAGTGATTCAACGGTTGTGTTGTCATCTGTTCACGCAACGTTGTGGCCATTCTGGTGGATAGGTTGGAGTCACTCAGCCGTTGTACGTTAATGGGAGGCGGTCTTCTTGTGGTCCTGTTGACAGTGTTGCTATTTCGTCTGAGCTTGATTAAAAGCTCTCCGATTATCAGCTCGTGGTCACTGTCGATAGACGCGCTTCTCCTATTCCTAACGTCCATCATCGAGCGTCTCCATTTCCTACTTATGCAGATGTGGTCGATTTGGTTGCGAGTATGTCCATTCGGAGAGGTCCATGTGTATTTATGGATTTCCTTGTGGGGGAATACAGTGCCACCAATAACCAGTTGGAAGGTCTGACATAAGTCGATTAGCCTGTCACCATTATTGCTGCGTGTGCCAACACCATGTCGGCCCATGATTGTTTCCAATCCGTTGTTGTTGGGGCCGATTTTCGCATTGAAGTCTCCCATGAGAATTTATATGTCACCTCTTTCGATCCCAGTGAGTGAGGATGTGAGGGCGTTGTAGAAGTCGTCTTTGATGTCATCGTTGGCGTCTTCTGTTGGGGCATAGCACTGCACGATGGTGATGTGTCTAGCATTGCATCAGAATCTGGCAATGATGATTCTGTCGGATACTGGGCTCCAGGAAATTAGTGCCTGTTTGTACTGTTTGGACACATATATCCCGACTCCGCTCCTGCCTCCATCATTGGTCCCGCTGTGCATCACTAGATTGCCGCTTGATGTTGTTGTTGTCCCGTTGCCTCTCCATCTCATCTCACTGATGCCTGTGATTGCGATCTGCTTTTTCTCCATTTCTCCTTCAAACTGCGCCAGTCTGGTTGGTTCCATTAAAGTCCTCACGTTCCATTGTCCAATTCGTGTCCGTTTCGATATGCGAATGGTCGTCAACGGGTTGGGGGGGTGGTTGGTTTCTTCTCTTCTTGTATTAGTTTCGTTAATCAGTTGTTATTCGGTTGATCCGGTGATTAGCCAGGTGCAACCTATCCCAGAGGTGGGGCTGCCACCTGTCGATATCTGGGAATACCGTTTTTCGACCTCACATGTTTAGTAGCATCGGAAAAGAGACCACTAAGCATAATGAAGCCGAAAAACTTTGGAGGTCATGATTGCCATGAGTGGGGTTCGAACCCACGACCCAACGCTTAGCGTGCAGCTACACTACCCACTAGGCTATGGGCCCCCCCCTATATCTTATAGCTGCCATATAACTGAACGATCGGAAATGGGTATTGGTACAAATACCAACTTTGGTATTTTTGAAGATAGAGGCTTGGGACTTTTTTTAGATATTCTATTGTAAATAATTGGTTTTATTATGATATTCTCATATCATAATAACTGTTTAACGCCAACTAACTGTTAAACTGCAAGGGTATATCCATTTCGGTTCCGCCCGAAGTTAGCTTTCCTTTTTTTTTTTTTTTTTTATCAAACGCATAAAATGTCTACAAAAAGTCTACGGAGACTTCGGCAAAGGTACGAAGATTTCTTTGAGGAACATTAAAACAATAAGTCTCAGTAAAAAAGGGCAATGTTATTAGCGACTACATTCTTGACAAAAGTCAAAGCTGCCGATCCTCCAATGTGCAAACATTGAGAAGAAGGCAGGGGCTTTTAAATTAGTTCACGTGCCTTTTTACAAAGCCCAGCCCAGAGACCGCTTATTGTAACGGGTATACAGACACTTCGATAAGTTTAATGGGAGAAGATTACGGGAGCACCATGATTAAACTCTGGATATATCCTCCTGTAACAAGTAACTGTCACTAATGGAATTAATGGCCTTATAGATTTAAGGTCTTCCGCATACATCAAGAAGTAGGCATGACGAAAGCATGAAGAGATGTCATTAATAAAGATATTAAATAGGAAAGCTCCTAGAGAGCTGCCTTGTGAAAGACCAGAGAAAGTGACAAATGGATAGCCAGATAAGACTCCAACCAACTTAATAAGGAGGAATGAATACCTTATTTATATAATTTGGCCAGAAAGACAGCATGACAAACTTTGTCAAAGGCTTTGAGAAGTTAGTGTGAATGACATAACCGTGTAATCGGTTTTCAAAATTAGTTTAATTAGTTTAAGCGGACCTACCAGGAAAGAAACCATGTTGGTTGGAGGATATGAAATTATGTCAGAAATGTAAATTTTTTAGTAGCTATCTGCTCCAGTATCCAGTGACGTTGCAAATTTTAGCTGTAGTTCGATTGTTGATAACATCAGACCTACTGCCACCTCTATAAATAGGTGTGATGGAAGTAATTTTCGACACGACCACTCTGGGAATCTATCAGATGAGAGCTACAAGGAGAGCCACAGTTGAAGGGGTTTAGAAATGGAAACGAAGCTCTCTTAATAAAGAGTGGGGAAATACCATCCAAGTCAGGTGTGTGTGAATCGGTAAAATGTCCTGTGGCTTCAACTAGGTCACAGTCTAGTATGTCCATGTTACTCACATTAAGAAAAGGTTCAATGGTTAAGAAGAGTTTCATTACCACTTCACGGAACCTTCGGCTCCATGTTAGAGGCAAAGTATTTTACAAAAAGTTCAGAAACGCACCGATCCGAGTCGGCTACTAAATTACCATAACATATGGAAAAGACAACCAAGAATTTAGTATAAAAATCACCAATTGAGCCATCCGAAAAAAGGGAAACTCAATCAAAAGCTGAAATAGAGGCATTAATAAGTGACAAGTTAGGATCATTCAGATGATAATATGGAATGGGTGATGAGTTTTAAAGAGGTTAAACTCAACATGAATTACTAACGGCTTATGGTGCATATCACATGGATTCAATGGTACATTTCAAAATAATACTTTTTTAGTAGAATCAAGAATCTTAGATAAATCATTAAAAATAATATTTACTTGGGAGAGGCCCAGACTAAAAATATCGTTTGAACGTTTGCTAGGTAGCATGCAGGGTGACTCTGGGTCCCGATACCACACGATAGAGCTTAAGTTTAAATTGTCAGCTACCATCAAAGCAGTACGGTCCAACGTTAATAGATAGATATTAAATGCGCTGTTTGGAGGTATACACGACGCAATGATGATGAATGGGCCATGGATGCCCAGGATTGGAACGACAAGCTGATCCAGTAGAGGGTCGGCAATCGAAAGGTGTAGTAATGTAGCTTGAAGAGATCGACGAGATATTCGAAATACTTGGTACAAGTTAGGCTCGAAGAACTCAGAGGAGCTAAAGTTTTTATACCCTTGCAGAGGGTATTATAATTTTGGTCAAAAGTGTGCAATGCTGTGGAGGAGACATCTCCGACCCTATAATGTATATATATTATTGATCAGAATCACCTCCTGAGTTGATATGAACATGTAACATAATGCAACCCACCACGACCCATCTTTCGTGTTTTTGAAGATAGAAAGTTGAAAGCCGTTCAGATTCTATTTTTGGTCAGTCGATCCGACCTACCAAATTTCATAACTATAACGCCCAACTATATCTTATAGCTGCCATATAACTGATCGATCGGAAATGGTATTTGGTAAAAAATACCAACTTTGGCTTTCGGCTTGTTTTTAGATTTTGTGTTGTAATAAATTGGTTATATTATTTTATTCTCATAATGATCGGCCCACTAAATCCGATTTTTGCGATATATATCCGGTTTTAACTGCAAGGGCTCCGCCCGAAGTTAGCTGCCATATAACTGAAAGATCGAAAATGGTATTTGGTAAAAATACCTTCTTCAGTATTTTTGACGATAGAAGCTTGGGTTTTTTTTTATATTTTATTGTAATAAATTGGTTATATTATGATATTCTCATAAGAGCAACTATATCCGATGTTTCCGGTTTTAACTGCAAGGGTATATTAACTTCGGCCTCGCACGAAGTTAGCTTTTCTTTCTTGTTAAGTTATTATTTGATCGTAATTCAGCAAGTCAATCTCTTAGTGCTATAGCGTGATCATTATTTTTTGTGACGATAGCGTGATTATCGCTTTGTAATTGGTGAATTTGTGATTTGAAAATTTTCAACAATTCATTGTGGTCGTTCAATAGAGCATCTAGCTCGCTGACGATACGTCTGGCATAAAATGAATCAAGGTTATTATAATAACGTGCGTTCACGCGATTGGCAAGTGCGCTTCTGGAAACCTCGCCGCCCATAAGGTAGATTTGTAAGAATTTTTAAACTTGGCCTCATTTAATGATAAACTTGGCCTCTGATTTTGAATGTAGAATTGTAAAGTTGACCATTTGCATTAGTATGTCGATCTATTTCGTTTGCTCCGAACGCATGAAAAGCATGAATTGAATGTTCGAATTAACTTCAGGAACACGTTAGAATCTGGATCCATAAAAGCATGAATTGAATGTTCGAATTAACTTCAGGAACACGTTAGAATCTGGATCCATGCCGATAAGTAAGCCGTTCAATGGTTCTGGTGGTGTTTCAATTTTTGGTAGTTGCTCTTTTCCTGACGCGAACACTTCCCAGCTGGCTCATTTTTGAATTTCAGAGCATGACAATGCGGACATTCCTTGTCCATAGCACCAATTACCACTTTTGAGTGAGCATAATACTCAATATCAAGCTCATACTGGAATGCTAGACCCAGGAATGAATCAGAAATAAATGCTCGATGTACCTCTTATCGTTTTTGGTCATTTGTTCTGCGTCTATTGACTGGGAAACGGCGTGATTGCCGTTGTACTAATCTTCTGACTTCATTGCGTTCAGCTCGTGTATCTTCTGGCTCTTCTTGATGCAATTGCGCTATTCTAATATGTACATCAGTATTTTGTTGCTGGATCTGTTCTTCGGTTCTTTCGGATCTTCTATTTCGCATGTTTCGAGATCTACTTGTATCACGGCTCAAATCACCCTCTTTGCGTTTTCTTGGCATTGCTCGCTGTATAAAACACTCATTAATAGAATTAATGTATTTACTTAATGATGAAGGATTTTTGCTTCAGTTTAAATTGAGTTAAAATGCTATGGTAGCGTGAGTTTGTCAGTGTGATGAGGTAGTAACTCATTTTATATGCGATTTTTGGTAAGTCGAACAGGATTTAAGAGGATGAAAAATAGATGTTGGCGGGTTCTCAGACCTACTCAATACGCTCTCAAAATTTCATGAGAATCGTATAGCCGTTTCGGAGGCGTATGGTAACAAAAACTGTGACACGAAAATTTTAAATATATAAATTATTTTCACGAAACGAATCATTCAAATTAATTTTTTTACAAAAGTGTTTTTAAATCTAAATTTTTTCTTTTTTTTTTTGGTATTTTATGCGATAGGATCCCATAGGATCATAAATTTTTTCAAGAAATTCCCAATCCTTTGGTCGGTTATCAATCAGATGACTTGTAACTTTCTCAGCGCCATTCTTTTGTTTTTCTGTACATTTCGAGCAATCAGTTAGCATTGCGTCAGGAAGAATTTCTAAAAACATCATTAATAATGAAAAAACAATATTTTATTTATCCACAAACTAACCTTTCAGCGTTTTGCCATCGGGGGTGCAAGGCCCTTCATTTTCAAGGCATTTAATATAATTGTTAAGCAAACGGTCTTGATTCAGTATTTCATCCAAGTTTACATTATCGAACTCATTGTTATAGAAGCTTTCGATAGATGAAATTTTTGTAGAAGCTCTTGGATTCGCTTGTCCATCATTGTGATAAATGGACGTGCATATTAATGCAACGAATAAAAGCGATTTTACCAAGCTTTCGTCAAGGTAAAGCATTTTAAATGTTAGAAAATAGGGAAATGATTCGTTTTATATAGACATTCAACTAGATATTTTATTGCGTGCATACATCTCGCATGATAATTTAGTAAATTCATGCATTTTAAACTAATTTAAACTGATTGCTATCACTCAATCTGCCCATGCCGTCACAAACAATGCGTTTATTTAAAAGGTACATATACATACATGCACATCTTTAAACATAATCCGCACTATTAGATAAACAAACATTTATCCTTTATTAGCGATGCAATTTCTTTAACCCTCAATATACTTTCTTTAAATGTACACATTTCTACCAGACCAAATTAAATTTTTTTTTGTTTTCTTCTGTTTATTGAATTTTTTTTTTTTATAATAAGACTTACTGTCGGTTCATGCGACAGCGGAAAAATTTGGCTGCAAATAATTCGTGTCACCTGTGTCGTCGCGCCGTATGATCATATCAACCCCATTTTGTCGCCATCTCGGCATCGATGGTAAGCTTTCGTTGAGGTATTGCATTTTACATGTCAAGAAACTAGAAATTTTATTGCGTGCATATTTTGCATGATAATTTTTTAAATTAATGCATTTTAAACTAATTTAAGGTGATTGATATAACTTAATCTGCCCATGTCGTCAATAACAATGTATTTATTAAAAACAACTCGTTCAGAATCTCGTTCACATAAGCCTGAAATATTAAGCGACGGTTCTAAAGATTTTAGAGATCAGTAGCGAACTGTGATGTACTGTTTCCGAGCTAGTAGGGACGATGCATGCCGCAATCAAGCACACGATGTCACTTCGCTCTGCTCGAATTGCTTCTCACTTCACCATTGCCAACGGAGTCTCCACCATGCAGGCGGACCCAGAGTTCAGTCAAAGGTTTCAGCGTCTGTTGCCTGACCCGACATAATATTTATCCTTTATTTCATATGCACGACTTAGCGACGAAATTTCATAAACCCATATGTGCTCTTTTTCTCTTCATCGCGCTCACTCTCTGGCGGATAACCTGGGTCCGTGAACGCTAGCGGTCGCCGGTAACTTTCGTTACCGTTTATCTCTCAATCTATCATGCTTTTGCAGTTTTGTCGTCTTGGTCACTCCGCAAGCGTTGCGTCGCGCTTTTTATCTTATGTCGCCCTTGCAGAGAGTACAAAAATACTATAAAAACAAGAAAGGAAAGCTAACTTCGGGCGGAGCCGAAGTTGATATACCCTTGCAGTTAAAAACAATTAACTAAAATAAAAAATCTAAAAAAATGTCCCAAGCTTCTATCTTCAAAAATACGAATTGATATTTCTACCAAATACCATTTCCGATCGTTCAGGTATATGGCTGCTATAGGATATAGTCGGCCGATCCTAATGAAATTTGGTAGGTTGGATCAACTGACCAAAAATAGAATTTGTATCAAGTTCCAGCTTTCTATCTTCAAAAACACGAAAGTTGGGTCATTTCCGATCGTTCAGTTATGTGGCAGCTATAAGATATAGTCGGCCGATCCTTATGAAATTTGGTAGGTCGCATAAACTGACCAAAAATATAATCTGTACCAAGTTCCAGCTATTCTATCTTCTACCTTCTTTCCTTTGCACGCAGTATATAAGTCAGAACGACCGAAAATGGTATAACTTTGGTGTTTTTAGAGTTAGAGAATTTAAATTTTGTACGAGAAAATAAAACGACATTTTTGACAATCCAGAACGAGACCAACTTCATTAGGAAATTACTTCATTAGGAATTATCGTTATAGCTTCACCAATTTTCATAATTTCCTAATGAAATTGGTCTTGTTTTATTCAGAATTAACGAGATAATATTGATATGTGTCAAAAAATGATACCATTTCTTGGAAGTTGTACCGAAAAAATGGCGTCAAATTCCGAAAAACACGACAAAAAATCAAAAATGTCAGATTCATGCCTAAAAATTTTATCCTTTTTGTTGAAATAAATTAAAGATCTATTTTTTTTCAAAAGCTACAAAATTTAACTATTAATAAACGTCAAAAATTTTAAAATCGGTTTAAAATTACGCGCTTAGGAATTTTTAAGAGCAAAAAAGTCCCGAAAACCCGTTTTTTCTAAATAAATCAAGATTTTGAGGGTGTTTGAAAAATTTCAAACATGGTTTTATACTATACTCGACCTAATGAACAATTCCTACTAGGTCTCTTCAAAAGTTCCTCCAATTTTTCTTTTTTTGTCGCACTGTGTAATCCTTGTGGAAACGTGGCTCAGTGACAAATCTAGCTCCTCTGAGTTCTTCGAGCCTAACTTGTACCATGTATTTCCAAAAGACCGAGATGCATTCAGTACACAGTGTGGGCGAGGTGGTGGTGTTCATCGCTATCCGTCGATCTCTTCAGGCTACATCACTGTGCCATCCGGTGGCCGACCCTTTACTGGATCAGCTTGCGGTTTCAATCCAGGGCGTCCATGGCCCGTTCGTCATCATTGCATCATACATCCCTCCGAAAAGCGCATTTAGTATATATCATGCGCATATGGAAAACATCACTAGTGTCTGTGCTAGAACGTCAGACCCTACTGCTTTGATGGTAGCTGGCGATTTCAACCTGAGCTCCATTGTCTGGTCTTGGGACCCGGAATCTCCCTGCATGCTACCTAGCAACGTTCACCAGAGTCATGAAATTGTAGTTTTAGATAATATTTTTAGTCTGGGTCTCCCCAAGTAAATAATATTTTTAATGATTTATCCAAAATTCTTGATCTTATATTTTTAAATAATTTGGTTAATAGTAAAGTAAAATTATGCAATGTACCATTAAGTCCATGTGATATGCACCACAAGCCGTTGGTAATTAATATTGAGTTTTATAGTTTTTTGCCTTCTGCTTCCCCCATTCCATATTATCATCTGAATGATACTAACTTGTCACTTATTAACGCCTCTATTTCAGCCTTTGATTGGGTTTCCCTTTTTTCGGATGGCTCAATCGATGATTGTTATACTAAGTTCTTGGTTGCCCTTTTTAATATTATTGATTCTTATACCCCTGTGAGGGTACGAAGATCCTATAGGCTTCCCTGGTATACAAACGGTTTAAAAAACTTAAAGAATAGAAGGGATAAGCATTACAAAAGATTTATAATGACAGGGGAGTCTCGAGCAGGAGAGCTGTACTGGCAATTTAAGCGCGGATTTTATTTCCTTATTAAGTTCCTCTTCAATCAGTATATACCCGATGTCGAAGTTTCGATCCAATCCTAAAGCTTTTTGGCGGTTTGTTAACAGCAAAAAGTCAAAATCGGACATACCTTCATCCATATGTTATGGTAATTTAGCAGCCGACTCGGATCAGGGCGTTTCTGATCTTTTTGCAAAATACTTTGCCTCTAACTTGGAGCCGAAGGTTCCTTGGAGTGATAATGAAACTCTTCTTAGCATTGAGCCATTTCTCAATGTGAGTAACATGGACGTATTGGACTGTGACCTAGTTGAAGCCACAGAACATTTAACCGAGTCGCTCACACCTGATGTAGATGGTATCTCCCCATTCTTTCTTAAGAGGAGTATCGCTTCCCTTTCTACTCCACTTCAACTGCTTGGGAGATCCACTACAACTAATTTAGCGGTCTTCTCTAAGCACTGCTTTGAAGCTTTTGAAACCCGATTTCAGGTTTATGCCCCTTACACTGACTTCTCAAAAACTTTCGACTAAGTGTGCCATGCTGCCCTTCTGGCCAAATTATATAAATTAGGTATTCATTCCTGCCTATTAAGTTGGTTCGAGTTCTATCTGGCTGACCGACCTTGCCACGTTTCTATTGGAGACGCTATCTCAAGTCCATTTGTCACCTCCTCTGGTCTTCCACAAGACAGCTCTCTTGGACCTCTTCTATTTATTATTTTCATCCATGACATCTCGTCATGCTTTCGTCATTCCTCCTTCTTAATGTATGCGGACCTTAAAATCTATAAAGCCATTAGCTGCATTAATGACAGTTACTTGTTACAGGAGGATATATCCAGAGTTTACTCATGGTGCTCCCGTAATCTTCTTCCATTAAACTTATCTAAGTGTATGTTTACCCGTTACAGTAAGCGGTCTCTTGAAATCTGCACGGCTTATTCCATCAGTAATTATAATTTGCCAGCTAAAGAGGAGGAGTTAGATCTTGGTGACTTATTCGACAGCAAATTTAAATTTTCTGGTCACTTAGACTATATTCTGCCTAAAGCGTTTGCTATGCTGGGCTTTGTTAAGAGGCACGTGAACCAGTTCAAAAGTCCATACTCGAGCCTCAGCGTCTATGCTGCATTAATTCGGTCGAGGCTGGAATATGCCTCAATCATTTGTAATCCGGATTGTAAAGTTCGTTCCAACAGAATTGAGCGACTCCAGAAAAATTTTTTTAAATTTGCTCTTCTGCCTTTAAGGTTTTAGGATCCTGTTCCTTCATACCAGAGGCTCTGCCTTCTTCTGGATGTTTGCACTTTGGAGGATCGGCGTAAACTGGCAGCTTTAACTCTTTCGAAGAATGTAGTCGTTGATAACATTGGTTGTCCTTTTTTATTGGGACTCATTAATTTTAATGTTCCTCAAAGGGACCTTTGCTCCCTTTCGGGTCAAGTGTCACAGGGCCAATTATCTTTTAAATGAGCCTTTTGAGCGGGCTCTTTCTTATTTTAATTCTTTTCCGCCTAGCCTCCGAATTAAGTGGGGCTCTGATAAGGTTGTGTTTAAACGCATGTTAATCAGGCACTTATTAAGTTTTTATTAGTATTGTAGTATTATTTATTAGTTTATAAGTTGATATTATAAGTTTGGTCATTTCCGTACAATTAGTTATATACAGGGTGACAATAAATAACCCGGACAAACATTTTTGATCATAACTTTTTAAGGAACTGTATTTGACAAAAAATGCAGATACACAACTATTAAATAGGTATTGTGTTAACATATATTCAGCCGGTTTCGAAGTGGCTTCCTTGGGCTGCGATGCAGAGCCCTAAACGTTTCTGAAAATTTAGCGCAATGGGCCGCAGGTCTTCTTCCGATAATCGATCCCATTCTCTGAGCAATGAATGCTTCAGCGCCTCCAAACTTATGTGGCGTTAAGCACATGCCCTGAACTCAAAAATAGACCACACACTGTGGTCCATCGGACTAAGATCTGGCGAGTAAGGTGGCCATTCACTGGATATGATAAAGTCCGGAAAATTAGCTTTGCACCAGTCCTGAGTCAATTTGGCTGGCGCTGAATCCTTTGCTATAGGCTGGCGCTGAATCCTATTGAAACGTCCACTCCGTAACACCGAAGTGCTGCTGGGCCTAAGGAAGCACAACAGTATCTAAAATGTCCTGGCGGTACACTTCCTGATTGATTTTGACCCCTAATCGATAAAAACAACAGGTATTTTGCCGGTGGCGCATATTCCTCCCCAAACTATTAAAGACTGCTCACATTGACGGCGCTCGATTATTGCAGAGGTACCTGGAGCTTCAGCAGACCTGCTTCTGTCATTTTGGTGATTGTGCGCCTGTTGGATGGTGAATATTTTCTCGTCCGTGAAGAGAATACGCTCCCAATTTTGTCCTGCGGCCCGACGCTTAAGCTGACGGCATCTTTGGAGTCTCACGCGCTTATTGTCATCCGTAAGAAGGTGCATTTTTTGGAGCTTGTAGGGCTTGAGATTAAGTTCATATTTTGCACTCAACCGAACACTTTCTCGATTCACTCCGATTTCAAGGGCTATTTCTCTGACCGATACTCTGCAATTCCGAGTGATCCGCTTTTTCACGATCTGGCGAATTCTGGAAGCGGTATATGGTCTGCCTCGTCCGGGACGGTCATTTTCATGGCCAAGCTCATTAAATCGCCGGATAGCGTCAGAGACCGTTTGTTTTGGTATGCCAAGTAAACGAACAATGTCGCATTGGCGATTTCCAATTTGGATTTCTTGTGACAGTTTTAAAATTGCACAACGATTGTTAGACATCCCGAAACAAATATCAAATTGATGGGAATCACAAAGATGTAAATATATTTCGTTCAGAAAAGTACAAGCTATCGATAAATGCATTTATTTAAGGGCTAACACATTTTTAATAGATTGCTTCAAAGTTTTTCCGGGTTATTTATTGTCACCCTGTATAGTCGGTCGATTCCGGCCGTTCCGACTCATATTTTTTTTGTTGTAACATTTGAAAGTTTTATTTACAATCTGTCCTCAGTTAGGGAGAATAATTAAATTTTTTAAGTGAACCTTGACAATCGGAGTTTGATAAATACTGTTAGCTTTCTTTTCTTGTTTATTCTAAAGCGGTTTGTTAACATACATATATGCTTATTTATGAATCTTTATTTATAAAGATTCTTTATAAAGAATCCTTATTTATAAAGGTTTGTTAACATACATATATGCTTATTTATAAATCTTTATTTATAAATTTTTCAAATGTTTTTGTTATGTCCACATGGAAGAGTTTAGTGCGTTCTTATTCAAGTGTGGATATCAACTGCTCCTTATTATGCGAATATATGCGATATTTACAGAGTTAGCCATAATGTTAAAGAATACAAAGTATGGTAACGTTAGTATAAGAGAGTAGAGTTTAAGCTTTTTAATTGAGTATACAAGAACTCTGTAGATTTTCCATTGTAATAGTAAACTGAAGACCTGGTTTTTAGCTGATTGAAATTGTGCTTGAGATAGCCATTTTTGGTACGATCTTTATACAACAACTTTCCAATTCAACGATTGGACCCTTCGATCCACTTTTCGAATTCTTGCGCATGATGACCGGCCGATTGTCGGAGCTGGGTGGAACGGTGCTGTAGTAATATAAGGTATACCATGTTGCTTGCAAAATACTGCGAAGGCAGTATATTGTGGCCCAATGTCACTAACCATTATATTTGGTTATCCATCAATATCGAAAATGGATGATAGACATTAGATAGATGACATTTGTAACAAATAATGGGAATTGAGAAAAAGCGTCTATGCAGATTACCCACATGGCGTCAAATACGGGAAATCAAAGTGACTACGCTCTTAAGCTGATGTTGCTACAGACCAGTGGTCGGCCCTCCATATGTTGATGTGATTTTAACTCATTAGAATTAGTAAAGAATAGCAGAAAGTAGGCTGTGAGTGTGATGTTTCACAAATTTATACTGTGTGCATGTGGCTTGGCCAGAGAAATTTCCTTTGCCCCTGAAATAGGGCCCTGAGGACCACTGCACTATGGGGTTTTTGACCACTTTATGTGGCATTTAATCATTTTTTGAAAGTTCTCTGATTTAAAAAGAAAATAATGGGAATGTATAAAGAAAACATCAAACAATTATGCCTCACACTCAAAATGTTAATTCTTAACAGCATATGTTAGCATAACAGCTGCAAAGTCAGCTGTTGCATCCCAAAGTACGTGCGCTAAGTTTGCAATTTTCACATAGTGATCTGTGAAATTAGATTATTTGTTTTAAACTCCATTTAGAAAGAAAAATAGTAAAAATAGTAATGGACACTGATTTCACAGGTTTGTACTACATGTTAAATGTATTAACTGTTTTAATTGTGCGTGTCTATACTAACATTTTTTCATTTTATAGATGCACCTTAAGCTGAATTTTGGGAAACAAATTTCAACTTTGGGAAGAGTTTTGAAATAAAAGGAATAGAAAGTTTTCAATGCGTCCAAGTGTATGTTGTAGCGTTGTCAATACTGAGCAAAGGCTGTTAGTCGTATTGTGCACTTTTCTCCACTATTGGTGCAATTTGAATTTTTCGTAGATAACCTCACTTTCTCCAAAGCCGATTTGGTCGCTGCTTGGAACAGCGAAAGGGGCCGGGCTGAGCATCAAATGGCTGTACAATGTTTTTTTGAACGCCATGCAAATAACAATGTGGATAATGCCGTTTTGAAAGAAAAAATCCACAAATTTTTAATGGAAGTAATGGAAGTCCAGAGTCCAGCGTCTGAGTCCAGAAACAAGCTGTATAAATCAGACAGGCGTCACCATTCAAGAAAGCACAACCGACATACCTTCGCTGATGTGTTCAACAGAGCTATGGATACATCAGATCCAATTATTTCGTCCTTAATTTATCGAGATGCATAAAAAACTAAAGAGTCTTTTACTTCCAATTGAGGTAATTGAGATGATGACGAATTTACCTATTCCAGATTGTTTTTATTAAATAATATTAATATATATTAAAGAAAATGAAAAAAAGAATAATAAGATTAATACTACTGTATGAAGGAATTTTTCTTTTTCAACTTTTATATGCATTTGTTTGAAAGAACACTGAAATCCGGTATTTTAAACTGATAGTTCCCACGGAAAGTGTTATCCGATTTGGTTCAAAATTGCTATATCGTATTAAAATAGAAACAAATATCAGCTCCTTAAATTTCATTAATTTATCTTTACTTTTACCAAATCGTTCCTATGGGAGCTATAGGATATAGTTTCCTGATCCAAATGATTTTCATACTATATGTGCCTAGGATCAAATAATAACGATTGGTAAAGTTTCATGTCGATATCTTCAAAACTGACCGAGTTATTAATTAGTGCACTGTAGGGCCCTGCATTTGTAGGTAGCGATAGCGCCATGGGGGCAGCCGAAACGATTCAATTGCAGCTTGACTTGCTCAGCGACTGGCAAAAGCGATGGAACATTGCCGTCAATAATGAGAAGTCCACTGCCACCACATTTTCTCTCTGCAAAGGCAACTGCCCTGCAGTTAAACTCAACGGCTCTCCAATCCCACAGGAAGACTTCAATCCTTCTACTGGCTCATGGGTAGGAGATCTAAGCTGAGAACTTCCACTAAACTTCTCATATATAAGGCCATAATACGCCCAATCTGGACGTACGGCATACAGCTCTGGGGCACTGCGAGCAAGACGAATGTCCGAACTATACAAACGTTCGAAAATAGAGCCCTTCGAATCGCCACTGGGACCCACGTCTATCATGACAATCGCACCATCCACGAGGTTCTCAATTTCCCTTGGGTCAAGGACGAGATCCAAAGAAGCAGCGCACGTTACATGCAGAGGCTTAATCACCCGAACCTGTTGGCCAGCTCCCTGCTGGACAACAGCGAGCAGCCCAGAAGACTAAAAAGGACACACCCGCTGGACCTCCCCTTACTTACCTCCCCTTCCCCTTCTGCACGTCGGTGAACTGGGTGATCTTGGTCACCCGGTTGGCCACGAACGTTGTCCACTGGCACGCTGGCTTATGCAGCCACGCGAGGACAATAGTTGAGTCGGTCCAACAGTATAGGGCAGACGCGGCCCCTGGCATTTGTGGCAGAACGGCGGTGGCCATCTCGGACAACAACAAGGCACCGCACAGTTCTAGTCGAGGGAGCGACACCGTCTTAACTGGGGCCACTCGAGTCTTTGCAGTCAGCAGGGTCACTATTACCGTGGACCCGATTTCGACACGAACGTAAATTGCTGCGCCGTACGCCTTCTGTGAAGCGTCGCAGAACCCGTGGTGTTCGACCTTTAGGTGTGGTCGGAACGCGACCCATCGAGGAACACGAATCTGATCGAGCACCAAGTAATTCTTTAGGAAGTCAACCCATCGCTGACAGAAATCTTGAGGGAGGGCGTCATCCCACCCTAGATCCAGAAGCCAAATGTCTTGCATGAACATTTTTGCCCGAACAATGAAAGGAGCGAGCCAACCTGCTGGATCGAACAATTGGGCAATTTGGGAGAGGACTTGGCGCTTTGTGAAAACCGAGCCGGAAGTCAATTCTGGCGGGACAAAAAATAATTCATCAGTCGTCGCTTTCCACCGCACGCCGAGTGTCTTGGCCGTGCTCTCTGCATCGATGTCGAGAAAGTCAGCACGGAGACGGTGATCGATCGGAATGTCGGCCAGGATTGCTTTGTTATTCGACGTCCATTTCCTAAGTGGGAACCCTGCTGACTCTAGGGCCCCTTTCAGCTCCCGAATCGAAGCTTGGGCTTCAGTTTTGGAGTCTGCCCCCGCGAGAACGTCATCGACGTACATAAACTGCCGGATAATTTGGCTTGCCTGCGGATACTTCGACTCTTCGTCGTCAGCGAGCTGTCGCAGCACACGGATCGCCAGGAACGGGGCACAATTGACACCGAAGGTGACCGTTTTCAACTCGTAGTCGCGGATATCCCCATCGGGATTGCGAAACAAAATACGTTGGAGCGGAGTATGCTTGGGGTCTACCCAAATTTGCCGATACATCTTCTCGATGTCGGCGTTGAAGACAAACCTGAAGTACCGCCACTTTAGGATTTGAATCGTCAGGTCGGATTGTAAGACCGGGCCCGCGTAAAGAATGTCGTTCAGACTGGTCCCGTTTGCGGACGGGCTCGAAGCATTGAAGACCACTCGCACCTTGGTGGTCGTGCTTTCGGGCTTGAAGACTGCATGATGTGGAAGATAGTAGGTAGCGGAATTGCTCGCGGGAGAGACCTCGGTCATGTGGCCTAAGTCGATGTACTCCTGAATTACCGAGTCATAGCGGGCCTTAAGGGGCGGGTCCCTCTTCAGGCGCTGCTCGTTACACAGAAACTGAGCAAGGGCAAAGGACCGTGAAGCCGCTAGCTCGGAACCCTTCTGCCCGGGGTCGCGAAAGGGGAGCGTCACAACGTACTTGCCACACTCGTCTCTTTTCGTCGTCTGGACAAAATTGTGCTCGCAAACGGAATCCGATTCCAAACTTATCGGTGTGGGCACATCTTCCACCTCCCAGAATTTGGTGAGGAGCTGATCCAGTGAGTCACCGAGGCTGGGGGCCACTCGTGTGGAAAAAACGGACACGCTGCGGGGATTGGCTGGAGATAATGGGCCTGTCAGCACCCATCCAAAAATGGTCTCCTGACCGAGAAGCGACCCGCATATGTTAGCCTTGGCATTACCGAGGAGAATGGACGGAAGAATGTCAGCTCCTATTAGTACATCGACTTGGGAGCTCCCAAAGAAGTTGGGGTCCGCCAGGGGAATGTCGGGCAGCCCCTTGAGACGATCTCGCGGAATCGGGTATGATGGCAGATTTCCTGCCAACTGCGGCAGAACGTAGGCCGCAGTCTCTAATTGTAGCCCGGGTCTAGACGGCGACCGAATGGAGAAATGGCACAATTTTGTAGACTGGGCGGAAATGGACTGATTAAGGCAGGAAACTTGGGCTTGAATCGTCTTGAAGGGTGGTTTGACGAGGTTGAACAGTCGTTCCGTTATGAAGGTCGCTTCGGACCCTGAGTCTATCAGAGCTCGTGCCTGGAAGCTGCACCCCAAATGGCACACGTTGATAAGGGCCGTGCCTAGTAGGACGGCTCCTGACCCGGAAGCGAAACACACCTGCACATCCGACTGATCCTCTGAGCCGTTTGTGCTTCTGGCAGTCTGCGCGGGTCGAGCCCTTGCTGTCGTAGGCGGACTTGGAGCGGTGGCGAACGGATTGCCGCGGTGCAGAAGGGTGTGGTGTCGGCTGTGACATGTGAAGCAGGTGTGGGCGCTCGTGCAGTCTCGTTGCTGGTGCCCTCGGGCAAAACCGTTCAAACATAGCTGCTTCCTTTTAATGTAGTCCGAGCGCCCATTTACGTCCATTTCCAAGAACCGCGGACATAAACGAATGGGGTGGTTCTCCCTCGAACAGAGATCGCAACCCTTGGGGCCCGGAACCACTCGAGTCTCGTATGAGTGGAGCCTTCGAGCAGGGGCAGTAGGAGTTCCCGACCTTGGCGGAAGTTGCCCGGAGCCACTAGGTCTGACGTCGTCGATCGCTTCCAGAGTGCGATGGCGCTCTGTCAGGAAGTTGTCTAATTCCTTCCATGTTGGAATTTCGGCCTTGTTATGAACGGATTGCTCCCACATGGAAAGTGTGACTTTGGGGAGCTTTGACGAAATCATAAACACCAGGAGGCAGTCCCAAGCCTCAACATTGATGGCGGACATTGCTAGGGCTGTCAGACAACTCTGAATGGTGGCTTGGAGTTCCTTCAGCGCGACCCCGGACTCTTGAGAAATAGCCTGGAGGTTGAAAAGGATTTTCAGCTGGCTATTGACCAGTAGCCGCCGGTTCTCAAAGCGGTCTGTGAGGCTTTGCCAAGCGACGACAAACCCCTCATGGGTAAGAGGAGCCTTAGAGACAATGGCGTGGGCGTCTCCACTTGTTTTGGACAGTAAGTGGAACAACCTCTCTACCGGGGTGAGCCGCGAGTTTTGGATGTAAATGGCCGTAAACAAGTCTCTGAAGGTGGGCCACCGAAGATAATCACCCGCGAAGACCTCGGTATCCACCGGAGGTAACCGGCAGCCCGTAGGCGCGGGCGTGTGGACATTGACGGAAGCCTGAGTGGATTGGGAAGCAATTTTTTCCCGAAGCTGGGCAATACATCTCGAATAGACGGAGTAGCAGTAGTTGTACTTCGATTCCAGCACGGTCGAGGTGGCCACATTGTCGTCTGACACGGCTAGTAAATCGGAGCAGCTCTCATAGCTTTTCTCCACCTTCTCCACAGTGCCCGAATTTGGTCCCGATGGACCTCGCAAATGTATTGGGAGCCTCCTTCCGTTTCTCTGGCGCCCGGAGTATTTATGTTAGCCTCAAATTGGCTAATTCGATCCGTTGTGGCGATGAACTTTTTCAGCGCCACGTCGACCGCACTTTGAGCCATTTTTGCAACGGAACGAGTCTGCCTCTGTGAAGGACCGGGGATTGTATTGACGGATTCGTCACTCTTTGCCCTTGGAATGGCACTGTACGCCTTAGGTTTTAAAAGAGGCGTCCGCGGAGAAGCGGATTGAGATCTGTCCAGACGGATGGTTGGGATCGGACGTGGCTTTTGGTCGTCTCCCGTGGGCATTCTCAGACACCAATTCGCTGGTCAGAACTTGTCGACTGACGCGCGCAATGGGTGCCTCGTACGAAGCGGTAGCCGGTCACTAATGTGATGAGACCGGTGAGATCGCGGACGAATTGCGATTGCAAGGCCAAGTGGGAATTAGACGCGCCGATGTCGAGAGGAACGTCGGATGCGGCACAATTCGGATGTGGGAGAAACTTCAGGAAGCCAAAAAAACTCAGAAGTGCCAAGGTTCGTTGAGATTCTAGGCGGATTTTGCCAGATGCGAAGTAGAAGCAGCGTTAGGAAAATTGCGGAACGGAAAATGGACAAGGCCCGGAAAATTCGTGATCGTTCGGAAAAATAATTGATGACTGTCTATATAGATATGTCTGTATATTTCGACCAGTATGGCTCGTACGTAAATATTCAATTCCTGACTATTTTCGAAATTGCGGAGCCGGAAAGGTGGACTTGACCTTGGCTTGGATTGAACACAGAGAAAAAAAAATAATTAATTTTTGCCTAATTGGCGGATTTAATTATTATGGAAACAGACGGGTTGAGTTGAAAATTTCAATTCTTAATCAATGGAGGTTAAGGAACCTGAAGCTGGAACGGTGGAATTGAAACCGCGGCTAGGTTCAGAAAGAAGATCGACAATTAAATTATTTAATTATAATTTCTTTTTCGATAATTAAATTTTCGATTTAATTATTGAGTGGCCGGAAAGGTGAATTAAAAACCCTGGCCCTTTGCTCGGACGGAAAATACGAATTAAATAAATTTTTGTAGTTGTAAATATAAATAAATAAATTTATAATTAATTGATTTTTTTTAATTTGTTTGGTTATATATTTCCTGAAATTGGAGGCAGAAAATATTGAGAAATATATGGGCATACATGCAAGTAGGGCAAGGGCATGTGGGACATATGATGGCACAGTGGAACGTCGATAAGTGGACTGTATGGTTAAATTTTATCGGTTATATATTTCCTGAAATCGGAGGCAGAAAATATTTGGAGATATGTGGACATGCATGCAGGTACGGATATATGTAAGGGCATGTGGGCATATGGTGGCACAGTGGAGCGTCGATAATGTGTAACGGCGGAAACGGAAAAGTTGTGTGGTGTAAAAAATTGGGGATGAAAAACCAATATTACAACAGCGGCGGACTGTTCGGTGAACTTGGAGATTCCCGGAACCACTTCACACCGGCTGGCCTCACATTATGCCCTTTTATTTTAATATTTTTATACCCTTGCAGAGGGTATTATAATTTTGTCCAAAAGTGTGCAACGCAGTGAAGGAGACATCTCCGACCCTATAAAGTATATATATTCTTGATCAGGATCACCTCCTGAGTTGATATGAGCATGTCCGTCTGTCCGTCTGTCCTTCTGTCCGTCTGTCCGTCTGTCTGTCTGTCTGTTTCTACGAGAACTAGTCTCTCAGTTTTAAAGCTATCGACTTGAAACTTTGCACACTCCCTTTTTTCCTTTGCACGCAGTATATAAGTCGGAACGACCGGGATCGGTCGACTATATCCTATAGCTGCCATATAACTGATTGATCGGAAATGGTATAACTTTAGTGTTTTTAGATTCATAAGATTCATAAATAAGCATATATGTATGTTAACAAACCGCTTTAGAATAAACAAGAAAAGAAAGCTAACAGTATTTATCAAACTCCGATTGTCAAGGTTCACTTAAAAAATTTAATTATTCTCCCTAACTGAGGACAGATTGTAAATAAAACTTTCAAATGTTACAACAAAAAAAATATGAGTCGGAACGGCCGGAATCGACCGACTATACAGGGTGACAATAAATAACCCGGAAAAACTTTGAAGCAATCTATTAAAAATGTGTTAGCCCTTAAATAAATGCATTTATCGATAGCTTGTACTTTTCTGAACGAAATATATTTACATCTTTGTGATTCCCATCAATTTGATATTTGTTTCGGGATGTCTAACAATCGTTGTGCAATTTTAAAACTGTCACAAGAAATCCAAATTGGAAATCGCCAATGCGACATTGTTCGTTTACTTGGCATACCAAAACAAACGGTCTCTGACGCTATCCGGCGATTTAATGAGCTTGGCCATGAAAATGACCGTCCCGGACGAGGCAGACCATATACCGCTTCCAGAATTCGCCAGATCGTGAAAAAGCGGATCACTCGGAATTGCAGAGTATCGGTCAGAGAAATAGCCCTTGAAATCGGAGTGAATCGAGAAAGTGTTCGGTTGAGTGCAAAATATGAACTTAATCTCAAGCCCTACAAGCTCCAAAAAATGCACCTTCTTACGGATGACAATAAGCGCGTGAGACTCCAAAGATGCCGTCAGCTTAAGCGTCGGGCCGCAGGACAAAATTGGGAGCGTATTCTCTTCACGGACGAGAAAATATTCACCATCCAACAGGCGCACAATCACCAAAATGACAGAAGCAGGTCTGCTGAAGCTCCAGGTAACTCTGCAATAATCGAGCGCCGTCAATGTGAGCAGTCTTTAATAGTTTGGGGAGGAATATGCGCCACCGGCAAAATACCTGTTGTTTTTATCGATTAGGGGTCAAAATCAATCAGGAAGTGTACCGCCAGGACATTTTAGATACTGTTGTGCTTCCTTAGGCCCAGCAGCACTTCGGTGTTACGGAGTGGACGTTTCAATAGGATTCAGCGCCAGCCCATAGAGCCAAATTGACTCAGGACTGGTGCAAAGCTAATTTTCCGGACTTTATCATATCCAGTGAATGGCCACCTTACTCGCCAGATCTTAGTCCGATGGACCACAGTGTGTGGTCTATTTTTGAGTTCAGGGCATGTGCTTAACGCCACATAAGTTTGGAGGCGCTGAAGCATTCATTGCTCAGAGAATGGGATCGATTATCGGAAGAAGACCTGCGGCCCATTGCGCTAAATTTTCAGAAACGTTTAGGGCTCTGCATCGCAGCCCAAGGAAGCCACTTCGAAACCGGCTGAATATATGTTAACACAATACCTATTTAATAGTTGTGTATCTGCATTTTTTGTCAAATACAGTTCCTTAAAAAGTTATGATCAAAAATGTTTGTCCGGGTTATTTATTGTCACCCTGTATATAACTAATTGTACGGAAATGACCAAACTTATAATATCAACTTATAAACTAATAAATAATACTACAATACTAATAAAAACTTAATAAGTGCCTGATTAACATGCGTTTAAACCAGGGACCGTAATTGTTATAATTTTTAAAATAAAAATTAAAAAATAAAAATTATTTGTTGATTTTTATGACAAAAATTGAAATATAACTCTTATTTTCAATTTTTATAATAATAATTAAGAATAAGAATTATTTTTCAATTTTTATTTAAAAAAATAAATAAAAATTATGATTCAATTTTTATTAAAAAAATTGAAAATAAGTGTTATGATTCAATTTTTATTATAAAAATTGAAAATAAAAGTTGAATGCGAATAACTTCTGAACCGAGTGGACTATTAAAAAACCGCTTACATATTTATGATCTGTGGCGCAGTACCTTTCAATGATGTATCGAACATCCTCAAAGGACATAATCAAGGATTCTTCAATTTCATTTTGGTGCTGATCGCGATGGGACGAAAAACAGATTTAATTGTCCGCGAGTTTTTTAATTTTTCATTAGACGATAATGTGTCTAAATGTAAAATTTGTGGTCGTACCTATAAAGGGCACTACTTAACGAATTTGAGAAGACATTTGCAGGAGGTGAATCCAGATAATTATAAACGTGAACTGGAAGAAAAAAATCCAAACGAGCCTCAAGCAAAGAAGAAAAAATTTTCCATTGCTCTTTCTTCTTTTGAAGTAAAAGAAGCGGGTTTGCAACTTGTGACCGAGGAGAAGGTGCCCTTTGCTTTGCTGGATTCGGCTCCTTTTAAGAAGTTGACGGAACAAATTTTTTGTGGCTTGGACATGAGCCCCATAACATCTCGCAACGTTATGAATCATGTAAGCGAAAAATACCACAACATAAAGGAGACTCTTTCGAAGTTATTGAAGGATAGAGTACTTTCGCTTAAAATTGACATTGCTTCGAGGCATAACAGGGGTATATTGGGAATCAATGTCCAATACTATCGAGACCACCGCATTGAAGTAAAAACGCTTGGAGTGATTGAGCTGCATAAAAGGCATACGGGACTGAATTTAAGCATGGAAATTGAAAATGTGCTGAGCGAGTTTTTAATAAGAAAGGAGCAAGTCTACACTGTCACTTCAGACAATGGCAAGAATGTCATTAAAGCGATAGACTTCATGAACAAAGAATTGAATTCTGAATTTTGTGGCGAGTTTGACGATGACGACCTTATGAAAGATATTCGCGTTCACTCTATACATTCGATTAGATGTGCCGCCCATTCCATGCAATTAGCTGTTAATGACCTTCTAAAAGAGAGGAGTCGGAGATTCCTTGTCGATAGCGCACGATCCATAATAAAAACATTGCGAACTCCGACTTATAGGTAAACAAATTAAATGCATAACATTACACTTAAAAATTACAATACTATTTTAAAATTATGTTTAGGCCCGCCATTTCTTCACAAGGGCTACCCCAACCTCTACTGGATGTGCCAACAAGGTGGAACTCCACGTACACTATGTTGAAAAACGTATGCGTATTCAAGGAGTTTTCAGAAGAAAATCTAAGTGAAACCTTGCAGTTAACGGAATCAAATTGGGAGGAAATTAACTTTCTGTTGGCGGCACTAGAACCGATTTTTATAGCCACTCAAAAATTGCAAAGCGAACAATTATATTTCGGCGATTTTTATAAGCTTTGGCTTGAAACGAAGTTATCCATTAAGTCTATGGAGAGCACACACTCTAAGAACCTCGTCGAACACTTAGAGAACCGAGAAAAAAATCTTACCGAAAATGAAATTGTTCTATCCGCAATTTATTTGGATCCACGGATTCGACGGGTTTTAATTAAAAATCCAATTCAGTTGGTATGTGCTAAAAATCATTTAGCGGCATTAATGCGAAAAATACTAGCCCTTAATAAAAAGGTAAACGCGTATTGTAAAAGTAATGCAATAATTATTTAAAAATAATTTATATTTATTTTTAGGAAAGCATAGTAAACAAGAAAGCAAAGCTAACTTCGGGCGGAGCCGAAGTTTATATACCCTTGCAGCTATAACCGGATATATATCGCAAACATCGGATATAGTTGGCCGATCCTTATGATTACATCATAATAAAACCAATTAATTACAATAAAGAATCTAAAAAAAAGTCCCAAGCTTCTATCTTCAAAAATTCGAAAGTTGATATTTCTACCAAATACCATTTCCGATCGTTCAGTTATATGTCAGCTATAAGATATAGTCAACCGATCGTTATGAAATTTGGTAGATCGGATTGACTGACCAAAAATAGAATGTGTACCAAGTGCCAGCTTTCTATCTTCAAAAACACGAATGTTGGGTCATTTCCGATCGTTCAGTTATATGGCAGCTATAGGATATAGTCGGCCGATCCTAATGAAATTTTGTAGGTCGGATTAACTGGCCAAAAATATAATCTGTACCAAGTTCCAGCTTTCTATCTTCAAAAACACGAAAGTTGGGTCATTTCCGATCGTTCAGTTATATGGCAGCTATAGGATATAGTCGGCTGATCCCGGCCGTTCCGACTTATATACTGCGTGCAAAGGAAAGAAGGGTGTGTGCAAAGTTTCAAGACGATAGCTTTAAAACTGAGAGACTAGTTTGCATAGAAACAGACAGACGGACAGACGGACAGACGGACAGACGGACATGCTCATATCAACTCAGGAGGTGATCCTGATCAAGAATATATATACTTTATAGGGTCGGAGATGTCTCCTTCACTGCGTTGCACACTTTTGGACAAAATTATAATACCCTCTGCAAGGGTATAAAAAGAACTCGAAGTTTCATCTATAAGCCAAAGCCCGTCGTTAAGTGAGATTGATGGAGGATCCCAGAGTTCTCTACTGAAGGATTTCCTTAGCTCCATTGAGGTGAACTCGGAAAATGAGGAATCCGATGACGACGATGATCCTGAGTTAAAGTTGGCTATGACAGAGATCCACACATACTCTCCTAAGCAAATTGGACTGCAGGAGAATATAATGGAATACTGGGAAGGCAAAAAGTTTACTTATCCTCGGCTCTACCAACTAGCAAAAGTGTTGCAAAGTGTGCCCGCTGCCCAGGTTTCGGTAGAAAGAGCATTTTCTGCACTTAAATTAGTACTTGCAACTTATCATCGGAGTCCATAAAGAAACTGTTGTTTTTAAAACTAAATAAATAGAAAATTAAAAAATATACAACAAATATTTCAATATAATCGAAAGAATCTTAAGAAACTCGGTGTGTACTTGAAAATGGGTGGGTACAGAGTTGAAAATTTCTAGTAGAAATATAACTAAATAAATTGAATAATTGAAGAATCCTTGATTATGTCCTTTGAGGATGTTCGATACATCATTGAAAGGTACTGCGCCACAGATCATAAATATGTAAGCGGTTTTTTAATAGTCCACTCGGTTCAGAAGTTATTCGCATTCAACTTTTATTTTCAATTTTTATAATAAAAATTGAATCATAACACTTATTTTCAATTTTTTTAATAAAAATTGAATCATAATTTTTATTTATTTTTTTAAATAAAAATTGAAAAATAATTCTTATTCTTAATTATTATTATAAAAATTGAAAATAAGAGTTATATTTCAATTTAAGCAATAGAAATTGAAATAAAAGTTTATTGTGTTTCTGGATTCACCGTTAAAAAATGGTATATGTGTCCTTTTCCCACTCCCCACAAAGGCGTTCAAGGCGTTTTTTTGTCGTTCAATTTTTTTGAACTCATAAGTCTTATTTGCAGTCCCTGGTTTAAACACAACCTTATCAGAGCCCCACTTAATTCGGAGGCTAGGCGGAAAAGAGTTAAAATAAGAAAGAGCCCGCTCAAAAGGCTCATTTAAAAGATAATTGGCCCTGTGACACTTGACCCGAAAGGGAGCAAAGGTCCCTTTGAGGAACATTAAAATTAATGAGTCCCAATAAAAAAGGACAACCAATGTTATCAACGACTACATTCTTCGAAAGAGTTAAAGCTGCCAGTTTACGCCGATCCTCCAAAGTGCAAACATCCAGAAGAAGGCAGAGCCTCTGGTATGAAGGAACAGGATCCTAAAACCTTAAAGGCAGAAGAGCAAATTTAAAAAAATTTTTCTGGAGTCGCTCAATTCTGTTGGAACGAACTTTACAATCCGGATTACAAATGATTGAGGCATATTCCAGCCTCGACCGAATTAATGCAGCATAGACGCTGAGGCTCGAGTATGGACTTTTGAACTGGTTCACGTGCCTCTTAACAAAGCCCAGCATAGCAAACGCTTTAGGCAGAATATAGTCTAAGTGACCAGAAAATTTAAATTTGCTGTCGAATAAGTCACCAAGATCTAACTCCTCCTCTTTAGCTGGCAAATTATAATTACTGATGGAATAAGCCGTGCAGATTTCAAGAGACCGCTTACTGTAACGGGTAAACATACACTTAGATAAGTTTAATGGAAGAAGATTACGGGAGCACCATGAGTAAACTCTGGATATATCCTCCTGTAACAAGTAACTGTCATTAATGCAGCTAATGGCTTTATAGATTTTAAGGTCCGCATACATTAAGAAGGAGGAATGACGAAAGCATGACGAGATGTCATTGATGAAAATAATAAATAGAAGAGGTCCAAGAGAGCTGTCTTGTGGAAGACCAGAGGAGGTGACAAATGGACTTGAGATAGCGTCTCCAATAGAAAAGTGGGATTGGAAGTAAAGCTTGGATCGAAACTTCGACATCGGGTATATACTGATTGAAGAGGAACTTAATAAGGAAATAAAATCCGCGCTTAAATTGCCAGTACAGCTCTCCTGCTCGAGACTCCCCTGTCATTATAAATCTTTTGTAATGCTTATCCCTTCTATTCTTTAAGTTTTTTAAACCTTTTGTATACCAGGGAAGCCTATAGGATCTTCGTACCCTCACAGGGGTATAAGAATCAATAATATTAAAAAGGGCAACCAAGAACTTAGTATAACAATCATCGATTGAGCCATCCGAAAAAAGGGAAACCCAATCAAAGGCTGAAATAGAGGCGTTAATAAGTGACAAGTTAGTATCATTCAGATGATAATATGGAATGGGGGAAGCAGAAGGCAAAAAACTATAAAACTCAATATTAATTACCAACGGCTTGTGGTGCATATCACATGGACTTAATGGTACATTGCATAATTTTACTTTACTATTAACCAAATTATTTAAAAATATAAGATCAAGAATTTTGGATAAATCATTAAAAATATTATTTACTTGGGGGAGACCCAGACTAAAAATATCATCTAAAACTACAATTTCATGACTCTGGTGAACGTTGCTAGGTAGCATGCAGGGAGATTCCGGGTTCCAAGACCAGACAATGGAGCTCAGGTTGAAATCGCCAGCTACCATCAAAGCAGTAGGGTCTGACGTTCTAGCACAGACACTAGTGATGTTTTCCATATGCGCATGATATATACTAAATGCGCTTTTCGGAGGGATGTATGATGCAATGATGACGAACGGGCCATGGACGCCCTGGATTGAAACCGCAAGCTGATCCAGTAAAGGGTCGGCCACCGGATGGCACAGTGATGTAGCCTGAAGAGATCGACGGATAGCGATGAACACCACCACCTCGCCCACACTGTGTACTGAATGCATCTGAATGAGGAGCTAGATTTGTCACTGAGCCACGTTTCCACAAGGATTACACAGTGCGACAAAAATAAAAAAATTGGAGGAACTTTTGAAGAGACCTAGTAGGAATTGTTCATTAGGTCGAGTATAGTATAAACCCGTGTTTGAAATTTTTCTAACACCCTCAAAATCTTGATTTATTTAGAAAAAACGGTTTTTTGGGAATTTTTTGCTCTTAAAAATTCCTAAGCGCGTAATTTTAAACCGATTTAAAAATTTTTGACGTTTTTTAATAGTTAAATGTTGTAGCTTTTGAAAAAAGCTAGGCATGAAACTGACATTTTTGATTTTTTGTCGTGTTTTTCGGACTTTGACGCCATTTTTTCGGTACAACTTTCAAGAAATGGTATCATTTTTTGACACATATCAATATTATCTCGTTAACTATTAACTATTAAAAAACGTCAAAAATTTTGAAATCGGCTTAAAATTACGCGCTTGAGAATTTTTAAGAGCAAAAAAGTCCCGAAAAACCGTTTTTTCTAAATAAATCAAGATTTTGAGGGTGTTAGAAAAATTTCAAACACGGTTTTATACTATATTCGACCTAATAAACAATTCCTACTTGGTCTCTTCAAAAGTGCCAAATCACTGTCGCACTGTGTTATTAAATCAAAATCGCAGGCAGAAGAATCGAGGAATATCATCCGGGTCTTGGTTCTCATATCCGATATATTTTGGAATAGAACTTTTAGGCTTTTATTGGGGTCCGAGGACGACGAGTAGCTACAGTCCAAACTGGGAATTTGACGGCAAGGCGGTAATGATGAAAGTGCACTCCTGGTACTGGTGCATGTGGAGGCATATCCAATACGCATAGCTTGCAAAATAGCCGACGAGGACACATAGAAATTTCCATTAGACTCATTAGTAGACCTGCGAGAGTTCTGTTGCAGGCCAATCCAGTACCAGGGGAAAACATTGAGCGTTCATAATCAGGATCATCCAAACGCAGCAAAGATCCACCCCCACCTCCAAAACGTCAATAAACATCTTCCATCGGCGAAAAGAAAGCACCACCGAGTGGCCCAGCGAAAAGGGATAAGATGAGCGATGCGCTGCCAACTTCACGATTACCATCGTCTTGTTTTTGCAGGGCATCCACAAGTGAAGATAAGAAATAAACAACTCCCCTTGAAAAAAGTTGTTGTTGTTGAAGAATATCGATCAGCAAACGAAGCAAATTATTGGAGGAATTGAAGACAGCGTCAACCGTTACCATTAACGCCCACGCCGTTTGTTGTTGGTAGCGCAGCAGAGAGCAATCGGGGTGACAAACTGCAGCTTAAGAACAATAAGAAGTAACGGCGCAAGCGGCGCCGCTTACTGGGGGTTTTTTGAAGATTGCGATTGTGGTAAAGGTAGAATCGCCGGGAGGTCAATAACCTTAGCAGGCTCTCTATAAACAAAACGGCAGACTTTTACCGACAAAGGCCAAAAATCATCATTGAAGACTGTAGGGAAATGTTGCTCCGGAATTCCCAATTTAAAACTGACGAACTTGGGGCGTTGATGTCAGCATGTTTTTTGATCAGTCTAGCACAGGCTAAATCACTGGGCTCCACATTCAGCTTATCTGCAACAAAATTGCACAGTGCATCAGGTTAGGTAGACGTCGCGAAATTACCAACATGAAGGTATTTCAAGGTGGGAAGCACTTGAAGCTGAGCGCAACTGGGTGCATGTCCCACAATGCGCCTATTAGGGTTGATCCGCTTCTTCCTCGGGACAGCCTCTTAGATGCCGTTGGGGCCTGGCCCAGTGTAGCCTTTTTGCTCCCAGTGCTGGTAGGCATAGAAGGGGGAGCAATAACATGCACCCCAGCCGAAGAGGCGCGTCCAGCTGGCACAGCCGCTCCATTTACCAGGGCATGGTCAACTTTGGCATTCAAGCTTTCGAAACAGGACTCCAGATCTAGAACTTTATGATTTAGCTCATCTACTTTGGAATGCGAATCATTTCCAATGACGCAGCTATCACATTGCCACAATAAGTTCGGAATGTTAATAAGTAGTTTTATAGCGTCCGAGGGCAAATCAACACAAGCGGTGTGATAGGTACTCGGTGCAAACGAGTGGCGACATGAGCGAAAAAGTAAACGTCCGAACTCAAAGAAAGCTAGATGCAGACTGATATTGATATTATGATATTACTGATATTATGATATTCTCATAAGGATCGACCAACTATATCCGATGTTTTTAATATATATCTATATCTGGTTTTACCTGCAAGGGTATATCAACTTCGGCTCTTCCCGAAGTTAGCTTTCTTTTCTTGATTAATGTAATGTGAAACCGGACAACTTATTGGCTGCCTGAATGTTAATTTTATCTATGTTCTTTAATAAAATTATTCTCTTATGTAAACTTACAATATAACATTTGTGTAGTTCCTTTAACACTTTTTAACATTTGTGTAGTTCCTTTAAAACATTACAATAAAATTAGTGAAATTCCTTTAACACTCTTAACAATAAATTCTCAAACGGCCCTTTAAATTTAGGGTCAAGCTTAGTTTGACGACGCTCCTTAAGCAATACGTGACCGCATAAACTAACTGTTTAGGTGAGAGGCCGTGGTGCCACTCACCTGAAGAGCGCACCCGCGCTAAAGAGCGCACCCACGCTAAAGAGCGCACCCGCGCTGAAGAGCGCGTCCACACTCTGTGCCCTCTCTTCTCGCTCGTTGGCTGTCGGCGATCTCTTTTTTTTCACTAGTTTTTAAGATCAATTCGATGTACGCAGCCAATAAAGCTGAACGCGTTCTTTATACTAAAACTGAAGACGCCCCCGACTTCTAATTTTTCTGGAATCTTTTTGCGGAATCAACGCCCCCCTACACATTTTGGTCCTTCGAGCCGGATACCAGAATATTCAGGATATTTTGGATCCGTCTCCGTCTCTCTGCCGGTCTTCAGCAGTGGTCCGAACATAAAATTTCGTTCACACTGCTGCAAGATTGTTTTTCCCTCCGTGTCAACTCCAAGTCCGAGTTTTCCGACACCACGGCAGCTTGAGACTTTTCTAAGACAAAAAATTACCGAATTTTCCATCCATCTCCGTTGTGTGTGCCTCGCCATATTCCTCGCCGTTTTTGGCTTTTCCGTTATCCGTTCGCTCGCCAACGGTCGAGGCATATCTACATGCATACACACATACATTGTGTTTGGTGCAATTAATCCGCAAAAAAAAAAAAATCGGCAAGTGAACAGTGAAAAAGTGTGGTGAAAAAAAAAAAAAAAAAAAAAAAAAACAAGAAAGGAAAGTTAACTTCGGGCGGAGCCGAAGTTGATATACCCTTGCAGTTAAAAACAATTAACTAAAATAAAAAATCTAAAAAAATGTCCCAAGCTTCTATCTTCAAAAATACGAATTGATATTTCTACCAAATACCATTTCCGATCGTTCAGGTATATGGCTGCTATAGGATGTAGTCGGCCGATCCTAATGAAATTTGGTAGGTTGGATCAACTGACCAAAAATAGAATTTGTATCAAGTTCCACGAACTTGAACGAAAAACACGAACGAAAAACACGAAAGTTGGGTCATTTCCGATCGTTCAGTTATATGGCAGCTATAGGATATAGTTGGCCGATCCTTACGAAATTTGGCATGTCGTATTAGTTTGCCAAAGATAGCGCTCTTGTAAAATTTGAACTCTCTCTCTCTCTAACTCTAACTCGCGTAGAAACAGACAGACAGACGGACAGACGGACATGCTCATATCAACTCAGGAGGTGATCCTGATCAAGAATATATATACTTTATAGGGTCGGAGATGTCTCCTTCACTGCGTTGCACACTTTTGGACACAATTATAATACCCTCTGCAGAGGTATAAAAAGTAAGTGAGTGCCCACATAGAATTCACCCCGGAGTTTAACATGGAATCGGACATCGACTACACTACGAGCTCCATGGAAGAAGCACTCGTTGCGGCAGCTAAAATCTCTACTCCTAATGGGAAAGAAGTAGACCGAAACAAATACTTCAAATATAATTAGCAAATCGAACAGCTCGTGCAAGAAAAGAGGCGCACGCGTCGTGATTGGCAAAATAGCAGATCACCAGCTTCAAAACAACGCCTTAACGAAACAACCCGATCACTCGTCCAGGCTCTTCACCAACAGGAAGAAAATGCACAGCTGAGGTACATCCAGAATCTCTCGCCAACAAGCACAAAGTACCCCCTGTGGAGGGCCCACCCAAAATCTTAGCGCCCCAATTGAAACGACCACCCCGATAAGAAACTCTTTAGGATGCTGGGCTCGCAGCGACGAAGACCGAGCTGAAACATTCGCCACACATCTCCAAAGTGTCTTCCAGCCAAACCCAGACTCAAATTCATTCCTCCTGCCTGTAATTCAGTAACGGTCTTCCCCTCAGCCAGCTGCACTTTCATTCCGGTCGAACGAAATCGAAAAAGTCATAAGAGGGCTAAAACCAAAAAAGGTTCCTGGTGGTGACCTATTGACGCCAAAGATGCTGATCGAACTTCCAAAATGCGCTATAGAGGTCGTCTGCAAACTGTTTAATGGAATCATTAATCTTGGCTATTTCTCAAACAAGTGGAAGAAATCCATCATTATATTGATACCGAAGGGCACACAATTCCGTCATCATACTGACCAATAAGCCTTCTATCTTGTTTGTCTAAATTGTTTGAAAAATGCTTGTTAACTCGCATAATACCACATCTGGAAGCTTGCAATATTATCCCGGCACACCAATTTGGCTTCCGAAAACTATGGAACCATCGAACAAGTGAACAGATTAACATCCGAAATACGCTCAGCCTTTGAACAGCGAGAATACTGCATTGCTATTTTCCTCGACGTATCTCAAGCTTTCGACCGAGTTTGGTTTATTGGACTGATGCACAAAATTGCACACTGCGGATATTCTTACGAACTCACAACTAACAACGTCAACGTTCGCCGACGATACCGCTATCCTTAGTCTTTACAGATGCCCAACGCAGGCAACAAACAAACTGGCTAATCATCTTATAGTAGTAGAAAAGTGGCTGTCCGACTGGCGCTTTACAATAAACGAACAAAAGTGTAAACATAACGTTTACTCTTAATAGACAAACAAGCCTTCCGCTTTCACTAAACGGTATGCAGATCCCTCAAGCTAACGAAATAACGTACCTTGGCGTCCACCTTGATAGACGACTAACCTGGCGTAAGCACATCGAATACAAGAAGATGCACCAGCAGCCTCCACTGGATCATAAACTCACGATCGCCTCTGTTCGTGCGAGCAACAGCAACATAGACATCATAGAGCGCGCACAATCAAAAATCTTGAGAACTATCACTGGGGCACCTTGGTATGTTCGCAACGAAAACATCCACCGGGATCTGGGCAAAAAGAGTCATATAAAGAAAAACTATCTTCGCACCTAAATTTTCCGTCTAACTCTGTATCAGTCAATATGACTGTTAATTAAGTTAAATATATACTGTTAGTTAAGTTAAAAAATATAGTCTCTCAAAGATAAGGTTCAAGAAATAAAAGGAACGTTTAAACAAAAAAAAAACCATAAAAATTTAGCTCTAACAAAAAAGGACGGCTATAGTCGAGTTTCCCGACTATATTATACCCGGTACTCATCTTTTTCACCCACAATTTAAGTAACCTAGTTTAAACTTCAACAGTGTAGATTCTCAGCAACACATTTTTATTAGTAGTACTAACAAGAAAAGAAAGCTAACTTCGGGCGGAGTCGAAGGAAATATACCCTTGCAGTTCAAACCGGAAACATCGGATATAGCTGGTCGATCCTCATGAGAATATTATAATACAGTCGAGTCTCGATAATTCGAAATGGCAAGGGGATCACTTTTTTTACGAATTAGACGGGAATTCAATTTATCGAGATTTCTATTTAACGGGGCTCAAAAATGAAAGAGTCGAATAAACGGGGTTTTTACATTTCACATCATGCTTACATATGTATTTAACTTCATTAAAATTAAACAAACATTATAAGTATGTATGTTCATTTGTACGTTTTTCAAATAAGGGGAAAATTAAACGATAACATAAAATTGTAATAATAAAAAAATTAAGCAGAAACATTAAATTATAAAAAACAAAAATTCAAGCTTTAAAATAATTGGTAATTTTTGGTAACAATAATTGGTAACAGCAAACTAACCGAAAACAGTGAGAGAAACAAAAAATTCATAATGCATAGCGACATAAAGGCGGCATAGCTGTCTGCAAAATCTAACGGTGCTTTAACTACAAAAAAATTTCGCATCGCATTACGATTTATAAGAGGTTACGAAACAAAATTACGATTTATAAGAGGTTCAATATTCTTTGCGTTGCGCCAAATACTACGAATTAACGAGGGGACCAAATTGTATGGAATTTTTACGAATTAACGAGGTTTTTTTCAACGGGACAGAATTTTTTACGAATTTTCACGATTTTCGATTTAGCGGGGTACGAATTATCGGGATTCGACTGTATAACCAATATATTTAAATAAAGCTAAAACAAAGCGCCAAACTTCTACCTTCAAAAACACCTTCTTCAATTATATGGCAGCAATAAAATATAGTTAACCGATCCTTATAAAATTTTGTATGTTGTATTAAAAAAATAGCACTCATGCAAAATCCGAACTCCCTAACTCAAAAAAAAACATAGTAACAGCATTTCCGATAAAACAACAAAGTTACATTTTCCGGAAGCAGACTAAAAAGTCTATTACTCCTTTTAAAATGATCCGATTTAGCTGCTTTTTAATTTGTAAGTTTAGATTAGCCATTGGAACCGTTTAGGGGGAGTGGGCGTGGCAAAATTTTGATACTAACTTTATCTGCGCGGATATTATACGATCCCAAGTTTCCAATCTGATAGTTTTATCTCTTATAGTCTTTAAAATCCACGATTTCAAAATTATAGCCCGTTTGAATGGGAAATTGTATATATCATATATCTTGTCCGAAAATCGGCCGATTTCGATGAAATTTGTTCTTCAGGTTTTCAGATGTATGGTGGGAGGGGGCGTGGTAAAATTTCAAAACAAACTTGTTGCATTGTAGGATTTTCCATGACAAATCCTATAACTCTATCTCTTATAGTCTCTGAGATCCACGCGTTTATACGGACAGACGGACATGGCTATATCGACTCAAATGTTGATGCTGAAAAAGAATTTATGTACTTTATGGGGTACTCCTACATGATTTCTTCTCTATGTTACACGCATTCACATGACTACAACATTCGCTTGTACTTTACGTGTACCGAATACAGAAACACCAAAGATATAGCATTTCAGATTAATCGGTTAAATGGGAGCTATAGGATATAGTCGGCCGATCGCGGTCGTTCCGATTTTCTGCGTGCAAAGGAAAGAAGGGAGTGTGCAAGGCTTTATGTTGATAGTTTTTAAACTGACATACAGATTGATGGGCATGCTCATATCAGCTCAGGAGGTGATCCTGATCCGAAAGCTCATATTCGCTCTTGTGCGAATTCGCCCCGCTTCGCCGCAATAGATAAGTTAGGTTTAAGATTAGAGAAAAATATAATCGAAATTATAACGTTGAAGAGGCAAGACCATTTTTTTCGTTCTCGTTTTTCGCCCTTGTTTAAATATTCGGCAGCCACCATTTTTAATTATTTTTTAGAGTGTGAGATAAAATAACCTCGTTAAACATTTTGGCGCCCCCGGGTGGACTGTAGAGCGAAATATTCAAAAAAAACCATAAACAAAAAATGACAGTGAGACTGTGTTATTATACAGAAAAAAGAAAAAAAAATTCAAAGAGCTGCACGCGACGCGTCCGTAAAGTGCGAAATAAAAAAAAAATTTTTTTTGTTTTTTTGAAACCGCCTCAAGCCGCAATCCTCATCACCGCAGGATCATTGCCACCAGGAACAGCATCTACCTCCATTCAGTGTACCTGCATTGACTGCACAAGGAAAGTGGCAGCGGATTAAAGGGTCCCAAGGCAGAACCGCAGGTATTTGTGCAAAAAATTGAAAGTTGAGAAAAGACAAATTAAATCTACGTCTTGTGCTGGAATATTGCAACCCCCTTTCAATTCTTGGCGCATACGTACTTGAAATTAGTAGAGCTAACAATTTGAATAGTTTAGTTAAAATAATTAACAAACTGCCTGTGGCTAAATTTGATAAACAACATAAATACATATCCCACATACCTGTCGCCCCCCCTTTTCCCCTCGTTCGTTTTTCGTCAAACAAAATAGTTAAATTTAGTGCAACCAAACATTTATTTATATACAAATATATGTACATATATAATACATATTTACGTGCATAAATAATTTGGCGTACATACAAATATATACAGCGGTAAAATTTTCGTTTTCGCTCCAACCATTATCCGCTGTTCTATATTTATGTATGTATATGTATTAGTTTGGCGCATTTTATTTTACCGGAACTACTATTTTTTTTGGATACTCAGTGCCTCGACTATCAACATTATTTGATTATCAATTAATTAATTAATTATTTCATCTTTTTCGTCATATTAATTAATTATTTTTTCGTTTTCGCCAGATATTAAATTAAATATCAAATTATTCAAAAAATTCATGTTCATGTTCAAATTATTCAAAAATTCAAATTCATATTAGTCAAAAATTTTAATTTTTTACTAATTAACAAAATAAATTAAAAAATTATTTATTTAAAAATAAAAACAAATTTTTAAATTTTTTATCGTTGTCTTTTTATTAAAAAATAAATAAAATCAGAAAATGGAAAGTAATAAACAGAAACTAAAATCCACGACTCTTGATGAATTAAGGAGAAGATTAAATGTCAGGGTAAAAAGTTTGGAAGCTGAGTCAGTTGCTTTAGTGAAGACCGACCTAGAGAGCAGGCTTCAGGTTTTAAATGAGACAATATTTAGACAATATTTAAGGCAAATGAGTTTCAAGACCAGATCGAGCAATTAGATGAGGAATATGAATTTGGAGCCGAGTTGGAAGAATTAGAGATAACTACTAAGGCAAGGGTGATGTCATTATTAAATGCCTTCACGTTAGCTGAAGAGTCCCCACCAGCTACTGCAATTTCTGCAGCCCCAACTCGAGCTCGATTTCCCAGTTTGGCATTGCCAAACTTCAGTGGAAACTATTCGGAGTTTAAAAATTTCATGAGTCTCTTTGAGACATTAGTAGACAAGGATGTGAACATTCCTGTTATCGAGAAATTTTACCAATTCATTTCTTGTCTCTCTGGTGAAGCCTTAGGAACTATCAAGGCATTCCAAGTCACCGAGAGTAATTATGACAAAGCTATTGCTAGCCTGAAAAGAGTTTACGATAACGAATGTCTCATCTTTGCGAACCAAATAAGCAAATTATTCAGACTTCCGAAAGTTTCCCAGCCGTCTGCGTCGTCGTTAAGAGGTCTCATCGACACAGTGACATCGATGTATGGGTCACTATTATCCATAGGAGATGACACTAAAATTACAAACTCAATGATCATTCACTTAGTTTTGAGTAGAGTAGATCCAGTGACCAGAGAAAAATGGGAAGAGTCACTGGATTATGAGGAAGTGCCGCTGTGGTCCGATTTCAAAAAAAAGTATTAAATCGTAGGTACCAGCACCTGTCCGCTGAAGAGACTGGCAAGCCAAAACAGGAGAAAACTGGGTTCGGGAAGCAGCACAATAGGAGTTCGTTGGCTTTCTCCGCTTCCAACAAACATGCTTGCAGTTATTGCAACGCACAAGACCATAGTCTTGCCCAGTGTAGCCCGTTCGCTCGCCTTGCTGTAATGCAACGGTTAGAGTTCGTCAAGTCAGCCTCATTGTGTTTAAATTGTCTTCGAAAAGGTCACACGGTTGCGAAGTGTAAATCGACTAGGTGTCAAATTTGTGCAAGATCGCACCACAAACTTCTGCACCGATTTACTGTGACCAAAAATAACTTGGCGTTACCACCACCAAATGAACATCCTCCTCCAGCGCTACATCTTGATGGCCCTTCTACGTCATATGCTTTTCATGCGTCATTTCTAGAAAGGGTTTTGTTAGCGACGTCGATCGTAAGCGTTAGAACTAAAAATGGCGAGCACATATTGGCCCGAGCATTACTTGACTCCGGGTCACAAATGAACTTCATTACTGAAGAACTTACCCAACGATTACAGATCCGTAGGGGGAAATCGTGTATCAACTTGCTTGGAATTGATCAAGCTAATTCCCAGGTTAAGAAAGTACGAACTGTTGTCCGTTGGCCAAATAAAACAAGGGCCACACCATCCCATCCTCAAAAAAAACTCTCCTTTGATGGATAGTATCGGGGAAAATATAAGGCAAATACCTTAACTTCTCAACAGGCAATAGCCTGAATTGCCAAGAAGAATTACTCGAGTCGATAGATGGCAATTTGAAAAAGTTCTGGTCGTTGGAAGAAGTACCAACTTCCAAAAATATCAGAAAAATACAGTTGTACTGCCTTCAGGTCGATTTGAAGTCAGGCTCCCATTTAAATCGGATCCAAGCGTTTTGGGAAACTCGTTCGACGTAGCCAAACGCCGTTTTTAGTCGCTCGAGAGAAGATTATCTCGAGATCCAAATTTAAAGAAAATATATGTGGCATTTATGGAAGAATACGAATCCTTAGGTCATATGTCCCCTACAAGCAATGATGTTCTTGCTACTCCACACTACGTCATAGTAGGAGTCGTGTTTGATGCGTCTTGTAAGACATCAACACATAAGTGTCTTAAGGATCTGTTGATGGTTGGTCCTACCATCCAGGAAGAGTTGTATTCAATTCTTCTTAGGTTCCGGCTGAACAGATTCGCTCTGATAGCCGACATAAAAAAGATGTATCGCCAAGAAATGGTAAATGAAGCCGATAGGCGATAACAGTTGATAGTGTGGAGGAAAGACCCATCAGAGTCCTTGAAACTGTGCAAGCTCAACACCGTTACATATGGCACTGCGCCAGCCTCATTCCTGACCATAAAGTTTTTGAAGAGGTTGAGTGAATCTGTGATAAATACATTCCCTCGAGCTGCCGAAATTATTGGGTCCGACTTTTACGTCGACGACATGTTAACGGGTGCTGGTTGCATTGAGGAGCTAAAGACAATTAAGTCTGAAGTAACTCCGGTTCTTCAAAACGATGGGTTTGAATTGAGCAAGTGGTTTTCAAACTCGCCTGAAGTTACTGCATCCGAAAGGACGGTTAAGCCAATAACACTTTCGGATTCAGAACTGACTAAAACATTAGGAATCGCTTGGGTTCCTAAAGAAGATGTATTTAAATTTGAAATTGATGCTTCAGTCATGGGTCAAAGGGCGACCATGCGGAACATTCTTTCGGTGACATCGAAGCTGTTTGACCCCCTTGGCTTATTAAGCCCTATACTTATAAAAGGAAAGATCCTATTGCAGGAACTTTGGCTAAATAAGCTAGATTGGGATGAGTCAATTCCACTGCACTTAGAAACAGCGTGGAACAAAGTACAGATTGCCTTGTCGCATTTAGAGGACATCTTATCTCCGAGATTCGTGTTTACCAAGCCGATGTCACCGATTCCAATTCAAGCCTTTTCTGACGCATCGATGAGAGCCTATGGAGCCTGCGTCTATATTCCTTGCGAATCTGCAGAAGGTATTAAAGTTTCATTGTTGACGGCAAAGTCCAAAGTAGCGCCGCTCAAGACAAAGACGCTCCCCCGTCGTGAGTTATGTGCCGCTCACCTTCTCGCAGATCTCTGTCGCAAGATAAAGCCTCTAATAAAAGTTCCGATCGAACGAAGTGTATTTTGGTCAGATTCAGAAGTAACTCTTCATTGGATTCGTTCCCATCCATCGTCGTTTTCAACGTTCGTATCGATTAGAGTAGCTGAAATTCAAGAGTGGTCAGATGATAGCACGTGGCGGCATTTACCATCTAAACAGAACCGGGCAAATATAGTGTCCAGAGGTAGAGACGTAAAGGAAACTGTAGAATCGATCTGGTTTACAGGTCCATCGTTTTTAAAGGAACCGGAAGATAAGTTGCCGACGAGCCCCCGGTTTGATCCGTCACCAGAACTTCTACAGATGGAAGCGAAAAAGAATGCGGTCTGATTAATCGCCATCGTATCTCCCTCAGATTTATTGGAAGTTATAGAAGGTTATTCCTCTCACCTAAAACTGCTGCGAGTGTTCGTTTATATGTTCCGCTTTATAAGGAAATCGAAGAAATTAGTAGTGAATTCAGATATTGTTCCCTCACCTGTCGAATATAATGAAGCCTTTAAGAAAATAGTCGAAATAGTCCAAGAGCACGAGTATCAAGATGAAATAGAAAAGATCCGGAAAAATTTAAGTGTTAGCCCTAGTCTACAAAAGCTAAATCCCTTTCTACACGAATCTTCAGAGGCTGGGCTTACCTTTTCATTGTGCGGGTTGGGGGGCGACAAGCTAATGCTCCTATATCATACGATGCCAAGTTTCCAGTATTTTTGACAAAACGCTCTCAATTTGTTGAGAGCTACAAAAAGCTCTCAAAGCTACGTCCGATACATGCACGAGTCGAATTTTCATGTGGGTCCACGAGCACTTGTGAGTCTTTTGCGACAGCGCATATGGATCGTAAATGTGCAGGAAGTAGGCAGTCAGACAGTACGGTCATGCATACGCTGCTTTAAATGCAAGCCTCGTCTGATGACTCAAATCATTGGTTATTTACCCTTAGATAGAATTCGCCCATTCTCCATATGTGGTGTTGATTTTTGTGGCCCTATTGATACGACATTGAAAATTCGTGGTAGGCCACCCTATACGTCCTACATTGCCTTATTTGTTTGTTTTGCGTCCAAAGCAGTTCATTTAGAAGTAGTTTCCTACCTTTCAATTGATTCCTTTTTGTTGGCTTTTCAAGGTTCGTTGGGCGCCGAGGATGTCCGCAGATCGTTCATTGCGACAACGCGACGAACTTCGTCGGAGCGAATCGCCACTTCACAGACCTTCGTCGGAGAATCGAGGACGAGGTCGACGCGGTCATGCAATACGCATCAAAAAGCGGATGCGTATTTGCGTTCATACCGCCTCGGGCTCCGCACATGGGCGGACTATGGGAGGCAGGTTCGAAGTCTGCAAAACACCTACTCCTACGAGAGGTAGGGAACGCCAGGCTGACCGCGGAGGAGCTGCCGCCCTGAACTCACAACCCTGGGGACTCTGAGTCAGGACCCAAGCGACGGCAAGGCGCTAACTCCCGGGCACCTGTTGACAGGCGGGCCGCTCACCGCCCCACCGGCACCGTGGACCCCGGACCAGCAGGGTTTAACGTGCTTGCGGCGATGGCTGCTTGTCTCGTCACTCAAGCAAATGTTTTGGCAGCGATGGTCCCGGGAGTTCGTCTTGGGCCTACAGCCGCGGTCGAAGTGGCAGAACAAGGAGGACGACATCCGGACGGGCAAGCTGGTCTTGATCGCAGAAGATCACCAGCCGCCACAACAATGGCTCACAGGACGAGTAGGAGCAACACACGCCGGCGCGGACGGAAGGGTCAGGGTCGCCGTCGTCAGACTAGCTCTGGAGCGGAGTACAGGAGAGCGGTTCACAAGCTGGCGCGGCTGCCAGTTGGTTGAAGCCTGATGGAGGCCTTCAACGTGTTAATTGATTTTTTATTATATTGAAGTTGTCGAAAATTTAAATTATAGTTTATAGTTGAATTGTATTTTGTAGTTGTTAGTCTCCAAATTTACTAGCGAATGATATGAGCGAAAGCTCATATTCGCTCTTGTGCGAATTCGTCCCGCTTCGTCGCAATAGATAAGTTAGGCTTAAGATTAGAGAAAAATATAATCGAAATTATAACGTTGAAGAGGCAAGACCTTTTTTTTCGTTCTCGTTTTTCCCGTTTTTTTAAATATTTGGCAGCCACCACTTTTTGTTATTGTTTAGAGTAAGAGATAAAATAATCTCATTAAACAATAAAAATGTCTTTAAAAGTAAAAAAGTTACATTTTTTGACTTTTCGGGCTTTTTTTTTTTTAAAAAAAGCTAGTTATGCTATGAATTCAAAAGATTTCGAAAATTTGTATAATTATTAATAAAATTAAAACAAAAGAGTCGAGGAATATGGACATATGTTTTTTCGGTCCTGGTTGACCATCTGCCGGAATAGCCCATATGTTTGTTGGTGCGATTCAACCGTTGCGCTATCCTGGATTTTATTTATCGCGTATCTACAATTCAGAGCCTGACTAGTTTCATGGAATAGCTTAATGTTCCTACTCCCTTCTAGCTGAGCTGCCGGAATGCTGTCTGTGACATTAGGGTTCTCCTTTCGTTGGAGGACGTCAGGAAAACTGGCCAGTTGCTGCAATGTCTGATAAGCCCAACAAGGAACAAATTTTGAAAAACACATTCAAAGAATAAAAATATAATATAAATAGATGTACAATAAAACAATAGGGGAAAGGTAACTTCGGGCGAAGCCGAAGTTGATATACCGTTGCAGTTAAAACCGGATATATATCGCAAACATCGGATAAAGTTGGCCGATGCTTATGAGAATATCATAATTAAAAAATAATTTAAAAAATTTAAACAATAAAAAATCGAAAACAAAGTCCCAAACTTCAATCTTCAAAAATACCAAAGTTGGTATTTCTACCAACTACCAAACACCATTTCCGATCGTTCAGCTATATGGCAGCTATAAGATATAGTCGACCAATTGTTATGAAATTTGGCAGGTCGGATCATCTGACAAAAAATAGAATCTGTACTAAGTTCCATCTTTCTATTTTCAAAATTAGGAAAGTTGGGTCGTCTCCGATCGTTCAGTTATATGGCAGCTATAGGACATAGTCGGGCGATCCTTATGAAATTTGGTGGGTCGCATTATTTTGCCAAATATGAAGAAAAACACATCACTCGACAGGTCACTGGTAAAACAATTAACAATAATGCAACAAATTATTTCATACAAATAACATAAATACATATAGCTCTCATGTAAAATCTCTCATATTGAGATTTTATCTAACTCTAAAAACACCAAAGTTATACCAAAGATTATAAAGTACATAGATGGGACATCAGGGCCCAAAACGGTCAACTTTTTGCGTCGAGCTTGTTGGTGAGGGGGGAACGCACATGCATACGATTCTATTTTTAGAACTCTTTCCATGTATCCGTCAACAAAAATGTGAACCTATGTATGTATGTGTGACTGCTCGCACGACGGAGTAAAAATGTTTCGGCTTCCAAATTTCAATTTCTCGTTTCTGTTTTCGATGCGCCGATGTGGTAGTTGGTAGAACAAATAGTATTTTTAATCGCCGGAGATCGAGACAGGATGGTAGCGTAATGCATAGAGTAGTTACTCTATGTGTAATTTTTCTGAGTTCAAATCCTCGTAAGGACTTTGAACTTTTTCTTTCTTTTATAATTATTATTATTTTTTTCCTTTAATTGTAATATTTTTATTTAATTTTAATTTTATTTAATTTTAATAATTTATTTAATTTTTTATTAATTTTTAGAATGCAATTAAAAATAATAATAATAACGTAAAAATTAAAAGTAAAAAAATAAAATAAAATAAAAATAAAAGTAAATATGTATAAAAAGAATCATAATACTAAAACTTTATCAAAATTGTAAAAACCGCCCGCTGATGTAATCGAACCCAGGACCCCATGAATAAGGACCGCGCACTATCCATCTAGGCTACCCTCGAAGTTGATTTTATGATACTTAAAATTGGTGTTAAAGGAGGCGCTAGAAACTATACCAAAAACAGAGCTGACGAGTAAGGATAGTAGAAGATATATCTGATCTCTTTACTCTCACATTGGTTCGGTTACAACGTTTCAAACTTCCATTGTTCCAAAGATGTTACGATCTAAAAATAGAATTCTCTCTCTCCCTATCTCATCTGCCAGCCGTTTGTCGTGGAACCCGCTCTCAAATGTTTTCATTATTACAGCGGGTTCCACGACGAAAAAATGAAAACATTTGAGAGCGGGTTCCATGACGCGGCCTACCAAAATGCCGTAGAACCCGCACTTGTAGACATTTTTACAGCGGGTTCCACTACGAACTGAGACGATGTTAAGGTGATTTTACAATTTTGTATTTTTTTTTATTGGATTATAAATTTAGGAAAACACATTAAAATAATAAAACAATAATATAAATAGATTTAAAATTAAAAAAAATGGACTTCCCGAGCCTGGTTTGAACTCATTTTACTTTGCACACCAGCCCAGCACTCTACCACTCGGCTATTCCTCATTCGTTGTCGCGCGAAAAATTTCTCAAACTTAACTTGTCGCGCAATGGAACCCGCTCGTTCCAGCGGGTTCCACTGATGGAACCCGCCATAGAAAATTTTTCTTTGTATGAGATGTTCCATCTATGTACTGTATAATCTTTGGTTATACCATTTCCAATCAATCAGTTATATGGCAGCTATAGGATACAGTCAGACGATCCCGGTCATTCTGACTTATATACTGAGTGCAAAGGAAAGAAGGGAGTGTGCAATTTTCAAGTCGACTGCTGTTTTGCGTAGAAACAGACAGTCGGACAATCAAGAATGATCAGGAATATATATACTTTATAGGGTCGGAGATGTCTACTTTACTGCGTTGCACACTTTTGACCAAAATTATAAAATCCCCTTTGCAAGGGTATAAAAATTACATGAGTGCCCACATCGAATTCGCCCCGGAGTTTAACATGGAATCGGACCAGTGCACAGTGGTCGGTTTCTCCAAAAATAAAAAATTAAAAGTTTGAAATTTGCCGCTTTAATTGTATGAACTGGTTCGTAATAGAACAATGAATAGAACGACAAAAGAATTTTTTCATTCCATCGCTCCCAGGCGCTATGAATAGCGAGAGAAAAGAGACAATAAGAACACGTGGAAATCGCAGCGCACGCAGCTTAAAATTTTGCTCTTTGGAAGATCTTAAAAACCAGATTAAATCGCGTTTAATCGCCATAAAGTGTAATGAATTACCAGAAGCAAAGTATGCGCTATGTATTTATGTTATTTGTATGAAATAATTTGTTGCATTATTGTTAATTGTTTTACCAGTGACCTGTCGAGTGATGTGTTTTTCTTCATATGTTGCTTTCAGTTGGACAAAAAGTTGTAACGCGTGTGTACGCGTGAAACAAAACTTAATTGTTAATATTAGTTAATGTATGCTTAATCTATGTTTTCAATTTCAGCTGCCACCTTTTGCCCCTCTTAGTGCTATGCGATTTTTTGTGAAGCCTTGCTTGTGATCAAGTTGGGTCATTTCCGATCGTTCAGTTATATGGCAGCTATAAGATATAGTCGGCCGATCCTTATGAAATTTGGTAGGTTGGATCAACTGACCAAAATTAGGATCTGCTCGAAGTTTTAACTTTTTATCTAAAAAAGCACAAAAGTTGGGTCATTTCCATTTTTTCAGTCATATGGCAGCTATAGGATATAGTCGGCCGATCCTTATAAAATTGTGTATGTCGTATTACTTTGCCAAGAATAGCATTCACAAAAAATTGGACTCTCTAACTCTAGTAACACCGAAGTTATAGCATTTCCGATCAATTAGTTATATGGCAGCTATAGGATATAGTCGGCTGATCCTTATGAAATTTGGTAGGTCATATTATTTTGTCAAATATAGCATTCGTTCAAAAACTGAACTCTCTAACTGTAAAAACACCAAAGTTAGAGCATTTCCGATCAATCAGTTTAATGGCAGCTATACATATAGTTTCCCGATCTGGCTGATTTTAACATATTAACTTAGAATAAAAATAAAAATATTTTGTGCCAAGTTTCAAGTCCCTACCATGACTAGAAGTATTTTTGGCCGCTCTTTTCATACAAGCCGGACCACTGTGCAGAGCTGCCAGATTTTGAGAGATAAAATAATCTAGATTGAAGAAAAAAAAAAGCTAGAATAAGCTAAAAATAAAAAAAAAAGCTAAAAATAAGCTAACCATGGAGAACATTAATAGAGTTGAGTTTTTACTTTTATTAATAGGATATTGATATGATATTTATATAACTATTATAGTAAAGAAATAATTTCATCAACTTCATCATTAGATTCCATATATTTGGCGGATGATTGAACCAAAGCGAGTTATTTCGTTGGTAGTTGGTCATGACGTCGAATGGCAACATTTGCCATGACGTCGCAGTCCATATCTATAACATTAAAAAAAAATACTTAGTATATTTTAAATAATTTAAAATTTCAAAAACAAACCTTATTCCTAACATTTTGTTCAAGCTTTTTAAACACATTTTGTTGCGCAACTTTGTTTTTCCGATGTTCATTTGGCTGAGTACCCTCTTAACCGCAGCATTCGACCATGGCAGTGAAAGTATATGCAAAGCAAATAACGCCAGTTGCTCGAAAGCTATGTTTTGGCCAGCATCCTTGTTCAACAAAACTCTATAGTCTGTTCCTTTTTTCCCCAAATTATTAGTTGTATTTTTCAAAATTGGGATACGATTTCATCAATATTTTCATATTTAATATGTTCCAACAACAAAATAATTTTATCTGGCGTTTTATTTGCATGTAGCATATCGCCAACGGCAAAAATATCAACTTTATTTGTAGAACTTCAATGTTATGAGGAATGACTTTTGTCCAAATTATCGATAAAAATTACCAAAAATTATAATAAAGAATTTAAGCTATATGCATTTCAAGTATTTTTCAAGCTATTTCATTTTAAAATATGCTACGGAAAAATGAATCGGACATCGACTACACTACGAGCGCCCTGGAAGAAGCACTCGTTGCGGCAGCTAAAATCTCTACTCCTCATGGGAAAGAAGTAGACCGAAACAAATACTTCAAATCTAATCAGCAAATCGAACAGCTTGCTTAAGAAAACGAGGCGCACGTTAAGAGGCGCAATCTTCGTGATTGGCAAAACAGCAGATCATCAGCTTCAAAACAACGCGTTAAGGAACCAGCCCGACCGCTCGACCGACTCTTCACCAACAGGAAGAAAATTCACAGCTGAGGTACATCCAGAATTCTTCGCCAACAGGCACAAAGTATCTCCTGTGGAAGGCCCACCCAAAATCTTAGCGCCCCAATTGAAACGACCACCCCGATAAGAAACTCTTTAGGATGCTGGGCTCGCAGCGACGAAGACCGAGCTGAAACATTCGCCACACATCTCCAAAGTGTCTTCCAGCCAAACCCAGACTCAAATTCATTCCTCTTGCCAGTAATTCAGCCAGAGGATACTCCTCAGGCAACTGCATAAGAGGGCTAAAACCAAAAAATGCTCCCAGTGGTGACCTACTGACGCCAAAGATGCTGATCGAACTTCCAAAACGCGCTATAGAGGTCGTCTGCAAACTATTTAATGGGATCTATCTTGTTTGTCTAAATTGTGTGAAAAATGTTTGCTTACTAGCATAATACCACATCTGGAAGCTTGCAATATTATCCCGGCACACCAATTTGGCTTCCGAAGAAACCATGGAATCATCGAGCAAGTGAACAGATTAACATCCGAAATACGCTCAGCCTTCGAACAGCGAGAATAGTGTAGCGATGTTTTTCTCGATGTATCCCAAGCTTTCGACCGAGTTTGGCTCATTGGACTCATGCACAAACTTAAAACGTATTCGCCAACATATTCTCAGTGAGATGAAACTCAGCTAATTCTCAGCTCCCAGCAGTGGGGGAACGCGAGCAGCAGCAACATAAACATCATACAGTGGCCACAATCAAAAATTTTGAGAACTATCACTGGGGCACCTTGGTATGTTCGCACCGAAAACATCCACCGTCTTCGCACGGTGTCTGTCTTCGCACCCAAATTTCCTAGCTTCGAGAAAAAACAAAAATAGGATATAATCGGCCAATCCTCATGGAATTAGGGGAGTCGTAACATTTTGACAAAAATTGTAATCATGCAAAATCCAAACTCTCTTAAGGGGCCCATCCACAGGCGAGCATGTTCGTCAACATGTTCGTCAACATGCTCGCCTACTAGAATTTCATTTTCCCCACTAACTAGAGCCAACATTCGTGCGAACATCATTTTTCGATAAATTTTCAAACTATCAATATGTCAACGGACAACTATAGCGGCACTCTAATTGCACTTATGGCAATAAGTATTTGCCATAAATAATATTGCAAAATAATATTTCACTTTTTATTCATTTTTCTCTACCAAAACGTTTTTTCAAACTGACGTTCGTGCCAACATTGCCATCCATTGACGAGCATGTTGTTGCAAACGTTGTCAAAATACAACGATTTCAATTCCATTCGAACATTTTGACAAACACAAAATTTGACAACGAACACTACCATCCACAGGAAAAATTTCGTCGAGCACAACATGTTCGCCGAACATGCTCGCCTGTGGATGGGCCCCTTTACTTTAAAACAAGAAAGGAAAGCTAACTTCGGGCGGAGCCGAAGTTTATATACCCTTGCAGTAAAAACCGGATATATATCGCAAACATCGGATAACGTTGGCCGATCTTTATGAGAGTATGATACTATAACCCAATTTATTATAATACAAAATCCTAAAAAAGTCCCAAACTTTTATCATCAAACATACCAAAGTTGGTATTTCTACCAAAAACCATTTCCGATCGTTGAGTTATATGGCAGCTATAAGATATAGTCGGCCGATCCTTATGAAATTTGGCTTGTCGTAATGTTTTGCCAAAAATAGCTCTCGTATCAAATTTGAACTCTAACTCTAAAAACAGTAAAGTTATACCATTTCCGATCAATCAGTTATATGGCAGCTATAGGATATAGTCGGCCGATCCGGGCAGTTCCGACTTATATACTTCGTGCAAAGGAAAAAGAGGTGCGTACAGCGTTAAAACTGAGCGACTAATTTGCGTAGAAACAGACAGACGGACAGATGGACATGCTGATATCAACTCAGGACACTTTTGGACAAAATTATAATACCCTCTGCAAGGGTTTAATAATGCGACTTACCAAATTTCAAAACGATCAAACGATATTTGAACGATTGAAAATGGTATTTGATAAAAATACCAACTTTGGTATTTTTGGAGATAGAAGCTTGGGACTTTTTTGAAGCGGACGGATACACAAGAGTCAAAAAGTGTAAAATTTGTAAAATTTTTCTAAGGTGACATTTACATCGGTGCATGCCAGAATTTCGGACCAATCAAATGGCTATTAAGTAAAAACATCAGCCTTTTGCCAGGCAAGAAAACTTCTGATCGATACCGTTTCTATGATCGGTCACGGATTGAATAGCAGACAAATGATGTCAGTATGTGGGCCGTTCAGACGAAGGTGGTATATATAAAAATGTAATGTATAAAGATTAAGCGGAAAAAATGATTTTAATTCATATTCTATGTCACCAAATTCTTGTGGTTTGACCTCTTTAGAACTAAGAAATTCGGACCGCGAATTGTTCTCAGTTCTAGTCCTTGGGGTGGCTAAAGATAGGAGCGGCTGCGTTATTGTTGGCTGAGCAGGCTACGGCGGATCACAAACAGCCGATTTCTTTAACGAGTTTAGATTCAATTTTAATAATTAAAAATATAAACAAGAAAGGAAAGCTAACTTTAGGCGGAGCCGAAGTTGATATACCCTTGCAGTTAAAACCGGATATACAATATCGCAAACATCGGATATAGTTGTCCGATCCTTAATTTAATTAACCCAATTAACCCATAATTTATCCCAATTTATTATAATACAAAATTTAAAACAAGTCCCAAACTTCTATCATCAAAAATACCAAAGTTGGTATTTCTACCAAAAACCATTTCCGATCGTTCAGTTATACGGCAGCTATAAGATATAGTCGGTCGATCGTTATGAAATTTGGTAGGTCGGATTATCTGACCAAAAATAGAATCTGTACGAAGTTCTATCTTCAAAAACGGGTCATTTCCGATATATGGCAGTTGGCCTATGAAAGTTGGCTTATGAAATTTGCCATAGCTTTAAAACTGAGAGACTAGTTTGCGTAGAAACAGACAAACGGACAGACAGACGGACATGCTTATATCAACTCAGGAGGGGATCCTGATCAAGAATATGTAAACTTTATAGGGTCGCAGATGTCTCCTTCACTGCGTTGCACACTTTTGACCAAAGTTATAATACCCACTGCAAGGGTGTAAAAATACATAAAAGTTAAAAAAAATACACTGGACTTTGAACCACTGTGCCAAATAGGACCCGAAGCGGGAGCTTTGGAAAGAGCGATTGGAGTGGACAACGATAAATTTCAGAAATAGAGATAAGGACCTTTACTGCACAAAAAAAAACAAAAGAAGAGGAAAAGCAGAGCCGAGCTATGCCTTTATATAAAACCAAACAAATTATCAATTATACGGTTGTAGCTAAAAGTGAAGTTTTTCTAAATTCAATTCAAGAGAGCTAACACCGTTTTACAGCAAGATTTATCATAAACGCAGTGGCACAAAAAACACGACCGTTCGCTTAAGAAGAAGGAAGAGAAGTGGAATTTCCGAGCTATTTTTTTATTATCAAATTCGGGGCTGTCAAAAACGTTTGGCGGCTAACAGTCTCATAAGCAAAAATGCTGGAAGGTGGCTAGCAAAAAAACGTCTGTTTTGCATGGAGTATCAAATAAGAATGAATATTTATTATGTAGAAGTATGTACGAGTATATGTAAGAGAGGAGTGAATGTGAGAGAGTGTAAGAGAATGTATGTGTTGTGTTAGAGTTATTCCAATGTGCGCGATCTTTCTTGTTGTCCATCGGCGCTGAGCTTGCAAAATTTGACAATTTCGTATCAAAACATGAGTGTTGTTGAAAATTTTAAATAAATTTATAAATGTGCTCATCTAATGCTTACGTAAATGTGCTCGTCTAATGCTTACGTAACATGTTTTTATATATTGTCTCCCTTATGTTGTTTTTGTTCCTTATTTAATAACAATTAAGGGATAACATTTAGTTTACTGGCCAAGGGGCTATCAATTTACATAATAAGTTAGTGTGCCTATATTTTAGTTTATTTATTAATATATTCAAATTTTCGTGTCAGGCATCAGCCGCTGTTTTAGGGTAAAGTTTATTTATAAGGCTTAAGTATATATAGATCGCTTAGTTGGTCGCACGCCGTCTCTCTCTCGGTCGCTCGACTTCAACGAGCCTTTCTTTAGAAAGTTTTAGCTCCGCAATGTCTAGGTCGGGTCGCCCTCACCGTTAACGAGAGCTTTAGCTTTGCAATATCCAGTCGGGCAGACTGGTCTAAGAACAATGATCAATCTGCATGCAGAATAAACATTCTTTTAACGATTAAATAAATGAATTCGACATTGTATTTTGGAGCGGATTAAGGTCATTGAAAAATCTGAATGACCAAGCACTCATGAATAAATGTTATTTCTGTCTTCCCTAAGTTAGTAAAGAAAGAGTTTTGTGCATTCTATCTATCTATTTTGCCTTCTACCTGTTTGATATGGTTTGGTAGGAATTCTTATGATACTTTATAATTATTGCCCTTGTGAGGATGAGGATGATGATTTCTGGTGCTTATTCAGGATTCTAGAGAAGTTCAGTTCGATCTGCCCCGTTGTTTAATGTAATGTGTGTATTGTGGCGAGCTCTTTCCTTTACTGGGCTTGGGCCCAATGGATTAAATATTAATTAATATGAATATATATGTTAATTTTTGTGACAAATGCCTTTTATGGGCGGAATGTCATAGTTGAGCACAGTTCTGCTCGGGGGATTTTTGAATCAAACCGACTAGCCAGAGTTATGCTTTGAACTTCATTTATTTATTTACTTGCTAATTAATTAATGTTGTTTATGTTGGTAAGGTTACAATTATTTTTGAATGGGTCAGCTTTAATACCTCATGGTTTATCTTTGACCGTCTTCACCACTCCTATCGCCTTGCTTGCTCGACGACTCTTTTTAAACAACTACTTTACTAGGGGAGAGAAAGACAAGTAAAGCTGTGCGATGATTACAGGGAGAAATCTGGGTGGATTGTAAGCTCGCTGAAGATGGAGCGATAAATCGAAAAGATAAATAACGCCCGTACATAAATATATATGTATGTATGAGTATGCTCAAGCCTTTTTAATTTTAGGAGCTGCATATGACGTTAAAAAATATAAGGATGTAGCCGTATCAAAAAAAAGAACTCTTACTTACTCCGTCATGATAAAGGAATACCAACGTATACAGACCTAAGCACAGCGCTTAACGAACAACATTTAGCCTTCACCACGGATATGTGGATCGACTCATACACGCAGCGGAGTTTTGTAAGCTTAAGCGGACATTATATATGTGCTGAATTTAGGTTACATGTTAAAATATTGGGTGTTAAAGAATTCGATACAAAGAAAAAAACCGGAGCTAATATTTATGCGCATATAACCGACATTTTAAAACAATTTAACATCGACAATAAGTTGATAAACACGGTAATTGTCACCGACAACGGAGCAAATGTTGTTTTGGCTTTTAATAATTTTAAGAGTTGGTTTTTCTACCAAATACCATTACCAATCGTTCAGTTTTATGGAAGCTATAAGATATAGTCGGCCGATCTTTATAAAATTTGAAGGAGATGTCCTTTACTGCGTTGCACACTTTTGGAGAAAATTATAATACCCTCTACTTGAGACGTTTTTTTTTTTGATTTAGTATTGTAATAAATTGGTTTTATTATGATATTCTCATAAGGATCGGCCAACTATATCCGATGTTTGCGATAAATATCCGGTTTTAACTGCAAGGGTTGATATACGAAGTAAACTTTCCTTTCTTGTTTTTTAATAAAAGGATGCATTTATGTGGCAAAAAATGCGCCATTTTTCGGTCAAAATGACAAAGGCGCACTTCACGCAACGACTAATAAACGACAGTTTTTCATTTAGGATGTAGTCTCATGTTCCGGCCTACTTTTTAAAGGTTATTTCAAAAAAGTTTTTTTTTAATAAAAAATAATGCGATCGTTTAAACTTTCACATATGTTTTTATAGGCATCATAACCTATTTGAAAATATTTTGTTTAATTTATTCTTGTGTAGTTTAATACACTTTATAGCATGCCAAAGTATGCATATAAAAAAAACGTAGGTCTCTGGCGCAGGTGATTTCGACTGCTAGAGTCATCCGAAACAAAAAATTAGAATAGATTATTGTTTTGTAAGCTTATGGCTCTGTCCCGTACTAGAATGAAATGTTTTCATCAATAAACAACAAAAATTTAAAAAATTTATCTTAAATTAATGATAAAATGATAAAAAACTAATCATTAAAAATAAATGATTCTAGTACGGGACAGAGGTGTTACTTTTTAGAACAACATATCCAAATTTCTGCTAGATCGGTACCATAGAATTTTGTGAATCACCTGCGCCGCACACAAAAATTTCGTTCGGAGAAAAACGCGTTTAAAGTTTAGACGCTACCGAGAAACTCATACTTTTCGGTGTAGGCGCGCTCTCGATTATGGGCTGTATCTCTGTCATTATTTGATATTTTTATTTGAAACTTTAACAGTATATTCTTAATAAACAATACTATCGAAATATGTGAAAAAAATAAAATCGAATTTTTCAACCTCACACATGAGACTACATTAGGGCGGGTCAATTTGTTCCTGTCCAAAAAATCCTGAAAATCGTCCCCCATAATCGGAATCTACGAAGAATTCTAAGAAAATTTCACCATGAAACCATGTGTCTAAAATGAATTCCTAGCTCGCGTCGAGCTCGCGTCGAAGATATTTCGAGGTATTTAAGACATTTTAATGTATTTAAAAAAAACATACGCATTTTCCAATTATGTTGGAGTCAATTCTGAGTCATCTTTTTACAACAAATTTTATAATTTTTTTTTTAAATTTATTTAACTTATAATTTATTTTTAATTTCGGAAAAAAGAGTCAAACTAGCCATTTACTTAGCCTCATATAAGAATGTAGGAGCAATGGGTCTGTAACTTTTTAACGAAGTACGGTATCGATCTGAAAAATTAAATATATATTCAAAGGCATTTTAAGCAACTAAATAAAAGTAGGCGTGGCATGACAAAAGGCGGAATTTAATTTAATTTTTTATTATAAAGTTTATTTGCTTTCCAACAAGTAGGTAGTTTTTGCATTTTGTTGACTTGGACTATAACGTCATCTTAATAGAATCTCAAGTCTTTCTTTGACTCCATTTGAGGAACTTTGGAACGATTTTCTAAAATCAATGACATAACAGCATCTCGATTCTGTGGCATAACTCGTCGTGAGACATGTGTTGACAACTGCACACATCGTTCGGTGCCCTGTATGTGCGATGGAATTGCTGGATCTGGCAGTGGTATTTCAGCAGAATTGATGTATTCCAACAAGTGATCGTGTGATCGGTAGTGATCGGTAGATCGGTAGGTAATGGTAAGTTTTTTGGAGTAGGAATATACCACATAGCATTGTTTTGTATAGCCTTTGAAATTTAGATGCTGCAAAAATCCCGTTGTTGTTTTGGCAGCGACCCAGATTCTGAAATGTTTTCCATCAAGTGCTTCAATACAATTAGGAAATCTACTTTTTTTCAAAAAAATCACTTGACACCTCGAGGAACTCTTTGGTGCTCGGTGGTGCCGAATGCTTATAATGGAATGTATCCCAAATCGATTGCCACTCATTTGGCAGGATCTGCTGCTTTCTGCAATTCTATAGCTGAATGAAAGTGCTCTAATTAGAGCACATGTCAATGTCAATTGACATTCCAGTTCATTGCAACATTCCACATATCTGCAACATTGTTTTAAAAGTATGTAGTTTCAGAACCCGATGGTAAGACAAAATGTAAATATTTAAAGAACGAGTACAGGAAGACGCTGCAAAATTGAAAATATGGACAGCAAAATTGAAAATATGCTCGAGGACAATGCACCAGAAGAGGACTTGACTATGTTAAAAAAGACTTTTGGAGACAAACATCGAACGAACAAACATCAAAGCCTCTGACGACTTACATTTTTTTTTTAAGTCTATTACCATACTTAAAAGATTTTTCACCCCTTAATAGAAGATGAGAAAGAAAACAATAAATGTATTTTTAAGATAATATACACCTGACAACAAACAAGTGTTCTGTGGGAGAGATGGGATTTCTAAAATTTGATAGGGCTCTTTAAATTTTGTTTTTGTCTATTCTAAAATTTCTCCTTTGTTGTTCTTTTTTCCAATTTTTATTTCCTTTTTATTTCCTTCCTTGTATTACAATTTTTAATAAAAGTGTGCAACGCAGTGAAAGAGACATTTCCAGCCCTAATAAGAATATATATTCTTGATCAGGATCACCTCCTGAGTTGATATAAGCATGACCGTCTGTCTGTCTGTTTCTACACGAATTAGTGTCTCAGTTTTAAAACTATTGACTTCAAACTTCCACACCCCCTTATTTTCATTGATAGCAGTATATAAGTCGGAACAGCCGGGATCGGCCAACTATATTTTATAGATTTCAATTATTTCAGACTATATCTATTGAATGAGATTAGTATATCTCTCAAAATAAACGATAAAAAAATAAAAATAATAGTGGCTGCTAAAATATTAAAACGAAAACGAGTGGCCTCTACGAGGGTATGCAGACCCTTGCAGAGGGTATTATAATTTTGGTCAAAAGTGTGCAACGCAGTGAACGAGACATCTCCGACCCTATAAAGTATATATATTCTTGATCAGGATCACCTCCTGAGTTGATATAAGCATGTCCGTCTGTCCGTCTGTCTGTCTGACAGTCTGTCCGTCTGTCCGTCTGTCTGTTTCTACGCAAACTAGTCTCTCAGGTTTAAAGCTATCGACTTGAAACTTTGCACAGACCCTTCTTTCCTTTCTTTTCCTTCTTTGCACGCAGTATATAAGTCGGAACGGCCCGGATCGGCCAACTTTATCCTATAGCTGCCATATAACTGATGGTTCGGAAATGGTATAACTTCGGTGTTTTTTGAGTTAGAGAGTTCAAATTCAACTGTTCAAATTCAGAGTTCAAATGAGCGCTATTTTTGGCATCGGAAATGGTATAACTTTGGTTTTTATACCCTTGCAGAGGGTATTATAATTTTGTCCAAAAGTGTGCAACGCAGTGAAGGAGACATCTCCGACTCTATAAAGTATATATATTCTTGATCAGTATCCCCTCCTGAGTTGATATGAGCATGTCTGTCTGTCTGTTTCTACGCGAACTAGTTTCTCAGTTTTAAAGCTATCGACTTGAAACTTTGCACACACCCTTCTTTCTTTTGCACGCAGTATATAAGTCGGAACGACCGGGATCGGTCGACTATATCCTATAGCTGCCATATAACTGAACGATCGGAAATGACCCGACTCTCGTGTTTTTTAAGATAGAAAGCTGGAACTTGGTACAGATTATATTTTTGGTTAGTTGATCCAACCTACCAAATCATAACGATCGGCCGACTATATCTTATACCTGCCATATAACTAAACGATCGGAAATGGTTTTTGGTAGAAATACCAACTTTGGTATATTTGATGATAAAAGTTTGGGACTTTTTTTAGGATTTTGTATTATAATATATTGGGTTATAGTATCATACTCTCATAACGATCGGCCAACTATATCCGATGTTTGCGATATATATCCGGTTTTTACTGCAAGGGTATATAAACTTCGGCTCCGCCCAAAGTTAGCTTTCTTTTCTTGTTTTAAAGTAAGAGAGTTTGGATTTTGCATGATTGCTATTTTTGTCAAAATATTACGACCCCTCTTATTTCATAAGGATTGGCCGATTATATCCTATTTTTTTTTGTTTTTTTTTTTAACGTTGCTTTTATTTCTTAAATTTTCTCTTAGCGAGACTAACAAGAGGTGTACCAAATCTTACATTTTTAACTTATCTACCTGACAGTAGATACAGTAAATCTGTTGACTGATACAGATTTACACGGTTGCTGCCCTAAAAATCGATTGCTGGGCTGGGAGATCGTTGCGTCACAGGCGGGATCCGCTCGAAACCCGAGTCAATTCCGAAGCGAGGAAATTTGGGTACGAAGACAGACTTCGTGCGAAGACGTTTTAAGTTTGTGCAAGAGTCCAATGAGCCAAACTCGGTCGAAAGCTTGAGATACATCGAGAAAAATATCGCTACACTATTCTCGCTGTTCGAAGGCTGAGCGTATTTCGGATGTTAATCTGTTCACTTGCTCGATGATTCCATGGTTTCTTCGGAAGCCAAATTGGTGTGCCGAGATAATATTGCAAGCTTCCAGATGTGGTATTATGCTAGTAAGCAAACATTTTTCACACAATTTAGACAAACAAGATAGAAGGCTTATTGGTCTGACGTACGATTTCTTCCACTATTTTGGGAAATAGCGAAGATTAAGAAGAGCTGTTCGATTTGTTGATTAGATTTGAAGTATTTGTTTCGGTCTACTTCTTTCCCATGGAAGTAGAGATTTTAGCTGACGCAACGAGAACAACTATATCGGCATACAACAGCAACTACATATATCCTGCTGTCATATAACTGATTGATAGGAAGTAGACAATGTCCGGTGTTTTTAGAGTTAGAGAATTCTGATTTTTAGTAATGCTATTTTTGACAAAATAATACGACCCACCAAAATTTTAAAAGGATCGGCCGACTATATCCTGTAGCTGCCATATAACTGAAAAATCGGAAATGACCCATCTTTCGTGTTTTTTTTGAAGACAGAATCTGTCTTCGTACAGATTTTATTTCTAGTAGGACTTATTCTAATAGCTGGCATATAACTGAAAGATCGGAAACGATATTTGGTAAAAATACGAACTTTGGTATTTTTGAATATAGACGTTTGGGACTTTTTTTTAGATTTTGTTTTGTAATGAATTGGTTATATTATGATATTCTCATAAGGATCGGCCAACTGTATCCGATTTTTGCGATATATATCCGGTTTTGACTGCAAGAGTATATAAACTTACATGAACTTCGGCTAGCTTTCCTTTCTTGTTGTATTTAAGCCAGTTCGTTTTTGGCGACGTCAGACTGAAGGGGTGTTCGGTTATTTCTGGGCTGTAAAGATGCGTTAAAAGCACAGGCGAGTACATGCGTACTGTCCTTTTTTGTAGTGTAGTGAGCGGAATTGTCGGCGTCCCCGCAGACTACACATACAGCCCGAAGTGTGCAGTAAGAACTTGTGTGTCCATACTCTTGGCAATTAGTGCATTGCACTGGACCAAAAAGATAAGATGCAGAAGATGCAGACTTCGTTCTTCTTCAGCGACCTGCTTTCTGGCTCGAGCTCGACCTTGAAGAGAGGTTGTGGCTTTTTATCTTTATTTAGAATGTTAATAACATTCTTGGCGGCAAAGCCCTTTTCTTTAGGGGTGGTTTTTATTTCCGCGGCGCTAACATCGGGCTCGATTCTCTTTACTACCACTTGTAGGCCCTTACTGCTTTTCAGCTGGTACGTGTAATAGTTTTTCTGAGCACTGTCCAGATATTTGGAAAAGATTCGGAAGTGCTCTTCAGTCTTGGTTTGCACCTTTGTTTTATGGATGTTACCTTTGATAAGCGGGACAACATAAAAGTTGTCACCGTTCCCGATCAATGCCGCAATTCGGTTGACCAGGACACTCGAGCTTTTCTCCCTAATATAGATTGGAGGGGGCTTGGGTTTTTTTGCGGTGTCTTGGGCTGGTTGGTTTTCCCCAACCTCCGCCAGTAGGGCAAATCTGTTATTACTGGATCTGCCTGGTTCTTCGTAGATATTCTGGACGCGGTTCATTTGTGTTTTATTGCCTGCCGGATTACTCTTCGGGCTAAGATTGCACTTAATTTGGATGTAGCTGTCCATTCCAGTCTGTGTGGCCGGGGGGAATTTGTCCAATTTTGAACTCGCTATAGTCGTTGACGTCGCGGTATTTTGAATTGCAGTGGTTGTCGCTGTGGCTGCAAAAATTTTAGCGCTGTTTGTTGTTGGTGCGAAATATGTTTCCGCCATTGGACGGAGGGCTTTAGACTGCGAACTCCATGACGCGGGAGTTGGAGTGAGCGGAACGGGCGAGCAAGACCGTTCCCTTTGCCTTTCAGCGGCCAGTAGAGCCGGAATGCTCTTAATCGCCGATTTTTTCATTTCGGTATCGCGGGTTGAAAAGTAAGACTAGAAGCCGTTTTTTTGGTTCACTGAGCTTTTACGCTCGTTCTTTTGATCGTTGCTCAATGGCCTCATTGCGTGGCACTTATTCATTTAAAACAATGCAATAATTTTGGTTTTGCACATCACAACTTTTATAAAAAGATTGTCTTTTGCTTTTCATAAATTGTGGTTTAGCGTCTTTTCGATTATATTAAGTTACCCCATATTTTTTATTTTGTTAACTGTTTTATTATTTTTTTACAAAACTATTATATTACAGTTTTCCCGGAGCTCGGGCAAAGCACTTCCGCTCAGTTCGGTAGTTCAATTGGTAGCCCCAAAGTTTTATTTTTAGACGATCAATTTGATTAATATAAAAATACATCAATGTTATTTTGACTTGTAAAAAAGGTATCTATTGGTGTAACAGTCATTAAAGGTATTATATATATCTGAGTTAAATCACATATTCGTTTTATATTCAAACATTTCAATAAAAACATTGTTCCATAAAAACATTAATTTTCCTCTGTTCTTTTAGGGATCAGATCCGAGAGCAGCAACATGTCGGGGTAAGCTCCAAAGCAAGCGATGTAAACTTAACCAAGAAATTAATAAAGAGTTGCGCTTGAGAGCGGGTGCGGAGAACCTATATAAGGTAGGATAGAAAAATTTTTCTGGCTAGTTTAATTATGCATAAAACCATTTTTTGTCGCAGGCAACATCAAATCGGAAATTGCGAGACACAGTTGCCTTAGAATTGAGTTTTGTTAATTCAAACTTACAATTGCTAAAAGAGCAATTAGCAGAGTTAAACTCATCCATGGAAATTTATCAAAGTGAAAGGTAAAATAATGGTTGTTGTTCAATATATTGTTACTATCTTTGCTAAAAACAAGAAAGGAAAGATAACTTCGGGCGGAGCCAAAGCTCATATACCTTTGTCGTTAAGATAGGATATATATCGCAAATATCGGATATAGTTGGCCGATCCTTATGAAAATATCATACAATACAAAATCTAAAAAAAAGTCTTAAGCTTCTATCTTCAACTATACCATAGTTGGTATTATTACAAAATACCATTTCCAAAAAAGTGTGTGCAAAGTTTCAAGTCGATAGCTTAAAAACTGCATGACTAGTTCCTGTAGAAAAAGACCGACAGACAGACGGACATGCTTATATCAACACAGGAGGTGATTCTGATCCAGAATATATATACTTTATAGGGTCGGAGATGTTTCCCTTTGCAATGGTGTAACTTAGTCAAACCAAAATCTAATGTCGACGCGTTTAGTTTGTGTGTTTTTTGTTGGATCGCTTTGCCGAGTGATTTCCAAAACAGGTATAAAACTATCACAAAAAATAAACTCAAAATTAAATAGCTGTTTTAAATAGATTAGTGGCACGCAAAAAAGCATGCAAATGGATCACCACATTCAGATTAAATGTAAGCTTAGACCGTAAAATGAACCGGTGGGCCAAAAATTTAAAAATAACTCTCGTCTAAAAGATCTACGATCCAGCAACAAAAGGTTTTCCGTCCTGACGAAGGTTGAGGAAAACAGACCATTAAGTCCCCTGCAATCTACATCAGTGAGAAAAGCTCAAACGCTTTGGGAACCAAATTGTTGTGCTTCCGAGACTTCTTCTCGGAAATATTATTGAAATAAAGCGGTAAACAAGAAACTGAAAAGCAGCAAGAGCATACAAGTTTTAACAAACCGAGTCAAACCTGACGTTACTAGCAGTGCTGCCAACTTAGCCTTTTACCGGGCAGATCTGGCATTTTCAAGAAGAAGAAATTTTTGCCTCCTAGATTTTGCCGGTACTCTGACAACGAAAATTATGGCTGTGAAATTGAATGGCGTTGCCGGTTAAAAAAAAAGTAAACAGCTGATCTCGGGGTGTAAAAATAATTCATTTGATTTATTTTGACACCCCAAACATGGAGCGAAAATTGAAAGAGAAATATTAGAGAGAAAGAGAACAGCTGTTCAGTATTTCTTTCCTTTCCTTAATTTTTTTGGTCACACTAGCTCAGTCAAATAAAAAGCGATTTCGCTGGCACACGTGTTACAGCGGACTTTCGTCGTCAGAGTACTAGGCTTTAACACTAAAATAGCGGCGGCTGCCTGACCCGACAACCACAAAGTAAAGAACAACATTACACAAAGTAAACGACAACATTCTTTGTAAAGAATGTTCATGAGCGAAAACAGAGTCAGTTAAAGCAAATGTTTTTCTATGCTGTAAAATTCATGTGGCTTCAGAAAAAGGCGAATTGCACAAAAAGTTCCCTTTAAGACTACATTCATTCATTTATTCATTTAAATGGGGATAAAACACTCTAAAACTCAGTATTGTGAGATATTGAGGTGAAACTAGGACTTTTCAAATCAAACTTTGGCCAAACCGGTCGCCATCCTCAGCAGTGCCACCCGAAAAACTCCGTCATCTCTGACGACCATCTTTGCAACCCTCGCCAGGGCTGCTTCATTGGCGGAAAGTATTCGTCCTTCATTAGCACGATGTTTTTCACAGATATTCTTAATCAGAGACGTTCCATTAAAGTCGTTTCTGAAATAGGTTTAAATACTCTTCCTTCCACCTGGTCTAGGAACATTGCTGATAAAAAACGATGCGCTACCAGACATCCAAACGCTTGAGGTTCAGTTTGTCTGGTCTGGATTGATGAAACAATAAGAAGGTCAGAGAGAGGAACAAGAGTAAATAACTCAACGGCCTTTAGTAATAATAATCTGCTGTTTTCACAGCAGCCTTCCACAAGCCGTCAAAGTGAGAAGAACGGGTAGAAGTAAGCTTCTATTCAAAAAAACACCTGAGATTTTTTTTCCTAAACTGCAGTTGGTTTGCCAGTCTTGAAATAATTAAGTGTACCTGCGAACAGCGCTCGGCAAGGTAATAGAACTCCAGAGCGGTTCCAAACTGTTAACTGAGCGGTGTTAAGTAAACACCGGTTTAAGAGAAAGAGAGGGAAGTAACCATGGAAAGAGAGTGGTCTGTCATCACAGACCATGCACAGGCAGCAGAAGAGTTAGTAATCATAAATTCGGAGTTAATTAGATTAAAATGTCTACATCGCCCAACGGTAAGGTTTTCGCATCAAAATCCACCAATCGCATCAAAATTGGAAGCGAAAGTTCTCAGGCAACAAACTGGAGTTCCGAATAATCTCCTTGTTCAGGATGAAACGTGTTTATTTTGACACATCGTTAAAGTTGGTGCCAAAATCGCTCCTGTGCTCTGTATTATCCAACTCAGTCTTGCACGTTCTCTTGTATTCCCCAAGAATGCGGATAATAGCAATCCTTGAAAATTCTCAAAATGGACAAGGGCACTTTTGGGTCAGGCAGCTGGCGCCTTTTAATTTATTTGTTATACTCTTTCTTTGGCTCCAACAAAGACTTGCACTGTTGGCTTAGTTTGTCGCAAGCCGACAATAAATGGTCTATCCTCAGATCATCCAATATCACTGCATGCATAATAAATAAACTATTTAACCTAACCCAACATTCAACTATTGATATCAGCGTTTCTATTTTTGGATTTAAATTGTCTGAATGAAAAACTGATGATTAAACAGGAACTTTGGAGCAGAAAAAGCTTTTCATTTTAGCAACAACAAATTTTTTTAGGTTTCCTTATTTATTTACAATATGCGACCCACGGTTGAATGTATGTATGTATATACGATTAACAGCAAGTTGCGAATAACGTATGCTATATGTGTAACTTAATGCTTATTTTTTGCGCTAAACTAAAGTCAATTTAATAATTTTTTAACTAAAAATAATTCAAAAAATAATTTACTCGCACACAATCGCTTCGGGGCTTACTAAATGTTAATTTATCAAGCGTTTACAGTAGCTGAAACTAAGGTTTAGAATTCCTTTGAAATAAAGGGACATCGAAAATATCTGTTATAGTTGGCCGATCCTCATGAAGTTAGGTAGTTCGGATCATTTGATCAAAATCATAATCTGTAAGAAGTTCCAACCATTTTTTTGCTCAATCCAAAACATTCCATCAAAAACATGCACGTTTAAAAACAGTTGATTCTTTTAACCTATATACAAAGGAAAAAAAATTGTGTGCAAAGTTTGAAATCGATAACTTTAAACCTGAGAGACTAGTTCGCGTAGAAACAGACAGACAGACGGACATGCTTATATCAACTCAGGAGATGCCTCCTTCTTTTTTGACCAAAATTATAATACCTTCTGCAAGGGTATAAAAAAATACATTTAGAGACTTTTAATTATTTGGTTGTGGTTGACCTTTTTGGAGACGCTAGGGTTGACGGTCGAGGGTAACTGGATTTGGAAGAAATAGCGGTATCTGTGACTCTGGATCACATGGCGCAAATAGACAACAAGTTGACGCACTGGGTTTTTATAAACAACCTGAAAACTCGGAATGAGCTACTACAACAGTTACACGCACACTCTTTCAAAAAGCGCAGTATAGGCGAAGATGTAACAGGGTTGGAGCGCAAGAAGATCAAGTTTCCGACACCTATGAAATTACTGTGGAAAGGCTGGCCATAAATACGCCAAATGTCGTGCTCGCTTGGAGAAGGGCCAGAGAAAAGCGGCCAAAATCCACAGCGGCAGCAACATGACTGAACCAAAGGATCGGTCAAGTGTTAAGTGCTTTAAGTGTAACGAAATACGACATTTTGGATCCGCTTGTCCAAGAGGCCGAACGTATAAGAAGCGGGTAGATATCTGCACAGTAGCTCCACCGTCTGGAATAATAAGTGCATCCGGTGAGTCTATTCCATTTTGTTTTGATTCGGGTGCTGAATGCTCTTTAGTGAAGAAAAGCGTCGTGGATAAATTTAAGGGAAAAAGAATAAATAACATTGTAAAACTTAACGGTATAAGTAATGATGCCATTTGTAGTACTCAGCAAGTATTATGTAATATTAATATTGAAAAATACTGTTTTGAAATTTTGTTACACGTAATTATGGATAAGTAGATAGGGAGGGAGAGGTCCTCTTGTAGGACCCAGCGGCTCAAGTGGATGGGGGGTCAGTCACTGGCCCCGCATCGCCGCCTCAACCTAACCTAACCTAATTATGGATAAGTATCTGAAATACAATGTGTTGGTTGGTCGTGAAATCCTTAGCCAGGGCTTTGGAGCAACAATAGACGCCGACAAATTCCAAATTTATAAAACAAAAAGGGTAGATGTTTTGACTGTAACTAATTACAAAGATATTATTAATGCTGATATTGATTTAGTCGAATCCGATAAAATGGCCTTAACAAATATCCTGAAGTGTTACTCTGATTGGTTTATCAGCGGTATTCAAAAAACTCGAGTCTCGACAGGCCAGTTAAAAATTAATTTAATAGATCCACTAAAAACAGTGCAACGACGTCCTTACAGGCTAAGCGAGGAAGAAAAAAACCATGTGCGCTGTAATATTGATGAATTATTGAAAGCAAATATTATTCGTCCAAGTTGCTCACCTTGCTCACCAGCCCTATGATGTTGGTAAAGAAGAAAAACGGCACTGATCGTCTTTGTGTGGACTATAAAATATTAAATAAGAATACCGTTGCTGATAGGTATCCGTTGCCTCTTATCGCAGACTAGAAATCTTTCTCGTGCTTAGATATGGCCAGTGGTTTCTACCAAATTCCAGTACATGAAAATTCAATAGAGCGAACCGCGTTTGTAACGCCAGAAGGGCAGTACGAGTTTTTGAGCATGCCTTTTGGCTTGAAAAATGCACCTTCTGTGTTCCAGAGGGCCATAATAAGAGCATTAGGAACCAGCACACACATATGCTATCGTTTATATTGATTATGTGTTGGTTATAGCCGAAACCAAAGAAAAGGCGTTGGAACGGTTGCGTACTGAACTAGAAACATTAAGTAATGCCGGATTTTCGTTTAATGCAGCTAAGGGCTCCTTTCTTAAAACTCGTATAGAGTATCTGGGGTTCGAAATAAGCAACGGGGGAATTAAGCCAAAGACACATAAGATAAAAGCATTGATTGATTTATCACCTCCACAAACTGTGTCGCAGTTACGAGAATTTATTGGATTGGCTTCATATTTCAGACAGTTCGTTCCATTTTCGGAGACACTTAAGCCTTTGTATCACCTAACGTCAAAAAACAATTGCAACTAAATACGTATTAAAATCACATCCGTGTTTGACACAGGCACCCGTTTTAATCATATTCGATCCGCAATACGCAATAGAGTTGCACACTGACGCCAGTTCAATCGGCTATGGAGCTATATTGTTGCACAAAATTGATAAAAAACCATGTCGTTTGGTATTATAGTAAATGCACGTCTCCTGCCGAGTCTAAATATCATTATTATGAATTAAAGACGGTAGCGGTAGTTAACGGTGTCCGACATTTCCGCCATTGCTTGCAGGGACGTAAATTTTTCGTATCTACAGACTGCAATTCTTTGAAGGCTAATCGCACAAAAATCGACTTAACGCCGAGGGTGCATAGGTAGTGAGCATTTTTGCAATCGTTTGACTTCGTCTTAGAGTACAGAAAGGGTGAACGAATGGCACACGTAGATTGTCTATCTCGGAATCCAGTGCCTGAGAAAAATAATGATCAAAATAAAATACCTGCGGAAAATAGTGGTCGGAATAAAATGTGCATCAAAATATGTGCGTCGGTTCGTAGAAAACTGTATCCCTTGTAAATTGTCGAAGCCACCCATAGGTAAAGTGCAGGCAGAGTTACATTCGATTCCCAAAATAGATATACCGTGGCATACGGTACATATTGACATAACAGGAAAATTGAGTGATAAAAACGACTTAAAAGATTAACAAAATTTGTTTATTTTTACCACACTTTGAAAATAGATACGGAAAGTTGAGTTAAGGCCGTAAGATTAGTTGTTTCTTTATTTGGCTAGCCTACCCGAATTATAGCGGATCAAGGTCGTTGTTTTGCTAGTTCAGATTTTCGTGAGTTTTGTTCCTCTCAAAAAATTAATTTGCATTTAATTACCACCGGTGCAAGTAGGGCCAACGGTCATCTCGAGCGAGTAATGAGCACACTCAAAAATATGTTGACGGCCGGAAACCGGTCAGAGATCGTGGCAGGATGCGTTGGCCGAGGTGCAATTGGCAATTTATTGTACGGCGAATAGAGTAACTAAGTTTAGCCCATTAAAACTGTTAATTGGTAAGGAAGCTAGACCTTTTGGCTTACTACCAATAGATGAAGAAGTTGATGACAAAATAGACAGAGAAAATCTAAGAGAACAAGTCAAAAAAAATTTTGATTCCAGAATGAAAAAAAGATTCCAGAATGGGGGTTGAAAAATTAGAAGTCGGGGGCGTCTTCAGTTTCAGTATAAAGAACGCGTTCAGCTTTATTGGCTGCGTACATCGAATTGATCTTAAAAACTAGTGAAAAAAAAGAGATAGCCGACAGCCAACGAGCGAGAAGAGAGGGCACAGAGGAGCGAGTGTGGAAGCGCTCTTCAGCGCGGGTGCGCTCTTTAGCGTGGGTGCGCTCTTTAGCGCGGGTGCGCTCTTCAGCGCGGATGCGCTCTTCAGGTGAGTGGCACCACGGCCTCTCACCTAAACATTCCGCCCTCCTTGCAATCGCTCGGGTTGCAATAGCTCCCTCGGTGTTATGGCTGGTGGCAGGCTCTGGACACGACCCATCCAAACACGATGCTCTGGGCCACTGGCAGTCCGTCCTGGATCTTCAGGAAGCCCGGTTGAATAATCCGTGGGTACATATCTGCGCCCAGGACGACGGAGATTGTCGCTGGCAGATGGAATCGCTCATCCGCCAGGGTCACGCCTCGGAAGTGGGCACGCACCGCCTCGCTCAGCTCCCGGGACGGCGTCGATCTTAAACCACGGTGGCGGAACACACCTGTTCGTCCCCCACGCTGGTAGTGGGCAGCCGGAAACACGCTGCGAGCGAGGCGTCGATGCAGCTCGAGGGCGTGCATGGGTCGATAAGGGCCCCCGTGTCGAAGCTCCGGGTCCCGGTGTCGATCCGCACTAGTGCAGTCGGCAGCACGTTGACGCTGTTCCGTTGCAGCAGCGATGAGAGGGTAGGCGCAGCGACCGCGTCCAGCGGGGGCCCTCGACGAGAGGCGGAACTTTGCCTAGATGCGGATGACGCGGGCGGATGAGCGGTGGTTGGCAACCGAGGAGTGGCGGAAGAAGGCCGAGGATGTAACGACGAGTGCCGGGACGTCGGTGGCCGTGGATCGGGTTGGGATTGCCGGAAAGTGGCGGACCCAGGCCGAGGAGCACCCGAACCGCGCCGGGAGTTGGCGGATGACGGCCGGGCGCCAGACGAGACACTCTGTTTCCTGACTCCCGCGCTCCGTGACCGGTGCTCCTCTTAGCGTGCCTTGCGCCGAGCCCGCGGCTTCTCCACGAGTTGCAGCAGCGTGTGGTGATCCTGTCCACACGTCTTACAACCGTCACCCCGACGACAGGATCCGTCGGAGTGCTCGTGGGCCAGGCAGCTCGAGCAATACCGGTTCACAAGAACCGCTCGGAGCCGCTTCTCGGCGCTAAGACGTAGGAAGCGCCGACACTTCTTTAAGGCGTGGATTCCATTACAGACTCGGCAACGGTAGGATTGAATACCACGAGTACATCTGCTCTCCAGCGATGCGTGGGTGTTGCGTGGACGTGGCGACATCGTGTTGGCTATGGCTGACGGAAATATGATAAAGGAACAAATAACATGATCAGAATCGGTGTAAATGAAGGTTCGGAACTACGGGCAGAGCTACGGGACAGCACAATGGACAGGAACATTGGAGCGGAAGAAATGTTGATTACTGTGGGTAGGCGGACGCGTCCAACGAAAGAAGCACGACCTTAACAACGGGCCGCTTTACGAGCCCTCGCGCGGTGCGGATGTCGATCACGCGGACATGGCCATCAGAGCCGGGATACACCGCGTCAACCCTGCCTAAACGCCACTCATTGGACGGAAGGTTGTCTTCCTTGATGACGACCATATCCCCAACGCGGAGGTCCCTCGTAGGGGCTCGCCACTTGTTTCTCTTATGGAGCTCCTTGAGGTACTCCTCCTTCCACCGGAGCTGAAATTGCTGCTGAAGCGCCTTGAGGTGTTGCCAATGATTGATGATGGAATTGGTGTCCCCCTTTATCTCGGGCTCGACCGTGGCGAGAAGTGGTCCTCCCACAAGAAAGTGCCCGGGTGTAAGAGCTAGCAGGTCAGCAGGGTCTTCGGACATTGGCGCGAGTGGCCGCGAATTCAGGCACGCCACGATCTTCGCCAGGAGAGTAGCCAGCTCCTCAAAGGTGTATTTTCGCGTGGCGGCGGACTTGTAGAACAAGGTCTTGAAGCTCTTGACCCCTGCTTCCCAAAGGCCCCCCATGTGGGGAGCTCCCGGAGGAATGAAATGCCAGAGAAGCTGCTGGTGACTATAGGCACCGGTCACAGCCCCCTTTAGGCTCTGGAGAAAGTCGCGGGATAGTAGAGCAGCTGCTCCCACAAAGGTCTTCCCGTTGTCGGACTGCACTTGACGGGGGCATCCTCTCCGGGACACGAACCGTGCGAAAGCCGCCAGAAATTTCTCGATCGTAAGGTCCGACGTAGGCTCTAAATGGATGGCCTTAGTGGAGAAACACACAAACACCAACACAAAACCCTTTGTGATGAGACAGGCCCTCCCCGTATAGTTTTTTATCTCGAAGGGACCGGCATAATCCACACCGGTGTGCGTGAACGGGCGCGAGAAGGACGTCCGTTCCTTGGGTAGCTCTCCCATGAGTTGCGTCTGCAGCTTCTTCTTGTGGATGACACATACCTTACAAGAATGGACAACGGACTTGACCAAATTCCTCACCCTTGGAATCCAGAACTTGGCCCGGATCAGACGGATCATCAGCTGACTGCCACCGTGCAGCGTGATGCGATGTGTAAAATGAACCAGGAGTCGAGACAGCTGACAGTCGTACGGAAGGATAATAGGGTGCCGTTCGTCATATTGGAGAAGCTCAGAGGACGTGACCCGGCCGCGGGCTCTCATAAGGCCTTGCGAATCCACGAAGGGGTTCAGATTCTGAATCGGACTGGATGCCGATATTGGACGCTTTTCGCTTAAGCAGCCCATCTCAGAGACGAAGTGTCTGCGCTGAGTGACGGAAACTAGAAGACCTTCAGCCGACGTAACCTCATTAGCGGTCAGGTGCTCTTCAAACGAGGGTCGAATCTTCCGCGCGCGCTGGATGAAGCGATTAACATAGGCAAGGACTCGTAATGCCTTGTCGAGTGTGGAAAAACGCTCAAGGAGATCTTCGGGGGGTACTTTCGCGACATGGACCTTGACTGCTCGCTTCTCGAGTTCAGTCACGGGGGCATCATAGCCCTGAGTGGGCCAGTCGCTGCGAGGCCTCTGCAGCCAGTCAGGACCGTGCCACCACAACTGGTTATCTGCAAGATCTTGGAGAGCTACGCCCCGGCTAGCGAGATCCGCAGGGTTATGCTCGGAGCGGACATGTGCCCATTTCTGCACGTCGGTGAACTGGGTGATCTTGGTCACCCGGTTGGCCACGAACGTTGTCCACTGGCACGCTGGCTTATGCAGCCACGCGAGGACAATAGTTGACTCGGTCCAACAGTATAGGGCAGACGCGGCCCCTGGCATTTGTGGCAGAACGGCGGTGGCCATCTCGGACAACAACAAGGCACCGCACAGTTCTAGTCGAGGGAGCGACACCGTCTTAACTGGGGCCACTCGAGTCTTTGCAGTCAGCAGGGTCACTATTACCGTGGACCCGATTTCGACACGAACGTAAATTGCTGCGCCGTACGCCTTCTGTGAAGCGTCGCAGAAATCGTGGTGTTCGACCTTTAGGTGTGGTCGGAACGCGACCCATCGAGGAACACGAATCTGATCGAGCACCAAGTAATTCTTTAGGAAGTCAACCCATCGCTGTCAGAAATCTTGAGGGAGGGCGTCATCCCACCCTAGATCCAGAAGCCAAATGTCTTGCATGAACATTTTTGCCCGAAAAATGAAAGGAGCGAGCCAACCTGCTGGATCGAACAATTGGGCAATTTGGGAGAGGACTTGGCGCTTTGTGAAAACCGAGCCGGAAGTCAATTCTGGCGGGACAAAAAAGAATTCATCAGTCGTCGCTTTCCACCGCACGCCGAGTGTCTTGGCCGTGCTCTCTGCATCGATGTCGAGAAAGTCAGCACGGAGACGGTGATCGATCGGAATGTCGGCCAGGATTGCCTTGTTATTCGACGTCCATTTCCTAAGTGGGAACCCTGCTGACTCTAGGGCCCCTTTCAGCTCCCGAATCGAAGCTTGGGCTTCAGTTTTGGAGTCTGCCCCCGCGAGAACGTCATCGACGTACATAAACTGCCGGATAATTTGGCTTGCCTGCGGATACTTCGACTCTTCGTCGTCAGCGAGCTGTCGCAGCACACGGATCGCCAGGAACGGGGCACAATTGACACCGAAGGTGACCGTTTTCAACTCGTAGTCGCGGATATCCCCATCGGGATTGCGAAACAAAATACGTTGGAGCGGAGTATGCTTGGGGTCTACCCAAATTTGCCGATACATCTTCTCGAGACAAACCTAAAGTACCGCCACTTTAGGATTTGAATCGTCAGGTCGGATTGTAAGACCAGGCCCGCGTAAAGAATGTCGTTCAGACTGGTCCCGTTTGTGGACGGGCTCCAAGCATTGAAGACCACTCGCACCTTGGTGGTCGTGCTTTCGGGCTTGAAGACTGCATGATGTGGAAGATAGTAGGTAGCGGAATTGCTCGCGGGAGAGACCTCGGTCATGTGGCCTAAGTCGATGTACTCCAGAATTACCGAGTCATAGCGGGCCTTAAGGGGCGGGTCCCTCTTCAGGCCCTGCTCGTTACACAGAAACTGAGCAAGGGCAAAGGACCGTGAAGCCGCTAGCTCGGAACCCTTCTGCCCGGGGTCGCGAAAGGGGAGCGTCACAACGTACTTGCCACACTCGTCTCTTTTCGTCGTCTGGACAAAATTGTGCTCGCAAACGGAATCCGATTCCGAACTTATCGGTGTGGGCACATCTTCCACCTCCCAGAATTTGGTGAGGAGCTGATCCAGTGAGTCACCGAGGCTGGGGGCCACTCGTGTGGAAAAAACGGACACGCTGCGGGGATTGGCTGGAGATAATGGGCCTGTCAGCACCCATCCAAAAATGGTCTCCTGACCGAGAAGCGACCCGCATATGTTAGCCTTGGCATTACCGAGGAGAATGGACGGAAGAATGTCAGCTCCTATTAGTACATCGACTTGGGAGCTCCCAAAGAAGTTGGGGTCCGCCAGGGGAATGTCGGGCAGCCCCTTGAGACGATCTCGCGGAATCGGGTATGATGGCAGATTTCCTGCCAACTGCGGCAGAACGTAGGCCGCAGTCTCTAATTGTAGCCCGGGTCTAGACGGCGACCGAATGGAGAAATGGCACAATTTTGTAGACTGGGCGGAAATGGACTGATTAAGGCAGGAAACTTGGGCTTGAATCGTCTTGAAGGGTGGTTTGACGAGGTTGAACAGTCGTTCCGTTATGAAGGTCGCTTCGGACCCTGAGTCTATCAGAGCTCGTGCCTGGAAGCTGCACCCCAAATGGCACACGTTGATAAGGGCCGTGCCTAGTAGGACGGCTCCTGACCCGGAAGCGAAACACACCTGCACATCCGACTGATCCTCTGAGCCGTTTGTGCTTCTGGCAGTCTGTGCGGGTCGAGCCCTTGCTGTCGTAGGCGGACTTGGAGCGGTGGCGAACGGATTGCCGCGGTGCAGAAGGGTGAGGTGTCGGCTGTGATATGTGAAGCAGGTGTGGGCGCTCGTGCAGTCTCGTTGCTGGTGCCCTCGGGCAAAACCGTTCAAACATAGCTGCTTCCTTTTAACGTAGTCCGAGCGCCCATTTACGTCCATTTCCAAGAACCGCGGACATAAACGAATGGGGTGGTTCTCCCTCGAACAGAGATCGCAACCCTTGGGGCCCGGAACCACTCGAGTCTCGTATGAGTGGAGCCTTCGAGCAGGGGCAGTAGGAGTTCCCGACCTTGGCGGAAGTTGCCCGGAGCCACTAGGTCTGACGTCGTCGATCGCTTCCAGAGTGCGATGGCGCTCTGTCAGGAAGTTGTCTAATTCCTTCCATGTTGGAATTTCGGCCTTGTTATGAACGGATTGCTCCCACATGGAAAGTGTGACTTTGGGGAGCTTTGACGAAATCATATACACCAGGAGGCAGTCCCAAGCCTCAACATTGATGGCGGACATTGCTAGGGCTGTCAGACAACTCTGAATGGTGGCTTGGAGTTCCTTCAGCGCGACCCCGGACTCTTGAGAAATAGCCTGGAGGTTGAAAAGGATTTTCAACTGGCTATTGACCAGTAGCCGCCGGTTCTCAAAGCGGTCTGTGAGGCTTTGCCAAGCGACGACAAACCCCTCATGGGTAAGAGGAGCCTTAGAGACAATGGCGTGGGCGTCTCCACTTGTTTTGGACAGTATGGTAAGTGGAACAACCTCTCTACCGGGGTGAGCCGCGAGTTTTGGATGTAAATGGCCGTAAACAAGTCTCTGAAGGTGGGCCACCGTAGATAATCACCAGCGAAGACCTCGGTATCCACCGGAGGTAACCGGCAGCCTGTAGGCGCGGGCGTGTGGACATTGACGGAAGCCTGAGTGGATTGGGAAGCAATTTTTTCCCGAAGCTGGGCAATACATCTCGAATAGACGGAGTAGCAGTAGTTGTACTTCGATTCCAGCACGGTCGAGGTGGCCACATTGTCGTCTGACACGGCTAGTAAATCGGAGCAGCTCTCATAGCTTTTCTCCACCTTCTCCCACAGTGCCCGAATTTGGTCCCGATGGACCTCGCAAATGTATTGGGAGTCTCCTTCCGTTTCTCTGGCGCCCGGAGTATTTATGTTAGCCTCAAATTGGCTAATTCGATCCGTTGTGGCGATGAACTTTTTCAGCGCCACGTCGACCGCACTTTGAGCCATTTTTGCAACGGAACGAGTCTGCCTCTGTGAAGGACCGGGGATTGTATTGACGGATTCGTCACTCTTTGCCCTTGGAATGGCACTGTACGCCTTAGGCTTTAAAAGAGGCGTCCGCGGAGAAGCGGATTGAGATCTGTCCAGACGGATGGTTGGGATCGGACGTGGCTTTTGGTCGTCTCCCGTGGGCATTCTCAGACACCAAATCGCTGGTCAGAACTTGTCGACTGACGCGCGCAATGGGTGCCTCGTACGAAGCGGTAGCCGGTCACTAATGTGATGAGACCGGTGAGATCGCGGACGAATTGCGATTGCAAGGCCAAGTGGGAATTAGACGCGCCGATGTCGAGAGGAACGTCGGATGCGGCACAATTCGGATGTGGGAGAAACTTCAGGAAGCCAAAAAAAACTCAGAAGTGCCAAGGTTCGTTGAGATTCTAGGCGGATTTTGCCAGATGCGAAGTAGAAGCAGCGTTAGGAAAATTGCGGAACGGAAAATGGACAAGGCCCGGAAAATTCGTGATCGTTCGGAAAAATAATTGATGACTGTCTATATAGATATGTCTGTATATTTCGACCAGTATGGCTCGTACGTAAATATTCAATTCCTGACTATTTTCGAAATTGCGGAGCCGGAAAGGTGGACTTGACCTTGGCTTGGATTGAACACAGAGAAAAAAAAAAATAATTAATTTTTGCCTAATTGGCGGATTTAATTATTATGGAAACAGACGGGTGGAGTTGAAAATTTCAATTCTTAATCAATGGAGGTTAAGGAACTAGGTTCAGAAAGAAGATCGACAATTAAATTATTTAATTATAATTTCTTTTTCGATAATTAAATTTTCGATTTAATTATTGAGTGGCCGGAAAGGTGAATTAAAAACCCTGGCCCTTTGCTCGGACGGAAAATACGAATTAAATAAATTTTTGTAGTTGTAAATATAAATAAATAAATTTATAATTAATTGATTTTTTTTAATTTGTTTGGTTATATATTTCCTGAAATTGGAGGCAGAAAATATTGAGAAATATATGGGCATACATGCACGTCGATAAGTTGACTGTATGGTTAAATTTTATCGGTTATATATTTCCTGAAATCGGAGGCAGAAAATATTTGGAGATATGTGGACATGCATGCAGGTACGGATATATGTAAGGGCATGTGGGCATATGGTGGCACAGTGGAGCGTCGATAATGTGTAACGGCGGAAACGGAAAAGTTGTGTGGTGTAAAAAATTGGGGATGAAAAACCAATATTACGACAGCGGCGGACTGTTCGGTGAACATGGAGATTCCCGGAACCACTTCACACCGGCTGGCCTCACATTATGCCCTTTTATTTTAATATTTTTATACCCTTGCAGAGGGTATTATAATTTTGTCCAAAAGTGTGCAACGCAGTGAAGGAGACATCTCCGACCTTATAAAGTATATATATTCTTGATCAGGATCACCTCCTGAGTTGATATGAGCATGTCCGTCTGTCCGTCTGTCTGTCCGTCTGTCTGTCCGTCTGTCTGTCTGTTTCTACGCGAACTAGTCTCTCAGTTTTAAAGCTATCGTCTTGAAACTTTGCACACACCCTTCTTTCCTTTGCACGCAGTATATAAGTCGGAACGGCCCGGATCGGCCGACTATATCCTATAGCTGCTATATAACTGATTGATCGGAAATGGTATAACTTTGGTGTTTTTAAAGTTAGAAAGTTCAAATTTTACAAGAGCGCTATCTTTGGCAAACTAATACGACATGCCAAATTTCGTAAGGATCGGCCAACTATATCCTATAGCTGCCATATAACTGAACGATCGGAAATGACCCAACTTTCGTGTTTTTGAAGATAGAAAGCTGGCACTTGATACAAATTCTATTTTTGGTCAGTTGATCCAACCTACCAAATTTCATTAGGATTGGCCGACTATATCCTATAGCAGCCATATACCTGAACGATCGGAAATGGTATTTGGTAGAAATATCAATTCGTATTTTTGAAGATAGAAGCTTGGGACATTTTTTTAGATTTTTTATTTTAGTTAATTGTTTTTAACTGCAAGGTTATATCAACTTCGGCTCCGCCCGAAGTTAACTTTCCTTTCTTTTTTTTTTTTTTTTTTTTTTCACCACACTTTTTCACTGTTCACTTGCCGATTTTTTTTTTTTGCGGATTAATTGCACCAAACACAATGTATGTGTGTATGCATGTAGATATGCCTCGACCGTTGGCGAGCGAACGGATAACGGAAAAGCCAAAAACGGCGAGGAATATGGCGAGGCACACACAACGGAGATGGATGGAAAATTCGGTAATTTTTTGTCTTAGAAAAGTCTCAAGCTGCCGTGGTGTCGGAAAACTCGGACTTGGAGTTAACACGGAGGGAAAAACAATCTTGCAGCAGTGTGAACGAAATTTTATGTTCGGACCACTGCTGAAGACCGGCAGAGAGACGGAGACGGATCCAAAATATCCTGAATCTTCTGGTATCCAGCTCGAAGGACCAAAATGTGTAGGGGGGCGTTGGTTCCGCAAAAAGATTCCAGAATGGGGGTTGAAAAATTAGAAGTCGGGGGCGTCTTCAGTTTCAGTATAAAGAACGCGTTCAGCTTTATTGGCTGCGTACATCGAATTGATCTTAAAAACTAGTGAAAAAAAAGAGATCGCCGACAGCCAACGAGCGAGAAGAGAGGGCACAGAGGAGCGAGTGTGGAAGCGCTCTTCAGCGCGGGTGCGCTCTTTAGCGTGGGTGCGCTCTTTAGCGCGGGTGCGCTCTTCAGGTGAGTGGCACCACGGCCTCTCACCTAAACAGTTAGTTTATGCGGTCACGTATTGCTTAAGGAGCGTCGTCAAACTAAGCTTGACCCTAAATTTAAAGGGCCGTTTGAGAATTTATTGTTAAGAGTGTTAAAGGAATTTCACTAATTTTATTGTAATGTTTTAAAGGAACTACACAAATGTTAAAAAGTGTTAAAGGAACTACACAAATGTTATATTGTAAGTTTACATAAGAGAATAATTTTATTAAAGAACATAGATAAAATTAACATTCAGGCAGCCAATAAGTTGTCCGGTTTCACATTACATTAATCAAGAAAAGAAAGCTAACTTCGGGAAGAGCCGAAGTTGATATACCCTTGCAGGTAAAACCAGATATATATTAAAAACATCGGATATAGTTGGTCGATCCTTATGAGAATATCATAATATCAGTAATATCATAATATCAATATCAGTCTGCATCTAGCTTTCTTTGAGTTCGGACGTTTACTTTTTCGCTCATGTCGCCACTCGTTTGCACCGAGTACCTATCACACCGCTTGTGTTGATTTGCCCTCGGACGCTATAAAACTACTTATTAACATTCCGAACTTATTGTGGCAATGTGATAGCTGCGTCATTGGAAATGATTCGCATTCCAAAGTAGATGAGCTAAATCATAAAGTTCTAGATCTGGAGTCCCGTTTCGAAAGCTTGAATGCCAAAGTTGACCATGCCCTGGTAAATGGAGCGGCTGTGCCAGCTGGACGCGCCTCTTCGGCTGGGGTGCATGTTATTGCTCCCCCTTCTATGCCTACCAGCACTGGGAGCAAAAAGGCTACACTGGGCCAGGCCCCAACGGCATCTAAGAGGCTGTCCCGAGGAAGAAGCGGATCAACCCTAATAGGCGCATTGTGGGACATGCACCCAGTTGCGCTCAGCTTCAAGTGCTTCCCACCTTGAAATACCTTCATGTTGGTAATTTCGCGACGTCTACCTAACCTGATGCACTGTGCAATTTTGTTGCAGATAAGCTGAATGTGGAGCCCAGTGATTTAGCCTGTGCTAGACTGATCAAAAAACATGCTGACATCAACGCCCCAAGTTCGTCAGTTTTAAATTGGGAATTTCGGAGCAACATTTCCCTACAGTCTTCAATGATGATTTTTGGCCTTTGTCGGTAAAAGTCAGCCGTTTTGTTTATAGAGAGCCTGCTAAGGTTATTGACCTCCCGGCGATTCTACCTTTACCACAATCGCAATCTTCAAAAAACCCCCAGTAAGCGGCGCCGCTTGCGCCGTTACTTCTTATTGTTCTTAAGCTGCAGTTTGTCACCCCGCTTGCTCTCTGCTGCGCTACCAACAACAAACGGCGTGGGCGTTAATGGTAACGGTTGACGCTGTCTTCAATTCCTCCAATAATTTGCTTCGTTTGCTGATCGATATTCTTCAACAACAACAACTTTTTTCAAGGGGAGTTGTTTATTTCTTATCTTCACTTGTGGATGCCCTGCAAAAACAAGACGATGGTAATCGTGAAGTTGGCAGCGCATCGCTCATCTTATCCCTTTTCGCTGGGCCATTCGGTGGTGCTTTCTTTTCGCCGATGGAAGATGTTTATTGACGTTTTGGAGGTGGGGGTGGATCTTTGCTGCGTTTGGATGATCCTGATTATGAACGCTCAATGTTTTCCCTGGTACTGGATTGGCCTGCAACAGAACTCTCGCAGGTCTACTAATGAGTCTAATGGAAATTTCTATGTGTCCTCGTCGGCTATTTTGCAAGCTATGCGTATTGGATATGCCTCCACATGCACCAGTACCAGGAGTGCACTTTCATCATTACCGCCTTGCCGTCAAATTCCCAGTTTGGACTGTAGCTACTCGTCGTCCTCGGACCCCAATAAAAGCCTAAAAGTTCTATTCCAAAATATATCGGATATGAGAACCAAGACCCGGATGATATTCCTCGATTCTTCTGCCTGCGATTTTGATGTAATAACACAGTGCGACAGTGATTTGGCACTTTTGAAGAGACCAAGTAGGAATTGTTCATTAGGTCGAATATAGTATAAAACCGTGTTTGAAATTTTTCTAACACCCTCAAAATCATTTCTTGAAAGTTGTACCGAAAAAATGGCGTCAAAGTCCGAAAAACACGACAAAAAATAAAAAAGGTCAGTTTCATGCCTAGCTTTTTTCAAAAGCTACAACATTTAACTATTAAAAAACGTCAAAAATTTTTAAATCGGTTTAAAATTACGCGCTTAGGAACTTTTAAGAGCAACAAATTCCCAAAAAACCGTTTTTTCTAAATAAATCAAGATTTTGAGGGTGTTAGAAAAATTTCAAACACGGGTTTATACTATACTCGACCTAATGAACAATTCCTACTAGGTCTCTTCAAAAGTTCCTCCAATTTTTTTATTTTTGTCGCACTGTGTAATCCTTGTGGAAACGTTACTCAGTGACAAATCTAGCTCCTCTGAGTTCTTCGAGCCTAACTTGTACCATGTATTTCCAAAAGACCGAGATGCATTCAGTACACAGTGTGGGCGAGGTGGTGGTGTTCATCGCTATCCGTCGATCTCTTCAGGCTACATCACTGTGCCATCCGGTGGCCGACCCTTTACTGGATCAGCTTGCGGTTTCAATCCAGGGCGTCCATGGCCCGTTCGTCATCATTGCATTATACATCCCTCCGAAAAGCGCATTTAGTATATATCATGCGCATATGGAAAACATCACTAGTGTCTGTGCTAGAACGTCAGACCCTACTGCTTTGATGGTAGCTGGCGATTTCAACCTGAGCTCCATTGTCTGGTCTTGGGACCCGGAATCTCCCTGCATGCTACCTAGCAACGTTCACCAGAGTCATGAAATTGTAGTTTTAGATAATATTTTTAGTCTGGGTCTCCCCCAAGTAAATAATATTTTTAATGATTTATCCAAAATTCTTGATCTTATATTTATACCCTTGCAGAGGGTATTATAATTTTGGTCAAAAGTGTGCAACGCAGTGAAGGAGACATCTCCGACCCTATAAAGTATATATATTCTTGATCAGGATCACCTCCTGAGTTGATATGAGCATGTCCGTCTGTCCGTCTGTCTGTCCGTCTGTCTGTTTCTACGCGAACTAGTCTCTCAGTTTTAAAGCTATCGTCTTGAAACTTTGCACACACCCTTCTTTCCTTTGCACGCAGTATATAAGTCGGAACGGCCCGGATCGGCCGACTATATCCTATAGCTGCCATATAACTGATTGATCGGAAATGGTATAACTTTGGTGTTTTTAGAGTTAGAGAGTTCAAATTTGACATGTGAGCTATTTTTAGCAAAACATTACGTCATGCCAAATTTCATAAGGATCGGCCGACTATATCCTATAGCTGCCATATAACTGAACGATCGGAAATGACCCAACTTTCGTGTTTTTGAAGATAGAAAGCTGGAACTTAGTACAGATTTAATTCTTGGTCAGTTGATCCAACCTACCAAATTTCATTAGGATCGGCCGACTATATCCCATAGCTGCCATATAACTGAACGATCGGAAATGGTATTTGGTAGAAATATCAACTTTCGTATTTTTGAAGATAGAAGCTTGGGACTTTTTTTTAGATTTTTTATTTAAGGTAATTGTTTTTATTATGATATTTTCATAAGGATCGGCCAACTGTATTCGATGTTTGCGATATATATTCGGTTTTAACTGCAAGGGTATATCAACTTCGGCTCCGCCCGAAGTTAGCTTTCCTTTCTTGTTTTAAATAATTTGGTTAATAGTAAAGTAAAATTATGCAATGTACCATTAAGTCCATGTGATATGCACCACAAGCCGTTGGTAATTAATATTGAGTTTTATAGTTTTTTGCCTTCTGCTTCCCCCATTCCATATTATCATCTGAATGATACTAACTTGTCACTTATTAACGCCTCTATTTCAGCCTTTGATTGGGTTTCCCTTTTTTCGGATGGCTCAATCGATGATTGTTATACTAAGTTCTTGGTTGCCCTTTTTAATATTATTGATTCTTATACCCCTGTGAGGGTACGAAGATCCTATAGGCTTCCCTGGTATACAAAAGGTTTAAAAAACTTAAAGAATAGAAGGGATAAGCATTACAAAAGATTTATAATGACAGGGGAGTCTCGAGCAGGAGAGCTGTACTGGCAATTTAAGCGCGGATTTTATTTCCTTATTAAGTTCCTCTTCAATCAGTATATACCCGATGTCGAAGTTTCGATCCAAGCTTTACTTCCAATCCCACGTTTCTATTGGAGACGCTATCTCAAGTCCATTTGTCACCTCCTCTGGTCTTCCACAAGACAGCTCTCTTGGACCTCTTCTATTTATTATTTTCATCAATGACATCTCGTCATGCTTTCGTCATTCCTCCTTCTTAATGTATGCGGACCTTAAAATCTATAAAGCCATTAGCTGCATTAATGACAGTTACTTGTTACAGGAGGATATATCCAGAGTTTACTCATGGTGCTCCCGTAATCTTCTTCCATTAAACTTATCTAAGTGTATGTTTACCCGTTACAGTAAGCGGTCTCTTGAAATCTGCACGGCTTATTCCATCAGTAATTATAATTTGCCAGCTAAAGAGGAGGAGTTAGATCTTGGTGACTTATTCGACAGCAAATTTAAATTTTCTGGTCACTTAGACTATATTCTGCCTAAAGCGTTTGCTATGCTGGGCTTTGTTAAGAGGCACGTGAACCAGTTCAAAAGTCCATACTCGAGCCTCAGCGTCTATGCTGCATTAATTCGGTCGAGGCTGGAATATGCCTCAATCATTTGTAATCCGGATTGTAAAGTTCGTTCCAACAGAATTGAGCGACTCCAGAAAAATTTTTTTAAATTTGCTCTTCTGCCTTTAAGGTTTTAGGATCCTGTTCCTTCATACCAGAGGCTCTGCCTTCTTCTGGATGTTTGCTCGTTGGAGGATCGGCGTAAACTGGCAGCTTTAACTCTTTCGAAGAATGTAGTCGTTGATAACATTGGTTGTCCTTTTTTATTGGGACTCATTAATTTTAATGTTCCTCAAAGGGACCTTTGCTCCCTTTCGGGTCAAGTGTCACAGGGCCAATTATCTTTTAAATGAGCCTTTTGAGCGGGCTCTTTCTTATTTTAATTCTTTTCCGCCTAGCCTCCGAATTAAGTGGGGCTCTGATTAGGTTGTGTTTAAACGCATGTTAATCAGGCACTTATTAAGTTTTTATTAGTATTGTAGTATTATTTATTAGTTTATAAGTTGATATTATAAGTTTGGTCATTTCCGTACAATTAGTTATATACAGGGTGACAATAAATAACCCGGACAAACATTTTTGATCATAACTTTTTAAGGAACTGTATTTGACAAAAATGCAGATACACAACTATTAAATAGGTATTGTGTTAACATATATTCAGCCGGTTTCGAAGTGGCTTCCTTGGGCTGCGATGCAGAGCCCTAAACGTTTCTGAAAATTTAGCGCAATGGGCCGCAGGTCTTCTTCCGATAATCGATCCCATTCTCTGAGCAATGAATGCTTCAGCGCCTCCAAACTTATGTGGCGTTAAGCACATGCCCTGAACTCAAAAATAGACCACACACTGTGGTCCATCGGATTCAGATCTGGCGAGTAAGGTGGCCATTCACTGGATATGATAAAGTCCGGAAAATTAGCTTTGCACCAGTCCTGAGTCAATTTGGCTCTATGGGCTGGCGCTGAATCCTATTGAAACGTCCACTCCGTAACACCGAAGTGCTGCTGGGCCTAAGGAAGCACAACAGTATCTAAAATGTCCTGGCGGTACACTTCCTGATTGATTTTGACCCCTAATCGATAAAAACAACAGGTATTTTGCCGGTGGCGCATATTCCTCCCCAAACTATTAAAGACTGCTCACATTGACGGCGCTCGATTATTGCAGAGGTACCTGGAGCTTCAGCAGACCTGCTTCTGTCATTTTGGTGATTGTGCGCCTGTTGGATGGTGAATATTTTCTCGTCCGTGAAGAGAATACGCTCCCAATTTTGTCCTGCGGCCCGACGCTTAAGCTGACGGCATCTTTGGAGTCTCACGCGCTTATTGTCATCCGTAAGAAGGTGCATTTTTTGGAGCTTGTAGGGCTTGAGATTAAGTTCATATTTTGCACTCAACCGAACACTTTCTCGATTCACTCCGATTTCAAGGGCTATTTCTCTGACCGATACTCTGCAATTCCGAGTGATCCGCTTTTTCACGATCTGGCGAATTCTGGAAGCGGTATATGGTCTGCCTCGTCCGGGACGGTCATTTTCATGGCCAAGCTCATTAAATCGCCGGATAGCGTCAGAGACCGTTTGTTTTGGTATGCCAAGTAAACGAACAATGTCGCATTGGCGATTTCCAATTTGGATTTCTTGTGACAGTTTTAAAATTGCACAACGATTGTTAGACATCCCGAAACAAATATCAAATTGATGGGAATCACAAAGATGTAAATATATTTCGTTCAGAAAAGTACAAGCTATCGATAAATGCATTTATTTAAGGGCTAACACATTTTTAATAGATTGCTTCAAAGTTTTTCCGGGTTATTTATTGTCACCCTGTATAGTCGGTCGATTCCGGCCGTTCCGACTCATATTTTTTTTGTTGTAACATTTGAAAGTTTTATTTACAATCTGTCCTCAGTTAGGGAGAATAATTAAATTTTTTAAGTGAACCTTGACAATCGGAGTTTGATAAATACTGTTAGCTTTCTTTTCTTGTTTATTCTAAAGCGGTTTGTTAACATACATATATGCTTATTTATGAATCTTTATTTATAAAGATTCTTTATAAAGAATCCTTATTTATAAAGGTTTGTTAACATACATATATGCTTATTTATAAATCTTTATTTATAAATTTTTCAAATGTTTTTGTTATGTCCACATGGAAGAGTTTAGTGCGTTCTTATTCAAGTGTGGATATCAACTGCTCCTTATTATGCGAATATATACGATATTTACAGAGTTAGCCATAATGTTAAAGAATACAAAGTATGGTAACGTTAGTATAAGAGAGTAGAGTTTAAGCTTTTTAATTGAGTATACAAGAACTCTGTAGATTTTCCATTGTAATCGTTCCTATCGTTCCTATGGGAGCTATAGGATATAGTTTCCTGATCCAAATGATTTTCATACTATATGTGCCTAGGATCAAATAATAACGATTGGTAAAGTTTCATGTCGATATCTTCAAAACCGACCGAGTTATTAATTAGTGCACTGTAGGGCCCTGCATTTGTAGGTAGCGATAGCGCCATGGGGGCAGCCGAAACGATTCAATTGCAGCTTGACTTGCTCATCGACTGGCAAAAGCGATGGAACATTGCCGTCAATAATGAGAAGTCCACTGCCACCACATTTTCTCTCTGCAAAGGCAACTGCCCTGCAGTTAAACTCAACGGCTCTCCAATCCCACAGGAAGACTTCAATCCTTCTACTGGCTCATGGGTAGGAGATCTAAGCTGAGAACTTCCACTAAACTTCTCATATATAAGGCCATAATACGCCCAATCTGGACGTACGGCATACAGCTCTGGGGCACTGCGAGCAAGACGAATGTCCGAACTATACAAACGTTCGAAAATAGAGCCCTTCGAATCGCCACTGGGACCCACGTCTATCATGACAATCGCACCATCCACGAGGTTCTCAATTTCCCTTGGGTCAAGGACGAGATCCAAAGAAGCAGCGCACGTTACATGCAGAGGCTTAATCACCCGAACCTGTTGGCCAGTTCCCTGCTGGACAACAGCGAGCAGCCCAGAAGACTAAAAAGGACACACCCGCTGGACCTCCCCTTACTTACCTCCCCTTCCCCTTCTGCACGTCGGTGAACTGGGTGATCTTGGTCACCCGGTTGGCCACGAACGTTGTCCACTGGCACGCTGGCTTATGCAGCCACGCGAGGACAATAGTTGAGTCGGTCCAACAGTATAGGGCAGACGCGGCCCCTGGCATTTTGGCAGAACGGCGGTGGCCATCTCGGACAACAACAAGGCACCGCACAGTTCTAGTCGAGGGAGCGACACCGTCTTAACTGGGGCCACTCGAGTCTTTGCAGTCAGCAGGGTCACTATTACCGTGGACCCGATTTCGACACGAACGTAAATTGCTGCGCCGTACGCCTTCTGTGAAGCGTCGCAGAAATCGTGGTGTTCGACCTTTAGGTGTGGTCGGAACGCGACCCATCGAGGAACACGAATCTGATCGAGCACCAAGTAATTCTTTAGGAAGTCAACCCATCGCTGTCAGAAATCTTGAGGGAGGGCGTCATCCCACCCTAGATCCAGAAGCCAAATGTCTTGCATGAACATTTTTGCCCGAAAAATGAAAGGAGCGAGCCAACCTGCTGGATCGAACAATTGGGCAATTTGGGAGAGGACTTGGCGCTTTGTGAAAACCGAGCCGGAAGTCAATTCTGGCGGGACAAAAAAGAATTCATCAGTCGTCGCTTTCCACCGCACGCCGAGTGTCTTGGCCGTGCTCTCTGCATCGATGTCGAGAAAGTCAGCACGGAGACGGTGATCGATCGGAATGTCGGCCAGGATTGCCTTGTTATTCGACGTCCATTTCCTAAGTGGGAACCCTGCTGACTCTAGGGCCCCTTTCAGCTCCCGAATCGAAGCTTGGGCTTCAGTTTTGGAGTCTGCCCCCGCGAGAACGTCATCGACGTACATAAACTGCCGGATAATTTGGCTTGCCTGCGGATACTTCGACTCTTCGTCGTCAGCGAGCTGTCGCAGCACACGGATCGCCAGGAACGGGGCACAATTGACACCGAAGGTGACCGTTTTCAACTCGTAGTCGCGGATATCCCCATCGGGATTGCGAAACAAAATACGTTGGAGCGGAGTATGCTTGGGGTCTACCCAAATTTGCCGATACATCTTCTCGATGTCGGCGTTGAAGACAAACCTAAAGTACCGCCACTTTAGGATTTGAATCGTCAGGTCGGATTGTAAGACCGGGCCCGCGTAAAGAAGGTCGTTCAGACTGGTCCCGTTTGTGGACGGGCTCGAAGCATTGAAGACCACTCGCACCTTGGTGGTCGTGCTTTCGGGCTTGAAGACTGCATGATGTGGAAGATAGTAGGTAGCGGAATTGCTCGCGGGAGAGACCTCGGTCATGTGGCCTAAGTCGATGTACTCCTGAATTACCGAGTCATAGCGGGCCTTAAGGGGCGGGTCCCTCTTCAGGCGCTGCTCGTTACGCAGAAACTGAGCAAGGGCAAAGGACCGTGAAGCCGCTAGCTCGGGACCCTTCTGCCCGGGGTCGCGAAAGGGGAGCGTCACAACGTACTTGCCACACTCGTCTCTTTTCGTCGTCTGGACAAAATTGTGCTCGCAAACGGAATCCGATTCCGAATTTATCGGTGTGGGCACATCTTCCACCTCCCAGAATTTGGTAAGGAGCTGATCCAGTGAGTCACCGAGGCTGGGGGCCACTCGTGTGGAAAAAACGGACACGCTGCGGGGATTGGCTGGAGATAATGGGCCTGTCAGCACCCATCCAAAAATGGTCTCCTGACCGAGAAGCGACCCGCATATGTTAGCCTTGGCATTACCGAGGAGAATGGACGGAAGAATGTCAGCTCCTATTAGTACATCGACTTGGGAGCTCTCAAAGAAGGGGTCCGCCAGGGGAATGTCGGACAGCCCCTTGAGACGATCTAGCGGAATCGGGTATGATGGCAGATTTCCTGCCAACTGCGGCAGAACGTAGGCCGCAGTCTCTAATTGTAGCCCGGGTCTAGACGGCGACCGAATGGAGAAATGGCACAATTTTGTAGACTGGGCGGAAATGGACTGATTAAGGCAGGAAACTTGGGCTTGAATCGTCTTGAAGGGTGGTTTGACGAGGTTGAACAGTCGTTCCGTTATGAAGGTCGCTTCGGACCCTGAGTCTATCAGAGCTCGTGCCTGGAAGCTGCACCCCAAATGGCACACGTTGATAAGGGCCGTGCCTAGTAGGACGGCTCCTGACCCGGAAGCGAAACACACCTGCACATCCGACTGATCCTCTGAGCCGTTTGTGCTTCTGGCAGTCTGTGCGGGTCGAGCCCTTGCTGTCGTAGGCGGACTTGGAGCGGTGGCGAACGGATTGCCGCGGTGCAGAAGGGTGAGGTGTCGGCTGTGACATGTGAAGCAGGTGTGGGCGCTCGTGCAGTCTCGTTGCTGGTGCCCTCGGGCAAAACCGTTCAAACATAGCTGCTTCCTTTTAACGTAGTCCGAGCGCCCATTTACGTCCATTTCCAAGAACCGCGGACATAAACGAATGGGGTGGTTCTCCCTCGAACAGAGATCGCAACCCTTGGGGCCCGGAACCACTCGAGTCTCGTATGAGTGGAGCCTTCGAGCAGGGGCAGTAGGAGTTCCCGACCTTGGCGGAAGTTGCCCGGAGCCACTAGGTCTGACGTCGTCGATCGCTTCCAGAGTGCGATGGCGCTCTGTCAGGAAGTTGTCTAATTCCTTCCATGTTGGAATTTCGGCCTTGTTATGAACGGATTGCTCCCACATGGAAAGTGTGACTTTGGGGAGCTTTGACGAAATCATAAACACCAGGAGGCAGTCCCAAGCCTCAACATTGATGGCGGACATTGCTAGGGCTGTCAGACAACTCTGAATGGTGGCTTGGAGCTCCTTCAGCGCGACCCCGGACCCTTGAGAAATAGCCTGGAGGTTGAAAAGGATTTTCAACTGGCTATTGACCAGTAGCCGCCGGTTCTCAAAGCGGTCTGTGAGGCTTTGCCAAGCGACGACAAACCCCTCATGGGTAAGCGGAGCCTTAGAGACAATGGCGTGGGCGTCTCCACTTGTTTTGGACAGTAAGTGGAACAACCTCTCTACCGGGGTGAGCCGCGAGTTTTGGATGTAAATGGCCGTAAACAAGTCTCTGAAGGTGGGCCACCGTAGATAATCACCAGCGAAGACCTCGGTATCCACCGGAGGTAACCGGCAGCCTGTAGGCGCGGGCGTGTGGACATTGACGGAAGCCTGAGTGGATTGGGAAGCAATTTTTTCCCGAAGCTGGGCAATACATCTCGAATAGACGGAGTAGCAGTAGTTGTACTTCGATTCCAGCACGGTCGAGGTGGCCACATTGTCGTCTGACACGGCTAGTAAATCGGAGCAGCTCTCATAGCTTTTCTCCACCTTCTCCCACAGTGCCCGAATTTGGTCCCGATGGACCTCGCAAATGTATTGGGAGTCTTCTTCCGTTTCTCTGGCGCCCGGAGTATTTATGTTAGCCTCAAATTGGCTAATTCGATCCGTTGTGGCGATGAACTTTTTCAGCGCCACGTCGACCGCACTTTGAGCCATTTTTGCAACGGAACGAGTCTGCCTCTGTGAAGGACCGGGGATTGTATTGACGGATTCGTCACTCTTTGCCCTTGGAATGGCACTGTACGCCTTAGGCTTTAAAAGAGGCGTCCGCGGAGAAGCGGATTGAGATCTGTCCAGACGGATGGTTGGGATTGGACGTGGCTTTTGGTCGTCTCCCGTGGGCATTCTCAGACACCAATTCGCTGGTCAGAACTTGTCGACTGACGCGCGCAATGGGTGCCTCGTACGAAGCGGTAGCCGGTCACTAATGTGATGAGACCGGTGAGATCGCGGACGAATTGCGATTGCAAGGCCAAGTGGGAATTAGACGCGCCGATGTCGAGAGGAACGTCGGATGCGGCACAATTCGGATGTGGGAGAAACTTCAGGAAGCCAAAAAAAACTCAGAAGTGCCAAGGTTCGTTGAGATTCTAGGCGGATTTTGCCAGATGCGAAGTAGAAGCAGCGTTAGGAAAATTGCGGAACGGAAAATGGACAAGGCCCGGAAAATTCGTGATCGTTCGGAAAAATAATTGATGACTGTCTATATAGATATGTCTGTATATTTCGACCAGTATGGCTCGTACGTAAATATTCAATTCCTGACTATTTTCGAAATTGCGGAGCCGGAAAGGTGGACTTGACCTTGGCTTGGATTGAACACAGAGAAAAAAAATAAATAATTAATTTTTGCCTAATTGGCGGATTTAATTATTATGGAAACAGACGGGTGGAGTTGAAAATTTCAATTCTTAATCAATGGAGGTTAAGGAACTAGGTTCAGAAAGAAGATCGACAATTAAATTATTTAATTATAATTTCTTTTTCGATAATTAAATTTTCGATTTAATTATTGAGTGGCCGGAAAGGTGAATTAAAAACCCTGGCCCTTTGCTCGGACGGAAAATACGAATTAAATAAATTTTTGTAGTTGTAAATATAAATAAATAAATTTATAATTAATTGATTTTTTTAATTTGTTTGGTTATATATTTCCTGAAATTGGAGGCAGAAAATATTGAGAAATATATGGGCATACATGCACGTCGATAAGTTGACTGCATGGTTAAATTTTATCGGTTATATATTTCCTGAAATCGGAGGCAGAAAATATTTGGAGATATGTGGACATGCATGCAGGTACGGATATATGTAAGGGCATGTGGGCATATGGTGGCACAGTGGAGCGTCGATAATGTGTAACGGCGGAAACGGAAAAGTTGTGTGGTGTAAAAAATTGGGGATGAAAAACCAATATTACGACAGCGGCGGACTGTTCGGTGAACATGGAGATTCCCGGAACCACTTCACACCGGCTGGCCTCACATTATGCCCTTTTATTTTAATATTTTTATACCCTTGCAGAGGGTATTATAATTTTGTCCAAAAGTGTGCAACGCAGTGAAGAAGACATCTCCGACCTTATAAAGTATATATATTCTTGATCAGGATCACCTCCTGAGTTGATATGAGCATGTCCGTCTGTCCGTCTGTCTGTCCGTCTGTCTGTCCGTCTGTCTGTCTGTTTCTACGCGAACTAGTCTCTCAGTTTTAAAGCTATCGTCTTGAAACTTTGCACACACCCTTCTTTCCTTTGCACGCAGTATATAAGTCGGAACGGCCCGGATCGGCCGACTATATCCTATAGCTGCTATATAACTGATTGATCGGAAATGGTATAACTTTGGTGTTTTTAAAGTTAGAAAGTTCAAATTTTACAAGAGCGCTATCTTTGGCAAACTAATACGACATGCCAAATTTCGTAAGGATCGGCCAACTATATCCTATAGCTGCCATATAACTGAACGATCGGAAATGACCCAACTTTCGTGTTTTTGAAGATAGAAAGATGGAACTTGATACAAATTCTATTTTTGGTCAGTTGATCCAACCTACCAAATTTCATTAGGATCGGCCGACTATATCCTATAGCAGCCATATACCTGAACGATCGGAAATGGTATTTGGTAGAAATATCAATTCGTATTTTTGAAGATAGAAGCTTGGGACATTTTTTTAGATTTTTTATTTTAGTTAATTGTTTTTAACTGCAAGGGTATATCAACTTCGGCTCCGCCCGAAGTTAGCTTTCCTTTCTTGTTTTTTTTTTTTTTTTTTTTTCACCACACTTTTTCACTGTTCATTTGCCGATTTTTTTTTTTTGCGGATTAATTGCACCAAACACAATGTATGTGTGTATGCATGTACATATGCCTCGACCGTTGGCGAGCGAACGGATAACGGAAAAGCCAAAAACGGCGAGGAATATGGCGAGGCACACACAACGGAGATGGATGGAAAATTCGGTAATTTTTTGTCTTAGAAAAGTCTCAAGCTGCCGTGGTGTCGGAAAACTCGGACTTGGAGTTGACACGGAGGGAAAAACAATCTTGCAGCAGTGTGAACGAAATTTTATGTTCGGACCACTGCTGAAGACCGGCAGAGAGACGGAGACGGATCCAAAATATCCTGAATATTCTGGTATCCAGCTCGAAGGACCAAAATGTGTAGGGGGGCGTTGGTTCCGCAAAAAGATTCCAGAATGGGGGTTGAAAAATTAGAAGTCGGGGGCGTCTTCAGTTTCAGTATAAAGAACGCGTTCAGCTTTATTGGCTGCGTACATCGAATTAATCTTAAAAACTAGTGAAAAAAAGAGATCGCCGACAGCCAACGAGCGAGAAGAGAGGGCACAGAGTGTGGACGCGCTCTTCAGCGCGGGTGCGCTCTTTAGCGTGGGTGCGCTCTTTAGCGCGGGTGCGCTCTTCAGGTGAGTGGCACCACGGCCTCTCACCTAAACAGTTAGTTTATGCGGTCACGTATTGCTTAAGGAGCGTCATCAAACTAAGCTTGACCCTAAATTTAAAGGGCCGTTTGAGAATTTATTGTTAAGAGTGTTAAAGGAATTTCACTAATTTTATTGTAATGTTTTAAAGGAACTACACAAATGTTAAAAAGTGTTAAAGGAACTACACAAATGTTATATTGTAAGTTTACATAAGAGAATAATTTTATTAAAGAATAACTAAATGAATTAAAAAGATTATGTTTAATTGAATAAATGTAATGAATACAGACAATTTGATGTTTATGTAAGTGATTTTTATTTTGAAAGCTGTTTTAAAATAAAGAAAAGTTTAAAGTGAAATTGAGTCTCGTGGTATTGAAATCTAAAAACACGAGGCCGTGTGAGTTGTCAGGAAGGCCGTGTCGTAGAATGGCTAGTTTGCCTATTTTACGTGTGCGTACAATAGTGTGGAGCTTTGGTGTGGCGACACATTGTCGCTAGTAGTTTTAAACTGAGTAGCTGTAGTTACTATGCACAGTAGCTGAGAAAAAGAGACACACTCTGCTGCTGAGCATGGTCTGATCGTAGATTGCGGACTGAATGAGAGAAACAGAGAGGGCAATAGACTTTGCAGGAATGGTGAAATTAGACAGAACTCTGTGTTACTCAAGTCAATTGGGAAGCGTCTCTAGCAACGGACAGAACTTGCTGTGCAAATATACTAAGAAAAGGGAAACAAATGGGAAATCTCCGACAAGTACATAGACAAAATTAATATTCAGGCAGCCAATAAGTTGTCCGGTTTCACATTACATTAATCAAGAAAAGAAAGCTAACTTCGGGAAGAGCCGAAGTTGATATACCCTTGCAGGTAAAACCAGATATATATTAAAAACATCGGATATAGTTGGTCGATCCTTATGAGAATATCATAATATCAGTAATATCATAATATCAATATCAGTCTGCATCTAGCTTTCTTTGAGTTCGGACGTTTACTTTTTCGCTCATGTCGCCACTCGTTTGCACCGAGTACCTATCACACCGCTTGTGTTGATTTGCCCTCGGACGCTATAAAACTACTTATTAACATTCCGAACTTATTGTGGCAATGTGATAGCTGCGTCATTGGAAATGATTCGCATTCCAAAGTAGATGAGCTAAATCATAAAGTTCTAGATCTGGAGTCCCGTTTCGAAAGCTTGAATGCCAAAGTTGACCATGCCCTGGTAAATGGAGCGGCTGTGCCCGCTGGACGCGCCTCTTCGGCTGGGGTGCATGTTATTGCTCCCCCTTCTATGCCTACCAGCACTGGGAGCAAAAAGGCTACACTGGGCCAGGCCCCAACGGCATCTAAGAGGCTGTCCCGAGGAAGAAGCGGATCAACCCTAATAGGCGCATTGTGGGACATGCACCCAGTTGCGCTCAGCTTCAAGTGCTTCCCACCTTGAAATACCTTCATGTTGGTAATTTCGCGACGTCTACCTAACCTGATGCACTGTGCAATTTTGTTGCAGATAAGCTGAATGTGGAGCCCAGTGATTTAGCCTGTGCTAGACTGATCAAAAAACATGCTGACATCAACGCCCCAAGTTCGTCAGTTTTAAATTGGGAATTCCGGAGCAACATTTCCCTACAGTCTTCAATGATGATTTTTGGCCTTTGTCGGTAAAAGTCAGCCGTTTTGTTTATAGAGAGCCTGCTAAGGTTATTGACCTCCCGGCGATTCTACCTTTACCACAATCGCAATCTTCAAAAAACCCCCAGTAAGCGGCGCCGCTTGCGCCGTTACTTCTTATTGTTCTTAAGCTGCAGTTTGTCACCGCGATTGCTCTCTGCTGCGCTACCAACAACAAACGGCGTGGGCGTTAATGGTAACGGTTGACGCTGTCTTCAGTTCCTCCAATAATTTGCTTCGTTTGCTGATCGATATTCTTCAACAACAACAACTTTTTCAAGGGGAGTTGTTTATTTCTTATCTTCACTTGATGCCCTGCAACAACAAGACGATGGTAATCGTGAAGTTGGCAGCGCATCGCTCATCTTATCCCTTTTCGCTGGGCCATTCGGTGGTGCTTTCTTTTCGCCGATGGAAGATGTTTATTGACGTTTTGTAGGTGGGGGTGGATCTTTGCTGCGTTTGGATGATCCTGATTATGAACGCTCAATGTTTTCCCCTGGCACTGGATTGGCCTGCAACAGAACTCTCGCAGGTCTACTAATGAGTCTAATGGAAATTTCTATGTGTCCTCGTCGGCTATTTTGCAAGCTATGCGTATTGGATATGCCTCCACATGCACCAGTACCAGGAGTGCACTTTCATCATTACCGCCTTGCCGTCAAATTCCCAGTTTGGACTGTAGCTACTCGTCGTCCTCGGACCCCAATAAAAGCCTAAAAGTTCTATTCCAAAATATATCGGATATGAGAACCAAGACCCGGATGATATTCCTCGATTCTTCTGCCTGCGATTTTGATGTAATAACACAGTGCGACAGTGATTTGGCACTTTTGAAGAGACCAAGTAGGAATTGTTCATTAGGTCGAATATAGTATAAAACCGTGTTTGAAATTTTTCTAACACCCTCAAAATCATTTCTTGAAAGTTGTACCGAAAAAATGGCGTCAAAGTCCGAAAAACACGACAAAAAATAAAAAAGGTCAGTTTCATGCCTAGCTTTTTTCAAAAGCTACAACATTTAACTATTAAAAAACGTCAAAAATTTTTAAATCGGTTTAAAATTACGCGCTTAGGAACTTTTAAGAGCAACAAATTCCCAAAAAACCGTTTTTTCTAAATAAATCAAGATTTTGAGGGTGTTAGAAAAATTTCAAACACGGGTTTATACTATACTCGACCTAATGAACAATTCCTACTAGGTCTCTTCAAAAGTTCCTCCAATTTTTTTATTTTTGTCGCACTGTGTAATCCTTGTGGAAACGTTACTCAGTGACAAATCTAGCTCCTCTGAGTTCTTCGAGCCTAACTTGTACCATGTATTTCCAAAAGACCGAGATGCATTCAGTACACAGTGTGGGCGAGGTGGTGGTGTTCATCGCTATCCGTCGATCTCTTCAGGCTACATCACTGTGCCATCCGGTGGCCGACCCTTTACTGGATCAGCTTGCGGTTTCAATCCAGGGCGTCCATGGCCCGTTCGTCATCATTGCATCATACATCCCTCCGAAAAGCGCATTTAGTATATATCATGCGCATATGGAAAACATCACTAGTGTCTGTGCTAGAACGTCAGACCCTACTGCTTTGATGGTAGCTGGCGATTTCAACCTGAGCTCCATTGTCTGGTCTTGGGACCCGGAATCTCCCTGCATGCTACCTAGCAACGTTCACCAGAGTCATGAAATTGTAGTTTTAGATAATATTTTTAGTCTGGGTCTCCCCCAAGTAAATAATATTTTTAATGATTTATCCAAAATTCTTGATCTTATATTTTTAAATAATTTGGTTAATAGTAAAGTAAAATTATGCAATGTACCATTAAGTCCATGTGATATGCACCACAAGCCGTTGGTAATTAATATTGAGTTTTATAGTTTTTTGCCTTCTGCTTCCCCCATTCCATATTATCATCTGAATGATACTAACTTGTCACTTATTAACGCCTCTATTTCAGCCTTTGATTGGGTTTCCCTTTTTCGGATGGCTCAATCGATGATTGTTATACTAAGTTCTTGGTTGCCCTTTTTAATATTATTGATTCTTATACCCCTGTGAGGGTACGAAGATCCTATAGGCTTCCCTGGTATACAAACGGTTTAAAAAACTTAAAGAATAGAAGGGATAAGCATTACAAAAGATTTATAATGACAGGGGAGTCTCGAGCAGGAGAGCTGTACTGGCAATTTAAGCGCGGATTTTATTTCCTTATTAAGTTCCTCTTCAATCAGTATATACCCGATGTCGAAGTTTCGATCCAATCCTAAAGCTTTTTGGCGGTTTGTTAACAGCAAAAAGTCAAAATCGGACATACCTTCATCCATATGTTATGATAATTTAGCAGCCGACTCGGATCAGGGCGTTTCTGATCTTTTTGCAAAATACTTTGCCTCTAACTTGGAGCCGAAGGTTCCTTGGAGTGATAATGAAACTCTTCTTAGCATTGAGCCTTTTCTCAATGTGAGTAACATGGACGTATTGGACTGTGACCTAGTTGAAGCCACAGAACATTTAACCGAGTCGCTCACACCTGATGTAGATGGTATCACCCCATTCTTTCTTAAGAGGAGTATCGCTTCCCTTTCTACTCCACTTCAACTGCTTGGGAGATCCTCTACAACTAATCTTCTAGCGGTCTTCTCTAAGCACTGCTTTGAAGCTTTTGGAACTGACTTCTCAAAAACCTTCGACTAAGTGTGCCATGCTGCCCTTCTGGCCAAATTATATAAATTAGGTATCCATTCCTGCCTATTAAGTTGGTTCGAGTTCTATCTGGCTGACCGACCACGGCCACGTTTCTATTGGAGACGCTATCTCAAGTCCATTTGTCACCTCCTCTGGTCTTCCACAAGACAGCTCTCTTGGACCTCTTCTATTTATTATTTTCATCAATGACATCTCGTCATGCTTTCGTCATTCCTCCTTCTTAATGTATGCGGACCTTAAAATCTATGAAGCCATTAGCTGCATTAATGACAGTTACTTGTTACAGGAGGATATATCCAGAGTTTACTCATGGTGCTCCCGTAATCTTCTTCCATTAAACTTATCTAAGTGTATGTTTACCCGTTACAGTAAGCGGTCTCTTGAAATCTGCACGGCTTATTCCATCAGTAATTATAATTTGCCAGCTAAAGAGGAGGAGTTAGATCTTGGTGACTTATTCGACAGCAAATTTAAATTTTCTGGTCACTTAGACTATATTCTGCCTAAAGCGTTTGCTATGCTGGGCTTTGTTAAGAGGCACGTGAACCAGTTCAAAAGTTCATACTCGAGCCTCAGCGTCTATGCTGCATTAATTCGGTCGAGGCTGGAATATGCCTTAATCATTTGTAATCCGGATTGTAAAGTTCGTTCCAACAGAATTGAGCGACTCCAGAAAAATTTTTTTAAATTTGCTCTTCTGCCTTTAAAGTTTTAGGATCCTGTTCCTTCATACCAGAGGTTCTGCCTTCTTCTGGATGTTTGCTCGTTGGAGGATCGGCGTAAACTGGCAGCTTTAACTCTTTCGAAGAATGCAGTCGTTGATAACATTGGTTGTCCTTTTTTATTGGGACTCATTAATTTTAATGTTCCTCAAAGGGACCTTTGCTCCCTTTCGGGTCAAGTGTCACAGGGCCAATTATCTTTTAAATGAGCCTTTTGAGCGGGCTCTTTCTTATTTTAATTCTTTTCCGCCTAGCCTCCGAATTAAGTGGGGCTCTGATAAGGTTGTGTTTAAACGCATGTTAATCAGGCACTTATTAAGTTTTTATTAGTATTGTAGTATTATTTATTAGTTTATAAGTTGATATTATAAGTTTGGTCATTTCCGTACAATTAGTTATATACAGGGTGACAATAAATAACCCGGACAAACATTTTTGATCATAACTTTTTAAGGAACTGTATTTGACAAAAAATGCAGATACACAACTATTAAATAGGTATTGTGTTAACATATATTCAGCCGGTTTCGAAGTGGCTTCCTTGGGCTGCGATGCAGAGCCCTAAACGTTTCTGAAAATTTAGCGCAATGGGCCGCAGGTCTTCTTCCGATAATCGATCCCATTCTCTGAGCAATGAATGCTTCAGCGCCTCCAAACTTATGTGGCGTTAAGCACATGCCCTGAACTCAAAAATAGACCACACACTGTGGTCCATCGGATTCAGATCTGGCGAGTAAGGTGGCCATTCACGGGATATGATAAAGTCCGGAAAATTAGCTTTGCACCAGTCCTGAGTCAATTTGGCTCTATGGGCTGGCGCTGAATCCTATTGAAACGTCCACTCCGTAACACCGAAGTGCTGCTGGGCCTAAAGAAGCACAACAGTATCTAAAATGTCCTGGCGGTACACTTCCTAATTGATTTTGACCCCTAATCGATAAAAACAACAGGTATTTTGCCGGTGGCGCATATTCCTCCCCAAACTATTAAAGACTGCTCACATTGACGGCGCTCGATTATTGCAGAGGTACCTGGAGCTTCAGCAGACCTGCTTCTGTCATTTTGGTGATTGTGCGCCTGTTGGATGGTGAATATTTTCTCGTCCGTGAAGAGAATACGCTCCCAATTTTGTCCTGCGGCCCGACGCTTAAGCTGACGGCATCTTTGGAGTCTCACGCGCTTATTGTCATCCGTAAGAAGGTGCATTTTTTGGAGCTTGTAGGGCTTGAGATTAAGTTCATATTTTGCACTCAACCGAACACTTTCTCGATTCACTCCGATTTCAAGGGCTATTTCTCTGACCGATACTCTGCAATTCCGAGTGATCCGCTTTTTCACGATCTGGCGAATTCTGGAAGCGGTATATGGTCTGCCTCGTCCGGGACGGTCATTTTCATGGCCAAGCTCATTAAATCGCCGGATAGCGTCAGAGACCGTTTGTTTTGGTATGCCAAGTAAACGAACAATGTCGCATTGGCGATTTCCAATTTGGATTTCTTGTGACAGTTTTAAAATTGCACAACGATTGTTAGACATCCCGAAACAAATATCAAATTGATGGGAATCACAAAGATGTAAATATATTTCGTTCAGAAAAGTACAAGCTATCGATAAATGCATTTATTTAAGGGCTAACACATTTTTAATAGATTGCTTCAAAGTTTTTCCGGGTTATTTATTGTCACCCTGTATGGTCGGTCGATTCCGGCCGTTCCGACTCATATTTTTTTTGTTGTAACATTTGAAAGTTTTATTTACAATCTGTCCTCAGTTAGGGAGAATAATTAAATTTTTTAAGTGAACCTTGACAATCGGAGTTTGATAAATACTGTTAGCTTTCTTTTCTTGTTTATTCTAAAGCGGTTTGTTAACATACATATATGCTTATTTATGAATCTTTATTTATAAAGATTCTTTATAAAGAATCCTTATTTATAAAGGTTTGTTAACATACATATATGCTTATTTATAAATCTTTATTTATAAATTTTTCAAATGTTTTTGTTATGTCCACATGGAAGAGTTTAGTGCGTTCTTATTCAAGTGTGGATATCAACTGCTCCTTATTATGCGAATATATGCGATGTTTACAGAGTTAGCCATAATGTTAAAGAATACAAAGTATGGTAACGTTAGTATAAGAGAGGAGAGTTTAAGCTTTTTAATTGAGTATACAAGAACTCTGTAGATTTCCCATTGTAATAGTAAACTGAAGACCTGGTTTTTAGCTGATTGAAATTGTGCTTGAGATAGCCATTTTTGGTACGATCTTTATACAACAACTTTCCAATTCAACGATTGGACCCTTCGATCCACTTTTCGAATTCTTGCGCATGATGACCGGCCGATTGTCGGAGCTGGGTGGAACGGTGCTGTAGTAATATAAGGTATACCATGTTGCTTGCAAAATACTGCGAAGGCAGTATATTGTGGCCCAATGTCACTAACCATTATATTTGGTTATCCATCAATATCGAAAATGGATGATAGACATTAGATAGATGACATTTGTAACAAATAATGGGAATTGAGAAAAAGCGTCTATGCAGATTACCCACATGGCGTCAAATACGGGAAATCAAAGTGACTACGCTCTTAAGCTGATGTTGCTACAGACCAGTGGTCGGCCCTCCATATGTTGATGTGATTTTAACTCATTAGAATTAGTAAAGAATAGCAGAAAGTAGGCTGTGAGTGTGATGTTTCACAAATTTATACTGTGTGCATGTGGCTTGGCCAGAGAAATTTCCTTTGCCCCTGAAATAGGGCCCTGAGGACCACTGCACTATGGGGTTTTTGACCACTTTATTGGCATTTAATCATTTTTTGAAAGTTCTGTGATTTAAAAAGAAAATAATGGGAATGTGTAAAGAAAACATCAAACAATTATGCCTCACACTCAAAATGTTAATTCTTAACAGCATATGTTAGCATAACAGCTGCAAAGTCAGCTGTTGCATCCCAAAGTACGTGCGCTAAGTTTGCAATTTTCACATAGTGATCTGTGAAATTAGATTATTTGTTTTAAACTCCATTTAAAAAGAAAAATAGTAAAAATAGTAATGGACACTGATTTCACAGGTTTGTACTACATGTTAAATGTATTAACTGTTTTAATTGTGCGTGTCTATACTAACATTTTTTCATTTTATAGATGCACCTTAAGCTGAATTTTGGGAAACAAATTTCAACTTTGGGAAGAGTTTTGAAATAAAAGGAATAGAAAGTTTTCAATGCGTCCAAGTGTATGTTGTAGCGTTGTCAATACTGAGCAAAGGCTGTTAGTCGTATTGTGCACTTTTCTCCACTATTGGTGCAATTTGAATTTTTCGTAGATAACCTCACTTTCTCCAAAGCCGATTTGGTCGCTGCTTGGAACAGCGAAAGGGGCCGGGCTGAGCATCAAATGGCTGTACAATGTTTTTTTGAACGCCATGCAAATAACAATGTGGATAATGCCGTTTTGAAAGAAAAAATCCACCAATTTTTAATGGAAGTAATGGAAGTCCAGAGTCCAGCGTCTGAGTCCAGAAACAAGCTGTATAAATCAGACAGGCGTCACCATTCAAGAAAGCACAACCGACATACCTTCGCTGATGTGTTCAACAGAGCTATGGATACATCAGATCCAATTATTTCGTCCTTAATTTATCGAGATGCATAAAAAACTAAAGAGTCTTTTACTTCCAATTGAGGTAATTGAGATGATGACGAATTTACCTATTCCAGATTGTTTTTATTAAATAATATTAATATATATTATAGAAAATGAAAAAAAAGCATAATAAGATTAATACTACTGTATGAAGGAATTTTTCTTTTTCAACTTTTATATGCATTTGTTTGAAAGAACACTGAAATCCGGTATTTTAAACTGATAGTTCCCACGGAAAGTGTTATCCGATTTGGTTCAAAATTGCTATATCGTATTAAAATAGTCTGCCGAGTCTGCCTCGTCCGAGACGGTCATTTTCATGGCCAAGCTCATTAAATCGCCGGATAGCGTCAGAGACCGTTTGTTTTGGTATGCCAAGTAAACGAACAATGTCGCATTGGCGATTTCCAATTTGGATTTCTTGTGACAGTTTTAAAATTGCACAACGATTGTTAGACATCCCGAAACAAATATCAAATTGATGGGAATCACAAAGATGTAAATATATTTCGTTCAGAAAAGTACAAGCTATCGATAAATGCATTTATTTAAGGGCTAACACATTTTTAATAGATTGCTTCAAAGTTTTTCCGGGTTATTTATTGTCACCCTGTATAGTCGGTCGATTCCGGCCGTTCCGACTCATATTTTTTTTGTTGTAACATTTGAAAGTTTTATTTACAATCTGTCCTCAGTTAGGGAGAATAATTAAATTTTTTAAGTGAACCTTGACAATCGGAGTTTGATAAATACTGTTAGCTTTCTTTTCTTGTTTATTCTAAAGCGGTTTGTTAACATACATATATGCTTATTTATGAATCTTTATTTATAAAGATTCTTTATAAAGAATCCTTATTTATAAAGGTTTGTTAACATACATATATGCTTATTTATAAATCTTTATTTATAAATTTTTCAAATGTTTTTGTTATGTCCACATGGAAGAGTTTAGTGCGTTCTTATTCAAGTGTGGATATCAACTGCTCCTTATTATGCGAATATATACGATATTTACAGAGTTAGCCATAATGTTAAAGAATACAAAGTATGGTAACGTTAGTATAAGAGAGTAGAGTTTAAGCTTTTTAATTGAGTATACAAGAACTCTGTAGATTTTCCATTGTAATAGTAAACTGAAGACCTGGTTTTTAGCTGATTGAAATTGTGCTTGAGATAGCCATTTTTGGTACGATCTTTATACAACAACTTTCCAATTCAACGATTGGACCCTTCGATCCACTTTTCGAATTCTTGCGCATGATGACCGGCCGATTGTCGGAGCTGGGTGGAACGGTGCTGTAGTAATATAAGGTATACCATGTTGCTTGCAAAATACTGCGAAGGCAGTATATTGTGGCCCAATGTCACTAACCATTATATTTGGTTATCCATCAATATCGAAAATGGATGATAGACATTAGATAGATGACATTTGTAACAAATAATGGGAATTGAGAAAAAGCGTCTATGCAGATTACCCACATGGCGTCAAATACGGGAAATCAAAGTGACTACGCTCTTAAGCTGATGTTGCTACAGACCAGTGGTCGGCCCTCCATATGTTGATGTGATTTTAACTCATTAGAATTAGTAAAGAATAGCAGAAAGTAGGCTGTGAGTGTGATGTTTCACAAATTTATATTGTGTGCATGTGGCTTGCCCAGAGAAATTTCCTTTGCCCCTGAAATAGGGCCCTGAGGACCACTGCACTATGGGGTTTTTGACCACTTTATGTGGCATTTAATCATTTTTTGAAAGTTCTCTGATTTAAAAAGAAAATAATGGGAATGTATAAAGAAAACATCAAACAATTATGCCTCACACTCAAAATGTTAATTCTTAACAGCATATGTTAGCATAACAGCTGCAAAGTCAGCTGTTGCATCCCAAAGTACGTGCGCTAAGTTTGCAATTTTCACATAGTGATCTGTGAAATTAGATTATTTGTTTTAAACTCCATTTAAAAAGAAAAATAGTAAAAATAGTAATGGACACTGATTTCACAGGTTTGTACTACATGTTAAATGTATTAACTGTTTTAATTGTGCGTGTCTATACTAACATTTTTTCATTTTATAGATGCACCTTAAGCTGAATTTTGGGAAACAAATTTCAATTTTGGGAAGAGTTTTGAAATAAAAGGAATAGAAAGTTTTCAATGCGTCCAAGTGTATGTTGTAGCGTTGTCAATACTGAGCAAAGGCTGTTAGTCGTATTGTGCACTTTTCTCCACTATTGGTGCAATTTGAATTTTTCGTAGATAACCTCACTTTCTCCAAAGCCGATTTGGTCGCTGCTTGGAACAGCGAAAGGGGCCGGGCTGAGCATCAAATGGCTGTACAATGTTTTTTTGAACGCCATGCAAATAACAATGTGGATAATGCCGTTTTGAAAGAAAAAATCCACCAATTTTTAATGGAAGTAATGGAAGTCCAGAGTCCAGCGTCTGAGTCCAGAAACAAGCTGTATAAATCAGACAGGCGTCACCATTCAAGAAAGCACAACCGACATACCTTCGCTGATGTGTTCAACAGAGCTATGGATACATCAGATCCAATTATTTCGTCCTTAATTTATCGAGATGCATAAAAAACTAAAGAGTCTTTTTCTTCCAATTGAGGTAATTGAGATGATGACGAATTTACCTATTCCAGATTGTTTTTATTAAATAATATTAATATATATTATAGAAAATGAAAAAAAAGCATAATAAGATTAATACTACTGTATGAAGGAATTTTTCTTTTTCAACTTTTATATGCATTTGTTTGAAAAAACACTGAAATCCGGTATTTTAAACTGATAGTTCCCACGGAAAGTGTTATCCGATTTGGTTCAAAATTGCTATATCGTATTAAAATAGAAACAAATATCAGCTCCTTAAATTTCATTTATTTATCTTTACTTTTACCAAATCGTTCCTATGGGAGCTATAGGATATAGTTTCCTGATCCAAATGATTTTCATACTATATGTGCCTAGGATCAAATAATAACGATTGGTAAAGTTTCATGTCGATATCTTCAAAACTGACCGAGTTATTAATTAGTGCACTGTAGGGCCCTGCATTTGTAGGTAGCGATAGCGCCATGGGGGCAGCCGAAACGATTCAATTGCAGCTTGACTTGCTCATCGACTGGCAAAAGCGATGGAACATTGCCGTCAATAATGAGAAGTCCACTGCCACCACATTTTCTCTCTGCAAAGGCAACTGCCCTGCAGTTAAACTCAACGGCTCTCCAATCCCACAGGAAGACTTCAATCCTTCTACTGGCTCATGGGTAGGAGATCTAAGCTGAGAACTTCCACTAAACTTCTCATATATAAGGCCATAATACGCCCAATCTGGACGTACGGCATACAGCTCTGGGGCACTGCGAGCAAGACGAATGTCCGAACTATACAAACGTTCGAAAATAGAGCCCTTCGAATCGCCACTGGGACCCACGTCTATCATGACAATCGCACCATCCACGAGGTTCTCAATTTCCCTTGGGTCAAGGACGAGATCCAAAGAAGCAGCGCACGTTACATGCAGAGGCTTAATCACCCGAACCTGTTGGCCAGTTCCCTGCTGGACAACAGCGAGCAGCCCAGAAGACTAAAAAGGACACACCCGCTGGACCTCCCCTTACTACTCTAATTTATTTCTACCATATTAATATTAAAATTATCTATAAGTGAAGTTTATGTGATATTATTTAATGGCTGTCCCTAAAGGACAGTTTTAAATAAACGTTATTCTGCTATTACAAAAAAAAATTTGTAGGTAGCGCAAAAGTTGACACGATTTTTTGACACGATTGACACGAAGTTAGCTTTCCTTTCATGTTTTTTTTTTTTTTAATTTGAGGTGAACACGAAGGCTTTTAATATAATTTTTTTTACGCCAAAAACAATCATAACTCTTAATTGAACTAAAAAATAAATTAACTGAGAGGTTATTATACGAGGGGTATTCAAAAAGTAAGTTTCCCTAGTCTGGCTTTTCTCTCAGACGCCACCTAGCGGACTCTAGCTGAACATAGTTTCAGTGTAGATTCTACCGATAAGAGCGGAATTGGTTTTGGTGGCCAAGAATACTTTTTTCAGCAGTACGAGCTCAATAATCATGGAGTTACCAGTGCAAAGCGTGTCCGATTGTGAATTACGTTCGGTTATTCGTTTTTTAACTGCAAAAGGGTTAAACGGTAATGAAATTCACAGTGAATTGGTGTCTATTTATGGTGAAGACTGTATGAGTGTGCAGATGGTGCGAAGATGGCGCACAGATTTTCTCAACGGACGCGCAGAAGTGCACGATGAGCAGCGTGCCGGACGCCCAAAAAGCGCCATTACGGACGATGCGATTGCAGCGGTTGAAAACATTATTCAGGAGGACAGACGATGGACTATTTACCATATTTTGGAAATGATGCCTTCTAAATGTCAAATTCACCGAACTTCAGTCCAGCACTTCGTTTCAAATGACGAAATCAAACAAGTCGTCAAACCGTGGATCAAAAAACAGGGCACGGAATTTTTTAAGGAAGGTTTACTTAAGCTTTCACACAGATACCAAAAATGTATTGTTGTCCAAGGCGACTATGTAGAAAAATAGTTTAAGAGTCAAAGAATAAAATAAATTTATTTTTACTGCCTAAAACTTGTTTTTTATTTTTCCCCAACACAGGGAAACTTACTTTTTGAATACCCCTCGTAATTTTGCCCAAAAGTGTGCAACGTAGTGAAGGAGACATCTCCGACCCTATAAAGTATATATATTCTTGATCAGGATCACCTCCTGAGTTGGTATGAGCATGTCGGTCTGTCCGTCCGTCAATTTATAAATTGATTTATATACAATATAAATCAAATTTTTTATTTTTGAAACCATTTTTTTTTATTAAAGATAAAAAAAGTGGTTGGCTGGACCATAGTGTGATGGTCCAGCGTTGTAGTATATTTAATGTCATCAGTGGATGCTTGCCTGGATTCAAAATAGTTACAAACGGCTTTTCATTGAATTTAAAATATATTTTCTTCCACATTAAGATAAAGAGGCCTTCTTTTTTCTTTTGGTTTTGAAGATAAAAAAGCACTACTACTACCAAAGTATAAGGATGAGGCTAGTGCTAGCATGAGGCTAGTACTAGCGGTAACTTTTTCATCGAAATGAGCTAGTACAATTGCGCTTATAATGTAAAACTTTATGATCTGTGAATGCTTGCTGCTGTTGAGGCCCAAAAATGTATGGTTAATTTTTTCTGCAAAGTTGGTTCAAGGGTGCTGCCAACTGCGAATAATTTGGAATAAAATATGTCCCAAAATATAGTTACCCTTAAACGCATCCAATTGTTGAAAAGTCTCAGGAGGCTTCAACAGTTTTACAGCTTCGAGTCCTGAGCTATCCAGAAGAACACCGTTTGCGGTTATTCTTATTCCCAAGTATCTAATACCGTTTTCCTGAAGAACACCAAGAACTTGATCAATACTCTGTAAATGTTGTTCCCTAGTCGGTGCTGAAATGATGATGCCATCAAGATATTTTTTCCATAACACTTTATTCCTTTCAGGAGTTGTTCTAATATCTTAGGAAGATCGCCGGGCCGCTGGCTATTCCGCTGACTATGTTTGTTTTTTCTTCGGTTTTTACTTATTAGCAATGCCTCTAAAGAATTATTTAATTTATCATTCTATATACAATCCATTCCTATCTATATAGATTACATCAATGTATCTTATATATATTATTTTTATTCTTAGTCACAACGGAGTAATGCCCATGATACCTTTGGGCCTAAAGGAAACAAAGGAAATTGATTTTATGGAAGCCTTTTCAGATTTTATTTTGGAACATTACAGCGAAGAGCCCTCAACCTATTTGGACGCTATAGCAGATATTACAGACACCAGACAGGTATGTTTTACTATTAATCTATATGTAATTTTTTGTATCACTTCTATGCAGGCTTGTAAAACACCTTCGAGGGATGCCTTTGGTACTGCGCTACTCTTCCGATACTACAATCTGCTGTATTATGTGGAGCGGCGCTTTATTCCGCCTGATCGAAACATAGGAATTTTTTTTGAGTGGTATGACTCCCTCACAGGAGTGCCTTCCTGTCAGCGCACCATATCCTTTGAAAAGGCCTGCACTCTGTTTAATTTAGGCGCCATATACACTCAGATAGGAACGCGTCATGACCGTACAACTGCTGATGGCTTGGACGCATCGGTGGACAGTTTTTTAAGAGCAGCGGGTATTTTCCGTCATATTTTTGATACTTTTACAAACGCGCCATCAATGGATCTTAAGCCACAAGTTCTTGAAGTATTGGTTTCCCTTATGCTTTCTCAGGCTCGAGAGTGTCTTTTTGCAAAGTTTCAGCTACAGACTGAAGTATTATGTGTACCTGAAAATATAAACGTAAGTGCGAGAGCTTTTGGCATAACGCATGGTTACAGAAGTGAATATTCTTATTGTTGGGTATTAACAAAAAACATATTAACATATTACATATGTTAAAAAGTGTGCAAAGAAGTGAAGGAGACAACTCCGGCTCTATAAAGTACACATATTCTTGACTAGGATCACCTCTTGAGTTGATATGAGCATGTCTGCCTGTCTGTTTCTACGCGACCGTTTCTCTGTTTCAAATCCATCGATATGAAACTTTATAAGTACTACAAACTATATAACTAGTATAAGTCTTGAATATCCTAGGAACGGCTATAGCTTCTATATAACTGATTGATCGGAAATACTATTATATAATTGGTGTTTTTGGAGTTAGAGAGTTTAGATATTGTATGTTGGACTTTTTATATTTTATGTTGTTGGCAGCCTATAGCTGCCATATAACTGAACAATCGAAAATGACTGAACTTTCGTGTTTTTGCAGACAGAAAGTTGGAACTTCCTACAGATTCTATTTTGGACCATTTGATCCGACCATTTGATACAAAATTCCATGAGGATGGGTCAACTATATCTTATAGCTGCATTATAAATGAATGATCGGAAATGGTATTTGGTGAAAATACTAACTTTGGTAATTTTTTTTATAGAAGCCTGGGAAGTTCTTTTTAATCATGTATTCTAACAAATTGGTTTTATAATTAAATTTTCATAACGATTTATATCCGATCATGACTGTAAGGGTATATCAACTTCGGCTCCGACCGAAGTTAGCTTTCCTTCCTTGTTAATATTATATTTCTAAAAATATTTGTAGTTGTTCCGAGATTTAGCCGGAGAGGCTGCACAATTGTCAACTGAGTACCTTCAGATGCATACAAATATTCAAGCGAATAATACACATAAGTGTTTGCCCGAGTGTTGGGCAGGACTAGTACCACTTAAGGCTGAGCTTTATAAAGGTAGGTGTTTTTTGTGCTTTAAATTATTGTTAAAAATATAAAATACATATAAATTATTATAATACAATACATTATAAATACATAAATTATATATTATATATTGTCGGACAGGCAAACAGGAGTAATGCACACGATTTCCTATACACATATATACAATATAGTATATACCGTTTTCTTTGATATTTGATATATTTTGTAATAGACAAATTAAATAAAATGTAAGATATGTCGTAATTTTTAATTACTTATTATTAGTTAAATAGTTATAAATAGTTAGTTATGCTCTTTATTATTTTCTTTGCGATATGGCATTTGTAAGTTTTAAGATCCCCTGTAATGGCACTAGTATACCTTCTGGTATTGAAACCGTCTTCCCCTTATTTAATCTAAAACAAGAACGAAAAGCTTCGGGCGGAGGCGAATGTGATTTACCTTGTAAGTTAGAAGTAAGTTAGATGTAAGATGGAATTATTTGGATACATGTGTCGATACAATTTGGATACATACAATACATGTGTCGAACTTATCAGATATAGTTCACCTACCTTTTTAGGAATTTGAGTATCTGATTTAGTATCTATATCAAATTTACACACCAAGTTATCAGGGGTGCCACACAAAACACTTCCACTCAAATTTCTCTGAAATTGTACTTGTTTTTTTACACACACGTTTAATTTGTGGTACAAACAAAAAGATTTTTGTAAAATACTAATAAAATCACTTGCCTTTTATTCAGTAGGCCAACTAACATTAGAGTTTTAAAGGAGATTTTTATATATGGTGATGTCCCGTTTTTATACCCTTACAGAGAGTATTTTAATTTTGGTCAAAAGTAGAAAACGCAGTGAAGGAGACATATGCGACCCTATAATATCCCTTAATCCTTAGTATGTTCTTGATCAGGATCACTATCTCTCAGTTTGAAAGTTATGGGCTTGAAATTGGCACGCAGTGTACACGTCGGATCTGTCCTATAGCTGTCATATAACTGCTTGGTCGGAATTGCCTACATACCAATAACATTGGTATTTTAAGAGTTAGAGAGTTTGGATTCTCTATGGATTCTATTTTTGCCAAATAATGTATCTATTGTAATCTATTTTTGGTCTAATCCGACCTACAAAATTTCATAAGGATCAGCCGACTATATCTTATAGCTGCCATATAACTGAACGATCGGAAATATTATTTGGTAATTGTTAAAAACACCAGCCTTGGTATTTTTGAAGATAGAAGCTTGGGTTTCTTTTTAAATTTTTTATTCTAATAAATTGGTTTCATTAATTAAAATTTAAATAGGGATCAGCCCACTATTTCAGGAGTACACCTCCTTGCGGAGAGCCTCTTCTGACGTATCTTTGAATAGACTCTTCAACTGTTGTCGCCTCAACATTCCTTTTTACCAAGATCAGCTATGCAAGGCACACTATATATGCCGCCTTATTGTGGTGGAGGCTTATCTGGAAGATTGTCAGAGACATCCTTGTGATTCTCCACCAAAGTAACCTCTGCTTTCGTCTCGGAGCTCAGCAGAAAATCCTCCTCCATCCCGACGCCTCTAAGAGCCCTTGCCAAGTCGCTCTCCTCCGAGGTGTACCCTTCCAGGATGTCCTGCTCCTCATCCGACATTTCTTCCGGATGTCCCTCTTCGTTCGGTTCCGTGTTCGTTTTTGTTACGTGTTTGACCGTTACGTGCTTTAATCCGTATTGGACCCGGTGTTCCGACTCTTCCAGTATCTTCACGATCTCCTCGTTCAGAGTAAGGACAACCTGCCTCCGCCTCCTACACAGCATTCTCCAAGTTAAGGATAATATAAATACACCGCAAATAATTTTAATAGTTTATTCTTGTTTTAATAGTTTTATCTATTTTATTTTATTGCTGAGGTCACTAACTTAAATAACATCAAGAAGTTACGGTTAAAATCCTTTCCAAAGACTCCTAAAGTTATTGAGTTATGGTTTACCATTTTGATAAAATGGAAATCTAGTATTCGTTTACTAGTCACTTATTACTTACTTATTCGATTACTTATTACTTATACTTACAAAATGAAGGAAGAAAAGCCTCAAAGAATGAAAGTTAGGGGACTTCATCATAGCACATTAACCAGTGAAATTTTAACCAATTTCAAAACATTTGGCTTCGATGCTTTTCAGGTACATAACACAAGATAATGATCGAACCGAGATGTAAAATTGAACATATTTTTATTAATGTTAAAAAAACATGTTTAAGATTCTCTTCAGTTACATAACCCAAGATTATTATCGAACTGAAATGTAAAATTGAGAATATTTTTTTATTAATAATAAGCAAGTCAAGAATTAATTCTATATATGATATAGGAACACTTTTCCGTAAACGAATGAAAATAAAAAGGATGCGCAAGTCATCAGAAATTGCTCAATTCATACAGCGAAGTGCCTATCTGTATACACCGGAAGAATTCATTCTGCTAACTGCAAAGGTTGCCAGTGGTATCAAAATGCCCTTAGACGATCTATGGATTCTGTAAAGATGAAAACAATGGGGTAAAATCACAAAAAATCTTCAGCAACAATTGTCAACTTGACATCATCATACTCAGCAAATGGTTTACATTTCTACAACCAATTCTGGAGGTTTATCTTATACCTGGATGGTAAAAATGAAATTGGAACGTCTCAGCGCCATCTACATGATCTTCAATCTCAGTCACAATTATAACCAGAAAGGAAAGCTAACTTCGGGCGGAGCCAAAGTTACAAAGGTACTTGCAATTAAATTCGGATATATATCGCAAACATCGGATATAGTTGGCCGATCCTTATAAGAATATCATAATAAAACAAATTATTGCAATAAAAAATCAAAAAAAAAGTCCAAATAACTGACCGAATGTTGGGTCCTAAATAGATAGGATACAGTCGGGCAGAGGTACAGAGGTAAAAGGCGCCTTAGAAGAACATAAATTCGTTCTCAAGATCCTATGGACCGACAATTGTGGCACCAGGCAGAGAGAAAATTAAGAGCAGTTTTAGGGGAAACTCTGAAGCGATTTATTCGAACATTACTTTTCCTCTATGGACTACACGCAAATTGACGCAAATTACTTACTATGAAAGAGCACAAAATCTCTCAAACGTCAATTCTTTAGACAGATTCTAGTCCGATGTCCTGACTGTGTTCTGGCAAAAAATGAACTGAAGCAGACCAATGCTTTTGGGCAGCATCTGGAAAATCGCTGTACTCCTTTTAACTTTGCTAACTTTGAACAAATTAGAGAGACCCATAAGAGCTTAGAGACTCTATTGCAGATTTCATTGCCTATGAATCCTATAAGAATTCAGGAAATATCTGAAGTCATCCAATTTCTGCCAAAAAATAAAACCCCGGGTATTCGATATCCTATACCCCGAGCGATCCTATACTTTCAAAGCAGTGGAACCTGTCTACGTTTATAATGATGCACAAGCCTGGAAAACCAGAGGTTTTTTCAGAGTCATATCGCCCAATAAATCTCTTATCCTCCTTGTCTAAAGTGTGGTAGAGACTCATTGCAAATTGAATTACAATGATTATGACTCAAAACATGTAGGGATATAACAAATGTCCCTGAAGCTTTTCTGTTCTTTTTTTTCCTAATTTTATCTAAATTCCTAACATTATCGGTATTATCTAATTCTTCTAAATTTTGTCTTAATTCATCAATAATCTTTCCTTTTTGGGCGATTTAAAATAAAATTTTGCTCGGAATTTGCGCAATGCTTCCCTGCTTTGTATTGTTTAACGAAAACTCAAAATCTTCAATGACTGTATCCCAATGCAATCCCTTTTCTGAGTCTGCCGATTTCGCTAACATCGGCTCGATTAATTCTTTCCACCTGCTCATTAGCTTGAGGTTACCCTGTTGCTATTTTTACATGCTTAACATTATAATCTTCGAGAAATTTCTTAAAAGCCTCAGATGTAAAACAACTGCCCCTATCCAAGACGATACAAGTCTACTATACGATCTAAAATAACTTTTCAATGCTATAATAACTTCATTTGTGTTTTTTGTTTTTGTTGCATACCTAACATATTTTGTAAACCCGTCTATGACAACAAAAAGATTTTTATTTGACATTTCCTTATCCACTGGCCTGTAGTGATTAATATGTATGATCTCAAATGGTACATTTCCTTTTGAAATGCTGTGAAATAATCCTTCTCCTTTTCCTAACATTGGTGAAAACGCTACACACCTCAAACAATTATTAATATGTATAACAACTTTCTCTTTCATATTTGCAATACGTCCTAACAAGTGCATCCATAATCATATACCTAAGTGACCTATCTCATTATGATACTTGTACAGTATCTTGTCGTCCCTTTCTTCTGGACCATAAAACAACAATTTCCCATCGTTTGCTTTCCTATAAATTAAACTCAAAAACTTTGTCATCTTCTTTTTCTAACTTTATTCTAATTTTCTTTAATTTTTCATCTTACACTTGACATATAACTAAATTTTTTTTAAAACTTACCGTTTCTACTACACATGTTATTATTTCTGCTTAAAGCATCTACATGTTGCATATGCTTTCCCGACTTATGAACTAACTCAAAGTCATACTCAAGCCATTCTAACGCCCACCACGCAATACGAGGGTTAAGTTCTATTCTGTTTAACGTCAACGAATTACTATCAGTAACAATTCTAAACCGTTAATAATGCACATAAATTCGTAACCTTCGTAGGGCATAAAGAATGGCTAACGTTTCAAGTTCAAAGCTGTGATATTTTACTTCATCTTTCGCTGTAGCTTTCGAAAAATAAAATATAGGATGCAATTTCTTATCCTCTTTCCTCTGTAATAATACCGCACCAAAACCATGTGCGCTTGCGTCTGTATGTAGTTCTACCTCATCCTTATAATAATGTAAACCTAGCACCGGTGCTTCTATTAGCTTCTTTATAAGCATCTCAAAACAATCTAGCTATTTTTCTTCAAACACGAATTCGCAATCTCTTTATATGAAATCATGTAATGGTTTTGCAATCATCGAATAATCCTTTATGAATCTTCTAAAGTATGAACACAATCCCAAAAAGCTTCTAATTCATGCACTTTGTTGGGGACTGGAAAATCTATGACGGCTTCAATTCCTTTATCATTCGCTTGTATTCCTTTACTCGTCACCAAAAAGCCTTTGTATTGAACAATCGCTTGTAGGAACTCGCATTTATCCATTCTTAGTTCTAATTTGTTTCTTGCTAATCTTTCAAAAACTTCTTTAAGTACACTCAAATGCTCTTCAATTTCTTTACTTGCGATCATAATATCGTCCATGTATATATATCCACTTTTCCTTCTTTTATCATGTCTGCAAAAATTTTATTGATAAATCTTTGAAACACCGCTGGTGCTTTTTTTAGGCCCATTGGCATCCGCATGAATTCGAACTGCCCTAGCGGCGTCATAAATGAAGTTTATTTAACTGATTTAACTAACATTATCAACAAAAACATAAAAGTATCCATGTTTAAGGTCTAATTTCGAAAATATAGTAAATTACTAATCTGTCCAATAAATCATCAATTAAGGGTAATGGATAATTATCTTTAATCATTGTCTTATTAGGATTTTTGTAATCCGCACATAATCGCAAATCACCTGTTTTTTGTAACTAACACTATTGGAGATGCATATTCTGATTCACTCGGCCTAATACTTCCCTCTTTTAAGTACTCGTCTAATATGCTCTGTAACTTATCTCTCTCTGTATAAGCTAACCGTCTAGGAGAACTGCTAAAAGGTTTCGAGTCATCCAACCTCAGCTTTATTTCACATTTAACCTCTGGTTCTATTCGTCTTTGTTTATTTACATAAAAATTATATATAATTTTAATAAATTGCTGTCTAACATTATTATCCACTTATTCACCAATTTTGTATTATAAAGATTCATCTTCAATATTAATATTTATTAGCTCCTTTTCTACTACATTTATGTCAGATTTCGTTGCTTTTTGTAACCTAACTGCATTTATAGTCTTTTTTTTTTGTTACTATCTGTTACTTTCTTTACCTCTTCCCTTATTATCTGACATTCATCATTAACCTTACTAACATCACTAATTCTTCTCTGTTCAACATCAACATCACTAACTATTTGCTCTTCATCACTCACATCATAACTTTTTTTAACATTTTCTAAATTTTCTACTGTAACCAACTTCAAGGTGTCAAGGTTCATATTTAGATCACATACTTCCATAAAATCCCTTCCCAGGACTACATCATGACTCATAGATTTATTTGCCACAAAAACTAAATGAAAATGTACTTTATTAAATTTTTTCTTTATATAACATAATATTCTGCCATAAGTTTCAAGAAAAATTTCATTTATTCCATGATATGAACATAAAACTGGCATTTTACAAACATTTTCGGGTACTTTAGAAATTTTAATAAACGAAATTGGACTTCCTGTATCTATTAGGCATTCTGTAGTTAACCGGGTATTAGTACTATTCCTAAAGTAAATTTCAAAGTATCTTACATAATTGTTCTTGACCTCGCTCTTAATTTTGTTTTTCAGGCACTGCGCCACAAAATGACCCATTTCGCCACATGCATAGCACGATCCTTTCTCCCGTCTTGGCTTCCTGCACTTCTGCGCAGAATGTCCTTTAGCAGTGCAATTATAGCAACGCGTGTCCTTGCTGTCTTTCTCGTCCTTGTTCACTGCTGCCTCTTTTTTGTCACCATAAGATTTAGGCAACTTCACCTCCGCACATGCACGTTTGATATGTGCAAAATTTTCGAAGCACTGAATATGTGCTTGATTACGCAGCCCTTGATTAGGAATACCTTCAATGATGCGACTTAACATTTCTTCTGCATCTATGTTGATGCTTTGAGCAAGCATCACATTATCGTTAGTGTAACTTCCAAAACTTTCACCGGAACTCCATTTACGGTTCTCGAATTGACGCCTCGCCTCTAACTTCGTAACTTTGTCCAAACACATTGAAATTAGCTCAGCAGTTAACTCCTCCAGCGGTAGCATGATGCATTCAGGGTTTGCATGCAGCCACACGTTTGCTTTTCCCTTGATTTTACCAATCATCAACATCTTATCATATTGTCCAGTAATTCCATAAATGGTTGCAATATTATGAATTTGATTAATCCATTTTCGTGCGCAAGTTTCTTTTTGCCTCCGTCTTTTCCGTTTCCTTCGCCTCCGTCTTTGCTATTATCGTTGTCATCTTCGTAGTTCCAGATCTTCTTTATATTTGTCTTCGCCGTTATTTCCATAACCGTCTTCGTCTTGATTCATAATCGATTCCAGGTAATTACACGTTTCCGTTGAAATTTTATTCAAGTGTAATATTAATTCGCGCTTGGTTCCCCTGCTTGGTAGCTGTAACACACTTAAGCACCTTTTTAATTGCGCAATTGATGCATTGTTAACGTCCATTTTCGTTTTTTTTAATTGTTTTTGATTGTTGGGCTATAACAAATGTCCCTGAAGCAGAACGCCAACACAATGATTTGCACAATGATTTAAACAATTCTTTTATTTTTTCTATTTCCGCTTAAGATCACTGCTGGCGTTCGACTGATTCCAATCTCAACTCGCGATCCGCATCAACCCTCATAACTCGCTGAGAGAGAAATGAGAGGGATGAGAGCACAAGAGAGAGAGAACCAGAAACAAACACGATGAAAACACTGAATTACACTAACAACAATTTACAGTTATGCTATACAATTCCAGTTATTATATATATACAATAAGTAGCAATTCTGCTACAAACTGTATCCTGCCAGATCACCAATTTGGCTTTCGCGGAGGATACATTGTGCAATAGGTCCACAGATTGCAACAACATATCATGCAGGCCTTTGACGTAGTCTTTATCGATATGCAGCAAGCCTTCGATAAGGTGTGGCATGATGGCTTATTGTACAAAATTGAAAATCTTTTGCCTTCTCCCTACTATGGGCTATTAAGGTATGTTATCATGTTTATATCATGTTACTCTCGTCCTTACAAAAGTTTAAGTTCAAAGTCAGAGATACACACTCGAATAACTTATGAATGGGACCAAGAATTCCTTAGGGTAGTGTTCTTAACACGTTGCTCTATTCGTTGTATACTGCCAATATACCCAGCCCTAACAGTCAGCGTATGGTAGCCCCCTCCAAAAGACTTATTGCGACCTATGCAGATGACATCGCAGTCATCACAATTCCAATTGTTACAGACAAGCTGCTAATGGACTACAGGATAATCTTGTTACTCTTTCAGCTTGGTGAAAACGGTGAAATTTGAATATCAATCTGCTGAAAACAATAAAATTCTCTTTCACACCGAAGAGGTACATTAATACCCCTAAAATTAACCTAATACTCTAGAGGGAGTTACTCTAGAGCAGCCATAGGTAGCGAAATATTTTGGTATTACTTCGGATAAGCGACTTACTTTTAGGCCAAATCTTAAGTCGACAGTGAACAAATTTAAGATAAGGATCCAGCACCTGCGTTGGCTAGTAAAAAAAAAAGACAAACTTCTGATACAGGCTTCTTGCTATATAACTACTTCCTACTAGACTTTTGAGGGGTTTTTAACGGTTTGGTTTTTCCAAAATTATTTGACCTATATCTTATAGCTGCCATATAATTGAAAGATCAAAAATGGTATTTCGTAAAAATAGCATCTTTAGTTTTTATACCCTTGCAGAGGGTATTATAATTTTGTTCAACGTGTGCAACGCAGTGTAGGAGACATCTCTGACCCTATAAAGAATATATATTCTTCATCAGGATCATCTCCTAAGTTGATATGAGCATGTCCGTCTGCTGTCTGTTTCTATGCGAACTAGTCTCTCAGTTTTAAAGTTATCGACTTGAAACTTTGCACACACCCTTCTTTGTTTTGCACACAGTATATAAGCCGGAACGACCGGGATCGGCCAACTATATTCTGCCATAGCTGCCATATAACTGATTGATCGGAAATGGTAACTATAACTGAACAATTGAAATGACCCAACTTTCGTGTTTTCGAAGATTCTCCGCCATTCTGCATCAAAATCCGAGACGAAAATATTTTTTAGATTTTTTTCCAAAATTCCTAGGAGTCCCCTTTAAAAACACCGGGAATGCCACTATGGCCTCCGGGAAGGCTATATCTCTGCTAATATGCATCCGATTCTCGAGCGGGATACTTTAATTGATTCGTAGCTGATTCTCCGCAACTTTGCTTCAAAATCCGAGAGCAAAATATTTATTTGATTCGGTCGACAGTCGAATATATCTTATATCTGCCATATAGCTCGGAAATGGTATTTGGTAGAAATACCAATTTTGGTATTTTTGAAGATAGAAGCTTGGGACTTTTTTTTTTAGATATTTTATTGTAATTCATTGGTTTTAATATGATATTCTCATAAGGATTGGCCAATTATATCCAATGTTTATCCAATTATATATAATGTTTATATATCCAATATATATAAGCTTGAGAATGTTCTTACATTTTGGGTTCTAATAAATTGGTTGAATTATGTAATTCTGATAAGGATCGGACAATTATATCGATGTTTGTGATATAAATCCGTAGTTTGTGGTATATCAACTTCGGCTCCGCCCAAAGATAGCTTTTCTTTCTTGAGTGTTGGGACTCTCTTTTGACTTTTGGTCAGCTAGTAAGGACTTTTAAGTTAAATGAGGATTGGGGCGGCAAGAACAGAAAGCTATTCCAAAATGAATAATACACAATTTGGTATAATTTATATCAGATCGAATAAATAGAGCAATTAGAAATAAGGGTCGTTGGCCCAAGTATTAATAAATAAACGGTTTCTGAGCGATTTTAATGAAAAAAACTTGGGAGTTCTTTTTAGATGTTTCATTTTTATATATTGGTAATATAATGATATTCTCAAAGTTATTGGCCATTTATATCCGATGTTTGCGATATATATCCGGTTTTACCTGCAAGGGTATATCAAATTCGGCTGCGCCCGAAGTTAGCTTTCCTTTCTTGTTAATGAGACAAATGTAGATACTCCTAGATTCCTTTCTTGTCTACTCGTGAGTAGATATAAGCATGTTCGTCTGTCCGTAAGCATTTCTGATAAGCATTTCCATATTTTCTGTCTGTCTGCTTATATACAAGTTATCCAACCCCTAAATACAGGCCACTTATGGCTTTTATAAACAATATTTTCAATCTCTGCATTTTCCTTTGGCTTGATCTTTAGCTCAATTATCCAACCCATAAATCCAGGCCACTTATGGCTTTCCACTTATGAATTTTATAAACAATATTTTCAAACTCTGCATTTGCCTTCGGCTTTGTCTTTGGCTCTGAGGTCCGATCTCGGTTCCCCATAAACAAATCAAAATCAAAATTAAACATCAGCTTCCCTCCGAAGCCCAATCAATTACGCCTTTTGCGTTTCAAGTACCCTCCAAATTGCTTCGATCAGCGTCTTGTAATTGTTACGTTTAATAAATAAAGGTTTAACACCAAGTTGTGTAATTAAAAAATTACATTTTTTTAATTCACCGAACTACAAACAATTTAACTGGCGCCCAACTCACGGGGCCGCGTCACATAAAGCTCCAAAAAATAGTTTAATAAAAAATAAGTTAAACATAAACGGAATTCGCGCGGTCAACAACTCAACATTTTTAGTGGAAAAATTAAAACATCCACCAAACGACGCTACCAAGTGACAGTGATCGTTAACAATAAAGAAAATGGAAATTAATTAATGAAATAATCCATAAAGAGTGAATTAAAACAAAGGTGGACCGAAATTTTAAACCAAACAATTACAAGAACACAAAAACTAAAAAAAAATCAACGCACAAAAAATAACAAACAAGAACAACAAAAACAAATAAAACGACAACTCCAACAAGAAAAACCAGGGAAGGAAGGCAGGACATTCTCAAATAAAAACGACAACTCGCTCCAACAAAAAAACCCAAGGAAGGAAGACAGGACATTCTCTATCCATTTATCAACTATCAACCACTAACCACACAGAAGGAAGACCCCAACGGGACAATATCGTGAGGAATTAATTTAAAATAATAAAAAAATTAAAGACTATAATTTAAGATCTGTAAATTTGATCTGACCTTACTAATAAACAAAACCATAATGACATACGGAAAGGGCAGTGTAATTACCAAAGAAACAAACAATTCAATAAGGGGAAATGCTCTACGAGTATTTATATCCGGACTTAATGGATCTATTTCAGAAACTCTTTTCTCATTAAATCCACCAGATTTGCCTAATGCCCACTTCCGTGCTCAATTCGCAAATAGGTTTAATGGATTTAAAAATGAAAGTAAATATCGGGGAAACAACTTACGATTTGATCAAATACTGCAAAATAATAATACCACTAAAATGGGAAATAATTTTAATCATAACCAAAATTACAATTGGCCACAAAAGGGAAATTTTTGGCAAAATAATAATCAAAATAATAATCATAAGCAACAAGCTATCGAGCCAATGGATGTTGATCCACCGATTCAACTCCAGAATAAATCTAATAATAATCGGCAGCCGAGCCAAAATTGGCATTCAAATAGTAACCAGGGAAGATATAATAATTGGCAGGCAAACGATAATCAAGGTAGATATAGTAATAATTATCATCAAAATAAAAATCGTTCAAATTTCTATAACAAAAATCAAAATAGAGAGCAAACTCAAGCTCAAAAAAGGGAATCAGATGGGACAGAAAGTCAGCCAGCTAATAAAGTAACCAGATTAAATAATATCAATGAAGACCATTTTTTAGACCAGACCCCTACAGAGGAATGCCTTATTTAAATAGGATAGATCGAAAAACCAAGAAGCAGCTAAAAGTTTTAATAGATACAGGAGCCACTGCTTGTTACATAAAAAGGGGAATTTTTGAAAATAAAAACGAGCTACCAATATACAAAAAGGTAACAACAGTTCATGGCTACTCAATTATTAGGTTTTACCATATTATAAATATATTTGAAACAAAACCATTATTTTATGAAATCGAAGGTTTAGAATCTGATATTCTAATTGGATTCAATTTATTAAGAAAAATTGGAGCTATAATAAATATAGATAAGGGAATCTTGGAATATAATGGGAAACAGGAGAAGTTAAAATATTATGATAATGAGGAGAAAAACGAAATACGTTTAATTGAAGAAAATAATATTCTTCCGGTAAAAGAATTTATTATAAAAAAGTATTTTGATGATGTGTAGGGGGGCGTGGGTTCCGCAAAAAAGATTCCAGAATGGGGTTGAAAATTAGAAGTCGGGGGCGTCTTCAGTGTAAGTACAAAAAACGCGTTCAGCTTTATTGGCTGCGTACATCGAATTGATCTTAAAAACTAGTGAAAAAAAAGAGATCGCCGACAGCCAACGAGCGAGAAGAGAGGGCACAGAGGGGCGAGTGTGGACGCGCTCTTCAGCGCGGGTGCGCTCTTTAGCGTGGGTGCGCTCTTCAGCACGTATGCGCTCTTCAGGTGAGCGGCACCACGGCCCCTCACCTAAACATTCCGCCCCCCTTGCAATCGCTCGGGTTGCAATAGCTCCCTCGGTGTTATGGCTGGTGGCAGGCTCCGGACACGACCCATCCAAACACGGTGCTCTGGGCCACTGGCAGTCCGTCCTGGATCTTCAGGAAGCCCGGTTGAATAATCCGTGGGTACATATCTGCGCCCAGGACGACGGAGATTGTCGCTGGCAGATGGAATCGCTCATCCGCCAGGGTCACGCCTCGGAAGTGGGCACGCACCGCCTCGCTCAGCTCCCGGGACGGCGTACGAACTCGCACGTGAGGCTCGATCTTAAACCACGGTGGCGGAACACACCTGTTCGTCCCCCACGCTGGTAGTGGGCAGCCGGAAACACGCTGCGAGCGAGGCGTCGATGCAGCTCGAGGGCGTGCATGGGTCGATAAGGGCCCCCGTGTCGAAGCTCCGGGTCCCGGTGTCGATCCGCACTAGTGCAGTCGGCAGCACGTTGACGCTGTTCCGTTGCAGCAGCGATGAGAGGGTAGGCGCAGCGACCGCGTCCAGCGGGGGCCCTCGACGAGAGGCAGAACTTTGCCTAGGTGCGGATGACGCGGGCGGATGAGCGGTGGTTGGCAACCGAGGAGTGGCGGAAGAAGGCCGAGGATGTAACGACGAGTGCCGGGACGTCGGTGGCCGTGGATCGGGTTGGGATTGCCGGAAAGTGGCGGACCCAGGCCGAGGAGCACCCGAACCGCGCCGGGAGTTGGCGGATGACGGCCGGGCGCCAGACGAGACACTCTGTGTCCTGACTCCCGCGCTCCGTGACCGGTGCTCCTCTTGGCGTGCCTTGCGCCGAGCCCGCGGCTTCTCCACGAGATGCAGCAGCGTGTGGTGATTCTGTCCACACGTCTTAAAACCGTCACCCCGACGACAGGATCCGTCGGAGTGCTCGTGGGCCAGGCAGCTCGAGCAATACCGGTTCACAAGAACCACCCGGAGCCGCTTCTTGGCATTAAGGCGTAGGAAGCGCCGACACTTCTTTAAGGGATGGATCCCATTGCAGACTCGGCATCGGTAGGATTGAATACCTCGAGTACATCTGCTCTCCAGCAATTGGGCGTTGCGTGGGCGTGGCGACATCGTGTTGACTATAGCTGGCGGAAATATGATGAAGGAACAAATAACATTATCAGAATCGGTGTGAATGATTGTTCGGAACTACGGGCAGAGCTACGAGACAGCACAATGGACAGGAAGATTGGAGCGGAAGAAATGTTAACTATTGTGGGTAGGCGGACGATTCCAACGGAAGAAGCACGACCTTAGCAACGGGCCGCTCGACGAGCCCTCGCGCGGTGCGGATGTCGATCACGCGGACATGGCCATCGGATCCTGGATACACCGCGTCACCCTGGCTAAACGCCACTCATTGGACGGAAGGTTGTCCTCCTTGATGACGACCATATCCCCAACGCGGAGATCCCTCGTAGGGGCTTGCCACTTATTCCTCTTATGGAGCTCGTTGTGGTATTCTTCCTTCCATCGCAGCCGAAATTGCTGCTGAAGAGCCTTGAGGTGTTGCCAGCGATTAATAATGGAAGTGGTATCCCCCTTTATCTCGGGCTCGAACGTGGCGAGAAGTGGGCCACCCACAAGAAAGTGCCCGGGTGTAAGAGCCAACAGATCTTCGCCAGGAAATTAGCCAGCTCCTTAAAGGTGTATTTCCGCGTGGCGGTAGACTTTTAGAACAAAGTCTTGAAGCTCTTGACGCCTGCTTCCTACAGGCCCCCCATGTGGGGAGCTCCCGGAGGAATGAAATGCCAGAGAAGCTGCTGGTGACTATAGGCACCGGTCACAGCCCCTTTTGGGCTCTGGAGAAAATCGCGGGATAGTAAAGCAGCTGCCCTCACAAAGGTCTTCCCGTTGTCGGACTGCAATTGACGGGGCATCCTATCCGGGACACGAACCGTGCGAAAGCCGCCAGAAATTTCTCGGTCGTAAGGTCCGACGTAGGCTCTAAATGGATGGCCTTAGTGGAGAAACACCAACACATAACCCTTTGTGATGAGACAGGCCCTCCCCGTATAGTTTTTTATCTCGAAGGGACCGGAATAATCCACACCGGTGTGCGTGAACGGGCGCGAGAAGGACGTCCGTTCCTTGGGTAGCTCTCCCATGAGTTGCGTCTGCAGCTTCTTCTTGTGGATGACACATACCTTACAAGAATGGACAACGGACTTGACCAAATTCCTCACCCTTGGAATCCAGAACTTGGCCCGGATCAGACGGATCATCAGCTGACTGCCACCGTGCAGCTTGATGCGATGTGTAAAATGAACCAGGAGTCGAGACAGCTGACAGACGTACGGAAGGATAATAGGGTGCCGTTCGTCATATTGGAGAAGCTCAGAGGACGTGACCCGGCCGCAGGCTCTCATAAGGCCTTGCGAATCCACGAAGGGGTTTAGATTCTGAATCGGACTGGACGCCGATATTGGACGCTTTTCGCTTAAGCGCCCATCTCAGAGACGAAGTGTCTGCGCTGAGTGACGGAAACTAGAAGACGTTCAGCCGACGTAACCTCATTAGCGGTCAGGTGCTCTTCAAACGAGGGTCGAATCTTCCGCGCGCGCTGGATGAAGCGATTAACATAGGCAAGGACTCGTAATGCCTTGTCGAGTGTGGAAAAACGCTCAAGGAGATCTTCGGGGGGTACTTTCGCGACATGGACCTTGACTGCTCGCTTCTCGAGTTCAGTCACGGGGGCATCATAGCCCTGAGTGGGCCAGTCGCTGCGAGGCCTCTGCAGCCAGTCAGGACCGTGCCACCACAACTGGTTATCTGCAAGATCTTGGAGAGCTACGCCCCGGCTAGCGAGATCCGCAGGGTTATGCTCGGAGCGGACATGTGCCCATTTCTGCACGTCGGTGAACTGGGTGATCTTGGTCACCCGGTTGGCCACGAACGTTGTCCACTGGCACGCTGGCTTATGCAGCCACGCGAGGACAATAGTTGAGTCGGTCCAACAGTATAGGGCAGACGCGGCCCCTGGCATTTGTGGCAGAACGGCGGTGGCCATCTCGGACAACAACAAGGCACCGCACAGTTCTAGTCGAGGGAGCGACACCGTCTTAACTGGGGCCACTCGAGTCTTTGCAGTCAGCAGGGTCACTATTACCGTGGACCCGATTTCGACACGAACGTAAATTGCTGCGCCGTACGCCTTCTGTGAAGCGTCGCAGAACCCGTGGTGTTCGACCTTTAGGTGTGGTCGGAACGCGACCCATCGAGGAACATGAATCTGATCGAGCACCGAGTAATTCTTTAGGAAGTCAACCCATCGCTGACAGAAATCTTGAGGGAGGGCGTCATCCCACCCTAGATCCAGAAGCCAAATGTCTTGCATGAACATTTTTGCCCGAACAATGAAAGGAGCGAGCCAACCTGCTGGATCGAACAATTGGGCAATTTGGGAGAGGACTTGGCGCTTTGTGAAAACCGAGCCGGAAGTCAATTCTGGCGGGACAAAAAATAATTCATCAGTCGTCGCTTTCTACCGCACGCCGAGTGTCTTGGCCGTGCTCTCTGCATCGATGTCGAGAAAGTCAGAACGGAGACGGTGATCGATCGGAATGTCGGCCAGGATTGTCTTGTTATTCGACGTCCATTTCCTAAGTGGGAACCCTGCTGACTCTAGGGCCCCTTTCAGCTCCCGAATCGAAGCTTGGGCTTCAGTTTTGGAGTCTGCCCCCGCGAGAACGTCATCAACGTACATAAACTGCCGGATAATTTGGCTTGCCTGCGGATACTTCGACTCTTCGTCGTCAGCGAGCTGTCGCAGCACACGGATCGCCAGGAACGGGGCACAATTGACACCGAAGGTGACCGTTTTCAACTCGTAGTCGCGGATATCCCCATCGGGATTGCGAAACAAAATACGTTGGAGCGGAGTATGCTTGGGGTCTACCCAAATTTGCCGATACATCTTCTCGATGTCGGCGTTGAAGACAAACCTAAAGTACCGCCACTTTAGGATTTGAATCGTCAGGTCGGATTGTAAGACCGGGCCCGCGTAAAGAATGTCGTTCAGACTGGTCCCGTTTGCGGACGGGCTCGAAGCATTGAAGACCACTCGCACCTTGGTGGTCGTGCTTTCGGGCTTGAAGACTGCATGATGTGGAAGATAGTAGGTAGCGGAATTGCTCGCGGGAGAGACCTCGGTCATGTGGCCTAAGTCGATGTACTCCTGAATTACCGAGTCATAGCGGGCCTTAAGGGGCGGGTCCCTCTTCAGGCGCTGCTCGTTACGCAGAAACTGAGCAAGGGCAAAGGACCGTGAAGCCGCTAGCTCGGAACCCTTCTGCCCGGGTTCGCGAAAGGGGAGCGTCACAACGTACTTGCCACACTCGTCTCTTTTCGTCGTCTGGACAAAATTGTGCTCGCAAACGGAATCCGATTCCGAACTTATCGGTGTGGGCACATCTTCCACCTCCCAGAATTTGGTGAGGAGCTGATCCAGTGAGTCACCGAGGCTGGGGGCCACTCGTGTGGAAAAAACGGACACGCTGCGGGGATTGGCTGGAGATAATGGGCCTGTCAGCACCCATCCAAAAATGGTCTCCTGACCGAGAAGCGACCTGCATATGTTAGCCTTGGCATTACCGAGGAGAATGGACGGAAGAATGTCAGCTCCTATTAGTACATCGACTTGGGAGCTCTCAAAGAAGTTGGGGTCCGCCAGGGAAATGTCGGACGGCCCCTTGAGACGATCTAGCGGAATCGGGTATGATGGCAGATTTCCTGCCAACTGCGGCAGAACGTAGGCCGTAGTCTCTAATTGTAGCCCGGGTCTAGACGGCGACCGAATGGAGAAATGGCACAATTTTGTAGACTGGGCGGAAATGGACTGATTAAGGCAGGAAACTTGGGCTTGAATCGTCTTGAAGGGTGGTTTGACGAGGTTGAACAGTCGTTCCGTTATGAAGGTCGCTTCGGACCCTGAGTCTATCAGAGCTCGTGCCTGGAAGCTGCACCCCAAATGGCACACGTTGATAAGGGCCGTGCCTAGTAGGACGGCTCCTGACCCGGAAGCGAAACACACCTGCACATCCGACTGATCCTCTGAGCCGTTTGTGCTTCTGGCAGTCTGTGCGGGTCGAGCCTTTGTTGTCGTAGGCGGACTTGGAGCGGTGGCGAACGGATTGCCGCGGTGCAGAAGGGTGTGTTGTCGGCTGTGACATGTGAAGCATGTGCCGTCGGGCAAAACAGTTCAAACACAGCTGCTTCCTTTTAATGTAGTCCGAGCGACCATTTACGTCCATTTCCAAGAACCGCGGACATAAACGAATGGGGTGGTTCTCCCTCGAACAGAGATCGCAACCCTTGGGGCCCGGAACCACTCGAGTCTCGTATGAGTGGAGCCTTCGAGCAGGGGCAGTAGGAGTTCCCGACCTTGGCGGAAGTTGCCCGGAGCCACTAGGTCTGACGTCGTCGATCGCTTCCAGAGTGCGATGGCGCTCTGTCAGGAAGTTGTCTAATTCCTTCCATGTTGGAATTTCGGCCTTGTTATGAACGGATTGCTCCCACATGGAAAGTGTGACTTTGGGGAGCTTTGACGAAATCATAAACACCAGAAGGCAGTCCCAAGCCTCAACATTGATGGCGGACATTGCTAGGGCTGTCAGACAACTCTGAATGGTGGCTTGGAGCTCCTTCAGCGCGACCCCGGACCCTTGAGAAATAGCCTGGAGGTTGAAAAGGATTTTCAACTGGCTATTGACCAGTAGCCGCCGGTTCTCAAAGCGGTCTGTGAGGCTTTGCCAAGCGACGACAAACCCCTCATGGGTAAGCGGAGCCTTAGAGACAATGGCGTGGGCGTCTCCACTTGTTTTGGCCAGTAAGTGGAACAACCTCTCTACCGGGGTGAGCCGCGAGTTTTGGATGTAAATGGCCGTAAACAAGTCTCTGAAGGTGGGCCACCGTAGATAATCACCAGCGAAGACCTCGGTATCCACCGGAGGTAACCGGCAGCCTGTAGGCGCGGGCGTGTGGACATTGACGGAAGCCTGAGTGGATTGGGAAGCAATTTTCTCCCGAAGCTGGGCAATACATCTCGAATAGACGAAGTAGCAGTAGTTGTACTTCGATTCCAGCACGGTCGAGGTGGCCACATTGTCGTCTGACACGGCTAGTAAATCGGAGCAGCTCTCATAGCTTTACTCCACCTTCTCCCACAGTGCCCGAATTTGGTCCCGATGGACCTCGCAAATGTATTGGGAGTCTCCTTCCGTTTCTCTGGCGCCCGGAGTATTTATGTTAGCCTCAAATTGGCTAATTCGATCCGTTGTGGCGATGAACTTTTTCAGCGCCACGTCGACCGCACTTTGAGCCATTTTTGCAACGGAACGAGTCTGCCTCTGTGAAGGACCGGGGATTGTATTGACGGATTCGTCACTCTTTGCCCTTGGAATGGCACTGTACGCCTTAGGCTTTAAAAGAGGCGTCCGCGGAGAAGCGGATTGAGATCTGTCCAGACGGATGGTTGGGATCGGACGTGGCTTTTGGTCGTCTCCCGTGGGCATTCTCAGACACCAATTCGCTGGTCAGAACTTGTCGACTGACGCGCGCAATGGGTGCCTCGTACGAAGCGGTAGCCGGTCACTAATGTGATGAGACCGGTGAGATCGCGGACGAATTGCGATTGCAAGGCCAAGTGGGAATTAGACGCGCCGATGTCGAGAGGAACGTCGGATGCGGCACAATTCGGATGTGGGAGAAACTTCAGGAAGCCAAAAAAAACTCAGAAGTGCCAAGGTTCGTTGAGATTCTAGGCGGATTTTGCCAGATGCGAAGTAGAAGCAGCGTTAGGAAAATTGCGGAACGGAAAATGGACAAGGCCCGGAAAATTCGTGATCGTTCGGAAAAATAATTGATGACTGTCTATATAGATATGTCTGTATATTTCGACCAGTATGGCTCGTACGTAAATATTCAATTCCTGACTATTTTCGAAATTGCGGAGCCGGAAAGGTGACTTGACTTGAAAAAAAATAAATAATTAATTTTTGCCTAATTGGCGGATTTAATTATTATGGAAACAGACAGGTGGAGTTGAAAATTTCAATTCTTAAAGAAAGAAGATCGACAATTAAATTATTTAATTAAAATTTCTTTTTCGATAATTAAATTTTCGATTTAATTATTGAGTGGCCGGAAAGGTGAATTAAAAACCCTGGCCCTTTGCTCGGACGGAAAATACGAATTAAATACATTTTTGTAGTTGTAAATATAAATAAATAAATTTATAATTAATTGATTTTTTTTAATTTGTTTGGTTATATATTTCCTGAAATTGGAGGCAGAAAATATTGAGAAATATATGGGCATACATGCAAGTAGGGCAAGGGCATGTGGGACATATGATGGCACAGTGGAACGTCGATAAGTGGACTGTATGGTTAAATTTTATCGGTTATATATTTCCTGAAATCGGAGGCAGAAAATATTTGGAGATATGTGGACATGCATGCAGGTACGGATATATGTAAGGGCATGTGGGCATATGGTGGCACAGTGGAGCGTCGATAATGTGTAACGGCGGAAACGGAAAAGTTGTGTGGTGTAAAAAATTGGGGATGAAAAACCAATATTACGACAGCGGCGGACTGTACGGTGAACTTGGAGATTCCCGGAACCACTTCACACCGGCTGGCCTCACATTATGCCCTTTTATTTTAATATTTTTTTTTTTTTTTTTTTTTTTATCACCACACTTTTTCACTGTTCACTTGCCGATTTTTGTTTTTGCGGATTAATTGCACCAAACACAATGTATGTGTGTATGCATGTACATATGCCTCGACCGTTGGCGAGCGAACGGATAACGGAAAAGCCAAAAACGGCGAGGAATATGGCGAGGCACACACAACGGAGATGGATGGAAAATTCGGTAATTTTTTGTCTTAGAAAAGTCTCAAGCTGCCGTGGTGTCGGAAAACTCGGACTTGGAGTTGACACGGAGGGAAAAACAATCTTGCAGCAGTGTGAACGAAATTTTATGTTCGGACCACTGCTGAAGACCGGCAGAGAGACGGAGACGGAAAAAATTTCGTACTTATCTTTTGGGCGGAACAATGCCTGAACTGCTGGTGGATCCAAAATATCCTGAATATCCTGGTATCCGGCTCGAAGGACCAAAATGTGTAGGGGGGCGTGGGTTCCGCAAAAAAGATTCCAGAATGGGGTTGAAAATTAGAAGTCGGGGGCGTCTTCAGTGTAAGTACAAAAAACGCGTTGAGCTTTATTGGCTGCGTACATTGAATTGATCTTAAAAACTAGTGAAAAAAAAGGGATCGCCGACAGCCAACGAGCGAGAAGAGAGGGCACAGAGGGGCGAGTGTGGACGCGCTCTTTAGCGTGGGTGCGCTCTTTAGCGCGGGTGCGCTCTTCAGCGCGGATGCGCGGAGGGGCCGTGGTGCCACTCACCTAAACAGATAATAATGGTAGGGAAAACCCAGATTCATTATTTGTTGAAAATAGTGAGAAAAGCTTGGGAGTTAAAAATCCCGAGAACGCCGACGTAGAAATATGCGTCAACAAAAATACAAATATCTTGGGAACAAAAAATCTCGAGAACGCCGACGTAGAAATATCCGTCAACAAAAATACAAATATCTTGGGAACAAAAAATCCTGAGAGCGCCGACGTAGAAATATCCGTCAATAAAAATAAAAATATCTTGGGAATTAAAAATCCTGAGAACGCCGACGTAGAAATATCCGTCAATAAAAAAAAAAAAATATCTTGGGAATTAAAAATCCTGAGAGTGCCGACAAAGTAAATACCGTCAAAAATCAAATAAATAATATAGGTACTGACCAATTAGGCGGATTGAGGGAAAAGATAGTTCACTATATTGAAAAGGAGCATTCAAAGATAAATATGCAAATTCCTTTTAGAACAGACATAAAGAGGAAATAAATCTTATCCACGATATTCACTTCGTGAATAGCGAAATCAAAAGAATGTTATCAGAAAAAATAATAATGCCTAGCAGAAGCCCTTACAATTCACCACTTCTGGTAGTCCCAAAGAAGGGAGAGAATCAAGACGGAAGCCGTAAATTAAGACTCGTCATTGATTATAAACAAGAAAGGAAAGCTAACTTCGGGCGGAGCCGAAGTTTATATACCCTTGCAGTTAAAACCGGATATATATCGCAAACATCGGATATAGTTGGCCGATCCTTATGGGAATAGGAATATACACTCCAATTTATTACAATACAAAATCTAAAAAAAGTCCCAAACTTCTATCTTCAAAAATACGAAAGTTGATATTTCTACCAAATACCATTTCCGATCGTTCAGTTATATGACAACTATAGGATATAGTCGGCCGATCCTAATGAAATTTGGTAGGTCGGATCAACTGACCAAATTTATAATTTGTACCAAGTTCCAGCTTTCTATCTTCAAAAACACGAGTTGGGTCAAAGTTGGGTCATTTCCGATCGTTCAGTTATATGGCAGCTATAGGATATAGTCGGCCGATCCTTATGAAATTTGGCATGTCGTATTATTTTGCCAAAAATAGCTCTCACCTAAAACTCTCTAGACCTAGAACTCTCTAACTTTAAAAACACCAAAGTTATACCATTTCCGATCAATCAGTTATATGGCAGCTATAAGATATAGTCGGCCGATCCGGGCCGTTCCGACTTATATACTGCGTGCAAAGAAAAGAAGGGTGTGTGCAAAGTTTCAAGACGATAGCTTTAAAACTGAGAGACTAGTTTGCGTAGAAACAGACAGACGGACAGACAGACAGACGGACAGACGGACATGCTCATATCAACTCAGGAGGTGATCCTGATCAAGAATATATATACTTTATAGGGTCGGAGATGTCTCCTTCACTGCGTTGCACACTTTTGGACAAAATTATAATACCCTCTGCAAGGGTATAAAAATTAAATGAAAGTACTATACCTGACAGGTACCCAATGCAAGACCCATCAGTAATTCTATCAAATTTGGGAAAAGCAAGATATTTTTCAACAATAGATTTAGAGTCAGGATTTCATCAGATACTAATGAAAGAATCTGATGTCGAAAAAACAGCCTTTTCAATAAATAATGGAAAATACGAATTTTTAAGAATGCCATTCGGATTAACAAATGCACCAAGAATCTTTCAGAGAGCAATGGACGATATTCTAAGAGAACAAATAGGGAAAACGTGTCATGTCTATATGGACGACATTATAATATTCTCAAACTCAATTGAACAACACTATACAGATCTAAACAAAATTATAAATATATTATTGAGGGCAAACATGAAAATCTCTTTAGAGCAGTGGTGGGCAAACTCTCATTTTACATAGCACGCGAGTATAGGGTAGGAAATTCTGCCGCAGCGCTGCCGGCACACTGACAGTGTGAGCACTCTCAAATTTTTTTTAGAAGCTCTCTCATTTGCTCTCATTTTGATTCATTTGACAGCCCAAACTAAAAATCAAAATTTTTCCACTTAGAAAAATTTTCTCAGAAATTGGGTTGGAAAAAGTTTTCTTCATGGAGAATATAAATAGGGAAGCGTAGTTTTTCATTTGTTTAAGAAATGTTGCTAGCAAAGCTGTTTTTAAAATAAAATACTCAATTTTAGTACCCATTCAAAGTTTTGAATTAACGAAAAGTGAATTCTCTGCTCTCATTGTTTTTCTCTGCTACGCACACACTCAAATTTTAAACATGTGTTAGTTTTGCCCACCACTGCTTTAGAGAAATCTAAGTTCTTCAAACGTGAAACCCGTTTTCTAGGATTCATGGTATCCTAGAACGTCATCAAGACAGACCCAGAGAAAATTGAAACCATTAGAAAATATCCGCTTCCAGAAAGTATTCGGGAACTAAGAAGTTTCCTAGGTTTTACGGGCTATTATAGAAAATTTGTTTCAAACTACGCCTACATAGCCAAACCTCTAACAAAATATCTTGGAGGTCATAATGGCAAAATCTTAAAAATAATGTCAACAAAAATATTGATTCAGCTGGATGAACCAGCAATTCAAGTTTTTAACGAGCTGAAAGAAAATCTCATTGCTCAAGTAGAACTAGTTCAACCGGACTATAATAAACAATTTACCTTGACCACCGACGCTTCAGACGTCGCAATTGGTGCAGTTTTATCTCAAGAAGGAAAACCAATTACTTTTATTTCAAAAACCTTGTCTAAAACAGAACAAGCTTATGCGACTAATAAGAAGGAACTTTTAGCGATAGTATGGGCTCTTAAAAATCTAAGAAATTACTTATACGGAGTAATTGGAATTGAAATTCAAACCGATCATCAAACTTTATCTTACACAATTTCGGATAAAAATCCCAATGTAGATATGAAAGGATGGTATTCTTTCATCAAAGTTTTACACCGAAAATAACATTTAAGCCCGGTACAACAAATGTAGTTGCAGACGCATTATCTCGAATTCAGATAAATAATATTACTGACAGCGATATAGAACAAACAGACCAGTCAGACTCAGATCAGATCACACAACATTCAGCTAAAAGTAGTTTTGAAAATGTAATACAAGAGACCCGTAAACCGGTAAAGCAATTTAAAAACAACTGTTATTAACAACGGGGAGGTATACAATACATGAGTCACTGAAAATTTTTGACAGGACACGACATTTAATTGAATATGACACACCAGAAAATTTAATAACTACATTAAGAGAGTATCTTCCACCTAACATTACGGTAGGAATTCATTGTACCTTAGAGGACTTATTTCAAATTCAATTACCTTTAAAAAATAATTTCACAAACACATTCCTTTTTACAAGAATCTTTCTACAAGACGTGGAAAACGAGGAAGATAAAGCTATAATAATAGAAGAAACGCACAGCCGTGCTCATAGGGTGCTAGAAGAGAATTACAAACAGATCAGTAAATTATATTATTGGCCAAACTGTTTTAAAAAATTAAAAGAATATATTAAAAATTGCGTGATTTGTAACGAAAATAAATATAACAGGCACCCAATAAAAATTTCAATTGGGGAAGCCCCAATTCCAAGTAAAGAAGGAGAAAATTTACACATTGATATATATTACGCGCAAGGTCTTACTTTCATAACTTGTATTGACGCTTACTCAAAATTTCTAGTAGTAAAAGAAATCCAAAATAAATTAAATATCGAAAATAAAGTAATGGAACTTCTTCAGCATTTTCCACAAGCAAAAGTAATAATGACCGATAATGAACCGAGCTTTACCTCGGCCCAATTTAAATCTTTCGCACAAAGGTGCAATTTAACTTTACATTACGCAGACCCGAGGCACAGCACGTCAAACGGACAGGTTGAAAGGGCACATTCTACATTAACAGAATTAGCTCGATGCATTAAAGAAGAATTTAATTTAACTGAGTTTTCCGAAATAATAATAAGAGCCGCTCAAGAATATAATCAGAGCATTCATTCTACAACGAACCAAAAACCTTTTGACGTATTATATAATAAAATAGAGCACGATAACATTCCTGAACTTTTGAAAAATACTCAAGAGAAAATGTTGGAACCACATAATGAAAACAGAAAAGAAAAAGAATATCATGTAGGACAGGTAGTCTATGAAAAGAAACACGGGGAAAGAAATAAACTTAAAACCAGATATAAAAAACAAATAGTTAAAGAAAATTTACCCAACAAAATAATAATCAACAATAGAAATAGAATTATTCACAAAGATAATATAAAATTCTAAGTATTTATATATTATCCTTTTTTTCTTTCCTTTCCCAGAAAATGTTTTATCAGGTGCTCATACTACACCTTATTTTATTAACAAAATCAGAAATAATTGACTATACAAGTCACGAATATCTTCTATTTAAGGACAATAAAGACGTATTGACGTACGATTCATACGCAGATTTATTCCATGTAACTAACTTAAGCTTTTATAAAGAAATAATAAATTTGGAATCAGATAATATTAAAAGGGATACTAATAAAAGGTCACAATGGGAAATTAAATATGACATAAAAGTAATCGAACTAATTTTATCGCAATTAATATCAACTAGATCAAAAAGAGGGATAAATGAGTTAGGCACCGTGTGGAAATGGTTAGCTGGAACTCCGGACCATGATGATTTTATTACAGTTCAGAATAAAATTAATGAATTAATTGAAAACAATAATAAGCAGTCTATTATCAAATATATATATATTTCCAAGGTTCCAAATATAAAACATGAACAAAAACCAGTAATTATAGCTGATTTAATGGACATATCTTCTTTTAAAATCGCATTGCATAAAGAACTTTTAATAATTTATATAAAATACCCAATAATAAAAAACAGATGTGAAATATATCACGCTAGAGCGATTTCCCAAATCGATGGAAAACTAGTATTAAGCAATTATATATATCATTATATATTTGATTCTTTCACTTATTATAAAATACAAAATGCTATATTATTTTTAACCAAAAAACATCGGCCTGAACCAGAAAAATCTATTAACCAAGAAATTATTTTAACAGAATTAAGAGATCATTTAAACGAATTTCATATTGAATCGGGACGATCCATTTTAGAAGGGGGAGAGTTATCCAACCCCTAAATACAGGCCACTTATGGCTTTTATAAACAATATTTTCAATCTCTGCATTTGCCTTTGGCTTGATCTTTGGCTCAATTATCCAACCCATAAATCCAGGCCACTTATGGCTTTCCACTTATGAATTTTATAAACAATATTTTTAAACTCTGCATTTGCCTTCGGCTTTGTCTTTGGCTCTGAGGTCCGATCTCGGTTCCCCATAAACAAATCAAAATCAAAAGTAAACATCAGCTTCCCTCCGAAGCCCAATCAATTACGCCTTTTGCGTTTCAAGTACCCACCAAATTGCATCGATCAGCGTAATCGAATTTCACAATAAGATGCGACAGTTTCATCTTAAGCCTCTAATCTAAACACAACTGATGGCCACAACACAACTGAGAGGTTCTTTGGATCAGATTTAGAATTAAGAAGTCAGTCCTATTTTGACCGAGACCGCGAACGGTTGACAAAAATATTTAAGAGAAATCAAAAGTGTCTTGTAATTGTTACGTTTAATAAATAAAGGTTTAACACCAAGTTGTGTAATTAAAAAATAAAAATTACATTTTTTTAATTCACCGAACTACAAACAATTTAACTTACATGCGAAGTTGTCTCTCACTTTTAAAAAATGCATAAGATTCAATTGACCGACTTTTTCTTTCGATTGACCGAGTCACTATAAAAATGAAAGATCGGAAATGACCTAACTTTTGTGTTTTTCAAAATAGATAGAACTTTCTACAGATTTTATTCAAATGATCTAATCTACCCAATTTCATAAGGGTCGGACGACTATATCTGATATTTGCCGTATATATCCGATCTTAACTGCTTAGTTTTTTTTTCAAGTTGACGGTTGACGGAATATAGGTACAAGAGTTTCATTTCGGTTTCGGTTAAGGACGTTACATAAAATTCGTTTCCATCAATAGAATCAGTTATTTTTTTTTAAGTTTATTGGAATTCCCCTGACTGACCGCACAATAATATGTTCTTACTTGCTTATTTTAAGTTGTTTGAGAAGTATCTTAATCATTCGTATCAGTAAGAGTTGAAAATCTTTTGCTTGTGGGAGACTATTTAGAAACGGAGTTTTGAATCGCTTTCATTATCTTGGGAGCATTGGGTTTAAATTTTTCTTCAGTAATTTTTTTATTTGTATACATGACCGAGCTCAGTTTTTTTTAATGCCTCATAATGCCTTAGTTTTCTTCATAAGAGTATTGCAGATGGTTGCTAATACCGGGGTATGAAAAACGGTTTGGGCTGTTGCAGTTCTTGAAGTCGTCGAAAAATAGTTGAGACAGTAAGGGTTGGGGGAGTGGCACTGGGCAATCTACGACTCCGACTAAAGAATGGCTTTGGTACAAAATTTAGGTTCGAGCCAGTTTGCGCTTTCCGTACTTGAACGCTACTTCCCAGTTAAATAGAGAGCGCAAATAGAAAAAAGTCGTTGTTTTTCAGCGACAATAGCCGACGCCCATAATGGTGTTATCGAGCACGGCTCATTTTTGCTTTGCTTGCAAAGCTTTAGTTTTCAGAGGGGTCACGTTAAAATAATAATGATTCAAAAATGTTTTTTCCCATAAATCAAGCCATTCATTTATTCAGAATATCTGCGTAGAAGAATATTTGAAAATTTGATCCAGTAACAAATTTATAGGGCTGAGAAGAAACGCGGTTGACATAGCGTTTTTAAAATTTCATGGGAGTTTTTCCCGGAACCACTATTTTCATCTGAATGTTAAGAAATCTAAAAACGAATTGACCGATCGATCTTAAAAATTTTTTTTTCAGTGCATGAGTCCAAAATAAAAAGAATTGGAAAAGTTTTCGTATTTTTTTTTAGAATTATTAGCTACAGGATTTAGAGTAGGAGCTATAGGATTTGGGCTGCAGACTCCTACAATAGCCGCTGTTCAAGTTTGTTTCAAAATTTTTCCACGCAAGTAATGGATGGTGTTTTCAAGAACTTTTGGGGTCAACTATTTTGAAGACTAAAGTAAAGAGAACTATCAGATTTGGAACTTGGGATCGTTAATCAGTTCGTTAATGTTTTTAGAAAATGTTTTAATGCCAATCTGTTCCAATGGCTAATCTACTCCTACAAAACAAATAGCAGCAATCGGATAATTTTTAAGCTAGGTAAAAACGATGCAAATAATTTGCAGCAAGTTGATTGCTGCAACCAAATTTGCTCGTATAAACACGAAAACATTTTGCTGCAAACAAAGAACTTGCAAAGTTTTTTTGCAGCAATATATTTTGCTTGTCGTCTGTATACATTTTTTACCGCTTTCTTTATTGCGTCATCCGCTTGCTTGTTTACATGTGCTGTTTGCTTTCAATCGCAATATTGCAGCAAGCAAAGAAACATGTGGGATCACGAGAACACGGTTAAATTTGTTGAATTATATGAGAATCATTCCGTTTTATGGGATGTCTCTTCACAAGATTATAAAAACAAGCATAAGAAGCAAAATGCTCTTTTCGAAATTGCTGAAGAGTTAGGCAAAAAGGATGACGAAATAAAAACAAAAATTCATAAATTGCGTACTTAATTTTTGCAAGAGGAGCGCAGGGTGAAACAAAAGTACATCAGTGGTCAGAGTACATCGGACAACTTTTTGTAATAAATTGGACAACAAAATTGTAAAAGTTTGTTTCATCGCCATTTTGTAGTCTTTTAAAAGGTTCTGATGCACTTCTTTTTCATCTCTTTTCGAAATCCACTCTTTCACCCAACACTTTCTATTTTTTGCAGACTTCAATCTTCTCACTTTTTTACGTTTAATTAAAGTTGCTAATATAGCAAAAGCAGTAACTGTAGATTTTAGTGACGACATAATATTAACACGTCGCTATTCTTTGACGTTCACAAAACAACAGAACTTGCAAATGAGCCTCACTTTCAAGCACTGCAAGCAAAAAATAAAAACACGTGTAGACATTAACGTAATATATTGCACGAAATCGCCTTGCAAAAGTTTGCGTGCAAAACAAAAATTGATTGAAGCAAAAAATTTTCTTGAAATATTTGCATAGGTGTAAACATTTGTGCAAACTTTTGCTGCAAATTATTTTCAACTTGCTGTAAATTGCTTGCATCGTGTGTACCTAGCTTTAGAGTTATACACTTTTTAATCTGCTTCCCTACTGAATCGGTAGTATGGCCGTTGGTTTGTTGCTGTTGTTTAGCCCAAGCGCAAAAGTATGCAACCAAAATTTTTTGTTGAGAGTCCATACCTTTTAACTATATATATATAGTTTAAGTGAGAGTGGAAGAGATGAGTACCAGGTATAATATAGTCGGGACTTGTTTTACTTTTTTATTATAGATCACCCAGTTTGGCTGAATCGTGATAGCTGGGAGGGGATTTTTATACCCCTGCAACGGGTCTTATAATTTTGGTCAAAAGTGTGCAACCCAGTGAAGGAGACTAGTCTCTCAGTTTTAAAGCTATCGACCTGAAACTTTGCATACTCCCTTCTTTCCTTCGCACACAGTATGCGCATATATCTATGCGGCCGACTATATCTTATAGCTGTCATATATGTAACTTATTGATCGGAAATGTCAAAACTTTGTTGTTATTAGAGTAAGGAAGTTGGGATTTTCTCTGGCTTCTATTTTTGGCAAAATTACATACAAAATTTCATAAGGATCGGTCGACTATAACTTATACCCAACTTGCATTTTTTTGAAGATAGAAAGTTGCAAATTCCAACAGATTATATTTTTGGTAAATTGATCTGATCTACCAAATTTCATAATGATCGACCGTCTATACCCTATACCCGTCTATACCCTATGTTTCTTGCAAGTAAATTAAAAGTTAGTTTCACTGTACTTTAATTTCTCGGCGGAGCCGCTGTACTTCCTTTGAACAAGAGCTCATATGAAGTGCATAGATTTAGACTGGAGTAGATTTTGTTTCTTAAAACGATTGTAGGGTCTTGCAACCACTACGATTACAATATGTAATCAATCAATTGATTACATGTAATCAATCAATCAATCAATTGCCAAAGTTAATTATAAACCACACAGCCTCTATAGGAATCTATTTATTTGTGGAACAGTGTACGCAATTGTGTCTGCGGCTTTCCCGCAGACTAAGCAGACAGCCTGAAGTGTCCTACATATATGTCATATTGTGCCCATACTCCTGTCCGTTAATGCATTGCGTTTGAGTATTATGTTTGTGTTGATGTTCTATTGACTCTGATATTGCAGCTTGTAGATTGTGTGTACGTAATTTTTTTAAACATGTAGGACATCCTTGAAGCGCGAGCTTGAACTTGAGGAGTTGTTGCGACTTCTTGATTGCCATTAAATTCCCAAACGTGTTATAATTTTGAACGCGTGGATCTCGAAAACTATAAGATACAGAACTATTCGATTTGTAAATTGCACTCGTATGGTATTCGCGCAACTCAAGTTTGGGTGAAACTTTTGCCACACCCACTTTCAACACCAAAACGGAAATCTCGTTTTAGCGCCAGTTCATTAACACTCTTGGCCAAACTCTTCCAATAGCTAATCTTCACCTAAAAATCAAAATTTAGCCAAACCGGACAATTTTGAGAGGAGTTAAAGACTTCATATTCTGACAAAACAAAAATGATTTACTGAGAATCCATACCTTTAAACCAGTGGTGGGCAAACTCTTATTTTCCATTGCACGCGCTCAAAGGGTCGGAATTTCTTCCGCAGCGCTGCCGGCACACTGACAGTGTGAGCTCTCTCAAATTTTTTTAAAAGCTCTCTCATTTGACAGCTCAATCTTAAAAATCAAAATGTTCCCACTGAGAACATTCTTTTAAGAAATTGGGTTGGAATAAGTTTTCTTCACAGAAAATATAGACAGGGAAGCCATTTAGTTTACATTTATAGACAGGGCAGACACAGAAAATATAGAAAGGGAAGCCATTTAGGGAAGTTTACATTTTTTTCAGTAAGCCGGGTGATAGAAATTGTTGGACCTCCGTTTCTATTTTTGGTAATACAAAAAAGCATGAGTCATGGACTTGGAAGTCAACGAACCCATCACCCACGACCATTTAATTTTGGATTTGAAGTCTTGACCGTCAGTTTTGGAGAGTGTGGATAATTTTCTGGTCATACTACCTACGCTCCTGGGTTTCGTTCTTCTCGAATTATTTGTGGATACCTGTCGCTTACATCTACCCGGAGGTTTTCGTTCGAGTTTCTGTTAATTGGATTGCCCTCTGTGATTTTGGTGACCGTGGGAAATGCTTACAGCTACTCCTATTCACTGGTGGGCTCCATAGCCATCATTGGTTATCTATTTGGACATCACTACCATCCCAGAAAAGATTTTAAATATGTGGTTGGCAAACGACCCATTGTGCTTACATTGCTAAGAGCGACGGCATACAGTGGAACCTGCGTCGCTATCCTCGCTGTCGACTTTCCTTTTTATCCCCATGACTATCGCAAGAGTCGAACGTTTGGGGCATCAGCCATGGACATGGGTATTGGTCTGTTTGTGGTTAACATGGGCCTGGTTTCCCAGAGGACCAAAGCTTTAGCAGACCTCAAAAAGTTTCCAAAATCTGTGGTTCCTCTGCTGGTCCTGGGTCTGTCGCGCACCTTGGTAATAACCATCATCGACTATCATCAAGACGATTCGGTGCATGAAAAGCATATTAATGCCTTCTTCATCCTAGGATTCACCAAGCTCTTGGGAAGCTTGTACTCTTTGTTGGTGAGTTCCGATGCTCAACTTTTTGGTCTTGCTCTGGGTTTGCTGGTCTTCCACGAAGTTATCCTACAACTAGGGGATTCTACCTTTGTGATGGCTTCAGATTCACGTGAAGGATTTTTCACTGCTAATCGGGAAGGACTAAGTTCGCTGCATAGCTGCGTGGTTGTCTATTTGCTCAGCATTTACTTTGCCAAGTGGTACACCTCCCAAGATCATCTAAATTACCATCAGTTACTTACGAAGTTTGGAAAAATGTTCCTGATGGTTACAGTTTGCTGGAGCTTAGTTTTTACAACTGCCTATCTCACGGGTATAGTTCGAGTGACCTTCAACTTTGGCTACCTGACTTGGATCTTTGCTGTCGCCATCAGTCTCATTCTAATATATGCTTTAATCTTTGAGCTGAAGTTAGTTAATTTAGCTATCAAGATGCAAAAATCGGTGGGAGATGGCAAGAATCATTAGCTTACAATTCACTCTCTACCCACCTTTGTAAAAAGTCTGAACATGAATGGTCTAACTCATTTTATGCTCTCCAACTTCCTTACGGGTATTGTCAACATGGCTCTTAATCCAGGCAAACGAAATGGTTTTGAGTGTGTTTTAATATTGTCTTTATATACATTGACCTGCGCCGGAGCAGTGTTTATAATGCTTAGAAAGGGCATAAGATTAGCTTAGCTTTTATAGATCTTTTGTACAGTTTAGTTTTTTTTAAATTACCCGACTACTTATTAATGGCAAATGACAATTAAAACGATTCAGATACCATGCGATTTAAATGTGATAATTGAAATACATTTAACTTTTAAAATATTTCTGTATATTGTGGCCCAATGGAACTAACCATTATATTTGGTTATCCATCAATATCGAAAATGGATGATAGACATTAGACAGATGACATTTGTAACAAATAATGGGAATTGAGAAAAAGCGTCTATGCAGATTACCCACATGGCGTCAAATACGGGAAATCAAAGTGACTACGCTCTTAAGCTGATGTTTCTACAGACCAGTGGTCGGCCCTCCATATGTTGATGTGATTTTAACTCATTAGAATTAGTAAAGAATAGCAGAAAGTAGGCTGTGAGTGTGATGTTTCACAAATTTATACTGTGTGCATGTGGCTTGGCCAGAGAAATTTCCTTTGCCCCTGAAATAGGGCCCTGAGGACCACTGCACTATGGGGTTTTTGACCACTTTATGTGGCATTTAATCATTTTTTGAAAGTTCTCTGATTTAAAAAGAAAATAATGGGAATGTATAAAGAAAACATCAAACAATTATGCCTCACACTCAAAATGTTAATTCTTAACAGCATATGTTAGCATAACAGCTGCAAAGTCAGCTGTTGCATCCCAAAGTACGTGCGCTAAGTTTGAAATTTTCACATAGTGATCTGTGAAATTAGATTATTTGTTTTAAACTCCATTTAAAAAGAAAAATAGTAAAAATAGTAATGGACACTGATTTCACAGGTTTGTACTACATGTTAAATGTATTAACTGTTTTAATTGTGCGTGTCTATACTAACATTTTTTCATTTTATAGATGCACCTTAAGCTGAATTTTGGGAAACAAATTTCAACTTTGGGAAGAGTTTTGAAATAAAAGGAATAGAAAGTTTTTAATGCGTCCAAGTGTATGTTGTAGCGTTGTCAATACTGAGCAAAGGCTGTTAGTCGTATTGTGCACTTTTCTCCACTATTGGTGCAATTTGAATTTTTCGTAGATGACCTCACTTTCTCGAAAGCCGGTTTGGTCGCTGCTTGGAACAGCGAAAGGGGCCGGGCTGAGCATCAAATGGCTGTACAATGTTTTTTTGAACATTGGCGACATGGCGGTAATACATTGGCGACGAGGTAAATAATACTTAATAATGAAAGTAAAAGGAAATAAAATATAAATACAAAAAAAATAAACGCAGAAAAAAAAAGATTCGCCGTTCGTTATGTAGACATAGAACTGGCGTTGACTCACCGGCATACATACATATACGTGTATGCATGTTGCACACGATACATGTATGTACATGTGCATGCAAATTGAAATAAATAAAACAAGAAAATGTGCGAAAGCGAGAGATTATTTGACAAAGATCAGAGGCAGTAATAACAATAATAAAAAAAAAAAAAAGGAGTTATCTGAAAAGGAGTTTTCAGAGGCAGTTAGCCATACATGTATGTACATACATATGTACTAAGCTGACAAAGGTCAGGGACAGTAAGACTGACAAAAGTCAGAGAAAAAAAAAAGCAAAAAAAACATACGTATTTACATACATATGTTTAGTAAAGTAGGTACACAGTATAGGATAAGAACTAACCGGAGTCAGTGACAGAATGAAGCGGAACTCAGTTTCATTAAATAAATTACATATATATATATATACATATGTGTATAGAGATATTCAAATTTTTACAGATAAACGCGGAATTACCCATTAAGCCATTCTTGTGCGAAAGCACAATCACTGCTTCGTTTGGAATGGGAGAAATGGCTGAGAGCATTTAAGATCTATGCTGAATCAGAGGAGATCACTGCGTGCAAGCAAAAGAGGACCAGCTGCAATCAGTAGCATATTCATTACCAGATGCTGTAATCGATTTCGACGAAGCTGAACAAAATGATGTATTTCCGGTGTTGGTGGACAAATTGACAGCGTTCTTCTCACCCAAACAAAACTCGTCGTTCGAAGGACACATGTTCAGGAGTTTGATTCCATTTGGCGACGAAAGTTTTGCCAAATTTGTTTTGCGCCTAAGACAACAAATTAAGAGGTGCGATTTTGGATCAACGAAAGCTGACATCGAAGAGATTTGTCTTAAAGGTAAGGTAATCGACGCTTGGGCATCAGGAGATTTAAAAAGGAAAGTATTAGAAAAGGAACATTCACTGGATGAAATACTCGAGGCTTGCCAAGTTGACGAAGAAATAAGAAAAGAATCAGCAATGATGACAAAGGGTACAGAGGAGCCGGTAAACAGAGTCATGACAAGTAAACCGAAAGGAAATAGACGGAATTTCGAATGCGAGAGATGTGGACGTACTGGCCACAAAGATGACTGTCCTACTTGTCCAGCTCGACAGTTGAAATGTAATCGGTGCATTCGGCTGGGCCATTTTGGACGGAAGTGCAGGACAAATTTAAAAAGACAGAACTCCCAATGGAGTGATGGTGAGGTCACCTAACCCAGGTGAATCGGGCTCCTACACTAAAAAGCCGAAAACGGAGGATTGTTTCAAAATAAATTGTGATGAGCAAGAAGAATGCATTAAATGCAAAGTCGGGGGGGCAGACATATCTCTGATCATTGATTCGAGGTCTCGCTATAATCTCATCTGCCAAGACGACTGGTCCACTCTAAAAAGGAATAAAGCCACAGTGTTCAATGTTCGTCCTAACTCACAGAACCAGTTCAAGGGATATGCTTCGGACCAAATTTTAAATGTAATTTGCGTATTTGAGGCACCAATTTCTGTTGGTAAACAGGCTGAATTGATTGCCTCCTTTTTCGTCATTGAAAAAGGAAAAAAATCATTGCTGGGACGAGAAACTGCAATTAAGTTGGATGTGCTACGGCTGGGTCTGCAGATAAATCATATTGAGGAGGTAACGGTTTTTCCGAAGTGGGAGGGCGACAGTGTCAAGTTGGCAATAAATCAGGACATAAAACAAGTACAACAACCCATGCGAAGGATACCAATTGCATTAGAAGGAAAGGTGCGCGAAAAGATTCAGGATGCTCTAAAGCGTGATATTATTGAACCTGTAAATGGCCCAAGTGCCTGGATCTCACCAATGGTTTAAGTTTTCAAAGAAAATGGAGACATTCGATTATGCCTGGATATGCGACGAGCAAATCAAGCCATTTTAGGGGAAAACCATCCTTTACCGACGTTTGAAGCGTTCATGACTCAACTCAGGGATGCTAGATACTTCTCCAGGTTAGATCTCAAGGATGCATACCACCAACTCGAGCTACATGAACAAAGCCAAGCAATAACAACGTTTATAACTCCGTTAGGATTATTTCGTTACAAGCGATTGATGTTTGGAGTCAACTCGGCACCAGAGATTTTCCAAAGGAGGCTTGAGCAATTATTGTCGGGTTCCTCAAATGTCCTAAATTACAAAGATGACATCATTGTTTTTGGAAAAACTGAGGACGAGCACGATGAAGCATTGAAAAGAGTTCGGGGCATGCTAAAAGAAAACAACGCAGTATTAAATGAAAAGAAATGTGTCTACAAAGCTTCTAAATTCCATTTTTTTAGTCACATTTTATCGAATCATGGCATCGAGGCCGATCCGGAAAAAATTAACACCAACACATCTTTTCGACCTCCAAAGAACAAGGAGGAGACTCGCAGTTTTTTGGGCCTTGTAACATATGTATAAAAATTCATTCCAGAGTTAGCAAATAAAACTGACCCATTGCGACGACTGCTCAAAAAAGACGAGAAGTTCACCTGGGGTGCTCCGGAACAGGATGCGTTTGATAAACTGAAATCGTGTCTGGCGAAAATTCCTTACTTGCAGTATTTCAATCCAAAGCACAAAACACAGTTAATTGCAGACGCCAGTCCGGTTGCATTAGGAGCTGTATTGCTCCAATTCCATGGAGACGATGAACCGAAAATAATATCTTTTGCTAGTCGAAGCCTGACAGATGTCGAAAAGCGCTATTCGCAGACCGAGAAGGAGAGCTTATCATTAGTGTGGGCAGTGGAAAAATTCTTCTATTATCTAGCTGGATTAGAGTTCGAACTAATAACCGATCATAAACCACTAGAAACCATTTTTAAACCATCTTCGAAGCCTCCAGCGAGAATCGAAAGATGGCTCCTCCGCCTCCAAGCTTTCAAATTCATAGTTAAATATAAAACCGGAAAGGAGAATATTGCGGATATTTTTTCTCGTCTATGCAAATTAAACCCAGGATATTGCTACGACATGAAAGGCGAACATAGCATTCTCCACGTAATCGAAAACGCGACTCCGTCGTCCATGACGATCACTGAAATTGCAGAGAAAAGCTTTAACGACGAGGAGATTGAAGATGCAATGTCGTGCCTGCAGGACGAATCGTGTAACACTTCATCGTCAAATAGTCTGTTTCCGTTCAGACATGAGCTCTCACTTATTGGATCCATTATGATGCGAGGAACCCGCATAGTTATTCCAACAGCGTTAAGACAGGCGATTCTAACGTTGGCACACGAAGGTCATCCGGGAGAGTCAGCGATGAAGCGACGATTAAGGTCCAAGGTATGGTGGCCGCAAATAGATCGAGACGCGGAGAAATTCGTCAAATTATGCAGAGATTGTATAATGGTATCGCAAGCATTAAACCCCTCTGCTATGAAACGAACCACATTTTCAGAAGGACCGTGGATTTTTGTGGCTACAGACCTTTTGGGACCGTTACCTAACAATGAGCACATCCTAGTTTTCATCGACTACTATTCAAGATATATGGAATATAAATTTCTAAAATCGATCTCATCAACGTCATTGATCAGTACCATGAAAGAAATTTTCACCAGATTAGGCTACCCTAAAAAGCTGAAAACTGACAACGGAAGACAATATGTGAGTGCAGAATTTAAGGAATATTGTAAGCAATGCGGAATAGAGCAAGTAACATCGCCACCTTATTGGCTGCAAGCCAATAGGGAAGTTGAGAATATGAATCGATCGTTAGTAAAAAGGCTAAAAATTGCATACACCAACAAGAACAATTTCAAGGAAGAAATACAATCATTTGTTATGATGTATAATGTGACTCCCCATGGAACCACAGGGTCTGCACCAACGGAATTAATGTTCAATCCTACACTTAAATGGATTAACCAAATGCATAATATTGCAACCATTTATGGAATTAGTGGACAATATGATAAGATGTTGATGATTGGTAAAATCAAGGGTAAAGCAAACGTGTGGCTGCATGCAAACCCTGAACGCATCATGCTACCGCTGGAGGAGTTAACTGCTGAGCTAATTTCAATGTTTTTGGACAAAGTTACGAAGTTAGAGGCGAAGCGTCAATTCGAGAACCGTAAATGGAGTTCCGGTGAAATTTTTGGAAGTTACATTAACGATAATGTGATGCTTGCTCAAAGCATCAACATAGATGCAGAAGAAATGTTAAGTCGCATCATTGAAGGTATTCCTAATCAAGGGCTGCGTAATCAAGCACATATTCAGTGCTTCGAAAATTTTGCACATATAAAACGTGCATGTGCGGAGGTGAAGTTGCCTAAATCTTATGGTGACAAAAAAGAGGCAGCAGTGAACAAGGACGAGAAAGACAGCAAGGACACGCGTTGCTATAATTGCACTGCTAAAGGACATTCTGCGCAGAAGTGCAGGAAGCCAAGACGGGAGAAAGGACCGTGCTATGCATGTGGCGAAATGGGTCATTTTGTGCCGCAGTGCCTGAAAAACAAAATTAAGAGCGAGGTCAAGAACAATTATGTAAGATACTTTGAAATTTACTTTAGGAATAGTACTAATACCCGGTTAACTACAGAATGCCTAATAGATACAGGAAGTCCAATTTCGTTTATTAAAATTTCTAAAGTACCCGAAAATGTTTGTAAAATGCCAGTTTTATGTTCATATCATGGAATAAATGAAATTTTTCTTGAAACTTATGGCAGAATATTATGTTATATAAAGAAAAAATTTAATAAAGTACATTTTCATTTAGTTTTTGTGGCAAATAAATCTATGAGTCATGATGTAGTCCTGGGAAGGGATTTTATGGAAGTATGTGATCTAAATATGAACCTTGGCACCTTGAAGTTGGTTACAGTAGAAAATTTAGAAAATGTTAAAAAAAGTTATGATGTGAGTGATGAAGAGCAAATAGTTAGTGATGTTGAAGTTGAACAGAGAAGAATTAGTGATGTTAGTAAGGTTAATGATGAATGTCAGATAATAAGGGAAGAGGTAAAGAAAGTAACAGATAGTAACAAAAAAAAAGACTATAAATGCAGTTAGGTTACAAAAAGCAACGAAATCTGACATAAATGTAGTAGAAAAGGAGCTAATAAATATTAATATTGAAGATGAATCTTTATAATACAAAATTGGTGAATAAGTGGATAATAATGTTAGACAGCAATTTATTAAAATTATATATAATTTTTATGTAAATAAACAAAGACGAATAGAACCAGAGGTTAAATGTGAAATAAAGCTGAGGTTGGATGACTCGAAACCTTTTAGCAGTTCTCCTAGACGGTTAGCTTATACAGAGAGAGATAAGTTACAGAGCATATTAGACGAGTACTTAAAAGAGGGAAGTATTAGGCCGAGTGAATCAGAATATGCATCTCCAATAGTGTTAGTTACAAAAAACAGGTGATTTGCGATTATGTGCGGATTACAAAAATCCTAATAAGACAATGATTAAAGATAATTATCCATTACCCTTAATTGATGATTTATTGGACAGATTAGTAATTTACTATATTTTCGAAATTAGACCTTAAACATGGATACTTTTATGTGTTTGTTGATAATGTTAGTTAAATCAGTTAAATAAACTTCATTTATGACGCCGCTAGGGCAGTTCGAATTCATGCGGATGCCAATGGGCCTAAAAAAAGCACCAGCGGTGTTTCAAAGATTTATCAATAAAATTTTTGCAGACATGATAAAAGAAGGAAAAGTGGATATATATACATGGACGATATTATGATCGCAAGTAAAGAAATTGAAGAGAATTTGAGTGTACTTAAAGAAGTTTTTGAAAGATTAGCAAGAAACAAATTAGAACTAAGAATGGATAAATGCGAGTTCCTACAAGCGATTGTTCAATACAAAGGCTTTTTGGTGAAGAGTAAAGGAATACAAGCGAATGATAAAGGAATTGAAGCCGTCAGAGATTTTCCAGTCCCCAACAAAGTGCATGAATTAGAAGCTTTTTATACCCTTGCAGAGGGTATTATAATTTTGTCCAAAAGTGTGCAACGCAGTGAAGGAGACATCTCCGACCCTATAAAGTATATATATTCTTGATCAGGATCACCTCCTGAGTTGATATGAGCATGTCCGTCTGTCCGTCTGTCTGTCTGTCCGTTTCTACGCGAACTAGTCTCTCAGTTTTGAAGCTATCGTCTTGAAACTTTGCACACACCCTTCTTTCCTTTGCACGCAGTATATAAGTCGGAACGGCCGGGATCGGCCGACTATATCTTATAGCTGCCATATAACTGAACGATCGGAAATGACCCATCTTTCGTGTTTTTGAAGATAGAAAGCTGGAATTTGGTACAGATTATATTTTTGGTCAGTTTATCCGACCTACCAAATTTCATTAGGATCGGCCAACTATATCCTATAGCTGCCATATAACTGAACGATCGGAAATGGTATTTGGTAGAAATATCAACTTTCTTACTTTTGAAGATAGAAGCTTGGGACTTGTTTTAGATTTTTTATTTTAGTTAATTGGTTTTATTATGATGTGTTCATAAGGATCGGCCAACTATATCCGATGTTTGCGATATATATCCGGTTTTAACTGCAAGGGTATATAAACTTCGGCTCCGCCCGAAGTTAGCTTTTCTTTCTTGTTGGGATTGTGTTCATACTTTAGAAGATTCATAAAGGATTATTCGATGATTGCAAAACCATTACATGATTTCATATAAAGAGATTGCGAATTCGTGTTTGAAGAAAAACTCGCTGCTCCTTCAGCGAGTTATGAGGGTTGATGCGGATCGCGAGTTGAGAGCGGAGTTATTCGATCGAATTATAGTCTTAAAGAATTGTAAAAGAAGTATAAAAAACTAAAGAAAGCAACGTGTTGGTGTTCTACTTCAGGCACATTGATTAGATCCCTACATTATATAAAATAATTTATTAATATTTTTTTTAACTGTTCCTTAAATCAAAATTTAAGTTTACGTAAGAAAAAAAATCTTTCTTAGTAAAACTTGTGGGTATAGAAGAACAAAAACAAATTCATGCAATTACAGATTTGAACTTTTAAGAAGTTATATACCTTTTTTATTTTCAAAAAATCGAAAATTTTTGTATTGCTCTAACTTAAAGAACAACTCCTTGAGAACATTTTCCCAAATTTTCATGGAGATTCGAGCAGTAGAAAAAAAGTTATAGCGCTCCTAAGCGATCTTAAAAACGATCGTTCAAGCACAAGAAATTACACTAAACTAATTAAATTTTTTTACTTTTATGGTTTAAGTTGACCTGTTCGACCTGGGGAAGTATCACCGCAAGGCTCTATAAAAAAAAGGCCTCTAAGGGAAACAGCCACCCCTTAAAAACTATTTAATATTTTTCCACGAAATTTTGCACAAACATTGTTAATAAAATGTACTATCAAAAAATTAAAACATCCGTGTAATTAAATAATTGCTACATACCTAAAAAAAAAATCAAAGAAATGGTTACTGCTACTTGCTATTTAATAAGTTTACTAGGAACATACACATTTTTAAAATGATACAGACTCCAAAAATTAAAAGACTCCAAAACAAGAAAGGAAAGCTAACTTCGGGCGGAGCCGAAGTTTATATACCCTTGCAGTTAAAACCGGATATATATCGCAAACATAAGATATAGTTGGCCGATCCTTATGGGAATATGAATATATAATCCAATTTATTACAATACAAAATCTAAAAAAAGTCCCAAACTTCTATCTTCAAACATACCAAAGTTGGAATTTCTACCAAAAACCACTTCCGATCGTTCAGTTATATGGCAGCTATAAGATATAGTCGGCCGATCGTTATGAAATTTGGTAGGTCGGATCAACTGACCAAAAATATAATCTGTACCAAGTTCCAGCTTTCTATCTTCAAAAACACGAAAGTTGGGTCATTTCCGATCGTTCAGTTATATGGCAGCTATAAGATATAGTCGGCCGATCCTTATGAAATTTGGCATATCGTATTATTTTGCCAAAAATAGCGCTTATGTAAATAGCGTAAATAGCGCTTATTTGAACTCTCTCACTCTAAAAACACCGAAGTTATACCATTTTCGATCAATCAGTTATATGGCAGCTATAGGATATAGTCGGCCGATCCCGGTCGTTCCAACTTATATATTGCGTGCAAAGGAAAGAAGGGTGTGCGCAAAGTTTCAAGTCGATAGCTTTAAAACTGAGAGACTAGTTCGCGTAGAAACAGACAGACAGACGGACAGACGGACATGCTCATATCAACTCAGGAGGTGATCCTTATCAAGAATATATAGGGTATATTTTTATATAAAATATATAATATACCCTTTATAAGGTCGTAGATGTCTCCTTCACTGCGTTGCACATTTTTGACCAAAATTATAATACCCTCTGCAAGGGTATAACAAGAAAGGAAAGCTTACTTCGGGCGGAGCCGAAGTTTATATACCCTTGCAGTTAAAACCTATATACGGTCGCAAACATCGGATATAGTTGGCCGATCCCTATGGGAATATAAATATATAATCCAATTTATTACAAAACAAAGTCTTAAAAAAGTTCCATACTTCTATCTTCAAACATACCAAAGTTTGTATTTCTACCAAAAACCATTTCCGATCGTTTAGTTATATGGCAGCTATAAGATATAGTCAGCCGGTCGTTATAAAATTTGGTAGGTCGGATTAACTGTTCAAAAATAGAATCTGTACTAAATTCCAACTTTCTATCTTTAAAAACACGAAAGTTGGGTAATTTCCGATCTTTCAGTTATGTGGCAGCTATAGTATATAGTCGGCCGATCCCTATGAAATTTGGCATGTCGTATTATTTTGCCAAAAGCTCTCATGTGAAATTTGAACTCTCTAACTTTAAAAACACTAAAGTTATACCATTTCCGATCAATCAGTTATATGGCAGCTATAGGATATAGTCGGCCGATCCGAGCCGTTCCGACTTATATACTGCGTGCAAAGGAAAAAAGGGAGTGTGCAAAGTTTCAAGACGATAGCTTTAAAACTGAGAGACTAGTTTGCGTAGAAACAGACAGACAGACGGACAGACAGACGGACAGACGGACCGACGGACAGACGGACATGCTCATAGGAGGTGATCCTGATCATGAATATATATACTTTGTAGGGTCGGAGATGTCTCCTTCACTGCGTTGCACACTTTTGGACAAAATTATAATACCCTCTGCAAGGGTATAAAAATAAAAAATCAACGCAATTTAACGGCTTACATAAACAGCTTGTCTGTTTCGACGCTATCGCAGTTTTAAAGCTATCGACTTGAAACTTTGCACATAAAATTTTTTCTTTTGCACGCAGTATATAAGTCGGAACGACCGGGATCGGCCGATCGGCTATAGCTGCCTTATAACTGATTGATCGGAAATGGTATAACCTTGGTGTTTTTAGAGCAGTGGGGGCAAAACGCACACATGTTTAAAATTTAAGTGTATGTGTAGCAGAGAAAAACAATAAGAGCAGAGCATTCGCTGAGTGAAAAAACGTAGTTTTTTATTTCATTTTTCGTTAAATCAAAAGTTGGAATGGGCACTAAAATAGTGTATTTTGTTTTAAAGAAAGCTTTGCTAGCAAGAGTTCTTAAAAAAATGAAAAACTATGTTTCTCTATTTATATTTTCTATGGACAAAACTTTTTCCACCCAATTTCTGAGAAAATTTTTTTCAGTGGAAAAATTTTGATTTTAATTTGGGCTGTCAAATGAATCAAAATGAGAGCAAATGAGAGAGCTTCTAAAAAAAATTTGAGAGTGCTCACACTGTCAGTGTGCCGGCAGCGCTGCGGCAGCGCTGAACGATCGGAAATGACCCAACTTTCGTGTTTTTGAAGATAGAAAGCTGACTTAGTACAGATTGTATTTTTGATCAGTTGATCCAACCTACCAAATTTCAGAAGGATCGGCCGCCTATATCCTATATCTGCCATATAACTGTACGATCGGAAATGGTTTGAGGTAGAAATACCAACTATCGGCCGACTATATCCTATAGCTGCCACATAACTGATTGATCGGAAATGGTATAACTTTGGTGTTTTTAGAGTTAGGAGTTTACGCGGGTTTCAAATTTTACACGAGAGATATTTTTGGCAAAATAATACGACATGCCAAATTTCATAAGGATCGGCCGACCATATTCTATAGCTGCCATATAACTGAACGATCGGAAATGACCCAACTTTCGTGTTTTTGAAGATAGAAAGCTGAAACTTAGTAGAGATTATATCTTTGGTCAGACAATGCGACCTACCGCCGACGACCTTTTATAACGATCGGCCGACTATATCTTATAGCTGCCATATAACTGAACGATCGGAAATGGTATTTGAAAGAAATACCAACTTTGGTATTTTTGAAGATAGAAGCTTGGAACTTTTTTTTAGATATTTTGTTGTAATTAATTGGTTTCTCATAAGGATCGGCCAACTATATCCGAAGTTTGCGATATGTATCCGGTTTTATCAACTTCGGCTCCACCCGAAGTTAGCTTTTCTTTCTTGTTTTTTATCAATTTAAGTTTCAACATTTTTTGGAAAACCTAACACCAGGTCCAAGTTTGACTTATTTGAATTAGGAAGTAAAATCTATAAAAACAAAAGTTTTTAATTGGAAAATACATTTTGTGTTAACCTTTGCTATTAACAAAATAATGAAATATTGAATAAATGCTTATTATATATGTATATGTGAATTTTTTTTTGTAGCGTTTTCTCATTATTATAAAGCTTGCAGTATTGATACGTCGCATGAATATAACATATCCTTATCCGCCCGAATAAGGCACAATACATCATTGAGAGATCCAATCAAAGGGAATTTAGAGACACAGGTCGATATGGGCACAAGCAAGAAAATAGAAGAGAGCGCCGCTTCTGTTATTTCTCTTAAACACATGCATTTTAAAGAAGCTTGGGCAAGTTACGAGGAAGCGCAACGTCTTCAGCGGATGTGCCGTTATTTAAAGGTGAACTCTAAAGTTAATTTAATTCAGAATACAGTAACACTTACACTTACTTACTTTAAAGAATAAAAAATCGCTTACTCAAGTTATTCAAGATGCTTTTTATAAGATGAGGGAAGAATACGAAAAATTAAAATTTCTTGAGGAACCAAATACGTTAGACGAGTGCTATGATGTTTCGGAACAAGCTATAGAAGGTAACGTAAATCATAGATAAACATTTTTAATCTAAAACAGTTTTCAGTAGCATCTTCAAAATTTACGTTATCTTTAACGGGACCGGACTTCACTTCGCATAAAGTAGAGGACCCTTTTAAACAACTAGGACCAATTGCAATTTTTTCTGCACGTCGACACTGGACAGCACCACGATATATACGTTTACAAAAGGGTTCCTCTACATATCATAATGATAGTACCTTTGATCTATCATTACCTTTGGAAGATGACGAGGAAGAAGATGATTCAAGTAAACATTTGGAAAATTTTGGTTTCCATGTCCGTGGGGACTCACCTGTCATTATTTCAAACGTAAAAATAAATTCACTTGCTGATGTAAGTATAAAACTAGGTAACTTTATGCAGGAAAACTTTAATTTTTTTTAACTGTTACTAAAGCTTGGCGGCATCAAAGAGGGAGACTTTCTGGTTGAAATTGCCGGAAAAGATGTCAAATGGTACTCAAATCAGCAGGTTTTGTTGCTTATACAGTCGTGTGGTTCTACCCTTGACCTTAAAGTAATAACACCAATGGATCGAAATTATTTACAGGTAACTTTAATTATAAAAACTTAATTATAAAAAGGTAATTGAAAAAAAATTATAATTCCTATGGAACTCTTAATTTTACTCATACCAGTACATGTTATCTACAAGGACATATTTTATGTTTGTCTGCCCATTCATCTATCCGTATCAATGCCGACATCTCGGAGACTGTAAGACATGTTGGATTTTGGGTCAAACCATGCGCAACGGCATCTTTTTTGATGTGCCTTTTGAATAAATATTTGCATATACAAACTTAAGTTTGTGATTAAAATTGTCATTCTTTTTATACCCTTTTTATAAGAATGTTTGCCTGTCTGTTCGTCTATTCGTTTGTTTCTACACAAACTAGGGTCTCAGTCTTAAAGCTATCTACTTAAAACTTTTAGTATGGACGTCCTTTCTTGGTTCTAGCTTTGCAAAGGGTATTATAATTTTGGTTAAAAGTGTGCAACGCAGTGAAGAAGACATCTCCGACCCTATAAAGTATATTCATTAGCGGACAACGAAATCCGGACAGGCAGAAAATACTACTTTTTTAGTTTCTTTTCAGCCAGCAATTACTTTATGGAGTAAATTTGTTTTGAATCGATGAAATTTATGTATTGTAAATGTTGGTTTAACTTGGCAAAAACTTGGTTTTTATACCCTTGCAGAGGGTATTATAATTTTGTCCAAAAGTGTGCAACGCAGTGAAGGAGACATCTCCGACCCTATAAAGTACATATATTCTTGATCAGGATCACCTCCTGAGTTGATATGAGCATGTCCGTCTGTCTGTTTCTACGCAAACTAGTCTCTCAGTTTTAAAGCTATCGTCTTGTAACTTTGCACACACCCTTCTTTTCTTGGCACGCAGTATATAAGTCGGAACGACTGGGATCGGCCGACAATATCCTATAGCTGCCATATTACTGATTGATCGGAAATGGTTTAAATTTGGTGTTTTTGCAGTTAGAGAGACTTTCAGATTTTCATGAGAGATATTTTTGACAAAATAATGCGACCCACACAATTTCATAAGGATCGGCCAACTATATCTTATAGCTTCCATATAACTGAACTTTCCGAAATGACCCCACTTTCGTGTTTTTGAAGATAGAAAGCTGGAACTTGGTACAGATTTTAATTTTGTTTATTTAACACAACCTACCTAATTTCATAAGGATCGGCCGACTATATCCTATAGCTGCCATATAACTGAACGATCGGAAATGGTATTTGAAAGAAATACCATTTTGAATAAGTATTTTTGAAGATAGAAGCTTGGGAGTATTTATACCCTTGCATACCCTATACACTTCGATCTTCTAGCATACCTAAGTCTCGTAGTAGTTGAAAAGTTTCGCCGTTGTGACCATATGTTGGCCGAACGTTAGCTTTTGAGGGCTCGTATTTATGGCCATGTGAATTCTGATCGTAGAGCGCAGTTGATTCTACTAAGGTTTTCGTCCCAGTTACTCTAATTTGGGTCTATGTAAGCCTTTATGGCTGAAAGAACTGATCTTTTCACTCTTTCCGACGCATTTGACTGTGACGAATAAAATGCCGTAGATGTATGTCTAATATTATATTTGTTTAACAAGCAATTAAAAGTTTTCCGGAACCCCAAAATAATGAAAAAGATCTTCTTCCAAATATCGCATAATCGAGGCGGCGGTGAACTTGCGGACTCCGGTGAACAAAAAATGAAACTTGGTAAGATGGTCGATTACCACAAATATAACTACATTTCCCGATTTACTGCGTGGATAGAGTCCTAAAAAATCAACAAAAATTTTCTGAAAGAAACGCTGGGGTATTCCAGTGTTTCCCAAAGGAGGTTTAAACGATCGACTAGGGTGTTTCGTGGCCTTATAAATATCACAAGTATTGACAAAGGTTTTTACGTCGTTAACCATGTTAGGCCAGAAATAATATCGTCGGAGCCTTTATATGGTTTTGTTTATACCCCCGTGGGCATGTCTCCATGAGCAGTCGGAATGAGCAGTTCGGTACGAGTGAGCGTGGGATCCAAAGTTTCCAGCATTGGTCATCGGAAATTTGGGTATCCTCTTCATGTTTGGAGCGTCGGTACATATGTTTACCTTGGATTTTGAGATCCGGTAGGGAAGAGTTATCAAGTCGGATTTTACTCCTAAGCGAAACGTATTCGGTTGAATCGAATTCGGAGGAATTGACGTCAACTATTAGGCTATCAAAAGCAAGGGTTGACAAGTCTTCGGTAAAGGTTCGCGGGAGAACTTTAAAGACTACATTGTGAGTATCTTTTCGATGATGTATCTTGAATTGAAATCCTTGAAGCTTAAGAGACCAACGAGCGAGACGCGAGCCTAGATCTGCCTGGGTCATAAGCCATTTTAAGGAGGCATGATCTGTGCCTATTACGAATTCCTGTCCTTCGACATAAGCTCTATTGGTAACGGTGTATTGACGTTGACAACGATTTAGCTTCTTTGATATGAAAGTGATTGGCACCTCTGCGCCATCTTCGCCATCTTCACTTGCATTAAGAAACCCTGGGCTTCACTTGTCCACTCAAACTTTCGCTTGGTTTTCAAGGTGCCTGTCAAAGGAGAAGTAATAGCGGAATAATCCTTAATGAACTTATGATACCATCCGGTCATACTAAGAAATCTTCGAACCTGCTTAACCGGACGGGGTGTAGGGTAATCTCTGACTGCAGCTATCTTATCAGAATCGGTACTAATAATACCATTACCAATCACGTGTTCTAAATACTTTACCTCTTTTCGACAGAATTTACTTTTTTCGACATTAATTGTAAGATTCGCACGAGCCAGGTTGGAAGCGACTCGGTAGTCGGTATAAGACTTCAAGATGTCGTTCTATATATTCTAAATATGTAAAAACCTCATTACGTAAATAGGCTGGAACTCTTTTATCCATAAGTCGCGACATGGACTGCGGTGCATTAGTGAGGCCAAATGGCATGACCACAAATTCATACAATGGACGTCCGGGTTTTTTCGCGAGGTTTCGGGTCTAGAGATATTTGCCAAAAGGCATCTTTTAAATCGAGGCTGGTAATGAATTCGGCTTTTGGCAATCTACTTAAGATACTATAGATTATATGCATCCTTTACTGTGACTGAATTCACCGTCCTACTATCTACGCAGAGTCTTACTTGTCCTGGTTTCACCACTAACACTACCGGAGATGACAAAGAGCTGTTAGATTCTTGTATAAAGGGGCCCATCCACAGGCGAGCATGTTCGTCAATCTCATTTCCCCACTAACTAGAGCCAACATTCGTGCGAACATAATTTTTCGATAAATTTTCAAACTATCAATATGTCAACGGACAACTATAGCGGCACTCTAATTGCACTTATGGCAATAAGTATTTGCCATAAATAATATTGCAAAATAATATTGCACTTTTTATTCATTTTTCTCTACCAAAACGTTTTTTCAAACTGACGTTCGTGCCAACATTGCCATCCATTGGCGAGCATGTTGTTGCAAACGTTGTCAAAATAGAACGATTTCAATTCCATTCGAACATTTTGACAAACACAAAATTTGACAACGAACACTAAGATCCACAGGAAAAATTTCGTCGAGCACAACATGTTCGCCGAACATGCTCGCCTGTGGATGGGCCCCTTAACTCCTACTTCGAGCATTCGATCGAGATCGTCATATATAAGTTTTTCAATTGCAGGCAACACGGCATAATGTCGCTGCTTAATCGGTTTAGCTTCTCCCACATCGATCGATTGTGAAATTAACATGGTACGTCCTAGTCACTGTTTTGAAAATGACGATTGAATGAATTCTGTTGATCCTTAGAAAATTCTCTCATAATTGAGTCGCTGATGGTGGCTAGATTAAGATTTTTGGTTAACAGATGCATTGGGACTAATTCAAAGGCGGTCCAATGGCCAATTCCCAGATATAAGTATTGTAACCAACTGTTCCTACTGCTTCCGATCGCCTCAGTTTGCCGCGGCTAGCTCACAGAGTTTGCGGGTCTGTTCCACCGAATTTATAGTTCGACGTGATTGCCCGAGCCCAGAAATAATACAAATAGCGTAAACGTTATGGAAGTCTTCTGGCGACTGCTGCCCCCGCTACGCCAGGACACGCAGTGCACTTGCACCAGCGAGCCTGGTTTGGGAGTTGCATGTGGACGATGCGCCCACTATAACTGGACACACCGCGCACGTGCGCTAATGAGCCAGGGTCAGAAGATGCCCTACTGACCGTGTGCCGCGACTCCACTACTCCGGAGACACACCAGTGAGTCCGAATTGGGAGTTGCTTTGCGGGTGACCGGGGTGTTCCTGATCGGTTTCCAAAACTTGGGCGTGAATTCACGAGCCGGTTTATCCGTGCCTTGCAGGATCACGCCTGTTGGTTGCGATTTCAGGAGTCAGTGTGGCTTATGCCAGACGTATCCTTTCCTCACTTCCTTGCAAGGCTACCTGCCGTGGTCGGGAATGGCCCCACTCGACTCCGATGCCCTGGGCTCTTAGAGAAACTGTCTGATCAATGGGTCCTTTGTTGGCTGGTTCTTCCTGGAACTCCGGACGTGAGTCCCCGAGTAGGCCTATCCTTGTTTCGCAGGATCACGCCTGTTGGTTGCGATTTCAGGAGTCGGTAAGGCGTACGCCAGACGTATCCTTTCCTAACTTCCTTGCAAGGCTACCTGCCGTGTTCGGGAATGAACCAACTCGACTAGACGACCATGGGTTTTCAGAGGAAAGTCCAGCAATGGATCCCTTCCTTATTGTCTATTCGCTCTCCTTGCGCTTGGCTGTCGGACTCTCCAAAGGCGGTCCTTCAACTCAAACAAACCGAATCCTTTTTAGAAACGCTCTAACACTTGAATGGCGGACTCTCCACAGGCGGTCCTCCAACTCAACGCTACAAGCTTCCTAAAAAGACTCGTCCCGATCTGCTCCAACGGGCCTCCTTATATACTTATTGGAGCGCCCGTTAATCCTCGCTGGTTCTGCTACCGCCGTTAATCCTGCTGGTTCTGCTCCCGCCGTTAATCCTGCTCCAAAATCACGCCACTCTCCCGTTGGCGGGTCGCCGTCCGTGCCCCCTCGTCTCTCTCGGTCTCGGACCTCCGTTGTCGTTAAACGAACCTCGAGGGCCCGCTACGCCCCGCGTCACCCCCTCAACTCCTTTCTCCTTCGTTGACGCTAACCCTTTCTAAACACGGGTGCACGGCGTGCTGATCTACACCCCCCTCCCCCTTTTTGGTTACTTTTCCCGCTGACCACTTGCTGCTCCGGGAACCGTTACGTTCCACGTTGATTCCGTCACCCCATGGAGCGACGGTGGCTTGCCCCTCGCCGCCCCCTTGGGGTCCTTCCCTTGACTGCTCGGTTGTGGACCGGTGCTTGACCCCTTAGACCGCTTCCGCACCGCACCCCCTCTTCTGCTCCCGGCTTCTTGTTTTGGCGTGTGGGGAGACCAAATCTCCTTACACTTCCTCACTTCTTCGGGAAACGACAGGGCCAGTTGTCGTACCATGTTCCCCATGTTTGCTCACCAAAAAAAAATGATGTTTGCCTGTTATTCCTCCTGGATATTGTGTGGATAACTCAATCCACTTCCCCCCATCTTCGCTAACATCAAATCCATACATTTCTATACGCAATATATATGTTTGCATATAAACTTTCTTTGTGTCTCCTCTCCTTTTTTTTAATTTTCTTTAACTATTGTTGTTTCTATTCTTTTTTTTCTTACCGATTTTTTACATATATATCTTTTTTCCTATTAAAAATTTTTTGTTAATAACAAAAATTTTTTTATATTTATCTTTTTTTTTTTTTTATATTTATCATTCAATATTTTTTTCATATGTGTTAATATATATATTTTTTGGTTTGCCCTTTTCTTTTTGTTTTCTTGTATATATGTTTTTTTTGTTTTCTTTTGGTTTTTTCCTTTTTTATACCCTTGCAGAGGGTATTATAATTTTGTTCAAAAGTGTGCAACGCAGTGAAGGAGACATCTCCGGCCCTATAAAGTATATACATTCTTGATCAGGATCACCTCCTGAGTTGATATGAGCATGTCCGTCTGTCCATCTGTCCGTTTGTCTTTCCGTCTGTCTGTCCGTCTGTCTATCTGTCCGTTTCTACGCGACCTACTCTCAGTTTTAAAGTCTTGAAACTTTGCACACTCCCTTTTTTCCTTTGCACGCAGTATATAAGTCGGAACGGCTCGGATTTGCCGACTATATCCTATAGCTGCCATATAACTGATTGATCGGAAATGGTATAACTTTAGTGTTTTTAAAGTAAGAGAGTTAAAATTTAACATGAGTGCTACTTTTGGCAAAATAATACGACATGCCAAATTTCATAACGATCGGCCGACTATATCTTATAGCTGCCATATAACTGAACGATCGAAATTGACCCAACTTTCGTGTTTTTGAAGATAGAAAGCTGGAATTTACTACAGATTCAATTTTTTGTCAGTTGATCCAACCTAAAAAATTTCATAAGAATCGGCCGACTATATCCTATAGCTGCCATATAACTGAACGATCGGAAATGGTATTTGGTAGAAATATCAACTTTCGTATTTTTGAAGATAGAAGTTTGGGACTTTTTTTTAGATTTTTTATTGTAGTTAATTGGTTTTATTATGATGTATTATGATGTAATCATAAGGATCGGCCAACTATATCCGATGTTTGCGATATATATCCGGTTTTAGCTGCAAGGGTATATAAACTTCGGTTCCGCCCGAAGTTAGCTTTGCTTTCTTGTTTTTTTTTTTAAAACTGCCTCCTTTTTTTTTGAAACCTTACTTCGTTCCACTATAATTCCTCTTATTTATTTATTTATTTTTTTTTTTTATTTTATTTTTTTTTTTATTTAGTATTTGTTTTAAATTTTCTGAGTCACCTTTACGCCGTTGGCGCTTCCTCTGACCCGGAAACTTCTCGTTGCCACGTTCGCCATTATGGACCATCTTCCGGCCCCTCCTCTCCGCCTCTCCACTTCTCCTGCCACCCTCGCGCATAGTTACGGAGGCCATCTCTCCTCGGGGACCTCCGTCGCGCCTCCTCCCGACGCTGACCGCATCAGGATTGGTCTTTCCGGCCGCTTCTCGGGGCATGAGATTTGTCGGCCAAGCGTCGGCCTCTCCGGCGCCGGCCATATCCACGGCCCCTTCGTCCATGGCTCTTCCTCCTCGCGCTCCGTCCTTGATCGTGGAGTCGGCGGTACTTTTGGCCATCGACTCGCCCCTCGTACCCTCCTGGAGGCCGCCTTCTCCTTGGCCTTCTTCTGTTCCAGCTTCCTCCTGGAGGCTGCCTCTGCCGCTTCCTGCTTCCTCCTGGTGGCCGCCTCTGCTGCTTCCCACTTCCTCCTGGTGGCCGTCTTCACTTCCAAGTCGCTTTCGTTCGACGAGATCTCTACTGTTGCGGTTGACATGCTGATGGTTAAATGGACCGTGCTCCTCCCACGGCTCCACTTTTATAGCAAACCCTGCTCCCGTTATTGAAATTGTCCCGTTGGGGCTCAGGGTTTCGCTTGCCTCCACTTTGGTGTTATCTTTTTTTCATATACATACATGCTTACATATATCCATCTAAATATCGTGATGCACCTCTGCTTCATGGTGTATACGCACTTGGTGCTTTCTTCTAATTTATTTCTCTATATTGTGTCTCTTATGCCTTCGCGTCCTCTACATCTTGGCACTTTAGTTCACTCACGTGTGCCCTCTTCTCTTTGTTCGTGCCTCCGTGTCGTAAAATGGCAATCACCGGCGACACGAAATCCACGGGATTCTCCTGCGGTGTGTAGGGCGCGGTGACCTGGTGGCGCACGCCGAGCTTCCCGAGGAACTTTTTAAAGCTTCGGCTGGTGAATTGTACGCCGTTGTCCGTCACCATTATCTTTGGTACTCCATACCGAGCGACAATCCTTTCTCGGATCGCTTTCTGTAGCGCCTCGCTTTTTGTAGCGCCTCGGTTGTTGCTTTTCGCAGTGGCACTATCTCCGTCCACTTCGAGAACCGATCAATCATCACCAGGACCATTGTGTTTCCATGCTTCGACCTGGGCAATGGACCCACAAAGTCCGCGCATACAGTTGCCCATGGTTCCTCCGGGACCTGCGTCAGCATTTGTCCTGCTGCTTGGATCTTTCATGGTTTGTATTTTAGGCAAGTTTCGCATCTCCTGACATATTTCCGGATGTCTCTCTGCATCCCTGGCCAAAAGTATCTGGCGGCCACTCTGGTTTCCCCTTCCTGTAGCTGATGACGTAGTCATATTGTTGCAGCTCGAACACCCATCTCGCTATTCTTCCCAGCGGGCTCTCTATGTTGTTGAGCCACTTCAGCGCCATATGGTCCGTGATTACGTCGAACTGGTACCCCTCCAGATAGGGTCTCATCTGCCTGATCGCCCATACTATGGCTAGGCACTCTTGCTCCGTTGCCGAGTAATTTTTTTCAGCTCCAATCAGTGTTCGACTGGCGTATGCGATCACTCGTTCGCCCTCCTCGGTGTCCTGGGTCAGGACCGCTCCGACGCCGTAGTCGCTTGCGTCCGTTTGCAGCACGAACCTTTTCTCAAAGTCTGGGCACGCCAGTACTGGATCTTCCGCCGGCCTGGCTTTTAGGGTCTCGAACGCCTCCTGGTGCTTGGGGGTCCATTCCCATTTCGACCCCTTTCGTAGCAGATCGTTCAAGGGCTTCGCGATTCCTGCGAAATCTGGGACGAACCGCCGATACCATGACGCCATCCCGATGAGCTGCCGTACTCCTTTGACGTTTGTCGGGGGTTTTAGCTCTGTAATCGCGGCGACCTTTCCCGGGTCCATGCCGATTCCCTTGCTCGTTATTCGGTGTCCCAAGTATAGCAGCTCCTGCCTGAAGAAATGGCATTTTTCCGCAGGTTCGCCGTTTTCAACCTCCTGAACACCTCCTTTAAGTTCTCCATGTGCTCCTCCTTGGTGCGTCCGATCACGATGATATCGTCCATGTCCGGCCATGCCTGATCAAGGGCCCTCTGAAACGGTGCCGAGGCTGAGTGCAACCCGAACGGCATCACCGTCCATTGGTATAAGCCCTTTCCTGGAACGGTGAAGGCGGTGTACTTTCTGCTTCCTTTCTCTAGAGGGATCTGCCAATACCCCTCCTTCAAGTGCGATTTCAGGAGTCGGTAAGGCGTACGCCAGACGTATCCTTTCCTAACTTCCTTGCAAGGCTACCTGCCGTGTTCGGGAATGAACCAACTCGACTAGACGACCATGGGTTTTCAGAGGAAAGTCCAGCAATGGATCCCTTCCTTATTGTCTATTCGCTCTCCTTGCGCTTGGCTGTCGGACTCTCCAAAGGCGGTCCTTCAACTCAAACAAACCGAATCCTTTTTAGAAACGCTCTAACACTTGAATGGCGGACTCTCCACAGGCGGTCCTCCAACTCAACGCTACAAGCTTCCTAAAAAGACTCGTCCCGATCTGCTCCAACGGGCCTCCTTATATACTTATTGGAGCGCCCGTTAATCCTCGCTGGTTCTGCTACCGCCGTTAATCCTGCTGGTTCTGCTCCCGCCGTTAATCCTGCTCCAAAATCACGCCACTCTCCCGTTGGCGGGTCGCCGTCCGTGCCCCCTCGTCTCTCTCGGTCTCGGACCTCCGTTGTCGTTAAACGAACCTCGAGGGCCCGCTACGCCCCGCGTCACCCCCTCAACTCCTTTCTCCTTCGTTGACGCTAACCCTTTCTAAACACGGGTGCACGGCGTGCTGATCTACACCCCCTCCCCCCCCTTTTTGGTTACTTTTCCCGCTGACCACTTGCTGCTCCGGGAACCGTTACGTTCCACGTTGATTCCGTCACCCCATGGAGCGACGGTGGCTTGCCCCTCGCCGCCCCCTTGGGGTCCTTCCCTTGACTGCTCGGTTGTGGACCGGTGCTTGACCCCTTAGACCGCTTCCGCACCGCACCCCCTCTTCTGCTCCCGGCTTCTTGTTTTGGCGTGTGGGGAGACCAAATCTCCTTACACTTCCTCACTTCTTCGGGAAACGACAGGGCCAGTTGTCGTACCATGTTCCCCATGTTTGCTCACCAAAAAAAAAATGATGTTTGCCTGTTATTCCTCCTGGATATTGTGTGGATAACTCAATCCACTTCCCCCCATCTTCGCTAACATCAAATCCATACATTTCTATACGCAATATATATGTTTGCATATATACTTTCTTTGTGTCTCCTCTCCTTTTTTTTCATTTTCTTTAACTATTGTTGTTTCTATTCTTTTTTTTCTTACCGATTTTATATATATATATCTTTTTCCTATTAAAAATTTTTTGTTATTTAAAACCCCTTTTTTTTATATTTATCTTTCAATTTTTTTTCATATGTATAAATATATATTTTTTTGTTTGCCCTTTTCTTTTTGATTTCTTGTATATATGTTTTTTTTGTTTTCTTTTGTATGTATATATGTTTTCTTTTGGTTTTTTTCTTTTTTTATACCCTTGCAGAGGGTATTATAATTTTGTTCAAAAGTGTGCAACGCAGTGAAGGAGACCTCTCCGACCCTATAAAGTATATACATTCTTGATCAGGATAACCTCCTGAGTTGATATGAGCATGTCCGTCTGTCCATCTGTCCGTTTGTCTTTCCGTCTGTCTGTCCGTCTGTCTATCTGTCCGTTTCTACGCGAACTACTCTCAGTTTTAAAGCTATCGTCTTGAAACTTTGCACACTCCCTTTTTTCCTTTGCACGCAGTATATAAGTCGGAACGGCTCGGATCGGCCGACTATATCCTATAGCTGCCATATAACTGAACGATCGAAATTGACCCAACTTTCGTGTTTTTGAAGATAGAGAGCTGGAATTTACTACAGATTCAATTTTTTGTCAGTTGATCCAACCTACAAAATTTCATAAGAATCGGCCGACTATATCCTATAGCTGCCATATAACTGAACGATCGGAAATGGTATTTGGTAGAAATATCAACTTTCGTATTTTTGAAGATAGAAGTTTGGGACTTTTTTTTAGATTTTTTATTGTAGTTAATTGGTTTTATTATGATGTATTATGATGTAATCATAAGGATCGGCCAACTATATCCGATGTTTGCGATATATATCCGGTTTTAGCTGCAAGGGTATATAAACTTCGGTTCCGCCCGAAGTTAGCTTTGCTTTCTGTTTTTTTTTTTAAAACTGCCTCCTTTTTTTTGAAACCTTACTTCGTTCCACTATAATTCCTCTTATTTATTTATTTATTTTTTTTATTTTATTTATTTTTTTTTTATTTAGTATTTGTTTTAAATTTTCTGAGTCACCTTTACGCCGTTGGCGCTTCCTCTGACCCGGAAACTTCTCGTTGCCACGTTCGCCATTATGGACCATCTTCCGGCCCCTCCTCTCCGCCTCTCCACTTCTCCTGCCACCCTCGCGCATAGTTACGGAGGCCATCTCTCCTCGGGGACCTCCGTCGCGCCTCCTTCCGACGCTGACCGCATCAGGATTGGTCTTTCCGGCCGCTTCTCGGGGCATGAGATTTGTCGGCCAAGCGTCGGCCTCTCCGGCGCCGGCCATATCCACGGCCCCTTCGTCCATGGCTCTTCCTCCTCGCGCTCCGTCCTTGATCGTGGAGTCGGCGGTACTTTTGGCCATCGACTCGCCCCTCGTACCCTCCTGGAGGCCGCCTTCTCCTTGGCCTTCTTCTGTTCCAGCTTCCTCCTGGAGGCTGCCTCTGCCGCTTCCTGCTTCCTCCTGGTGGCCGCCTCTGCTGCTTCCCACTTCCTCCTGGTGGCCGTCTTCTCCTTGGCCTTCTTCACCAGACGCCGTGTCCGCCGCTGCCGTGCCCTCCTCTCCTTGGCTATCGTTAGCGCTCGTTCGTGCCCGTCTAGCTTGAGTTGCCGCCATTCCCGGACGTTCCGTTGCCGGACCTGCTCCGCCCGCTCGGCCCTGGCTCGCGCCAGTTCCACGGCTGATTTCATCAGTGCCAGCCTCCGGCGGCCCTTCTCCACCCGCTGGTGCATGATCAGCCCGTCACTTCTGCGACGCTCCTCCTCCTTGGTACAACCGACGGGTATCCCCCTCCGTCCTTTTGCCCGCTTGACTGCCGACGCAGTCATTTTCTTTTTCCCGTTCCATGTCGGGTCGCCGACCACTTCCAAGTCGCTTTCGTCCGACGAGATCTCTACTGTTGCGGTTGACATGCTGATGGTTAAATGGACCGTGCTCCTCCCACGGCTCCACTTCTATAGCAAACCCTGCTCCCGTTATTGAAATTGTCCCGTTGGGGCTCAGGGTTTCGCTTGCCTCCACTTTGGTGTTATCTTTTTTTCATATACATACATGCTTACATATATCCATCTAAATATCGTGATGCACCTGTGCTTCATGGTGTATACGCACTTGGTGCTTTCTTCTAATTTATTTCTCTATATTGTGTCTCTTAGCACTTTATCTTGGCACTTTAGTTCTCTCACGTGTGCCCTCTTCTCTTTGTTCGTGCCTCCGTGTCGTAAAATGGCAATCACCGGCGACACGAAATCCACGGGATTCTCCTGCGGTGTGTAGGGCGCGGTGACCTGGTGACGCACGCCGAGCTCCCCGAGGAACTTTTTAAAGCTTCGGCTGGTGAATTGTACGCCGTTGTCCGTCACCATTATCTTTGGTACTCCATACCGAGCGACAATCCTTTCTCGGATCGCTTTCTGTAGCGCCTCGCTTTTTGTAGCGCCTCGGTTGTTGCTTTTCGCAGTGGCACTATCTCCGTCCACTTCGAGAACCGATCAATCATCACCAGGACCATTGTGTTTCCATGCTTCGACCTGGGCAATGGACCCACAAAGTCCGCGCATACAGTAGCCCATGGTTCCTCCGGGACCTGCGTCAGCATTTGTCCTGCTGCTTGCATCTTTCATGGTTTGTATTTTAGGCAAGTTTCGCATCTCCTGACATATTTCCGGATGTCTCTCTGCATCCCTGGCCAAAAGTATCTGGCGGCCACTCTGGTTTCCCCTTCCTGTAGCTGATGACGTAGTCATATTGTTGCAGCTCGAACACCCATCTCGCTATTCTTCCCAGCGGGCTCTCTATGTTGTTGAGCCACTTCAGCGCCATATGGTCCGTGATTACGTCGAACTGGTACCCCTCCAGATAGGGTCTCATCTGCCTGATCGCCCATACTATGGCTAGGCACTCTTTCTCCGTTGCCGAGTAATTTTTTTCAGCTCCAATCAGTGTTCGACTGGCGTATGCGATCACTCGTTCGCCCTCCTCGGTGTCCTGGGTCAGGACCGCTCCGACGCCGTAGTCGCTTGCGTCCGTTTGCAGCACGAACCTTTTCTCAAAGTCTGGGCACGCCAGTACTGGATCTTCCGCCGGCCTGGCTTTTAGGGTCTCGAACGCCTCCTGGTGCTTGGGGGTCCATTCCCATTTCGACCCCTTTCGTAGCAGATCGTTCAAGGGCTTCGCGATTCCTGCGAAATCTGGGACGAACCGCCGATACCATGACGCCATCCCGATGAGCTGCCGTACTCCTTTGACGTTTGTCGGGGGTTTTAGCTCTGTAATCGCGGCGACCTTTTCCGGGTCCATGCCGATTCCCTTGCTCGTTATTCGGTGTCCCAAGTATAGCAGCTCTTGCCTGAAGAAATGGCATTTTTCCGCAGGTTCGCCGTTTTTAACCTCCTGAACACCTCCTTTAAGTTCTCCATGTGCTCCTCCTTGGTGCGTCCGATCACGATGATATCGTCCTAATACGCGAATGCGTGTGGAGCCATGTCCGGGCCTATAGCCTGATCAAGGGCCCTCTGAAACGTTGCCGAGGCTGAGTGCAACCCGAACGGCATCACCGTCCATTGGTATAAGCCCTTTCCTGGAACGGTGAAGGCGGTGTACTTTCTGCTTCCTTTCTCTAGAGGGATCTGCCAATACCCCTCCTTCAAGTGCGATTTCAGGAGTCGGTAAGGCGTACGCCAGACGTATCCTTTCCTAACTTCCTTGCAAGGCTACCTGCCGGGTTCGGGAATGAACCAACTCGACTACACGACCCTGGGTTTTCAGAGGAAAGTCCAGCAATGGATCCCTTCCTTATTGTCTATTCGCTCTCCTTGCGCTTGGCTGTCGGACTCTCCAAAGGCGGTCCTTCAACTCAAACAAACCGAATCCTTTTTAGAAACGCTCTAACACTTGAATGGCGGACTCTCCACAGGCGGTCCTCCAACTCAACGCTACAAGCTTCCTAAAAAGACTCGTCCCGATCTGCTCCAACGGGCCTCCTTATATACTTATTGGAGCGCCCGTTAATCCTCGCTGGTTCTGCTACCGCCGTTAATCCTGCTGGTTCTGCTCCCGCCGTTAATCCTGCTCCAAAATCACGCCACTCTCCCGTTGGCGGGTCGCCGTCCGTGCCCCCTCGTCTCTCTCGGTCTCGGACCTCCGTTGTCGTTAAACGAACCTCGAGGGCCCGCTACGCCCCGCGTCACCCCCTCAACTCCTTTCTCCTTCGTTGACGCTAACCCTTTCTAAACACGGGTGCACGGCGTGCTGATGTACCCCCCCCCCCCCTTTTTGGTTACTTTTCCCGCTGACCACTTGCTGCTCCGGGAACCGTTACGTTCCACGTTGATTCCGTCACCCCATGGAGCGACGGTGGCTTGCCCCTCGCCGCCCCCTTGGGGTCCTTCCCTTGACTGCTCGGTTGTGGACCGGTGCTTGACCCCTTAGACCGCTTCCGCACCGCACCCCCTCTTCTGCTCCCGGCTTCTTGTTTTGGCGTGTGGGGAGACCAAATCTCCTCACACTTCCTCACTTGTCGTATCATGTTCACCATGTTTGCTCACCAAAAAAAAAATGATGTTTGCCTGTTATTCCTCCTGGATATTGTGTGGATAACTCAATCCACTTCCCCCCATCTTCGCTAACATCAAATCCATACATTTCTATACGCAATATATATGTTTGCATATATACTTTCTTTGTGTCTCCTCTCCTTTTTTTTCATTTTCTTTAACTATTGTTGTTTCTATTCTTTTTTTCTTACCGATTTTTTTATATATATATATCTTTTTCCTATTAAAAATTTTTTGTTATTTAAAACCCCTTTTTTTTTTTTTTATATTTATCTTTCAATATTTTTTTCATATGTATAAATAAATATTTTTTTGTTTGCCCTTTTCTTTTTGTTTTCTTGTATATATGTTTTTTTTGTTTTCTTTTGTATGTATATATGTTTTCTTTTGGTTTTTTCTTTTTTTATACCCTTGCAGAGGGTATTATAATTTTGTTCAAAAGTGTGCAACGCAGTGAAGGAGACCTCTCCGACCCTATAAAGTATATACATTCTTGATCAGGATAACCTCCTGAGTTGATATGAGCATGTCCGTCTGTCCATCTGTCCGTTTGTCTTTCCGTCTGTCTGTCCGTCTGTCTATCTGTCCGTTTCTACGCGACCTACTCTCAGTTTTAAAGTCTTGAAACTTTGCACACTCCCTTTTTTCCTATATCCTATAGCTGCCATATAACTGATTGATCGGAAATGGTATAACTTTAGTGTTTTTAAAGTAAGAGAGTTAAAATTTAACATGAGTGCTACTTTTGGCAAAATAATACGACATGCCAAATTTCATAACGATCGGCCGACTATATCTTAAAGCTGCCATATAACTGAACGATCGAAATTGACCCAACTTTCGTGTTTTTGAAGATAGAAAGCTGGAATTTACTACAGATTCAATTTTTTGTCAGTTGATCCAACCTACAAAATTTCATAAGAATCGGCCGACTATATCCTATAGCTGCCATATAACTGAACGATCGGAAATGGTATTTGGTAGAAATATCAACTTTCGTATTTTTGAAGATAGAAGTTTGGGACTTTTTTTAGATTTTTTATTGTAGTTAATTGGTTTTATTATGATGTATTATGATGTAATCATAAGGATCGGCCACCTATATCCGATGTTTGCGATATATATCCGGTTTTAGCTGCAAGGGTATATCAACTTCGGTTCCGCCCGAAGTTAGCTTTGCTTTCTTGTTTTTTTTTTTAAAACTGCCTCCTTTTTTTTTGAAACCTTACTTCGTTCCACTATAATAATTCCTCTTATTTATTTATTTTTTTTTTTTTTTTTATTTTTTTTTTTTTATTTAGTATTTGTTTTAAATTTTCTGAGTCACCTTTACGCCGTTGGCGCTTCCTCTGACCCGGAAACTTCTCGTTGCCACGTTCGCCATTATGGACCATCTTCCGGCCCGTCCTCTCCGCCTCTCCACTTCTCCTGCCACCCTCGCGCATAGTTACGGAGGCCATCTCTTCTCGGGGACCTCCGTCGCGCCTCCTTCCGACGCTGACCGCATCAGGATTGGTCTTTCCGGCCGCTTCTCGGGGCATGAGATTTGTCGGCCAAGCGTCGGCCTCTCCGGCACCGGCCATATCCACGGCCCCTTCGTCCATGGCTCTTCCTCCTCGCGCTCCGTCCTTGATCGTGGAGTCGGCGGTACTTTTGGCCATCGACTCGCCCCTCGTACCCTCCTGGAGGCCGCCTTCTCCTTGGCCTTCTTCTGTTCCAGCTTCCTCCTGGAGGCTGCCTCTGCAGCTTCCTGCTTCCTCCTGGTGGCCGCCTCTGCTGCTTCCCACTTCCTCCTGGTGGCCGTCTTCTCCTTGGCCTTCTTCACCAGACGCCGTGTCCGCCGCTGCCGTGCCTTCCTCTCCTTGGCTATCGTTAGCGCTCGTTCGTGCCCGTCTAGCTTGAGTTGCCGCCATTCCCGGACGTTCCGTTGCCTGCTCCGCCCGCTCGGCCCTGGCTCGCGCCAGTTCCACGGCTGATTTCATCAGTGCCAGCCTCCGGCGGCCCTTCTCCACCCGCTGGTGCATGATCAGCCCGTCACTTCTGCGACGCTCCTCCACCTTGGTACAACCGACGGGTATCCATCTCCGTCCTCCTGTTGCCCGCTTGACTGCCGACGCAGTCATTTTCTTTTTCCCGTTCCATGTGGGGTCGCCGACCACTTCCAAGTCGCTTTCATCCGACGAGATCTCTACTGTTGCGGTTGACATGCTGATGGTTTAATGGACCGTGCTCCTCCCACGGCTCCACTTTTATAGCAAACCCTGCTCCCGTTATTGAAATTGTCCCGTTGGGGCTCAGGGTTTCGCTTGCCTCCACTTTGGTGTTATCTTTTTTTCATATACATACATGCTTACATATATCCATCTAAATATCGTGATGCACCTCTGCTTCATGGTGTATACGCACTTGGTGCTTTCTTCTAATTTATTTCTCTATATTGTGTCTCTTATGCCTTCGCGTCCTCTACATCTTGGCACTTTAGTTCACTCACGTGTGCCCTCTTCTCTTTGTTCGTGCCTCCGTGTCGTAAAATGGCAATCACCGGCGACACGAAATCCACGGGATTCTCCTGCGGTGTGTAGGGCGCGGTGACCTGGTGGCGCACGCCGAGCTTCCCGAGGAACTTTTTAAAGCTTCGGCTGGTGAATTGTACGCCGTTGTCCGTCACCATTATCTTTGGTACTCCATACCGAGCGACAATCCTTTCTCGGATCGCTTTCTGTAGCGCCTCGCTTTTTGTAGCGCCTCGGTTGTTGCTTTTCGCAGTGGCACTATCTCCGTCCACTTCGAGAACCGATCAATCATCACCAGGACCATTGTGTTTCCATGCTTCGACCTGGGCAATGGACCCACAAAGTCCGCGCATACAGTTGCCCATGGTTCCTCCGGGACCTGCGTCAGCATTTGTCCTGCTGCTTGGATCTTTCATGGTTTGTATTTTAGGCAAGTTTCGCATCTCCTGACATATTTCCGGATGTCTCTCTGCATCCCTGGCCAAAAGTATCTGGCGGCCACTCTGGATTCCCCTTCCTGTAGCTGATGACGTAGTCATATTGTTGCAGCTCGAACACCTATCTCGCTATTCTTCCCAGCGGGCTCTCTATGTTGTTGAGCCACTTCAGCGCCATATGGTTCGTGATTACGTCGAACTGGTACCCCTCCAGATAGGGTCTCATCTGCCTGATCGCCCATACTATGGCTAGGCACTCTTTCTCCGTTGCCGAGTAATTTTTTTCAGCTCCAATCAGTGTTCGACTGGCGTATGCGATCACTCGTTCGCCCTCCTCGGTGTCCTGGGTCAGGACCGCTCCGACGCCGTAGTCGCTTGCGTCCGTTTGCAGCACGAACCTTTTCTCAAAGTCTGGGCACGCCAGTACTGGATCTTCCGCCGGCCTGGCTTTTAGGGTCTCGAACGCCTCCTGGTGCTTGGGGGTCCATTCCCATTTCGTCCCCTTTCGTAGCAGATCGTTCAAGGGCTTCGCAATTCCTGCGAAATCTGGGGCGAACCGCCGATACCATGACGCCATCCCGATGAACTGCCGTACTCCCTTGACGTTTGTCGGGGGTTTTAGCTCTGTAATCGCGGCGACCTTTCCCGGGTCCATGCCGATTCCCTTGCTCGTTATTCGGTGTCCCAAGTATGGCAGCTCCTGCCTGAAGAAATGGCATTTTTCCGCAGGTTCGCCGTTTTCAACCTCCTGAACACCTCCTTTAGGTTCTCCATGTGCTCCTCCTTGGTGCGTCCGATCCCGATGATATCGTCCTAATACGCGAATGCGTGTGGAGCCATGTCCGGGCCTATAGCCTGATCAAGGGCCCTCTGAAACGTTGCCGAGGCTGAGTGCAACCCGAACGGCATCACCTTCCATTGGTATAAGCCCTTTCCTGGAACGGTGAAGGCGGTGTACTTTCTGCTTCCTTTCTCTAGAGGGATCTGCCAATACCCGTCCTTCAAGTCATTGGCATTGGGTACGCATCCTTTATTGATTTTGCGTTGATCTGTCGAAAGTCTACGCACATCCTCCATTGACCCGTCTTCTTCTTCACCATCACAATGGGTGAACTGTAGGCGCTATTCGAAGGCTCGATGCATCCTTTTTTCAGCAGCTCCTCCACCTTCGCGTTTATTTCCCCCTGTATTTTTGGGTTTTTGGGGTAATATCGCTGTTTTATGGGAATGTCGTCCTTCATCGTGATTCTGTGCTGCGTTATGTTCGAGCAGCCTCTTTGGCCCGCGATCGCCTCCAGTTCTCTATCTGGAGTTGCTCTGGTACCGCTAAGTTTGCTATAAACCTTTCGGTCTCGCTGGTCGCTCTCGGCCTAGGGGTGGATCTCTGCCCAAACTTTTCCTTGAGCCCGTAAGTCAACGCCAGTACTTCCTCGTCCTTGGACTCGTCGATCCACTTCGCCACTAGTGATCTCATGGTTTCCACCATCCCGTCTGCTGGTAAACCGAGTTCTCTGCGCACCTCGCTCAGCTCCTCCTTTTTGAGCGTGTAGATCCAGTTTTTCTTTCCCTTTTTTTTTTTTTTTTTTTTTGGCTATGTTACTTCTAGACTCTGCAATCACGTTGTTTGGGCGCCAGGTGTAACGAACTGTTCCTACTGCTTCCGCTCGCCACAGTTTGCCGCGGCTAGCTCACAGAGTTTGCGGGTCTGTTCCACCGAATTTATAGTTCGACGTGATTGCCCGAGCCCAGAAATAATACAAATAGCGTAAACGTTATGGAAGTCTTCTGGCGACTGCTGCCCCCGCTACGCCAGGACACGCAGTGCACTTGCACCAGCGAGCCTGGTTTGGGAGTTGCATGTGGACGATGCGCCCCCCACTATAACTGGACACACCGCGCACGTGCGCTAATGAGCCAGGGTCAGAAGTTGCCCTACTGACCGTGTGCCGCGACTCCACTACTCCGAAGACACACCAGTGAGTCCAAATTGGGAGTTGCTTTGCGGGTGACCGGGGTGTTCCTGATCGGTTTCCAAAACTTGGGCTTGCCCCTCTCCGCCTCCTTGGGGTCCTTCTCTTGACTGCTCGGTTGTTGACCGGTGCTTAGACCGCTTCCGCACCGCACCCCCTCTTCTGCCTACGGCTTCCTATCTTGGCGTGTGGGGAGACCAAATCTCCTCACAGTATTTGACTAAAGTAGGAACAAAATAAAAAGACATGATTTTTCTTTCTCCTTTGTAAGTAATGTCGGTGGAAAATTTGCCGACTATAGTTTGACTTTTTTCGTCAGCGGTTTTGATTTTGGAGGTCTTTAATTTGTTATTAAACAAGGTTTTCCTGAAGTAGATTGTTTGCAAGTCTACCACCTATGCGACTTATAGAAGCACCAGTGTCCAATAACCCAACTACGGACTTTCCATAACGCATAATTTGAGCGTAAGGACGAAGTCAAGAGGATTATCTAATATGGTTGACAGGATTAATATCTTTTCTAATTTAAATTGTTTTTTAAAAGCTTCTCGACGACCAGTAGACCTTTTTCTCTAAACGTCTAGCTTAATTTTAGGGAATGGTATACCTTTAGGTTGCGGTAGTGGGCCTACGGACGTGAGGTCGCTATCCTGATTAACTGTTTGCATGCATTTTTCTGTGTTTCACGCCCTTGGTAGTTTTTTTGAGCGTTTGGGTTACAAGTCCGACAGGTAGGTTTGTAAGTATCTGCGTCCCACAACCATAGCAAATATTTTTTGATCGGCCATACATTCTTGATATCTGTGACTTTAAGCGGCACAGTTCCAGCAGGAGAAATTCAACGCAGAAATCTCATATTCATCCTGACCTAAGTCTTCATTTAATGAAGCTATAAGACAGCTAATCAAAAAAAAACTGGGGCAACCCAATATAAGCAAATAAACGCTGAACCACAATGTATTAAAAGCAATAGACAAGCTTTTTATAACAGATGTGATGTGCCAAACCAAAACTAGTTCATTGTTTTAAATAAATACGCAATGAGCTCATAGAGAACGATCAAAAGAACGAGCGTAAAAGCTCAGTGAACCAACGAAACGGCTTCTGCTCTTACTTTTCAACCCGCAATACCGAAGTGAAAAAATCGGTGATTAAGAGCATTCCGGCTCTACTGACCGCTGAAACCCAAAGGCCACGGTCTTGCTCACCCGCTCTACTCACTCCGAGTCCCGCGTCGCGGAGTTCGCAGGGTAAAACCCCCCCTCCAATATCGGAAACCAATTTCACACCAACAACTAGCAGTGCTACAATTTCTGCAATCACAGAGACAACCACTGCAATTCAAAGTACCGCGACGTCAACGACTACAGCGAGTACAAAAACAACAACTTTGGAAAGTGCCAAAGCGGCCCCGGCCACACAGACTGGAATGGATCGCTACATCCAAATTAAGCGCAAGCCTAGCCCGCAGAGCAATCCGGCAGGCAATAAAACAAAAATGAACAGCGTCCTGAAGATCGACGAATCCACTAGTAACAGATTTGCCCTATTGGCAGAGGTTGAGGAAAACCAACCAGCCCAAGACACCGCAAAAAACCTAAGCCCCCGCCAATCTGTATTAGGGAGAAAAGCTCGAGTGTCCTGGTCAACCGAATTACGGCTTTGATCGGGAACGGTGACAACTTTCATGTTCAGTGCAACCAAGACTGAAGAGCACTTCCGAATCGTGTCCAAATATCTGGACAGTGCTCAGAAAAACTGGTGGCTGTGGTTGATACCCATATCGCGGGTAGAGTCCTTGGACTCGACGTGGAATTGCGTTATACAACTCGGGTGCTGTGACCCATAGATCAGCAGAGGTGATAGATACACTTCGCCTCTTATCCAGAGGGAGTATGCTGCCCGGCAAGCACTTGAAAGGTACCAGGCTGGTCGCTATGTACATAGCTATAGCTTCTAGTCTGGGGCGCTGGCAGGCGTACCATCCGTGCCCATGTACTATATTCCTCTTGTGGGTATATTCGAGTGCCGTGGTCGTAATCCCTTCAGTGTGGAACACGCCGCGTAAAACAAGTTCGGAGAGATCCGAAACGCTCATGCTCAGAAAAACTATTACACGTACCAGCTGAAAAGCAGTTAGGGCCTACAAGTAGTAGTGAAGAGAATCAAACCCGATGTTACCGCCATGGAAATAAAAACCGCCCTTAAAGAAAAGGCTTCGCCGCCAAGAATGTTTTTAACATTCTAAATAAAGATAAAAAGCCACAACCCCTCTTCAAGGTCGAGCTCGAGCCAGAAAGCAGGTCGCTGAAGAAGAACGAAGTTCACCCAATTTACAAGCTGCAATATCTTTTGCATCGGAAAATCACAGTTGAAGAGCCAAATGAACGCAACGGTCTAATGCAATGCACTAATTGTCAAGAGTATGGACACACCAGGTCATACTGCACACTTCGGGCTGTCTGTGTAGTCTGCGGGGACGCCCACAACTCCGATTACAGCACTACAAACAAGGACAGTACCGTGAAGAAATGTGAAAACTGCTGAGGCAACCATACGGTAAACCTTAGAGGATGTATGGTGTACAAGGAGTTAAAGAGTCGCATGCGTCAAGCAACCGCAACGCGAAACAAAAATCCACAAAATGCGTGCATTGCATCAAAAACTACGCCAGACGTCTTCTTCGCCAAAGCTGCGAGGTCCCCATTCGGTCCACTAAACACCACGAACGGCTTCTCCTATGCCGATGCTCTACGATCTGGAAGGGAAATTCTGATTCAGCCTAACTCTCCATGCGCTCAACAGGCCCCAGAACAGCCACACAGAAAAACGGAAAATATGATGCTTACCCTGCAACAAAGTATGATGGAGCTTATTGAATTCATGAAAACGACCATGCAAACACTTGTTCAAAACCAGAACATGATGATACAGCTCCTCGTAGCACAACAGGCTAAATAATCAATGCAGGCTCTACGAATATCAATGTGGAACTCCCATGGTGTCTCACGACATAAATTAGAATTGTCACAATTCTTGACCGAAAATCATATTGACGTTATGCTACTGGTGGAAACGCATCTTACAAGCAAATACAACTTCTAAATAAGAGGCTACACAATCTACCGCACAATCTATCTATTGCAGCTTGTAGATCATCCAGATGGGAAAGCCCCCGGCGGAGCTGGAGTTCTATTCAGAGAACGCATTAAACACCATTTTCACAAAAGGTTTGCAACAAACTTTTTGCAGGCCACATCGATACAAATTCAGTCAAGCAACGGAATACTTTCAACCGCTGCCGTTTACTGCCCTCGTCGTTTCTCAATCTCGGAAGGACAATTTATGGAATTCTACAATTCACTTGGGGATTGTTTTATAGCTGCAGGAGACTACAACGCCAAATATTCGCACTGGGGATCACGTCTAGTGACTCCCAAAGGAAGGAAATTGTACAATGCAATTATAAAAGTGAAAAATAAACTGGACTATGTTTCCCCTGGAAGTCCCACATACTGCCTAACAGACTCACGCAAGCTCCAAGACCTTATGGATTTTGCGGTGACAAAAAACATAAAGAAATAACATAAAAACATAAAGACATAAAGAAACATAGCCCAGAAATAACCGAACACCCCTTCAGCCTGACGACGCCAAAAACGAACTGGCTAAAATACAAAAAGTACGTGAGTGCCCACATCGAACTCGCCCCGGAGTTTAACATGGAATCGGACATCGACTACACTACGAGCGCCCTGGAAGAAGCACTCGTTGCGGCAGCTAAAATGAAAGTGCAGCTGGCTGAGGGGAGGACTCTGGCTGAGGGCTAAAACCAAAAACGGTTCCTGGTGGTGACCTATTGACGCCAAAGATGCTGATCGAACTTCCAAAATGCGCTATAGAGGTCGTCTGCAAACTATTTAATGGAATCATTAATCTTGGCTATTTCCCAAAAAAGTGGATGAAATCCATCATTATATTGATACCGAAGGACACACAATTCCGTCATCATACTGACCAATAAGCCTCTATCTTGTTTTTCTAAATTGTTTGAAAAATGCTTGTTAACTCGCATAATACCACATCTGGAAGCTTGCAATATTATCCCGGCACACCAATTTGGCTTCCGAAAACTATGGAACCATCGAACAAGTGAACAGATTAACATTAAAAACACGCTCAGCCTTCGAACAGCGAGAATACTCATGCACAAAATTTAAACGTATTTGCCAACATACACCCACAAGCTACTGGAATCTTACCTCTACAATAGGGTATCCTCAGTGAGATGCAACGCAGCTACTTCGGGCGACTACATCATCGAAGCTGAAGTTCCACAAGGAAGCGCACTTGGCCCGTGTCTATATGTTTTGTAAACTGCGGATATTCCTACAAATGCACAACTAACAACGTCAACGTTCGCCGACGATACCGCTATTCTTAGTCGCTCCAGATGCCCAACGCAGGCAACAACCCAACTGGCTAATCATCTTATAATAGTGGAAAGGTGGCTGTCCGACTGGCGCATTAAAATAAACGAACAAAAGTGTAAACATATAAAGTTTACTCTTAATAGGCAAACATGCCCTCCGCCATGATACAATTATACAAGGTAGTCTCGTCGGCAAAAAGACTACATACCTTGTATAATTGTATCATGCCCTCCGCATTCACTAAACGGTATGCAGATCCCTCAAGCTAACGAAGTAACGTACCTTGGCGTCCACCTTGATGGACGACTTATCTGGCGTAAGCACATCGAATGCAAAAAGATGCACCTAAAACTGAAAGCCAGCAGCCTCCACTGGATCATAAACTCACGGTCGCTAATGTACCTGGACTACAAATTACTACTCTACTATTTAGTCCTAAAGCCAATCTGGACGTATGGCTCCCAGTTGTGGGGGAACGCGAGCAGCAGCAAAATAGACATCATACAGCGCGCACAATCAAAAATCTCGAGAACTATTACTGGGGAACCTTGGTATGTTCGCAACGAAAACATCCATCGGGATCTGGGCATCCTCGCAGTGAAAGACGAAATCCAGAAGCAAAAAGATTCATACAAAGAAAAAAGAAATTTTCTCGCTCGGGGATTGACTCGGGTTTCTAGCGTATCGATTTTTAGGGCCGTCTAACTCTGTATCAGTCAATATGACTGTTAGTTAAGTTAAAAATATAAGATTTGATACACCTCTTGTTAGTCTCGCAAAGAGAAGATTTAAGAAATAAAAGCAACGTTTAAAAAAACAAGAAAAATAAAACCTCTACTCCACCTCCTTCACTAGGGAAGCTTCAGGTTGGGGGGTTTGTCGGCTAGGGTCGCTATGACACCATAGAAGTCGTTAAACAGTTCATTATGACATTGCTGACGGTGTTCTGTTTCCGACTTAATATTCCTATCGGTCATATCGTCGTTGAATTGTCTACGAAGGGCCTGACACAGACCTGGCCATTTAAGTACTGTGACACTTTTGTGATATCGCCAGAACCTCGTTTCAAATTAAAATCCCCTTCTAAAGTTTGTATCGTCAGAGCCTCTACAGGATAGATAATATCTTCAATTGACATAGAATACCTTTCAGTGAATCAGAGTTTCCAATTTGCCATTATTTGGCTTACCCGATCCAGTCGTAGTTCATAATGATTTGGATAAGGCAACTGAGTTGGTAATCCTATGAAAGGTTCTGATCTTGTTCCAAGTGGATTCTGTAATGGCAAACCCGATTGTGCCACCGTTGGCCTACTAGATGGAGATTCATTGGTTGAACCAGCTAAACTACTATCACGAAGGCAACCTGAGAGTGCTTGGATTATCTTGTTAGTCTGATCGGTTAAGCTAGAAGTTATCATCTTAGTTTGTTCTATCATGGCTGCTTTTATTGCTTCGGCAAGAGTTGAAGGTACTGTTTCAGCCGTATTGCCGGGTTCTTGCGGTTGATTGGTGATGGTCTGAGCCATATTGTTCAAGACCAAATTAGGAACCTCTGTTATACTGTTATACGGCTGCCATACGTTTTATTTGGAGTCGAGTCTGTAGGGATTGAGATGATGAAGCCATGAGGGTGCTTAAAGTAGATATTCGATCTGAATGAAGGGTTTCAACAGACGCTTAATTAGATTGGCTTAGTTCCTGTTTACAGAAGGGACACCTTTTTGACTTTCCTACTTTGGAATTGTAACACGCACGGTGAAAGATATAACCACAAGATGTAGTTAATAATTGCGCTTGGTAAACTATTATTTTGGAGCAACTAAAACAATGTTTTCGTGTATCACTCGTATGAGACAAACTATCCGTGCTACGGAATAACACCATTTCGTGGTTTCCCAAATATAATTTGGTTAGCAAATAATGTTAGAATTTCAGTTTACTTCTAACCTACTATGTGGAATATACTGTCATCATAATCACAAGAATAAATTTATAAAAAAAAATATATAAGAATACTTGCGTATAAATTTAAGAGTTAAAAAATTAAAAAAAAAAATCTGGGACTCATACGTTATGCTTCTGGCTGGTAGGAATGAATTTGTATTTTTTCTTTATATGAACGAAGGTGTTACAAGATCTTAAGTACGTATTAAAGAAAATAGCGGAAAGTGGGACAAAAAGGGTTCTTGCATTGTTTTCGACATTCAAAGTAATTAGGGCCATTGTCACTGCGCTGGTGGAGTTGCAGCAGGTGACGTTAAGCTGGGCGGATGTTTTGCCACAGCCGTTGCCCACCCTTCCATGATCACCAGTTCCGCAAAATAATAATTATTGGTGGTCGCACCAATCGGCGATTTAATTTCACTTGCCATCTTCATACTGTATGACTTCCACAGATAATAGATTAGCTAGAATAATAGATTTTTCAACGTTATAAAATTTATTCATGTTTATTAGGTTGCATTTAAATTATTTTAATATAAATTTAAATTGAGTATATAATTAAATGTATTTAGTAGATATGTTATATTCAGAAATGTTTAAACGAAAAAAGATTATCTTAGAATTTATATCTCTATTAGTCGGCATAAGAAATAATATGTCGAATTAAAATGAAATAATAATATACAAGGCTATATAAAAATAATATTAATAACCATGTTTATAAAGAGAATCTTGTATTCCATAGCGGGTATTCTCTAATATTATTTCCTAAATGTATTTATTAAAATTTCTCAAAGGTAACGTAATTATTTTCAATTCAAATTGGTTAGCAAAGGATTTAGATTAACATTATACTTATTTTTAATTTTGGAACTAGTGATGCAAGTTCGACGGAAAACCTCGATGTCGATGTCCGTCGATGTTTTCAAAATAACCATCGATGCATCACTTAACATCGGTATAAAAAAAACATCGAAAAACCTCGGAAATCATCGCTAAACAAAACATCGAGGTTCGATGAATTTTGAAATAAATTACAAAAAGATTTGTACTACTAGTTTGTTTATGAGTAAAAACTTCAAACAAACAGTTGGTGATTATATTTCTTTATTTTTTAGATATTTAAAGCACAAAACTTAAAAAAATTATAACAACGCATCCATTGCAGTTTTTCAATATATGGAAGATTATAAATAGGCACAAAACCTTAAAAAATAATAATGCTTTCATAGCAGTTTTTTGATTTAGATGGAGACTATAAATAGGCAAAAACTTAAAAAATAATAATAAAATAAAAAGTCTTTTGATTTAGATGGAGATTATAAATAGGCAAAAACATAAATTATAATAATACTTTCATAGCAGTCTTCATTTTGTCTTAGTCATTTAAATTAGAAAAATAATATTTTCTAATTAAATAATATTATTAATAAAAATAATTAATTATTATTTTTATTAATAATAATATTATTAATTTCAATATTTCGTCAAAAGCTGGTCCTTGACGTTACTCTGGAATTTGTAATTGATATATATATATATCCATTTAAAACTAATAACTATACTTACTTTGGCATTTCTAATATATTTGTTAAGTTTTTTTACGAATCATTCAAGTTTAAATCAAATAAACCATAAAATTATTTAATGATTAAACTGGACACTATATAGGAAGTGTTGTGAAATTAGAGACCGATGTTTCGAGAAACATCGATGCATCGGCTAACATCGGTATAAAAAAAAACATCGAAAAACCTCGGAAAACATCGCTTAGAAAAACATCGATGTTCGATACATCGATGTTTTCAGCATCACTATTTGGAACATATCAAAAACAATAAAAATAATATTCGAAGATTCCATTAATTTTTTATTAAATATTAATTAATTAATTTAAGAGCAAAAAGAAATTTAATTTTCTTTTCTTATGTCATTGCGGAAGACCATAATTTAATATTGGGGAATACATAAAAAAAAAGGCAGCTATACGATATAGTCGGCAAATCCCGGTCGTTCGGACCTTTATACTGCGTGCAAAGGAAAGAAGGTTGTGAGCCAAGTTTCAAGACGATAGCTTTAAAACTGAGAGACTAGCTTGCGTAGAAACAGACAGACGGGCAGACGGACAAACAGACACACAGACAGACGGACATATAATTCCAACTCAGGAGGTGATTTTGATTAAAATATATATACTTTATAGGGTCGGAGATGTCTCCTTTACTGCGTTGCACACTTTTGACCAAAATTATAATGCCCTCTTCAAGAGTATAAAAATTAACACCCGCATCAAAATTAAACCGAATGGTGTTTCAGTAAAAAGTGAATTTTTTCAGTGAATTCAGTGAATTTTTAACATTAATTGCTACACGAAAGCTTTCGGTAATTTAACAATCATGAATCAAATAAAAAAAAAACCTCTCGACGATGTGAAATATCGGTGACGAACCCGCAAGCCACTTCAAAATATCTGATATGCATTTTTGGGAAGAAAAAAATCAATATTCAAGGAGGCTCCGGTGCTTACTTTTACCCAGTGTTTGAAACGCTACGCTACTCCCGTAGTTTTTCGTTTTGCTATTGCTACCGATGTCACTTTTTTCTAGAGCGAGAGCAAAGCCGTAGCAGAAATAAGAAAATTGTCTGCTCTGCTCTGCTCCGAGCTACGAAAATTTCAAAACTATAGCTATAGCAATAGCAGAAAAAAACATTCTGTGCTCCTCGTAGCCGTAGCCAAAAATATAGAGCGAGAGCAGAGCAAAGCCAAAAATATTTTTGTATGTGCTACTGCTTTAGCGTAGTTTTGTTTTTGTTTTTTTCTTACCTGATTTTAATGCACCGTCACTGTGTGACTTTCCACTTCCTTTACCTCTTTTCTTCCTTAGCCACTTTCTTTACCCTTGTAAGAATGCTAAGAAGAAAACCGATTTGTCACTTCGGGGTCACTGGATTCGGGGTGCTTATATGTCTCTGACCAATAAATCGTTCAATATTTTCAAATATTTTGAGGAGGGTGACAACGGGCTCGTTAAATGCAAAACATGTTTTCGAATGTTAAAAAAAGATCGTGCCTTTAATTTAAAGAAACATTTAAAATTGCATGACATCTGACCTGAACAAAAAGAAAATGATTCTAGTGGCATGCAGACAAAAAAAATAGTTAAACATCAGCTAATTAAAGTTAAAACTAATAAAAAACAATTATTCCATATTTACATTGGTCTAATCACCAAGAATAGCGTCCCATTTAATGTGCTGAATTCAGACAATATGCGTAACATAATTGATCACTTGGTCTAAAAGAAAAAAGTGGGAAAAACTTTTCATTAAATGGAACAAAGTGCAAATCTGTTCATCGACAGGTAGTTGAACAAATTCGACAAGAAATAAATAACAAATGTAAAAATCGGATTCTATCATTAAAAATTGATAGTGCAACGCACTAGTGAAATGATCGGAATATATTCGGTGTCAGTGCTCAATTCATTAGTTCAGATGACATACAATCGCGAGTTCTTAGAATGGTGGAACTCAGAGAAGCTAGGTCAAGTACAGCCAAAAAGCTTGCCAAAGAGATTCTAATACGGAATAGCCAAATGTATTAGACAAATACGGAATAGCTCTGGGCCAAATCGGGTCAATTACTTCAGATAACGGGGCAAATATGATAAAGACGACGAAAATTTTATCAGAAATGAACTTGAGCTCATCGCTGTGCAGCACACACTTGGCTGCTTCGTGCACTCGACGTGACAAAAAATGGAAATAGAGAATATTTGTTCATGTGCCGAAATCTCACGAAATACATTCAAAAGCAATCAAATGGTAACCGTGACTTGTTTGAACTGAAAAACATTAAATTACTTCAATTGGATTGTCCAACTAGAAGGGGATCAACTTATAACATGGTTGACCAACTCAATAAGGCGAAAAGTATTTTAAGCCTTATTTAAACTGTCGAGAACAAATCAAGAGATGACGATTTTATAGTAAAGGGAATGTTATGGGACTTTATGGAGTCGTATGTGACTATAATGGCTCCACTACAAGAGACCATAGTGCAGTTTCAAGAGGAGCAAATTCACTATGGGAATTTTCATGCTCTGTGGCTGGTCTGCAAACTGACCACTAATCAAATTTTATCAAAAAGTGCTCCGGATTCAATTATTTATACATTTGGAGAGGCGCTTATTGAAGGTATGGAAGCACGGACTAAGAAATTGACATCTAATGTTGGCTTCGAAGCTTGTTTATACTTAGACCCAAGATTCTATCATATTCTGAACAGCTCACAAAAAGAAAGGGCAGTCAATTTCTTAAAAACATTGTGCGCACAAATTAAAATGCATACTCCCATTGAAACATTGTCATCGTTTACTAGGTCAATTGCTTCAGAGGACAGCAATAGTAAAAGTAAATTTGATATTTTGGATGACTTTTTATACCCTTGCAGAGGGTATTATAATTTTGTCCAAAAGTGTGCAACGCAGTGAAGGAGACATCTCCGACCCTATAAAGTATATATATTTTTGATCAGGATCACCTCCTGAGTTGATATGAGCATGTCCGTCTGTCCGTCTGTCTGTTTCTACGCAAACTAGTCTCTCAGTTTTAAAGCTATCGTCTTGAAACTTTGCACACACCCTTCTTTCCTTTGCACGCAGTATATAAGTCGGAACGGCCGGGATCGGCCGACTATATCCTATAGCTGCCATATAACTGATTGATCGGAAATGGTATAACTTTGGTGTTTTTAGAGTTAGAGAGTTCAAATTTGACATGAGAGCTATTTTTGGCAAAAAAAATGCGACATGCCAAATTTCATTCGGCCGACTATATCCTATTTAGTACTGGAATTTAGTACAGACTCTACTTTTGGTCAGTTAATCCAACCTACCAAATTTCATTAGGATCGGCCAACTATATCCTATAGCTGCCATATAACTGAACGATCGGAAATGGTATTTGGTAGAAATATCAACTTTCGTATTTTTGAAGATAGAAGTTTGGGACTTTTTTTAGATTTTGTATTGTAATAAATTGGAGTATATATTCCTATTCCCATAAGGATCGGCCAACTATATCCGATGTTTGCGATATATATCCGGTTTTAACTGCAAGGGTATATAAACTTCGGCTCCGCCCGAAGTTAGCTTTCCTTTCTTGTTAAATGTAAGCGTTGTGCCAAATGAGTCAACCGATGTACATGCAAAGATGGAATCATTAAAAATACCGTATATGAAATCCAGTACAAATGTTTTACATTTTTGGAAAGAGAGGAAATCATGCGATGCAGAGCTCTACGAACTAAGCAAAATATGTTTTGCTACACCAGCAACTTAAGTAAGAACTATTACTTAATGCGAAACAAAATTTAAATTTACAAACATTTATACATAGGTAACAATCTAGCGGGCATTTTCTTCATTAAAACTGGTGTTGTCGGACAACTGAGATCGTTTAAGCCACGACACATAAGAAAATATACTCCTTGTTCTCCTAAACTCAACAAAAAAAACTCAATTAAACTTTTCTCCTTTTTTGAAGATGACGATTTACTAAATAAATTTTTGAATAAAAATAAATAACTAAAAACTAAAAAAACTAATTATTAACTAACTAATTTATTTTTTAACTATAAATACTTGACTGAATAGCATAATTTTTTAATTTTGATTGATTTAACAGTTATTAATATTTATTTGTTGTTTCTGATTATATATTATATAATATTATATAATATTATATTATTATTACCTAAATAGCATTCTTACAAGGGTAAAAAAAGTAAGGAAGGAAGAAAGGGGGTAAAGGAAGTGGAAAGTCACACAGTGACGGTGCATTAAAATCAGGTGAGAAAAAAAAACAAAAACAAAACCACGGTAGAGCAGTAGCGCATATAAAACTATTTTTTGCTCTGCTCTGCTCTCGCTCTAGATTTTTGGCTACGGCTACGGCTACGAGGAGCACAGAATAAATTTTTCTGCTCTTACTATAGCTATAGCTTTGAACTTTTCGTAGCTCGGAGCAGAGCAGAGCAGAAATTTCTGCTACGACTCTGCTCCCGCTCTGAAAAAAGTTACAGCGGTAACAATAGCAGAGCAATATTTCTATGCATCTCGCTGCTACGGAGTAATAAATGCAAACCCTACTTTTATCACTTACCATACAATATATAGACTACTCATTTCATGCAACGAAAATGGACGCAAACATTTCTTGCAACAGGGGCCCCAGCAGACCCCAGAGAGCGTCTTACTCTCTTTCTTACGCTGATCTTAGGTTTATCTTACGCTCATCTTCTCATTGAATGTTTTCTGTTTTTCAGTCTCTGAAAGGAGCACCATGAAGAATGTTAGTCTGCGCTTCGATTGATCTTTTTATGTATGCGTGTCACACATTCACATTCAGGGGTGCATGTGTGCGTGCGATTTTGTTTAAAAGTAGAGGTCTGCATGAATACAGTCATGATACAATTATACAAGGTAGTCTCGTCGGCAAAAGCTTTCGTCAGTGCGTGTTCGTTTTTCGACGTGGAAGGTTGTCAGCGGACGAATATTTTCTTTTTATTAACCCTTGTGCAAAATGACTTTTTTCAAGTTGTTGCCGTTATATTATATATAGAATATATATAGAATAATATATTATATATAGAATATAAATATAATATATATAAATATTATACTAGAATATATATACTATTATTATTATATATTACTATTATATATAGTAATATATACTATTATTATACTATTATACTACTATTATATATAGCCGTTAAAAATGTTAATATTAATTTTAATATAAAATATTATAATTTTAAAATTAGAATATATTTTAGAATTAAAAACTTAAGCAAAAGATTATTTGTACATAAAGAAAAACAACGCATGATTTCTAATTCAAAATTATTAAAATTAAATTAAATCACAAATCAAACTTTTATTTTATAACTGGCAACTTTAATCCCCTTTCATCGTGTAAGGGTTAATACACAAATTCATTGTCGTTGTCATTGTGTTCTCGCTCACACTAATATGCTGAGACCCTTTCAGTCGCACTCATTGTTATGAGTCGGCTTTTGCCATCGAGACTACCTTGTATAATTGTATCATGAATACAGTCAAAGCAGCATTTGGCACTCTCAGCCAAAGTTCTGACTGACTGAGTGAGACATTGAGTAAAACGGATTTGGCAAATGTGGTAAAGCCATGAGTAGAAAATTTACTCTATCCGAACGGCGACGCAATACACGAATGAGTTTCCCAACCGAGTACTCGGCTAGTTGTGCTTTCGTCCAAGCTTTGCATTTTTATACCCTTGCAGAGGGTATTATAATTTTGTCCAAAAGTGTGCAACGCAGTGAAGGAGACATCTCCGACCCTATAAAGTATGTATATTCTTTATCAGGATCACCTCCTGAGTTGATATGAGCATGTCCGTCTGTCCGTCTGTCCGTCTGTCCGTCTGTCTGTCTGTCTGTTTCTACGCGAACTAGTCTCTCAGTTTTAAAGCTATCGTCTTGAAACTTTGCACACACCCTTCTTTCTTTTGCACGCAGTATATAAGTCGGAACGACCGGGATCGGCCGACTATATCCTATTGCTGCCATATAACTGATTGATCGGAAATGGTAAAACTTTGGTGTTTTTAGAGTTAGAGAGTTCAAATTTGACATGAAAGCTATCTTTGGCAAAACATTACGACATGCCAAATTTCATAAGGATCGGCCGACTATATCCTATAGCTGCCATATAACTGAACGATCGGAAATGACCCAACTTTCGTGTTTTTGATGATAGAAAGCTGGCACTTGGTACACATTCTATTTTTGGTCAGTTAATCCGATCTATCAAATTTCATAAAGATCGGTTGACTATATCTTATAGCTGACATATAACTGTACGATCGGAAATGGTTTTTGGTAGAAATATCAACTTTCGTATTTTTGAAGATAGAAGCTTGGGACTTTTTTTTAGATTTTTTATTGTAATTAATTGCTTTTATTATGATGTAATCATAAGGATCAGCCAACTATATCCGATGTTTGCGATATATATCCGGTTTTAGCTGCAAGGGTATATCAACTTCGGCTCCGCCCGAAGTTAGCTTTGCTTTCTTGTTAAAACTTAATTTGATGCTCTGGTGCTTCTGCTCTGCCTGCCATGAACGACGAGAATGCCAAAATTTTATCCGAGTACTCGAAGCATTTACTGTACATTCACTCATTCTATCCATTACGCTTTGGTTTAAATTTCACTCATTTCGCATACAACGAAAACAACCCTTACCAATGCGCAATTCACTTTGTTGAAACCGGTTTGGCACGCCGAATTGCGACTTAAACTTATTGTACTCAAATAACCGAAAATTTTGAGTGCAATCATGCAGACCTCTATTTCAAAGACAGCACAAAATTATAGATTTTTTGTAATTTTTTCAGCTTTATACCCTCAGATAAAAAATAAAAGATAAAAGAAATTATATTATTTGTTATTTTTAAATTTTTTTTAATATTTTAGCATATCGGCTATTCCGGCGGATGGTCAACCAGGACCGAAAAAATAAATGTCCATATTCCTCGATTCTTTTTTTGTATTTTCATAAATAAATATCCAAATTTTAATAATCTATTGTATTCATAGCATATCTCAGTTTAAAAAAAAAAAAAACCCGAAAAGTCAAAATATGTAATTTTTACCTTATTTGTACATATGTATATCCTTGCAGAGGGTATTATAATTTTGTCCAAAAGTGTGCAACGCAGTGAAGGAGACATCTCCGACCCTATAAAGTATATATATTCTTGATCAGGATCACCCCCTGAGTTGATATGAGCATGTCCGTCTGTCTGTCCGTTTTTACGCGAATTTCATTAGGATCGGCCGACTATATCCTATAGGTGCCATATAACTAACGTTCGGAAATGGTATTTGGTAAAAATATCAATTTTCGTGTTTTTGAAGATAGAAGCTTGGGACCTTTTTTTTGGTTTTTTATTTTAATTAATTGGTTTTATTATGATGTAATCATAGGGCCAACTATATCTGACGTTTGCGATATATATCCGGTTTTAACTTCAAGGGTATATCAACTTCGGCTCCGCCCGAAGTTAGCGTTCCTTTCTTGTTAATTTTAAAGACATTTTTTTGTTTGTTTATTTCTCAAGGAAAACATATGATGTGTTTCATCTTTTTGTACTAAATCTCTTAATAACAATCTAATAAGACGATAAAAATTCAAAGAGAGCGAAAAAATGTTCAACTACCTCTTAATTTGTACTTTGATTCTTATCTATGTTCTAATCGTACGTTCGCGACCCAAAACATAATTTTATTGTAATTGCTTCGCATCAATTGAAAGCAGGTGGATTAAACTTCATGTGTTTAGTCATTTTAATGTAAACTATTGAAATTTAAAAAAAATCCCGACTTTTTCAAGAAAATTTTTTTTATATTGAATTTTAAAGTGGCGTACTTTTGCGACCGTATCTATGACGTACGTATAAAAAATATTATTTAAAAAAAAAAATTTTTTTTGTTTAACAAGCTTATATATAGTTGTAAATGGATAAAAGAAGTGACAATTGAAATTAAATTAAATTATAATTAAAAATAAAATAAAATTTAATTTTTTATTAAAAAAAAAAAATTGGTGAAACATGATTTTTTAAGAAAATATAATTATATTTATAAAAACAAAGAGGTAAACAAAAAAAAAAAAAAATTTTACATGTGGAAAAATTGTACGTTGGCGACCCGTACTTAATTTAATTTAAAAAAAACTAATGGAGATATTATATTGGGAATAGACTCGATAGAAAGCTACATGGTCTATTTTAAAACTAAAGTTATTGCATTAAAATATTCCATTCCAATTCGCAGATTTATTGATCTTGCTAGAGCAAGCCAAAACCGACTTCCATTTCGCGTACGTTCGCGACCTCATGTTTTTTGCCAATATTATGAAAATGGAAAATCCGTTAGAACCATAATTTATACTAAGAAAAGAAATCACCAACGGCTATCGGAAACAAAAAAAAAGTATCAGAAAATGTTTTTTTCTTTAATTTTTTGGCACTAATTGCCTACGAACGTACGTTCTCGACCCCTTCAAGTGAAAGCAGTGCAATTTTTTTTTACAAATATATTTTAACGAATCAACCAAAATCAATATACTGAGATAGAAAAGGTATATTTCAGTCGACATCACTTGAAACGCCGACAACTTTTAAGTTATTTTTGTTCTGCATGTGGATTGTGCCAGCATACCCTACCGATGGATGATGGATAATACCTTATATCAAAGATTATAAAGTACATAGATGGGACATCAGGGCCCAAAACGGTAAACTTTTTTCGTCGAGCTTGTCGGTGAGGGGCGAACGCACATGCATACGATTCTACTTTTAGAACTCTTTACATGCATCCGTCAACGAAAATGTGAACCTAGGTATGTAGGATGGTAGCGTAATGCATAGAGTAGTTACTCTATGTGTAATTTTTCCGTGTTCAAATCCTCGTAAGGCCTTGAACTTTTTCTTTAAATAATAATACAAATAATAATGTATATATGAAAAGTAAAAAAAAACAAGAAAGGAAAGCTAACTTCGGGCGGAGCCGAAGTTTATATACCCTTGCAGTTAAAACCAGATATGTATCGCAAACATCGGATATAGTTGGCCGATCCTTATGGGAATATGAATATATAATCCAATTTATTACAATACAAAATTTAAAAAAAGTCCCAAGCTTCTATCTTCGAACATACCAAAGTTGGTATTTCTACTAAAAACCATTTCCGATTGTTCATTTATATGGCAGCTATAAGATATAGTCGGTCGATCGTTATGAAATTTGGTAGGTCGGATTAACTGATCAAAAGTATAATCTGTACCAAGTTCCAGCTTTCTATCTTCAAAAACATGAAAGTTGGGTCATTTCCGATCGTTCAGTTATATGGCAGCCATAGGATATAGTCGGCCGATCCTTACGTAATTTGGTATGTCGTATTATTTTGCCAAAAATAGCGCTCATGTAAAATTAGACTAACTTAAAAAACACAGAAGTTATGATCCTGAGGTGATCCTGATCAAGAATATATATACTTTATAGGGTCGGAGATGTCTCCTTCACTTCGTTGCACACTTTTGGACAAAATTATAATACCCTCTGCAAGGGTATAAAAATACAACATTATAAAATCACCTTAGCATTGCCTCAGTTGCCTCAGCGAAATTTTGCACACACCCTTCTTTCTTTTGCACGCAGTATATAAGACGGAACGGTCGGGATCGGCCGGCTATATCCTATAGCTGCCATATAACTGATTGATCGGAAATGGTATAACTTTGACGTTTTTAGAGTTAGAAAGTTCAAACATTACAGGAGGGCTATTTTTGGGCAAAATATTACGACATGCCAAATTTTATAACGATCGGTCGACTATATCTTATAGCTTCCATATAACTGAACGATCGGAAATGGTATTTGGTAGAAATACCAACTTTGGTATTTTTGAAGATAGAAGCTTGGGACTTTTTTTTTTAGATATTTTATTTAATTAATTGGTTTTATTATGATATTCTCATAAGGATCGGCCAACTATATCCGATGTTTGCGATACATATCTGGTTTTAACTGCAAGGGTATATAAACTTCGGCTCCGCCCGAAGTTAGCTTTCCTTTCTTGTTTTTTTTTTACTTTTCATATATACATTATTATTTGTATTATTATTTAAAGAAAAAGTTCAAGGCCTTACGAGGATTTGAACACGGAAAAATTACACATAGAGTAACTACTCCATGCATTACGCTACCATCCTACATACCTAGGTTCACATTTTCGTTGACGGATGCATGTAAAGAGTTCTAAAAATAGAATCGTATGCATGTGCGTTCGCCCCTCACCGACAAGCTCGACGAAAAAAGTTTACCGTTTTGGGCCCTGATGTCCCATCTATGTACTTTATAATCTTTGATATAAGGTATTATCCATCATCCATCGGTAGGGTATGCTGGCACAATCCACATGCAGAACAAAAATAACTTAAAAGTTGTCGGCGTTTCAAGTGATGTCGACTGAAATATACCTTTTCTATCTCAGTATATTGATTTTGGTTGATTCGTTAAAATATATTTGTAAAAAAAAATTGCACTGCTTTCACTTGAAGGGGTCGAGAACGTACGTTCGTAGGCAATTAGTGCCAAAAAATTAAAGAAAAAAGCTTGGGACTTTTTTTTTTAGATATTTTATTTTAATTAATTGGTTTTATTATGATATTCTCATAAGGATCGGCCAACTATATCCGATGTTTGCGATATATATCCGGTTTTAACTGCAAGGGTATATAAACTTCGGCTCCTCCTGAAGTTAACTTTTCTTTCTTGTTTTTTATTGGATTATAAATTTAGGAAAACACATTAAAAGAATAAAAATATGATATAAATAGATTAAAAATTAAAAAAAAATGGATGTCTCAATCTTAACTTGTTGCACTGTGGAACCCGCTCGTTCCAGCGGGTTCCTGCGCTGGAACCCGCCATAGAAAATTTTTCTTTGTATGAGATGTCCCATCTATGTACTTTATTATTTTTGCTTATATTATGATGAAGGATTAAATACCTCCCGTGGTCCCGATATGGTCCACGGGACGAAGTAAATCCCACTATTAATGGTTCCAGCGTCGAGGCTATCACGATGCGTTGTAACATGGCTTATTTTCGCGCAAAGTATATTTCTACCACTTTAAGTTTGGTAACGTCAACTTTTATGGTATCTAGAGCTCATTTAAATATTTTATATAGCATCACTCAAGGCTTAAATTTGCATCGCAATGATGTATTCTGTCAACACTGCATGCAGATCTTTACTTCAAATACTACCCCACCGCAAACTACATGAAGGTGTGAATCGATATTAGTGGGTTGACTTCTAGATTAAGGATGTAATCACTGCTCCTTGGCAGACTCCACATGTCGGATTAGAATTTTGCACGGAAGCAGACTTCGATTCCATAGGATATGGCTCGTTCTTCGACCTGCTTGATGAAACAGAGCGGGTCGTTTTGGCCATTGAATTGCAATTTAAAGTGGAAAAATAAATAAATAAACATTCTTTCCATTTAAGAGAAAAAACTAAGTTTCCAAAGATAACTTGGCGCAAAAAAATTATCCCACAGACTGGAACTCGATCGAGGCTTGGGAAACGAACGACTTAACCTTTTTGAATATCGAAATAATAAGCTATTCTCAGAATAAGTTTAGGAGGTGAATAAACTGCGAATAAAATTCTTTTAAATTCAGCATTATACAGAGTGAAATTTGACCGAGCTACTAAATATCTTGAAAAATCTATACTGCTTTCTATATATACTACTGTTTTTAGTATTTTTTAAGGCCCCTTTTAAACTAATGATCCTCTGAGATTAAAAGGCCCAATGCTCGGAAAAGAGTGGTTTCATCAGTATCAGATAAGGAATTTCTAACATGGTTGATTTAACCTAGAGAAATGTCAAACAAGCCCGCCGGGAAATAATTATGCGTGGAAAGCGATAAAAAAGCGAGATTTTAATATTACTTCTAACTGATAAGGTCGAGGGATGAGGTCGGTACAGTGGGGCAATGGAGGACATACCGAAAAATTTATCATTTGTGGAGAAACATTCAGAAACCGAATTTTTATTCTTCGATCTTCTCCTTGGAGTATCAAGACAGTAGCAAATGGCTGCATGTATGTATGCTGATCCGACTGAAATCCACGTAAAACTCTTTAAGCCCAGTCTTGGTTTGTCGCATGAAATGTCGCATTTCTTCTACTACAACAGTAGTGCAGCCCAGCTCTGCAAGAAAGGGCATCCGACACCGGAGCAGTCAAGCAAACCGGATTTTTTGACGATTTTAAGGAGCAGACCATTTGAGGGTCCATATTATTTTAGATTAATATAAAAAAAAACCTTTAACCACTATACAGATATAAATAAAAGTTGTCAATATAAACAGAGAGTTGTCAAAGAATGAGACTTAGAGAGCTAAAGGAATGCAGGAGGTATTGAATGGCTTCTAATGGAGTGATTGTTAAGTTACCGAGCATTTTCGGATAGCTGCAATTAATTCTCAGAATCTTTTTTTTTAGAAAAGTTCAAATTCTTTTCAATTTTGATATATGTATGGTTAATTTGTTAGCTTTGATTTAATTCTAAATGATTATGGCGATATATTGATAGTCTGAGGGTCTGGAGACCGCGCGATGATGTAAAGCGGGGGTGCGGCTTAACGTTTGATGCCGCGGAACGGCCGTGATGTACCGCGAGAGAGCGAGGCTTCAGATGCAGGTGCGATCGAATGCGAGCGGACGGAAAAGTGCTCAAAGAGCGGTGGAACTGAGTGACGTTTATTTCGGAGGTCAATAAATTATTGCCGGTCAGATTTACCGGTGGCCTTTTGAAAGCGAAAACGCAAAGGCGTATTCTTCCTAAAAGATTGCGCTCTCTATCCTAAAAATGAGCGCGTGGAGGCCAGTTTCTGTTAATCTTAAATCGAAGCCTATGATTCTGTCTAGGGTTTTATGCAGGAAGCAAGGACTGATTAGCTTAAAGTCTTTTGGAATCTTCGGCCTGCCCGCTTTGTGTATGAACACAATCCGTAACCTGAGCCAGGGCTGTGAAAGTTTACCTAAAGTCACGGATGAACTGAGAGCCAGTTCATAGCAATTACTCCTGCATGTTGGATTTGTGCGGGTAAAATCCCGTTAGGTCCCGCTGATTTGTACAGCTTAAAGATGTGTAGGGTTTTCGGGTCAAAATCTAACTTAAAGCTTGATGAAGGAACGTTTTCGTCGGCGGAACGTCTGTTTCTGGAAGGCATTCAGGGATGTGGATGCAAACATCAATTGCAAACAGGTGTAAAGACAGCAATTAAGAGTGCTTGGGCTTGGGTTGCAAAATTTTTGAAAGGCTTTACTTATAAATATATTTTCTAAGGAAAGCAATAAGTTAAAATAAAAAGATAGAAATAATTTTTTAGTAGTTTTTTACTGTTTTAAATTTCATTAATTGTTCTAATTTTGGATGACTATACTAACATTTTATCATTTTACAAGCAACCCCGCAAACGTTGTTTTATCCGTTTTTATACCCTTGCAGAGGGTATTATAATTTTGGTCAAAAGTGTGCAACGCAGTGAAGGAGACATCTCCGACCCTATAAAGTATATATATTCTTGATCAGGATCACCTCCTGAGTTGATATGAGCATGTCCGTCTGTCCGTCTGTCCGTCTGTCTGTCCGTCTGTCTGTCTGTTTCTACGCGAACTAGTCTCTCAGTTTTAAAGCTATCGTCTTGAAACTTTGCACACACCCTTCTTTCCTTTGCACGCAGTATATAAGTCGGAACGGCCCGGATCGGCCGACTATATCCTATAGCTGCCATATAACTGATTGATCGGAAATGGTATAACTTTGACGTTTTTAAAGTTAGAGAGTTCAAATTTAACATTTTTTGGCAAAACATTACGACATGCCAAATTTCATAAGGATCGGCCGACTATATCCTATAGCTGCCATATAACTGAACGATCGGAAATGACCCAACTTTCGTGTTTTTGAAGATAGAAAGGTAAAACTGAATACAGATTATATATTTGGCCAGTTGATCCAATCTACCAAATTTCATTAGGATCGGCCGACTATATCCCATAGCTGCCATATAACTGAACGATCGGAAATGGTATTTGGTAGAAATATCAACTTTCGTATTTTTGAAGATAGAAGTTTGGGACTTTTTTTAGATTTTGTATTGAAATAAATTGGATTATATATTCCTATTCCCATAAGGATCGGCCAACTATATCCGATGTTTGCGATATATATCCGGTTTTAACTGCAAGGGTATATAAACTTCGGCTCCGCCCTAAGTTAGCTTTCCTTTCTTGTTGTTTTCTAGAAGAGCTAGTTGTTATACCCTTGCAGAGGGTATTATAATTTTGTCCAAAAGTGTGCAACGCAGTGAAGGAGACATCTCCGACCCTATAAAGTATATATATTCTTGATCAGGATCACCTCCTGAGTTGATATGAGCATGTCCGTCTGTCCTTCTGTCCGTCTGTCCGTCTGTCTGTCTGTCTGTTTCTACGAGAACTAGTCTCTCAGTTTTAAAGCTATCGACTTGAAACTTTGCACACTCACTTTTTTCCTTTGCACGCAGTATATAAGTCGGAACGACCGGGATCGGTCGACTATATCCTATAGCTGCCATATAACTGATTGATCGGAAATGGTATAACTTTAGTGTTTTTAGAGTTAGAGAGTTCAAATTTGACATGAGAGCTATCTTTGGCAAAACATTACGACATGCCAAATTTCATAAGGATCGGCCGACTATATCCTATAGCTGCCATATAACTGAACGATCGGAAATGACCCAACTTTCGTGTTTTTGATGATAGAAAGCTGGCACTTGGTACACATTCTATTTTTGGTCAGTTAATCCGATCTACCAAATTTCATAAAGATCGGTTGACTATATCTTATAGCTGACATATAACTGTACGATCGGAAATGGTTTTTGGTAAAAATATCAACTTTCGTATTTTTGAAGATAGAAGCTTGGGACTTTTTTTTAGATTTTTTATTGTAATTAATTGGTTTTATTATGATGTAATCATAAGGATCGGCCAACTATATCCTATGTTTGCGATATATATCCGGTTTTAGCTGCAAGGTATATCAACTTCGGCTCCGCCCGAAGTTAGCTTTGCTTTCTTGTTTTTTTCATTTATTTTGGTTAATAATAATAAATTTTGTTTACGTGCCATAGTGCATTCATCCCAAATAATTATTTTACATTTTTTCAGCACTATGTCCATAGACGATTGTTTTTTTGTATCTGGATTATTTAGAATTTTCAATGTCAGCTTAAGGGTAGGTTCTTTTGGATTTTTCCGAAAATTAAGCAAACTTTGAGAATGGATTGCGGGAAAATGAAAAGACATACGAACTTATGCTTTTGAACTTTTGATTCGTTGTTTATTAACGAGTAAAAAAAATATTCAATATTCGGGAAATTCAAAATGGCGGCTTTAAAATGGCGGATCTCGTAGACCTCTATTTTCCCTGCTTTGTCGAGTGTAGGGCCGCTGGTAGTGAACTTAAATTAAAAATGTATATAATTTATTAAAATTAATGGAATTTCCTATACTTTATACCTAACGACAATTAATTTTGGTAAAAATAAACCAATTTCATGGACGTTTAAAAAAAAATTCACATTATTTTTCTTTTTTTTTTACTTTGATCTCGTTTAAAAATTATAAATAAACAATTTTTTATGCCAATTTTAGGTATAAGGGATACAAAAAAGTATACTTTACAAAAAGTATACGTACTTTTAAAAATTTTTTGAATGAAGGAAATCGGATCAATAGAACGAGCCCTGTGCGCGACAAGAGGTTTGAAAACATGGTTCCGAGAAAAACGCGTTTAAAGTTTTTAGAAACTTTGCCTTTACATAGCTTTCTTGTTATCATGGGTATGTTTGAAACGCTCTAGCTCAAGAAATACGCGTCGTATCGAAAAATCCCTGGCACGTATATTCTACACATATGTAACTTTCATTAAGTAGTAGAATATTGCGACTAACAATGCCTGTCATTTCTACGTACTGTAGTTCACGATTCGTGTCTGTTTTGAGTAAAAACGATGTTATTTGGAAGTATGAATTAAATGTGCGAATTCACTTCAAGGAACAAGGTAGAATCTGTATCTGTACCGAGAAGTACTGTATAGTAAACAACGGAATGGTTCAGGCAGTGTTTCCATTTCGGGTAGTTGTACTTTTACTGATGAGCAACAAATCCCAACTGGCTCATTGTTAAATTTGAGCGCATGACAATACGGGATTTTTTTTTTCCAAAGTACCAATAATTATAATTACTTTGGAAAGAGCAGAATATTTAATAATCAGGTTTGTACTGGAATGTTAGTCGAAGAAATTGCCCTAATGTAAATGCTCGATTACATTTGTTGTCGTTGTTGGTCAATTCTTCTTTAATTAACTCTGAATCTGCGCGTTTCTGTTCGTTGCAGTTGTCTTCGTTGATTACGTTCATCTCGTGCCTCTTTTGATTGTGATTCACCTAACTGCGCCGTGCTCATACGCGCATTTTTATTATCTTCTTCGATTGGTTCTCCTGATCTTCGTGCATTCGTTACGCTCATAGCCTACTTATTGTTATTCATTACTATAAGTGCAACCATTTCGGAGGAGTATAATTTGATTAATTATTAAATCCCGCTCTAAACAATTAGGGAGATAAAAAATAGACGGTGTCCGATTCTCAGCCCTAAAAGCCTTACACAAAAATTCACGAAGATCGGTTGAGCCATTTTGGAGGAGTAGAACGACTATGACTGAACACGCTGTCGAACGGGATAAAAAGTATCCTATGTCCGTCTCCTGGCTCTAAGCTACCTCCTTACCCATTTTCACCTAAACCTGTTCTGCCGTTCTTGAGTTATAAGTGGTGTAACAAACACGGCTTTCTATTATATACCATATGTCGGAGAGGCGGCAATTCTAAGGTGTGACCATAGGTCGTGCTGGGATATACCAGTTCTAGTATGATGGGGACGCAGTTTGCGAACTGAGGCCGTGTGTGGCTTCGTTGTGTTGCTGGATCTGGTCTCTCTTTTTTCTCGCCACTTCTATACGTTCCGAGCTTTTGTGTGGTGTTTTGTTGAGGACTGATAAAAGAGAAAAAATTACACAGTGCGACAGTGATTTGGAACTTTTGAAGAGACCTAGTAGGAATTGTTCATTAGGTCGAGTGTAGTAAAAAACCCTGTTTGAAATTTTTCAAATTTTCTCAAAATCTTGATTTATTTAGAAAAAACGGTTTTTCGGGACTTTTTTACTCCGAAAAATTCCTAAGCGCGTAATTTTAAACCAATTTTAATTTTAACAAGTCAGTCCAATCTTGCTAGCGTTCCGGAGTAATAGTGTGCCCTTCCATTTCGCTTATTCCTTTCTTTTACACACTTTTACTCCGGAGCGCTAGTAAAATTGCACTGACTTGTTTTGGGAAAAACGTTATAACTTCAACAATTTTTAAAAGAAATTGGTCTCGTTTTATTCAGAAATAACGAGACAATAATGATATGTATCAAAAATGATGTCATTTTTTAGAAATTGTACCGAAAAAATGGCGTCAAAGTCTGAAAAACACGACAAAAATTTGTCAGTTTTTGTCAGTTTCTTGCGTAAAATGTGTATCTTTTTTGTTGAAATAAATTAAAGTTATATTTTTTTCTACAGCTACAACATTTAACTATTAAAAAACGTCAAAAATTTTAAAATCAGTTTAAAATTACGCGCTTAGGAATTTTTAAGTCCCGAAAACCGTTTTTTTTCTAAATAAATCAAGATTTTGAGGGTGTTAGAAAAATTTCAAACACGGTTTTATACTATATTCGACCTAATGAACAATTCCTACTTGGTCTCTTCAAAAGTTCCAAATCACTGTCGGACTGTGTTATTACATCAAAATCGAAGGCAGAAGAATTGAGGAATATCATCCGGGTCTTGGTTCTCATTTCCAATATACACTGCGTTTCACTTGAATAGCACACTTTACATAGGGAATTTCAAATCTCGAAATCTTTTAAACAAAAAGAAAACTCGTTGATGTTTTTGTTTCTATTTAAAGAGTAATCAATTTTAATTATAGGAAAAGTAACAAAACATTAATTAATTTAACAATTAATAAAGATTAACAAAAAAACTTAAAAACTTCAAAAATTCCACAACAATTTTGTTTCACATGAATAGCACATTTTTTTTTAAAAGTATATTTAATGAACTTAAGTATTAGGAAATGTGTTTTTATGCAATAGTAAGTATTAATTTAAATATATATGTTAATTTAATAATTGGTCGAGCCCCCTTTATTCAATATAACCTCGTAGATTCTGTTGGGCAGCGAATCATATAGACTTTTAATGTAGTCTAGGGATATTGTAGCCCAGGCCCTCTGAATGGCGTCAATTAGTTCGTCTTTTGTTGAAAATTGTTTGCCAGACTCATAAACCTTTCTGACCAGCCATCCCCAAACATTTTCAATTATATTCAGATCCGGCGAGTATGGTGGCCAGTTCAGAGTTTCAACATTTCTATCTTTTAAAAAAGATTTTACAACACGTGCAGTATGTATTGGGGCATTGTCGGTGCTGGAATGTCCAAGGCAAATGGTTGAAAAAATTTTCCAATGGTGGAAAAGCTTTTTCGAGGACGTTTAGATACGCTTTTGCGTTCATGTTTGAGGATAAGAATTGGAGTTCACAAGTCCCATAGTAAGATGTGGCTCCCCAAACCATAACTCTGCCTACTCGACAGTGTAAACGCTCCAATTGATGCGTCTCTTTCCTCAGATCATGAAAATAATAATTATAGTCATCTGGCCCCTCCAAATTGAACTTTTTTTCATCAGAAAAAACTACGCGCCTCCACTCGTTACACCATGACATATTGACGCGGCAAAAGGTCAACCGTGCTTCCTTTCGTTTGGGGTTAAGCGGTGGTTTTTTTTAAGTTTCAAGCGTTTAAGATGTTTAGCTTTGGAAACAACTCGCCAAACAGTAGTTTTGCTCGGGTCAACACCTGCTTTTGCCCTTATCTTGCTCATAGAGTCATGAGAATTTGAGGCTTCCCGCAGAATTGCACTCTTATCTGTGTCGCTAAGGACACTACTTTGGCGACCTTTCGTATTTTTTCCATAGTTTTGCTTGTTCTTTATAAAATTGTGTGCGACTTTTCTGCTTCTTCCAATTTTTTTCGCTATGTTAGCCACAGAAAGGTCACAATTAATATAGCGTTGTATTTGGATCTGTTCCTTGTGACTTAGTGACGTTCCACGACCCATAATTGCACAAAATGATTAAACTTTGTTTGAAATTCACAAATTAATCAAAAAACTTTTATGAATCAATCTTCTTGGCTGCTGAAATGACACTAAATCTAAAATGTGCTATTCAAGTGAAACAAAATTGTTGTGGAATTTTTGAAGTTTTTAAGTTTTTTTGTTAATCTTTATTAATTGTTAATTTAATTTAAGTTTTGTTACTTTTCCTATAATTAAAATTGATTACTCTTTCAATAGAAACAAAAACATCAACGAGTTTTCTTTTTGTTTAAAAGATTTCGAGATTTGAAATTCCCTATGTAAAGTGTGCTATTCAAGTGAAACGCAGTGTATTTTGGAATAGAACTTTTAGGCTTTTATTGGGGTCCGAGGGCGACGAGTAGCTACAGTCCAAACTGGGAATTTGACGGCAAGGCGGTAATGATAAAAGTGCACTCCTCGAACTGGTGCATGTGGAGGCATATCCACTCCGCATAGCTTGCAAAATAGCCGACGAGGACACATAGAAATTTCTATTAGACTCATTAGTAGACCTGCGAGAGTTCTGTTGCAGGCCAATCCAGTGCCAGGGGAAAACATTGAGCGTTCATAATCAGGATCATCCAAACGCAGCAAAGATCCACCCCCCACCTCCAAAACGTAAATAAACATCTTCCATCGGCGAAAAGAAAGCACCACCGAGTGGCCCAGCGAAAAGGGATAAGATGAGCGATGCGCTGCCAACGTCACGATTACCATCGTCTTGTTGTTGCAGGGCATCCACAAGTGAAGATAAGAAATAAACAACTCCCCTTGAAAAAAGTTGTTGTTTTTGAAGAATATCGATCAGCAAACGAAGCAAATTTTTGGAGGAATTGAAGCCCGTTACCATTAACCGTTACCATTAACGCCCACGCCGTTTGTTGTTGGTAGCGCAGCAGAGAGCAACCGGGGTGACAAACTGAAGCTTAAGAACAATAAGAAGTAACGGCTCCAGCGGCGCCTGTTACTGTGGGTTTGTGGAGATTGCGATTGTGGTAAAGGTAGAATCGCTGAGAGGTCAATAACCTTAGCAGGCTCTCTATGGACAAACCGGCTGACTTTTACCGACAAAGGCCAAAAATCATCATTGAAGCTGTAGGGAAATGTTGCTCCGGAACTCCCAATTTAAAATTGACGAACTTGGGGCGTTGATGTCAGCATGTTTTTTGTTCAGCCTAGCACAGGCTTAATCACTTGGCTCCACATTCAGTTTATCTGCGACAAACTTGAACAGTGCATCCGGTTGGGTAGACGTCGCGAAATTACCAACATGAAGGTATTACAAGGTGAGAAGCACTTGAAGCTGAGCACAACTGGGTGCTTGTCCCACAATGCGCCTATTAGGGTTGATCTGCTTCTTCCTCGGGACAGCCCCCTTAGATGCCGTTGGGGCCTGGCCCAGTGTAGCCTTTTTGCTCCCAGTGCTGGAAGGCATAGAAGGGGGAGCAACAACATGCACCCCAGCCGAAGAGGCGCGTCCAGCGGGTCCAGCCGCTCCATTTACCAGGGCATGGTCCACTTTGGCATTAAGGCTTTCGAAAAGGGATTCTAGATCCAGAACTTTATGATTTAGCTCATCTATTTTGGAATGCGAATCATTTCCAATGACGCAGCTATCACATTGCCACAATAAGTTCGGAATGTTAATAAGTAGTTTTATAGGGCAAATCCACACAAGCGGTGTGGTAGGCACGCCGGCAGATCGACGCGCACCGAGCGGCCTCACACGCACGAAGTTGGGTAGCAGTAACTTCTGCACTGCACTCGGTGTAAACGAGAGGCGACATGAGCGAAAAAGTAAATGTCCGAACGCAAAGAAAGCAAGATGCAGACTGATAATTATGAGCAACAAAGGCAACGAAGACTCGCAGCATCCAGGATTCAATATGGAAGGGCAACAAGCCAACGATCAATCGACTGATGAGAACTTGCGTGGAGAAGGTTTCAATTCTCCGACATATATATAGATAAGGCATTTTAGCTGGGTTTTTAGAAATAAAATTAAACTTCGAGACTTCTCTTTAGGTCTAAATGTATTTTGTAGTCTTTTCAATTCTGAACCCATATCAATTAGTCTCATTCTGCAATTTATCTATTGCATGTTTTCTAGGTGAAATTTTTAGAAGAGCCTTGGCATCATGCTATACGATGGAAGCACGCTTCTCACTTATTCTACCTTTTTAAGCCACACCTGAGAGCTCTAGCAGTTATTATTACTTTGTGGCTGCAAAGAATTTGGCGGGTCTCTGTTCTACATAGATTTGTGATGGCTATATCTTAGGGCCAGTGTCGCTAGCTTTATTTTGTCAAAAACTTTTTCAATAAACGTCGTCTTTGCTTAATTATTTTTCGTTCTAGATTTTTATACCCTTGCAGAGGGTATTATAATTTTGGTCAAAAGTGTGCAACGCAGTGAAGGAGACATCTCCGACCCTATAAAGTATATATATTCTTGATAAGGATCACCACCTGAGTTGATATGAGCATGTCCGTCTGTCCGTCGGTCCGTCTGTCTGTCTGTTTCTATGCGAACTAGTCTCTCAGTTTTAAATCTATCGACATGAAATTTTGCACAGACCCTTCTTTCCTTTTTGCAGTATATAAGTCGGAACGGTCGGGATCGGCCGGCTATATCCTATAGCTGCCATATAACTGATTGATCGGAAATGGTATAACTTTAGTGTTTTTAAAGTTAGAGTTCAAAATTCACATGAGAGCTACTTTTGGCAAAATAATACGACATGCCAAATTTCATAAGGATCGGCCGACTATATCCTATAGCTGCCATATAATTGAACGATCGGAATTGACCCAACTTTTGTGTTTTTGAATATAGAAAGCTGGAACTTGGTACAGATTATATTTTTGGTCAGTAAATCCGACCTACCAAATTTTATAACGACCGGCTGATCTTATAGCTGCCATAACTGAACGATCGAAAATGGTTTTTGGTAGAAATACCAACTTTGGTATTTTTGAAGATAGATTTTTAGGACTTTTTTTATATTCTATATAATAATAACTTGAGTTATATTATCATATTCTCATAAGAATCGGCCAACTATATCCGATGTTTGCGATATATATCCGGTTTTAACTGCAAGGGTATATCAACTTCGGCTCCACCTTAAGTTAGCTTTCCTTTCTTGTTTTTTTTTAAATCATATTTATAAACATACCTCTAATTTTTTAACATTTTTTTTTTAGCCGTTGTCAACAAGCGACTCAATACCAACAATATCTGCGCAAGTTATACTGGATACCTCCATTCCCAAATCAAGTGGTGTAACTCACAAGCTCGATTCTAGCATTTCGACGACTTCAAGAATCGTTGGCGTGACGTCAACCAATCCTTGGAATCCATTTAGACGAAGTGCAAGCTTAGCAAAAAAGTTCTAAGTTTTCTGTTTATTTTTAATAATAATAAAGTAAACATTCCAACATTAGACCCCTGTTAGACATAACGTTATATATCCTGTAAAAGTCTGAGTGCAACTGTTAATTATATATTTTTTGGCTTATATTCGATTATATTTTTAACTCACACTAAGATCGATTACATTGTACGGATAAGAATGATTGTGCGATAACATTGTGCGGATAAGAATTAAATTTTGTAACTTCTAATGGTACTGCCTTCTGAATAAAATCAGCATAAAACTAGTAGGTTGTGTGTCCAAGATGTCTGCACTGAGAAGCAGACTCAAAGTTGAATGTTGGTTTTATACAGAAAAATGTTAATTATTCATGAAGATTTAGAGGAAAAATAATTCTGAAGTAAAATTGGTGTCTTCTTCGAAAAACAGGTAAAAATTTGAATTTCAAATCAAAAAATGGTCTTGGTGGACTTTTATAGATGGGTTTACGTCAGCGATTCTCAAAACCCCAGAAAATATGGTCAGAAACTTTTGCGCCCGATCTTTGCTAACACTCCGATAGTGTTAACGACTGTAAACTGTGTATGCTTACCGCATAAGTCTTTGAGTTCACAAAAAAAAACAATTTCTACATGTTATTTCATTTATGTGGTCATCAATGGCTTATATATGAAAGAGATATATAAAGATTTTCTTGTTTTATGTAATCGTTTAGTGTAAAAAGAAAGCCATAGTAAAACAGTAAAAGAGAATTACGGTTTTAAAATGTTCCCCCTTAACTATTAATATACTAGGGGTTATGTAGCAAACTTTCTAAACTCTATTCTTATAACATAGTTCATTCTTTGGCATCCCACATTATAGTGTTTACAGAAACCAGGAGATCTTTAGCTCCAAAGTTTTTTTCTAAGTAAATCACTTTTAGAAGTGATCGACCTCTTCAGAGGGTACAGGAAAGGCTGCAGCCTTAGGAGAGCCTTTTTTGTAAGCCAAAAAGAGATGCGGAATCGTCAGAATACCTTGCCGCAGTCTTCAAAAATAATTAGGATTTATTCTTTGTGGTAGAAAAAGTCCAATTGAAAAGGGAAAATCCAATTTAAGAAAAACGAGTCGTAGATCAAGAGGTCGGTTGAAAAGTCAACCCATTTAATGAAGTCCGTAAAGTTATCGAACCGATAACGAAATCTATCGAACGGGTGACAATAGTCCATCCAATAGTGAACGCGTGCGTGAGCGAAGTTTACCAATTCGAAGCGCTTTAGTTGCAGTCAACTGCTTTTAGTTTCCGTCATTTTACGTAGCTGCCTTATAAAGTTGGATTGGTGCCAGGAGCATCGGATCGTAGTTGCGTCGCTGCGTAGCTGCGTAAAAAGCGTCGATGTGTTATCGAGAAACGAAAAATTAAAAATTAAAATTGAGTTTTTAATTGAAAATTTAAAAAAAAAATACTTCGCGCATTCGCGCTCGCCCCTCTATGCACTCTCTCTCTCGTCGGCCGTCGTCGATCGTCCGTGTATTATTCTAAGTTAAGTTTTTAGTCCCATGTAAGCAGCGAATAAAGCTGAATGCGCCTTAAATGTAACCTCACGACGCCCCGGCTTCTTTCTTTTTCGAGCCACTGGGATCTTTTTTGGGGCAGCATCGCCCCCTACAACATTTTGGTCCTTCGAGCCGGATAATCTTGGATTTTCTTCTACCAGCAGTTCCCGACATTGTTCGCCAAAAGATAAGTACGACATTTTACCGTATCCGTCACTCTGCCGGTCTTCAGCAGTGATCCGAACATTAAATTTCGTTCACACTGCTGAATGATTTTTTTTCCTTCCGTGTCGACTCCAAGTCCGAGTTTTCCGACACAACGGAAGTTTGAGATTTTCTACTCTTCTTCGTCTTCAAATTCTGAAAATTTTTCCATCCGTCTCCGTTTTGTGTGCTTCGCCATATTCCTCGGCCAACCCGTTATCAATTCGCTTACATACACACTGTACACACAATGTACATACATACACACATTCATATTTTTTTTTTGGTGCAATTAATCCGCGAAAAATTCGCAAGTGAACAGTGAAATTGTGTGGTGACAAACAAAAGGCATAATTAATATTGGCCAGCCGGTATGAATTAGTTCCGGAAGTTTCCAAATTCACCGAACAGTCCGCCGCTGTCGTAATATTTTTTTTCTTTTCTTCCCCAATCAGTGTCATTGTTACACCACATAACTTTTCTGTTCCCCCACATATACAGTCCACTTATATCCGCAGTCCACAGATACATATATCAGTACTTGAATGCATGTCCATGTATTTCCATATATTTTCTGCCTCCAATTTCAGGAAATATATAACTGAAAAAATTAAATAAAAATAAAATTTTCTTAAAACCAACAATTATAAAACGCAAATGCTAGCCGCCGCAATAGCCGTGTTGTGTTTTTTTTTATGCTGTTTTTTTTCCCTTGGGGTGAACTACGTACAGGGTGCCGACGGCTTACCCGGCTGAGTAACAAAAAAATTCATAAAAAAAAATTATTTATAAATTTATATATTTATAATTATAACTACTAAAATTTATTTAAGGGGTCACGCCACCCTGAAATTTTCAAAAAATCGATTTTTTTTTTTACTTAATTTAAAAGACTATATTCTTACGCGTATTTTAAGACGTCCCCGAAGACAATATCTTGATAATTATGGAAGTTATGTTTATTTAAAGTCGGCACGGCAGGAGGGCACCTAAGACACTTCTTTTTCTTCTTTTGCGTTTTTCTCGAAACCACTTTTTTCAAGACGGTGGGCATGATAACTCAAAAACTGTTCAACCAATTGACTTGAAATTTGAAACACATCTTCTTACATAGATTTTCCACAGAGTGACGTAGGATTTTTTCGATCCAATGGATAGAAATTTTTTTATGCAATTTTTAGTACGAAATTTTTGCCTAAAACATTGAGTCAAGTTTTGAAGTGCTCTCATTTGCGTAATTTTTCTTTTTTCCTAAAACGGTTACGTCACTCTGTTCCAAATTTATCACTTTTAAAAAAAAAATTTTGTTTACTTTTTTCTGATGAAAATTGACACGTGAATCATGCCCACCATCAAGGAGCACTCCGGAAAAACCCATGATCGCCGATGTTCATATCTCCGCCATTTTGAATTGAAAACAAATTTTTTTTTAGAATTTATAAAGCTTATTAGTTGTATTAAATAGAAATAAAAGTGGAAAAATCCTATCTCAACTAGTTTAGTCACAAGAAATTCCTGAAAAACCGTCCCGTTTCCACGCGGACAGGGTGGCGTAACCCCTTAATTCTTATTTTCCGTTCGAGCAAAAGGCTAGTTTTTTTAATTCACCTTTCCAGTTTTTTTTAATTCACTCAATACTTAAAGTCAAAAATATTAATATTTTAAGTATCAACCTTCTGTCCGAATAGAGCCGCGGTTTCAATTCCACCTTTCCGGGTTCGTGATAATTAAATCCAATTAATTAAAGATAAAGGTTTCAACTCCACCTTTCTTGCTCCATAATAATTAAATCCGACAATTAGTCGAAAATTAATTATTATTAATTACTTATTTTTTTTGTGTTAAATCCAAGCCAAAGTCAAGTCCACCTTTCCGGCTCCGCAAGTTCGAAAATAGTTATAACAAAAATAAGTTTGGTACGAGCCACACATGTATAAATATACAAATATAGATCGCTATCAATTTTTTTTCCGAACGAGCACGAATTTTCCGGTACTTGTCCATTTTTCGTGCTTCTAACGCTGCTTCTACTCCGCATCATTGACTCCTGCTTCTACTTCTACTTTTTTTGCGTTCCTGAAGTTTTTTTCCACATTCGAATTGTGCCGCACACGACTTTCCTTTCGACGTCGGCGCCACTAGTTCCCACTTGTTCCTTGAAATCGCATTTCATCCGCGATCTCACTGTTAGTGTCACATTAGTGTACCACCGCTTCGTACGAGGCACCAATTGCGCAAGTCAGCCGACAAGCGCTGACCAGTAAATTTTGTTCTGAGAATGCCCACGGGAGACGACAAAAGGCCGCGTCCGATCCCAGACATCTGTTTGGACAGATCTCAATCCGCATCTCCGCGGACGCCTCTTTTGAAGCCTAAGGCATCCAGTGCCATTCCAAGGGCAAAGAGTGACGAATCCGTCAATACAATCTCCGGTCCTTCACAGAGGCAGACTCGCTCCGTTGCGAAGCTGAAAAAGTTCATCGCCACAACAGATCGAATTAGCCAATTTGAGGCTAATATAAGGATAATATATATATATATATATATAAGGCATACATATTTGAGGCTAAACTCCGGGCGCCCCAGAAACGGGTCCCGATTTGCTAGCCGTGTCCGACGACAATGCGGCCACCTCGACGTTGCTGGAATCGAAGTACAGCTACTGTTACTCCTTCTTATCGAGGTGTAATGCCCAGCTTCGGGAGAAAATTGCCTCTCAATACCCTCAGGCTTCCGTCAATGTCCACACGGCCACGTCTACAGGCTGCCGGTTACCTCCAGTGGATACCGAGGTCTTTGGGGGTGATTATCTTCGGTGGCCCACCTTCAGAAACTTGTTTACGGCCATTTACATTCAAAACTCGCGGCTCACCCCGGTAGAGAAGTTGTTCCACCGTGACGCCAACGCCATTGTTTCTAAGGCTCCACTTACCCATGAGGGATTTGTCGCAGCGTGGCAAAGCCTCACAGACCGCTTTGAGAACCGGTGGCTATAGGTCAACAGCCAGTTGAAGATCCTTTTCAACATCCAGGCTACTTCTCAAGAGTCCGGGGTCGCGCTGAAGGAGCTGCAAGCTACCATTCAGAGTTTTCTGACAGCCCTAAAAATGTCCTCCATCAATGTTGTGGCTTGGGACTGTCTCCTAGTATTTATGATTTCCTTAAAGCTCCCCAAAGTCATACTTTCTATGTGGGAGCAATCCGTACATAATAAGGCCGAAATACCAACATGGAAGGAGCTAGATAACTTCCTGACAGAGCGCCATCGCACGCTGGAGGCCATCGACGACGTCAGGCCTAGTGGCTCCGGGCAATTTTCGCCAGGGTCGGGACTTCCTACTGCCCCTGATCGGAAGCTCAATTCATACGAAACTCGAAGGGAAAACCTTCCCTCTGTTCGAGGGAAAACCACCCCATTCGCTTATGTCCGCGTTTCCTAGAAATGGAGGTAAATGGGCGCTCTGACTACATAAAGAGGAAGCAGTTATGTTTAAACTGTTTTGCCCGAGGGCACCTGCAGCGAGATTGCAAGTGCGCACCTACCTGCTTCACATGCCACAGCCGACACCACACCCTCCTGCACCGCGGCAATTCGTTCGCCACCGCTCCAAGTCCGCCTACGCCAGCAAGAGTTCGACCCGCACAGACTGCCAGAAGCACAAACGGCTGAGAGGATCAGTCGGATGTGCAGGTGTGTTTTGCTTCCCAACTGCGCACGGCCCTTATCAACGTGTGCCATTTGTGGTGCAGCTTCCAAACACGAGCACTGATGGACTCAGGATCCGAAGCGACTTTCATAACGACTGTTCAACCTTGTCAAGCTTCCCTTCAAGACGATTCAAACCCAAGTTTCCGGCCTTAATCAGTCCATTTCCGCGCAGTCTACTAAATTGTGCCATTTCTCCATTCGGTCGCCGTCTAGACCCGGGCTACAATTAGAACCTGAGGCTTACGTTCTTCCGCAGTTGGCAGGAAATCTGCCATCTTATCCGATTTCGCGAGATCGTCTCAAGGGGCTGCCCGACATTCCCCTGGCGGACCCCAACTTCTTTGAGAGCTCCCAAGTCGATGTGTTAAAAGGAGCTGGCATTCTTCCGTCCATTCTCCTCGATAATTCCAAGGCTAACATCTGCGGGTCGCTTCTCGGTCAGGAGACCATTTTTGGATGGCTGCTGAGAGGCCCATTATCTCCAGTCAACCCCCGCAGCGTGTCCGTTTTTTTCACACGAGTCGCCCGCAGCCTCGGTGACTCACTGGATCAGCTCCTCACCAAATTCTGGGAGGTGGAAGATGTGCCCACACAGATCAGTTCGGAATCGGATTCAGTTTGCGAGCACAATTTTGTCAAGGCGACGAGAAAAGACGAGTGTGGCAAGTACGTAGAAGCCAAATTATCAAGCATTTTATGTACGTTGATGACGTTCTCGCGGGGGCAGACTCCAAAACTGAAGCCCAAGCTGCGATTCGGGAGCTGAAAGGGCCCTAGAGTCCTACTTAGGAAATGGACGTCGAATAGCAAGGCAATCCTGGCCGACATTCTGAGCGACCACCTTCTTCGTGCTGATTTCCTCGACATCGATGCAAAGAGCACGGCCAAGACACTCGGCATGCGGTGGAAAGCGACGACTGATGAGTTCTTTTTGTTCCGCCAGAATTGACTTCCGGCTCGGCTTTCACGAAGCGCCAAGTCCTCTCCCAAATTGCCACATTGTTCGATCCAAAAGGTTGGCTCGCTCCTTTCATTGTTCGGGCGAAAATGTTCATGCAAGACATTTGTTGGGATCCTTCCTGATCTAGGGTGGGACGACGCCCTCCCTCAAGATTTCTGTCAGCGATGGGTTGACTTCCTAAAGAATTACTCGGATCAGATTCGTGTTCCTCGGTGGGTCGGGTTCTGCGACGCTTCACAGAAGGCGTACGGCGCAGCAATTTACCTTCATGTCGAGGTTGGGTCCACGGAAATAGTGACCCTGCTGACTGCAAAGACTTGAGTGGCCCCAGTTAAAACGTTGGACGGACTCGACTATTGTCCTCGCGTGTCTGACACTTTGTCTGAAACGACACTTCGTCACTGCACCCCTTCGTGGATTCGCAAGGTTTTATTAGAGCCTGCGGCCGGCCATCCATTTAGAGCCTACGTCGGACCTTACGACCGAGAAATTTCTGGCGGCTTTCGCACGGTTCGTGTCCCGGATAGGATGCCCCGTCAAGTGCAGTCCGACAACGGGAAGACCTTTGTGAGGGCAGCTGCTTTACTATCCCGCGATTTTCTCCAGAGCCCAAAAGGGGCTGTGACCGGTGCCTATAGTCACCAGCAGCTTCTCTGGCATTTCATTCCTCCGGGAGCTCCCCACATGGGGGGCCTGTAGGAAGCAGGCGTCAAGAGCTTCAAGACTTTGTTCTAAAAGTCTACCGCCACGCGGAAATACACCTTTAAGGAGCTGGCTAATTTCCTGGCGAAGATCTGTTGGCTCTTACACCCGGGCACTTTCTTGTGGGTGGCCCACTTCTCGCCACGTTCGAGCCCGAGATAAAGGGGGATACCACTTCCATTATTAATCGCTGGCAACACCTCAAGGCTCTTCAGCAGCAATTTCGGCTGCGATGGAAGGAAGAATACCACAACGAGCTCCATAAGAGGAATAAGTGGCAAGCCCCTACGAGGGATCTCCGCGTTGGGGATATGGTCGTCATCAAGGAGGACAACCTTCCGTCCAATGAGTGGCGTTTAGCCAGGGTGACGCGGTGTATCCAGGATCCGATGGCCATGTCCGCGTGATCGACATCCGCACCGCGCGAGGGCTCGTCGAGCGGCCCGTTGCTAAGGTCGTGCTTCTTCCGTTGGAATCGTCCGCCTACCCACAATAGTTAACATTTCTTCCGCTCCAATCTTCCTGTCCATTGTGCTGTCTCGTAGCTCTGCCCGTAGTTCCGAACAATCATTCACACCGATTCTGATAATGTTATTTGTTCCTTCATCATATTTCCGCCAGCTATAGTCAACACGATGTCGCCACGCCCACGCAACGCCCAATTGCTGGAGAGCAGATGTACTCGAGGTATTCAATCCTACCGATGCCGAGTCTGCAATGGGATCCATCCCTTAAAGAAGTGTCGGCGCTTCCTACGCCTTAATGCCAAGAAGCGGCTCCGGGTGGTTCTTGTGAACCGGTATTGCTCGAGCTGCCTGGCCCACGAGCACTCCGACGGATCGTGTCGGCGTGGGGACGGCTGTAAGACGTGTGTGGTCAGGATCACCACACACTGCTGCACCTCGTGGAGAAGCCGCGGGCTCGGCGCAAGGCACGTCACGAGGAGCACCGGTCACGGAGCGCGGGAGACAGTACACGGAGTGTCTCAGCAGGCGCTCGACTTTCGTCCGCCAACTCTCGGCGCGGTTCGGGTGCTTCTCGGCCTTCGTCCGCCACTTTCCGGCACTCACAAGCCGATCCACGGCCATCGACTTCCCGGCGCTCGTCGGCAGATCGAGCCTCACGTGCGCGTTCGTACGCCGTCCCGAGAGCTGAGCGAGGCGGTACGTGCCTACTTCCGAGGCGTAACATTACCGGATGAGCGGTTCAATCTGCCAACGACGATCTCCGTTGTCCTGGGCGGGAATATGTACCCGCGTATTATGCAGCCGTGCTTCCTAAAGATCCAGGACGGGCTGTCAGTGGGCCAGAGGACCGTTTTTGGATGGGTCCTGTCCGGAGCCTGTCACCAGCCGTAATGACGAGGGATCTATTGCAACCCGAGTGATTGCAAGGAGGAGCGGGATGTTTAGGTGAGGGGCCGTTGTGCCGCTCAGCTGAGCTTAAGTATGTGGATTACGCCAAAGTGACCAGACAGGTGTGAGACTGGTCGTTTCGTTTCGACGGAACAGGGGACCCGTTAAAGTTCCTCGACCGAGTGACATTGTCCGCAAAAACATATGGATTAGACATGCCCAACTACCAGGGACATGCCCAACTACTGCAGGGCAGGGCTCAAAGATGGTTCATCATGAACGATGAAGAATGACCAACATTGGCCAAATTCCAGGCAAGCTTTAAAAACTATTTCTTGTCGAAAGGATACTTCGTGAAGTTGGCAAATCAGGATTGTCAACGGAAGCAGTGAAGAGACATTCAAAGAATACATGGTGGACCTTCAGTCCCTAATGAAGCCATTAGGAAAAACCATGAAAGAAGTAATCGAGAGGTTTCTTCTTGAGGCGTCAAAAACTGCATGCCAAGGATGAAGATGTTCTTAAGGCCATACGCCTGCGCATTCTTAGAGGAGGTGATGCGCCTGGCAGAGGAGTTCGAGGAATTGGCGCAGGAGGAAGAGGCCTTTAACAGGCAAGTCGCCACGGAACAAAGGTGGAGACACAGTCAGCCGGCCGTAGACGAGAGGTGGCAAAGAGAAGAACCGCAGCATGGTGAGGCAGCGAGGTACCAGAGGGACCAATGGACCCAGAAAGCACAAACGGACGAGTTTCACCACCCGGCCATCCAAAATACACAATGGGTGCCAAGGTGGCAGAGAGAGGAACCGCGCCAAGGCCCGCCGGAACGGCAGAACATCACAGTCAAAGTTGGATGCCAAGATGGTAGCCTAAGATCCAGCCCAGGTCGGCTCAGCAACAACCAAATCGGCAGTGGACAGCAGGGCAGGGCCTGTCGAGTACCCAGCGCAGTTATGCAACAGATGCGGTGGCATGGGCCATTGGGCCAGCGGGTGCAGGAACCCATGGTTGTTGTTCTGCAAGATGTGCGGCGCGACAGGAGTAAGAAGCACAGAATGCTGGCAGAGCAACAGGGGAGATCAGGGATCGCACGTTGCTGCCTCTCAAAACTAATAGGAGGACTATCCGGAGAAGAGCAGCAGTTGACGGCAACCATCGAGGTCGAAGGCGACGGTGAGCTTTATCTCTGAGGAACTAGCAGAAATCACCGGGAAACGCGTCGCGATAAGGAAAACGGAGGATAAGGATACGGAAACACGCGCCGCATTCCAGGCACAAATAAGCTTCGGCAACAAGACAAAGACCCTGAACCTGCTGGTGATGCCGGGCATGGGGGACATTCTGGTGCTAGGATGGGATTTCCTCAGCGAGTTTGGCGCAACAGAGACATGCGCAGCGTTACGATACCCAAAAGGGAGAGATGGGCGGCTGTCTGGAGGATAGACTGTCCGTAGCAGTAGCAGGCCGGAGGCCCAGAGGAATGGGAACAGGGGAACGCATTAAGAGGTTTATCGAGAGAGAGCTGGAGGCGTTCGCAGGCAAAAGAGGCTGCTATTATTATAATGAAACAGCGATATTATTCCAAAAATACAGGGAAAGATAATAATAATCGATGCATCGACCCCTCGAATAGCGCTTACAGTTCACTCATTGTGATGGTGAAGAAGAAAACGGGTCAATGGAGGATGTGCGTGGACAGATCAACGCAAAATCAATAAAGAATGCGTATCCGATGCCACGGATAAATTTCATTTTGGAGCAGCTGAGGGAGGCAAGATTCTTCATCAGCCTCGACTTGAAGGACGGATATTGACAGATCCCTCTAGAGAAGGGAAGCAGAAAGTACACCGCCTTCACCGTTCCAGGGAAGAGTCTGTACCAATGGAAGGTGATGCCGTTTGGGTTGCACTCAGCTTCAGCAACGTTTCAAAGGGCCCTTGACCAGGTCATAGGGCGGACATGGCTCCATACGCTAGTTTACCGCACCATATACGCCGCAGGAGAATCCCACAGAGAGAGCAAACAGAACAGTCAAGACGATGATCGCCCAGTTCGCTGGGAAGGATCAGAGGACGTGGGACGAGCACTGGCCAGAGCTAATGCTGGCAGTGAACTCGGCAGTATCGGAATCGACGGGGTATTCGCCGTGTTTTGTAATGCAAGGCAGGGAGCCAAGGATGCCGCGAGCCTTGTTCGATGAAAACGCTTTAGGTACAGAAGTTGGGCAAGAAACGCCCACGGAGAACGCGACGAAGCTGAAGGAAGTCTTCGAAATAGTGCGGAGGAACATGGAGCGAGAGGCCCAGGACCAGGCGAGCCATTATAACTTAGGTTCGCAGCAAAAGTAGCGCCACAGTTACTTTTAAAAAAAAAAAAAAAGTTATAGTTAGAAAATATATAATACGAGTACTAACAAGGAAGGGAAGAAAAACAAAAAACAAAACATGGATAAAAAAAATAGGTTTAAATAATTAAAAAAAAAAAAAGTATAATAATTTAATGTAAAAAAAAGAGAAAAAAAGTCTACAAACAAAAAAAAAAAGGAGTAATAAAAGGTCTACAGAAAAACAGGGAGACAAAAGCAGAGTCTGCAAAAAAAAAGGAGAAAAAACAATGTATATATGCATATCTGAGAGTGACCGAGGCGAGCGATCGGTCGTTTTCCGAAGGAGGGGTGAAGTGGATGGACATCCACACCAAAGCGAGAGGGAAGAGGAGAATATCACTTTATTTTGGGGATGTTCAGCGCTACACCTGGACTCCAATGTCCAACGAAGGTCTCTGCCGTTTCCCGAAGAAGGGGGGAAGTAAGAGGAGAGTTAGTCTCCCCCACGAGGAAGTGCGAAAGCGGCAAAAGGGGGTCAAGCAACGGGTCATCAACCTGGCGGTCAAGTGGAATGTCCTCAAGATCAGTGGAGGGAGGGTGGAGGGAATGTGAATCCCAGGTACCTTCGCTCAAGGATGCGAAGGGGGCGGCGAAGGGCGAAACACCGCCACCAGTGGAAAGACGGAATCTACGTGGAACGTAGCGGGTTCCAGCGAGATGCGAAACACCGCCACCCGCGGGAAGAAGGAATCTACATGGAACGTAACGGGTTCCGGCGAAGGGCGAAACACCGCCACCAATGGGAAGATGGAAACTACGTGGAACGTAGCGGGTTCTGGCGAAGGGCTAAACACCGGGGTGGGAAGACGGAATCGACGTGGAACGTAACGGTTCCCAGAGCAGGCCAGGAGCAGTTCCAAAGCCAAGAGAAACGAGAGGCCACGAACGGCGACCCGCCAACGAGAAAGTGGCGTGATTCTGGAAGCAGGATTAACGGCAGGAGCAGACTCCGGGAGGATTAACGGGCGCTCCAGTCAGTATAAAAGGAGGCCCATTGGAGTGCATCGGAACGAGTCTTTTTTGGAGGCTTATAGCGTTGAGTTGAAGGACCGCCTTTGGAGAGTCCGACAGCCAAGCCAAGCGCAAGAATAACGAAAAGAACAAGTGAAGAGAGGATCCGTTGCTGGACCTTCCTCTACAAACCCAGGGCAGTGTAATCGAGTTGGGCCATTCCCGAAGACGGCAGGTTGCCTTGCAAAGAAGCGAAGAAAGGATAAGTCTGGCGTACGCCTTACCGACTCCTGAAATCGCAACCAACAGGCGTGGTCCTGCGACACAAGGTTAGGCCGACTCGGGATCGCACGCCCGGCATACATAAACGTAAAGGACGAGACACGAGACAAACCCCGGGTGGTGTAGTCGACTTGGGCCATTCGCGAACACGGCAGGTAGCCTTGTAAGGAAGCGAGGGAAGGATAAGTCTGGCGTATGCCTTACCGACTCCTGAAATCGCAACCAACAGGCGTGGTCCTGCGGCACAAGGATAGGCCGACTCGGGAACTCACGCCCAAGTCAAAGACCGAGTGAGAGCACCCTGGTCACCAGCACCGGTGTAGCGGGAGCGGTCAGTAACACGGCAACTTCCAAATTTTAGAAATTCGCCATGAAACTTTATTTTTTCTAAATTTTCTAAAAACAAGAAAAATTTCTTAAATCAAAGAAGTTTTTCTCAAATATAGAAAAGTCGCCATAAACTGAAATCGCCAAACAAAAAACAAGAAACTAACCCTAAAAATTAGAAAACTGTTTCTACAATATAGAAATTTCTTTTTTAAATGACAGTGTTACCTTTTAATTTAGGTAACCCTAGAAAATAGAAGTATTTGGTTTAATATAGAATTTTTTTATATATCTCTGTCAATGGTCGGCACCCAATATATTGATATGATAACGCATAAGTATTAGTATAGCAGAAAGCAGAAAGTAGGCTGTGAGCATGAAGTTTCACACACTTATACTGTGTGTGTGGCAGAGCACGGGCAGATAAATGCAGACTGATCTATATTATATTTTATATATAAAGTTTAAACATGTTAAATACAAAAAAACATGTTAAGAAATAATGTAACGATATTTAAATAACGGAGTCTTCCATCTATTTAAGTCTTCCGTTTATTTAACAAGTGCTGATGGATTCCTTGCTGAACCAGATAAACTGAGAAGCGTTTGCTTCTTTTTTTGCTGGTAAGTTACTAAAAAGGTTTCTAATTTAATAAGTAATTTAATTAAATTACTAATTTAATTAAACTAGAGCTACGTGTGAAAGTGCATGATAGATCTTAACATCGGCAAAAAGCCAGAAGGTCTGCTGTATATGGCAAAATTTATAATTTGACGGCTAAGGAGAAAAAGTTATCAACTAGTAAATTACACCCCTCTTCAAAGGATGAAAATAAATTCCCAAATACATTTTTAATATGGCTGATGTTCAATAATGAAGAGGTGAAGCATAGCCTTGTGAAGAGGTCAACGAAAAATTGGATCTTACTTTTGAGTGGCGCATTCTTAAGCAGAATTTTAAACACAAATTGGTAATGTTTTTTATACATTAATTTTGTTTTATTTAATGCATTTATTGAATAAATTCTTAGATTGTGGTCATTTTTTCTCTCATTTCTCAAAATGAGTTCCAGAGTTTTATTTTACTAAAAACATTCCCTCAACAAAGCGAAGGTAAAAAGGCAATAATTAAACTACCTTAAAACATGTCTTACAATGTTCACGATTAAATAGTATATTGATATATTTATATCGCAATATTAATTGACGTGATTTTTCCACAGATAAAAAGGACCATGATTCACGCTATTCTAGTCCCCACTAAAAGGGGAAAACGTGATGCTACTGGAAATTTAAAAGTCATGTATACAATTCAAGATTCGAGGGTCAAATTTATTATATACCATAAATAAAGTCTTATAAAGTCTTAATAAAGTCTTCTTATTTTGTGGGAAATTTGCCCTATATTTTAGAAAGGGAATGCCATTCATTTTAGAAAATTTTTCCCTTAATTTTATGATGCGGTGCCATTGAAGACAAAAATAAGACGAATTTATAAATCTTAGGGTTAATTTTATTTTGAGTGCAGATGTAGCGGAGGCGACAAGCACAGGCACTCCCAAACCTGGCACTGGCGCGTATGCACGGTGTCCCGGTGTAGCGGAGGCGGCAGTCTGCATACAAATTCCCAATCCTGGCGCTAGAGCGTATGCGCGGCATCCAGGTGTAGCGGGGGCGACAGTACGCAGCCAACTTCCAATCCCGGCCCGCTAGCGCGTATGCGCGGTGGATTCCTGGAGTAGAGGAGGTGCGAGGTCGCGGCCAACTCCCAATTCCGGCCCGCTGGCTCGTATGCACGGTGGTTCCCTGAAGTAGTGGAGCGAAAGAGCACTGCCAATCGTTTGAGCAGTCGACCCAAGGGTGTGTTTTTCAGAGGTAGGAAGCCCCGCGTGTGGCCAGCGAAAGGGCGACGGTTAGCGGAGTCGCCAGCAGCGCAGCAAGAGGAGTAGCGTCGGTGACGAAGTAGCGGCGGCGTGTCCCGAAACAACCCACAGAGGACGCCAACGACGGAGCCGGCAGAACCAGGAGGAGCAACGAGAACACGGAGCGGGATTGAAAGAAAACCTTTGTTTTTGGAAGAAGAAATCTCTAAATAAAGAGTGTGGAAATCTTTAGCTGTTTTTATTATTTTCTGGGCTTGGGCAATCACGTCGAATCTATAAATTCGGTGGAACGGATCCGCAAAACTCTGTGAGCTAGCCGCGGTAAATTGTGGCGAGCGGAAGCAGAAAGAACAGTTCGTTACAGCACTAAGAGATTGACTTGCTGAATTACGATGAAATAGTAACTTCAAAATAAATGCCTTTTGGTATTTTTATATTTCCTCATGGTTCACAGCGCTCCAGATAACTTTATAATACATAGGTCTAGAACTGAGTAAATTTTGTACAGAAATTATAAAGTCATTTGGTGGCAAAACAACGTTTGCCGCGTCAGCTAGACAGGTAATGACGTTTGGGGCTAGTTGCTTTTCCAGCTGTGCTCAGTACGTGAATACCAAAACTGCAGAGTCGTTCAAGAAGCAGCACCCACGCGCTGTAAAGTGCATCCTGGAGAATCATACGACATTTTGGACAGTCTTGACACGGAGAAAGAAGCCATCTTCCTCGCGCATCGCGTCCACTACATTCATCTTCAGGGCAGATTCCCTTTTCGAATTCCTGGTGTTGTAGGGGGGCGCTGCTGCCGCAAACGATTCCAGAAGTAAGGAGAAATAAGAAGTCGGGGGCGTCTTCGGGGTAAATTCAAAAAACGCGTTCAGCTTTATTCCGCTACTTACAAGAGATTGACTTAACTAGCACAATAAAATGACAATCGACGACAAGCAACGAGCGAGAGAGAGTGCACAGAGGGGCGAGTGCGGATGCGCCCTTCAGCGCGGATGCGCTCTTCAGCGCAGGTGCGCTCTTCAGCGAGGGTGTGCTCTTCAGCGCGGATGAAACTCCCTAGTTTTTACAGCTGGTGACAGACTCCGGACACGACCCATCCAAAAACTGTGCTCTGGGCCACTGGCAGTCCGATGACCTCCAGCCAAAAGATGGCCAAACGCTATGGGAGCAGCGACCGCGTCCTGCGAGTGCCCTCGACGAGAGGCGGAACATTGCCTAGGTGCGGATGACGCGGGCGGATGAGCGGAGGACGGCAACCGATGAGTGGCGGACGAAAGCCGTGGAGCGCTTGATGACTGCAGGCCAGTGGCGGAAGAATACCGGGGAGTTACCGACGAGCGCCGGGAAGTCGGTGGCCGTGGATCGGCTTGTGAATGCCGGAAAGTGGCGAACGAAGGCCGAGAAGCACCCGAACCGCGCCGGGAGTTGGCGGGTGACGGCCGGGCGCCAGCCGAGAGACTCCGTGTCCTGTCTCCCGCGCTCCGTGACCGGTGCTCCTCTTGGCGTGCCTTGCGCCGAGCCCGCGGCTTCTCCTCGAGGTGCAGCAGCGTGTGGTGATCCTGACCACACGTCTTACCGTCGTCCCCACGCCGACACGATCCGTCGGAGTGCTCGTGGGCCAGGCAGCTCGAGCAATACCGGTTCACAAGAACCACCCGGAGCCGCTTCTTGGCATTAAGGCGTAGGAAGCGCCGACACTTCTTCAAGGGATGGATCCCATTGCAGACTCGGCATCGGTAGGATTGAATACCTCGAGTACATCTGCTCTCCAGCAATTGGGCGTTGCGTGGGCGTGGCGACATCGTGTTGACTATAGCTGGCGGAAATATGATGAAGGAACAAATAACATTATCAGAATCGGTGTGAATGATTGTTCGGAACTACGGGCAGAGCTACGAGACAGCACAATGGACAGGAAGATTGGAGCGGAAGAAATTTTAACTATTGTGGGTAGGCGGACGATTCCAACGGAAGAAGCACGACCTTAGCAACGGGCCGCTCGACGAGCCCTCGCGTGGTGCGGATGTCGATCACGCGGACATGGCCATCGGATCCTGGATACACCGCGTCAACCCTGGCTAAACGCCACTCATTGGACGGAAGGTTGTCCTCCTTGATGACGACCATATCCCCAACGCGGAGATCCCTCGTAGGGGCTTGCCACTTATTCCTCTTATGGAGCTCGTTGTGGTATTCTTCCTTCCATCGCAGCCAAAATTGCTGCTGAAGAGCCTTGAGGTGTTGCCAGCGATTAATAATGGAAGTGGTATCCCCCTTTATCTCGGGCTCGAACGTGGCGAGAAGTGGGCCACCCACAAGAAAGTGCCCGGGTGTAAGAGCCAACAGATCTTCGCCAGGAAATTAGCCAACTCCTTAAAGGTGTATTTCCGCGTGGCGGTAGACTTTTAGAACAAAGTCTTGAAGCTCTTGACGCCTGCTTCCTACAGGCCCCCCATGTGGGGAGCTCCCGGAGGAATGAAATGCCAGAGAAGCTGCTGGTGACTATAGGCACCGGTCACAGCCCCTTTTGGGCTCTGGAGAAAATCGCGGGATAGTAAAGCAGCTGCCCTCACAAAGGTCTTCCCGTTGTCGGACTGCACTTGACGGGGCATCCTATCCGGGACACGAACCGTGCGAAAGCCGCCAGAAATTTCTCGGTCGTAAGGTCCGACGTAGGCTCTAAATGGATGGCCGGCCGCAGGTTCTAATAAGACCTTGCGAATCCACGAAGGGGTTCAGTGACGAAGTGTCGTTTCACACAAAGTGTCAGACACGCGAGGACAATAGTCGAGTCCGTCCAACGTTTTAACTGGGGCCACTCAAGTCTTTGCAGTCAGCAGGGTCACTATTACCGTGGGGACCCAACCTCGACACGAAGGTAAATTGCTGCGCCGTACGCCTTCTGTGAAGCGTCACAGAACCCGACCCACCGAGGAACACGAATCTGATCCGAGTAATTCTTTAGGAAGTCAACCCATCGCTGACAGAAATCTTGAGGGAGGGCGTCGTCCCACCCTAGATCAGGAAGGATCCCAACAAATGTCTTGCATGAACATTTTCGCCCGAACAATGAAAGGAGCGAGCCAACCTTTTGGATCGAACAATGTGGCAATTTGGGAGAGGACTTGGCGCTTCGTGAAAGCCGAGCCGGAAGTCAATTCTGGCGGAACAAAAAAGACCTCATCAGTCGTCGCTTTCCACCGCATGCCGAGTGTCTTGGCCGTGCTCTTTGCATCGATGTCGAGGAAATCAGCACGAAGAAGGTGGTCGCTCAGAATGTCGGCCAGGATTGCCTTGCTATTCGACGTCCATTTCCTAAGTAGGACTCTAGGGCCCTTTCAGCTCCCGAATCGCAGCTTGGGCTTCAGTTTTGGAGTCTGCCCCCGCGAGAACGTCATCAACGTACATAAAATGCTTGATAATTTGGCTTCTACGTACTTGCCACACTCGTCTTTTCTCGTCGCCTTGACAAAATTGTGCTCGCAAACTGAATCCGATTCCGAACTGATCTGTGTGGGCACATCTTCCACCTCCCAGAATTTGGTGAGGAGCTGATCCAGTGATTCACCGAGGCTGCGGGCAACTCGTGTGAAAAAAACGGACACGCTGCGTGGGTTGGCTGGAGATAATGGGCCTCTTAGCACCCATCCAAAAATGGTCTCTTGACCGAGAAGCGACTCGCAGATGTTAGCCTTGGAATTAACGAGGAGAATGGACGGAAGAATGTCAGCTCCTATTAACACATCGACTTGGGAGCTCTCAAAGAAGTTGGGGTCCGCCAGGGGAATGTCGGGCAGCCCCTTGAGACGATCTCGCGAAATCGGATATGATGGCAGATTTCCTGCCAACTGCGGAAGAACGTAAGCCTCAGGTTCTAATTGTAGCCCGGGTCTAGACGGCGACCGAATGGAGAAATGGCACAATTTAGTAGACTGCGCGGAAATGGACTGATTAAGGCCGGAAAGGCTTAAGGCTTGGGCTTGAATCGTCTTGAAGGGAAGCTTGACAAGGTTGAACAGTCGTTATGAAAGTCGCTTCGGATCCTGAGTCCATCAGTGCTCGTTTTTGGAAGCTGCGCCACAAATGGCACACGTTGATAAGGGCCGTGCGCAGTTGGGAAGCGAAACACACCTGCACATCCGACTGATCCTTTCAGCCGTTTGTGCTTCTGGCAGTCTGTGCGGGTCGAACTCTTGCTGGCGTAGGCGGACTTGGAGCGGTGGCGAATGGATTGCCGCGATGCAGGAGGGTGTGCTGTGTCGGCTGTGGCACAATTAAACATGTGAAACTAGTATGGGCCCAAATCAAGTGACAAAAATTTCAATGTCCTAGGTGCCCTGGTTCAGAGCTAAATGATGTTACGTATATGCAAACATATGCAAATTACAAACAAACTAAATAATATTTTCATGCGGCGTTTTGTTTTAAATACTTTGACCTTTCTTTATAATGTTGCTAAACTTGGTATTAGGATAAAGTAATTATTTTAATGTTTATTTAACACTTTTAAAAAAAAAAATTTTTAAAAAATTTTTTTAAAAAAAATTTTTTCATAAATCTGGAAAATACTCAAACTGAACGCGTGTGCAGCTGGCTACCAAAAAAAAATATAAAATTTCACAAAAAAATGTTTTTTTGAAAGAATCAAAACAAAAACAGTTTAAACATAACTGCTTTCTCCTTAATGTAGTCAGAGCGCCCATTTACATCCATTTCCAGGAAACGCGGGCATAAGCGAATGGGGTGGTTTTCCCTCGAACAGAGATCGCAGCCCTTTTGGCCCGGAACCATTCGAGTTTCGTATGAATTGAGCTTCCGATCAGGGGCAGTAGGAAGTCCCGACCCTGGCGGAAATTGCCCGGAGCCACTAGGCCTGACGTCGTCGATGGCCTCCAGCGTGCGATGGCGCTCTGTCAGGAAGTTATCTAGCTCCTTCCATGTTGGTATTTCGGCCTTATTATGTACGGATTGCTCCCACATAGAAAGTATGACTTTGGGGAGCTTCAAGGAAATCATAAATACTAGGAGACAGTCCCAAGCCACAACATTGATGGAGGACATTTCTAGGGCTGTCAGAAAACTCTGAATGGTAGCTTGCAGCTCCTTCAGCGCGACCCCGGACTCTTGAGAAATAGCCTGGATGTTGAAAAGGATCTTCAACTGGCTGTTGACCTATAGCCACCGGTTCTCAAAGCGGTCTGTGAGGCTTTGGCACGCTGCGACAAACCCCTCATGGGTAAGTGGAGCCTTAGAAACAATGGCGTTGGCGTCACGGTGGAACAACTTCTCTACCGGGGTGAGCCGCGAGTTTTGGATGTAAATGGCCGTAAACAAGTCTCTGAAGGTGGGCCACCGAAGATAATCACCCCCAAAGACCTCGGTATCCACTGGAGGTAACCGGCAGCCTGTAGACGTGGCCGTGTGGACATTGACGGAAGCCTGAGGGTATTGAGAGGCAATTTTCTCCCGAAGCTGGGCATTACACCTCGATAAGAAGGAGTAACAGTAGCTGTACTTCGATTTCAGCAACGTCGAGGTGGCCGCATTGTCGTCGGACACGGCTAGCAAATCGGAGCAGCTCTCATAGCTCTTCTCCACCTTCTCCCACAGTGTTTTGGTCCCGATGGACTTCGCACATGTATTGGGAGCCTATTTCCGTTTCTAGGGCGCCCGGAGTTTAGCCTCAAATATGTATGCCTTATATATATATATATATTAGCCTTATATTAGCCTCAAATTGGCTAATTCGATCTGTTGTGGCGATGAACTTTTTCAGCTTCGCAACGAAGCGAGTCTGCCTCTGTGAAGGACCGGGGATTGTATTGACGGATTCGTCACTCTTTGCCCTTGGAATGGCACTGGATGCCTTAGGCTTCAAAAGAGGCGTCCGCGGAGATGCGGATTGAGATCTGTCCAAACAGATGTCTGGGATCGGACGCGGCCTTTTGTCGTCTCCCGTGGGCATTCTCAGAACAAAATTTACTGGTCAGCGCTTGTCGGCTGACTTGCGCAATTGGTGCCTCGTACGAAGCGGTGGTACCCTAATGTGACACTAACAGTGATATCGCGGATGAAATGCGATTTCAAGGAACAAGTGGGAACTAGTGGCGCCCACGTCGAAAGGAAAGTCGTGTGCGGCACAATTCGAATGTGGAAAAAAACTTCAGGAACGCAAAAAAAGTAGAAGTAGAAGCAGGAGTCACTGATGCGGATTAGAAGCAGCGTTAGAAGCACGAAAAATGGACAAGAACCGGAAAATTCGTGCTCGTTCGGAAAAAAAATTGATAGCGATCTATATATGTATATTTATACATGTGTGGCTCGTACCAAACTTATTTTTGTTATAACTATTTTCGAACTTGCAGAGCCGGAAAGGTGGACTTGACTTTGGCTTGGACTTAACACATTCATAAGTAATTAATAATAATTAATTTTCGACTAATTGTCGGATTTAATTATTATGGAGCAAGAAAGGTGGAGTTGAAACCTTTATCTTAATTTAATTGGATTTAATTATCACGAAGCCGGAAAGGTGGAATTGAAACCGCGGCACTATTCGAACAGAAGGTTGATAATTAAAATATTAATATTTTTGACTTTAAGTTTTGAGTGAATTAAAAAAAACTGGAAAGGTGAATTAAAAAAATTAGCACGGAAAATAAGAATTAAATCAATTTTAGTAGTCATAATTATAAATATATAAATTTATAATTAATTTTTTTTTATGAATTTATTTGTTACTCAGCCGGGTAAGCCGTCGGCACCCTGTACGTAGTTCACCCCAAGGAAAAAAAAACAGCATAAAAAAAAAACACAACACGGCTATTGCGGCGGCTAGCATTTGCGTTTTATAATTGTTGGTTTTAAGAAAATTTTATTTTTATTTAATTTTTTCAGTTATGTATTTCCTGAAATTGGAGGCAGAAAATACATGGACATGCATTCAAGTACTGATATATGTATCTGTGGACTGCGGATATAAGTGGACTGTATATGTGAGGGAACAGAAAAGTTATGTGGTGTAACAATGACACTGATTGGGGAAGAAAAGAAAAAAAATATTACGACAGCGGCGGACTGTTCGGTGAATTTGGAAACTTCCGGAACTAATTCATACCGGCTGGCCAATATTAATTATGCCTTTTGTTTGTCACCACACAATTTCACTGTTCACTTGCGAATTTTTCGCGGATTAATTGCACCAAAAAAAAAATATGAATGTGTGTATGTACGTACATTGTGTGTACAGTGTGTATGTAAGCGAATTGATAACGGGTTGGCCGAAAACGGCGAGGAATATGGCGAAGCACACAAAACGGAGACGGATGGAAAAATTTTCAGAATTTGAAGACGAAGAAGAGTAGAAAATCTCAAACTTCCGTTGTGTCTGAAAACTCGGACTTGGAGAAGACACGGAAGGAAAAAAAATCATGCAGCAGTGTGAACGAAATTTAATGTTCGGATCACTGCTGAAGACCGGCAGAGTGACGGATACGGTAAAATGTCGTACTTATCTTTTGGCGAACAATGGCGGGAACTGCTGGTAGAAGAAAATCCAAGATTATCCGGCTCGAAGGACCAAAATGTTGTAGGGGGCGATGCTGCCCCAAAAAGATCCCAGTGGCTCGAAAAAGAAAGAAGCCGGGGCGTCGTGAGGTTACATTTAAGGCGCATTCAGCTTTATTCGCTGCTTACATGGGACTAAAAACTTAACTTAGAATAATACACGGACGATCGACGACGGCCGACGAGAGAGAGAGTGCATAGAGGGGCGAGCGCGGATGCGCTCTTAAGCTCAGCTGAGCGGCACAACTGCCCCTCACCGAAACACCCATTTACTAGTATTGATCTGCCTCCTTTGACACAAACTTATATCCTTCTGTATCAAAGGTATTTTGTATTTGTATTATAAATATTATATAGTATTATAATAAAATATTTTGTATTTTGTATGGGTATATTCCCATACAAATGTTCTAAATTTTGAGTGCGTGGATCTCCAAGTCTATAAAAAAATATAACTATCCAATTTGGAATTTTGACTCGTATGAATCGGAATCGGTGTGAATGATTGTTCGGAACTACGGGCAGAGCTACGAGACAGAACAATGGACAGGAAGATTGGAGCGGAAGAAATGTTAACTATTGTGGGTAGGCGGACGCTTCCAACGGAAGAAGCACGACCATAGCAACGGGCCGCTCGACGAGCCCTCGCGTGGTGCGGATGTCGATCACGCGGACATGGCCATCGGATCCTGGATACACCGCGTCAACCCTGGCTAAACGCCACTCATTGGACGGAAGGTTGTCCTCCTTGATGACGACCATATCCCCAACGCGGAGATCCCTCGTAGGGGCTTGCCACTTATTCCTCTTATGGAGCTCGTTGTGGTATTCTTCCTTCCATCGCAGCCGAAATTGCTGCTGAAGAGCCTTGAGGTGTTGCCAGCGATTAATAATGGAAGTGGTATCCCCCTTTATCTTGGGCTCGAACGTGGCGAGAAGTGGGCCACCCACAAGAAAGTGCCCGGGTGTAAGAGCCAACAGATCTTCGCCAGGAAATTAGCCAACTCCTTAAAGGTGTATTTCCGCGTGGCGGTAGACTTTTAGAACAAAGTCTTGAAGCTCTTGACGCCTGCTTCCCACAGGCCCCCCATGTGGGGAGCTCCCGGAGGAATGAAATGCCAGAGAAGCTGCTGGTGACTATAGGCACCGGTCACAGCCCCTTTTGGGCTCTGGAGAAAATCGCGGGATAGTAAAGCAGCTGCCCTCACAAAGGTCTTCCCGTTGTCGGACTGCACTTGACGGGGGCATCCTATCCGGGACACGAACCGTGCGAAAGCCGCCAGAAATTTCTCGGTCGTAAGGTCCGACGTAGGCTCTAAATGGATGGCCGGTCGCAGGCTCTAATAAGACCTTGCGAATCCACGAAGGGGTTCAGTGACGAAGTGTCGTTTCAGACAAAGTGTCTGCGCTGAGTGACGGAAACCAGAAGACGTTCAGCCGAAGTAACCTCATTAGCGCTCTTCGAACGGGGATCGAATCTTCAGCGAGCGGTGGATGAAGCGATAAACGTAGGCAAGGACAAGTAATGCCTTGTCAAGTGTAAAAAAACGTTCAAGAAGATCTTCAAATCAAAGAAGTTTTTCTCAAATATAGTCGCCATAAGCTGAAATCGCCCTAAAAACAAGAACATTTTTCTCTAATTAAGGAATATTTTGACTTATTTTCAGGAACTATTTTTTTTAATAATAGAAAGGCTCACCATAAAAGAAACTAACCCTAAAAAATAGAAAACTGTTTCTACAATATAGAAATTTCTTTTTTAAATGCACAGTGTTACCTTTTAATTTAGGTAACCCTAAAAAATAGAAATATTTGGTTTAATATAGAATTTTTTTATATATCTCTGTCAATGGTCGGCACCCAATATATTGATATGATAACGCATAAGTATTAGTATAGCAGAAAGCAGAAAGTAGGCTGTGAGCATGAAGTTTCACACACTTATACTGTGTGTGTGGCAGAGCACGGGCAGATAAATGCAGACTGATCTATATTATATTTTATATATAAAGTTTAAACATGTTAAATACAAAAAAACATGTTAAGAAATAATATAACGATATTTAAACAACGGAGTCTTCCATCTATTTAAGTCTTCCGTTTATTTAACAAGTGCTGATGGATTCCTTGCTGAACCAGATAAACTGAGAAGCGTTTGCTTCTTTTTTTGCTAGTAAGTTACTAAAAGGTTTCTAATTTAATAAGTAATTTAATTAAATTACTAATTTAATTAAACTAGAGCTACGTGTGAAAGTGCATGATAGATCTTAACATCGGCAAAAAGCCAGAAGGTCTGCTGTATATGGCAAAATTTATAATTTGACGGCTAAGGAGAAAAAGTTATCAACTAGTAAATTACGCCCCTCTTCAAAGGATGAAAATAATTTCCCAAATACATTTTTAGGTAATATGGCTGATGTTCAATAATGAAGAGGTGAAGCATAGCCTTGTGAAGAGGTCAACGAAAAATTGGATCTTACTTTTGAGTGGCGCATTCTTAAGCAGAATTTTAAACACAAATTGGTAATGTTTTTTATACATTAATTTTATTTTATTTAATGCATTTATTGAATAAATTCTTAGATTGTGGTCATTTTTTCTCTCATTTCTCAAAATGAGTTCCAGAGTTTTATTTTACTAAAAACATTCCCTCAACAAAGCGAAGGTAAAAAGGCAATAATTAAACTACCTTAAAACATGTCTTACAACGTTCACGATTAAATAGTATATTGATATATTTATATCGCAATATTAATTGACGTGATTTTTCCACAGATAAAAAGGACCATGATTCACGCTATTCTAGTCCCCACTAAAAGGGGAAAACGTGATGCTACTGGAAATTTAAAAGTCATGTATACAATTCAAGATTTGAGGGTCAAATTTATTATATACCATAAATAAAGTCTTATAAAGTCTTAATAAAGTCTTCTTATTTTGTGGGAAATTTGCCCTATATTTTAGAAAGGGAATGCCATTCATTTTAGAAAATTTTTCACTAAATTTTATGATGCGGTGCCATTGAAGACAAAAATAAGGCGAATTTATAAATCTTAGGGTTAATTTTATTTTGAGTGCAGATGTAGCGTAGGCGACAAGCACAGGCACTCCCAAACCTGGCACTGGCGCTTATGCACGGTGTCCCGGTGTAGCGGAGGCGGCAGTCTGCATACAAATTCCCAATCCTGGCGCTTGCGCGTATGCGCGGCATCCAGGTATAGCGGGGGCGACAGTACGCAGCCAACTTCCAATCCCGGCCCGCTAGCGCGTATGCGCGGTGGATTCCTGGAGTAGAGGAGGTGCGAGGTCGCGGCCAACTCCCAATTCCGGCCCGCTGGCTCGTATGCACGGTGGTTCCCTGAAGTAGTGGAGCGAAAGAGCACTGCCAATCGTTTGAGCAGTCGACCCAAGGGTGTGTTTTTCAGAGGTAGGAAGTCCCGCGTGTGGCCAGCGAAAGGGCGACGGTTAGCGGAGTCGCCAGCAGCGCAGCAAGAGGAGTAGCGTCGGTGACGAAGTAGCGGCGGCGTGTCCCGAAACAACCCACAGAGGACGCCAACGACGGATCCGGCAGAACCAGGAGGAGCAACGAGAACACGGAGCGGGATTGAAAGAAAACCTTTGTTTTTGGAAGAAGAAATCTCTAAATAAAGAGTGTGGAAATCTTTAGCTGTTTTTATTATTTTCTGGGCTTGGGCAATCACGTCGAATCTATAAATTCGGTGGAACGGATCCGCAAAACTCTGTGAGCTAGCCGCGGTAAATTGTGGCGAGCGGAAGCAGAAAGAACAGTTCGTTACAGCACTAAGAGATTGACTTGCTGAATTACGATGAAATAGTAACTTCAAAATAAATGCCTTTTGTTATTTTTATATTTCCTCATGGTTCACAGCGCTCCAGATAACTTTATAATACATAGGTCTAGAACTGAGTAAATTTTGTACAGAAATTATAAAGTCATTTGGTGGCAAAACAACGTTTGCCGCGTCAGCTAGACAGGTAATGACGTTTGGGGCTAGTTGCTTTTCCAGCTGTGCTCAGTACGTGAATACCAAAACTGCAGAGCCGTTCAAGAAGCAGCACCCACGCGCTGTAAAGTGCATCCTGGAGAATCATACGACATTTTGGACAGTCTTGACACGGAGAAAGAAGCCATCTTCCTCGCGCGTCGCGTCCACTACATTCATCTTCAGGGCAGATTCCCTTTTCGAATTCCTGGTGTTGTAGGGGGGCGCTGCTGCCGCAAACGATTCCCGAAGTAAGGAGAAATAAGAAGTCGGGGGCGTTTTCGGGGTAAATTCAAAAAACGCGTTCAGCTTTATTCCCCTACTTACAAGAGATTGACTTAACTAGCACAATAAAATGACAATCGACGACAAGCAACGAGCGAGAGAGAGTGCACAGAGGGGCGAGTGCGGATGCGCCCTTCAGGTGCGCAGGTGCGCTCTTCAGCGAGGGTGTGCTCTTCAGCGCGGATGAAACTCCCTAGTTTTTACAGCTGGTGATAGACTCCGGACACGACCCATCCAAAAACTGTGCTCTGGGCCACTGGCAGTCCGATGACCCCCAGCCAAAAGATGACCTTAAAAGATGACCTCCAGCCAAACGCTATGGGCGCAGCGACCGCGTCCTGCGAGTGCCCTCGACGAGAGGCGAAACATTGCCTAGGTGCGGATGACGCGGGCGGATGAGCGGAGGACGGCAACCGATGAGTGGCGGACGAAAGCCGTGGAGCGCTTGATGACTGCAGGCCAGTGGCGGAAGAATACCGAGGAGTTACCGACGAGCGCCGGGAAGTCGGTGGCCGTGGATCGGCTTGTGAATGCCGGAAAGTGGCGAACGAAGGCCGAGAAGCACCCGTTAGCGGGTGACGGCCGGGCGCCAGCCGAGAGACTCCGTTTCCTGTCTCCCGCGCTCCGTGACCGGTGCTCCTCTTGGCGTGCCTTGCGCCGAGCCCGCGGCTTCTCCTCGAGGTGCAGCAGCGTGTGGTGATCCTGACCACACGTCTTACCGTCGTCCCCACGCCGACACGATCCGTCGGAGTGCTCGTGGGCCAGGCAGCTCGAACAATACCGGTTCACAAGAACCACCCGGAGCCGCTTCTTGGCATTAAGGCGTAGGAAGCGCCGACACTTCTTCAAGGGATGGATCCCATTGCAGACTCGGCATCGGTAGGATTGAATACCTCGAGTACATCTGCTCTCCAGCAATTGGGCGTTGCGTGGGCGTGGCGACATCGTGTTGACTATAGCTGGCGGAAATATGATGAAGGAACAAATAACATTATCAGAATCGGTGTGAATGATTGTTCGGAACTACGGGCAGAGCTACGAGACAGCACAATGGACAGGAAGATTGGAGCGGAAGAAATGTTAACTATTGTGGGTAGGCGGACGATTCCAACGGAAGAAGCACGACCTTAGCAACGGGCCGCTCGACGAGCCCTCGCGCGGTGCGGATGTCGATCACGCGGACATGGCCATCGGATCCTGGATACACCGCGTCAACCCTGGCTAAACGCCACTCATTGGACGGAAGGTTGTCCTCCTTGATGACGACCATATCCCCAACGCGGAGATCCCTCGTAGGGGCTTGCCACTTATTCCTCTTATGGAGCTCGTTGTGGTATTCTTCCTTCCATCGCAGCCGAAATTGCTGCTGAAGAGCCTTGAGGTGTTGCCAGCGGTTAATAATGGAAGTGGTATCCCCCTTTATCTCGGGCTCGACCGTGGCGAGAAGTGGGCCTCCCACAAGAAAGTGCCCGGGTGTAAGAGCCAACAGATCAAAGTTTTTAGACAAAGTGTCTGCGCTGAGTGACGGAAACCAGAAGACGTTCAGCCGAAGTAACCTCATTAGCGCTCTTCGAACGGGGATCGAATCTTCAGCGAGCGGTGGATGAAGCGATAAACATAGGCAAGAACAAGTAATGCCTTGTCAAGTGTAAAAAAACGTTCAAGAAGATCTTCGTGGGGCGCCTTCGCGACATGGACCTTGACTGCTCGCTTCTCGAGTTCAGTCACGGAGGCATCATTACCTTGAGTGGGCCAATCGCTGCGAGACCTTTGCAGCCAGTCAGGACCGTGCCACCACAACTGGTTACCCGCAAGATCTTGGAGAGCTACGCCCCGGCTAGCGAGATCCGCAGGGTTCTGCTCGGAGCGGACATGCCCTTTTCTGCACGTCGGTGAACTGGGTGATCTTGGTCACCCGGTTGGCCACGAACGTTGTCCACTGGCACGCTGGCTTATGCAGCCACGCGAGGACAATATTCGAATCCGTGCAACGATTTAACTGGGGCCACTCAAGTCTTTGCAGTCAGCAGGGTCACTATTACCGTGGACCCAACCTCGACACGAAGGTAAATTGCTGCGCCGTACGCCTTCTGTGAAGCGTCGCAGAACCCGACCCACCGAGGAACACGAATCTGATCCGAGTAATTCTTTAGGAAGTCAACCCATCGCTGACAGAAATCTTGAGGGAGGGCGTCGTCCCACCCTAGATCAGGAAGGATCCCACCAAATGTCTTGCATGAACATTTTCGCCCGAACAATGAAAGGAGCGAGCCAACCTTTTGGATCGAACAATGTGGCAATTTGGGAGAGGACTTGGCGCTTCGTGAAAGCCGAGCCGGAAGTCAATTCTGGCGGAACAAAAAAGAACTCATCAGTCGTCGCTTTCCACCGCATGCCGAGTGTCTTGGCCGTGCTCTTTGATTCGATGTCGAGGAAATCAGCACGAAGAAGGTGGTAGCTCGGAATGTCGGCCAGGATTGCCTTGCTATTCGACGTCCACTTCCTAAGTAGGACTCTAGGGCCCTTTCAGCTCCCGAATCGCAGCTTGGGCTTCAGTTTTGGAGTCTGCCCCCGCGAGAACGTCATCAACGTACATAAAATGCCGGATAATTTGGCTTCTACGTACTTGCCACACTCGTCTTTTCTCGTCGCCTGGACAAAATTGTGCTCGCAAACTGAATCCGATTCCGAACTGATCTGTGTGGGCACATCTTCCACCTCCCAGAATTTGGTGAGGAGCTGATCCAGTGATTCACCGAGGCTGCGGGCAACTCGTGTGAAAAAAACGGACACGCTGCGTGGGTTGGCTGGAGATAATGGGCCTCTCAGCACCCATCCAAAAATGGTCTCTTGACCAAGAAGCGACCCGCAGATGTTAGCTTTGGAATTATCGAGGAGAATGGACGGAAGAATGTCAGCTCCTATTAACACATCGACTTGGGAGCTCTCAAAGAAGTTGGGGTCCGCCAGGGGAATGTCGGGCAGCCCCTTGAGACGATCTCGCGAAATCGGATATGATGGCAGATTTCCTGCCAACTGCGGAAGAACGTAAGCCGCAGGTTCTAATTGTAGCCCGGGTCTAGACGGCGACCGAATGGAGAAATGGCACAATTTAGTAGACTGCGCGGAAATGGACTGATTAAGGTAGGAAACTTGGGCTTGAATCGTCTTGAAGGGAAGCTTGACAAGGTTGAACAGTCGTTATGAAAGTCGCTTCGGATCCTGAGTCCATCAGTGCTCGTGTTTGGAAGCTGCACCACAAATGGCACACGTTGATAAGGGCCGTGCCCAGTAGGGAAGCGAAACACACCTGCACATCCGACTGATCCTCTCAGCCGTTGGTGCTTCTGGCAGTCTGTGCGGGTCGAACTCTTGCTGGCGTAGGCGGACTTGGAGCGGTGGCGAACGGATTGCCGCGGTGCAGGAGGGTGTGGTGTCGGCTGTGGCATGTGAAGCAGGTAGGTGCGCACTTGCAATCTCGCTGCAGGTGCCCTCGGGCAAAACAGTTCAAACATAACTGCTTCCTCTTTATGTAGTCAGAGCGCCCATTTACATCCATTTCCAGGAAACGCGGACATAAGCGAATGGGGTGGTTCTCCCTCGAACAGAGATCGCAGCCCTTTTGGCCCGGAACCACTCGAGTTTCGTATGAATTGAGCTTCCGATCAGGGGCAGTAGGAAGTCCCGACCCTGGCGGAAATTGCCCGGAGCCACTAGGCCTGACGTCGTCGATGGCCTCCAGCGTGCGATGGCGCTCTGTCAGGAAGTTATCTAGCTCCTTCCATGTTGGTATTTCGGCCTTATTATGTACGGATTGCTCCCACATAGAAAGTATGACTTTGGGGAGCTTTAAGGAAATCATAAATACTAGGAGACAGTCCCAAGCCACAACATTGATGGAGGACATTTCTAGGGCTGTCAGAAAACTCTGAATGGTAGCTTGCAGCTCCTTCAGCGCGACCCCGGACTCTTGAGAAATAGCCTGGATGTTGAAAAGGATCTTCAACTGGCTGTGACACTACATTAGTGTACCACCGCTTCGTACGAGGCACCAATTGCGCAAATCAGCCGACAAGCGCTGACCAGTAAATTTTGTTCTGAGAATGCCCACGGGATACGACAAAAGGCCGCGTCCGATCCCAGACATCTGTTTGGACAGATCTCAATCCGCATCTCCACGGACGCCTCTTTTGAAGCCTAAGGCATCCAGTGCCATTTCAAGGGCAAAGAGTGACGAATCCGTCAATACAATCCCCGGTCCTTCACAGAGGCAGACTCGCTCCGTTGCGAAGCTGAAAAAGTTCATCGCCACAACAGATCGAATTAGCCAATTTGAGGCTAATATAAGGCTAATATATATATATATATAAGGCATACATATTTGAGGCTAAACTCCGGGCGCCCCAGAAACGGAAATAGGCTCCCAATACATGTGCGAAGTCCATCGGGACCAAATTCGGGCACTGTGGGAGAAGGTGGAGAAGAGCTATGAGAGCTGCTCCGATTTGCTAGCCGTGTCCGACGACAATGCGGCCACCTCGACGTTGCTGGAATCGAAGTACAGCTACTGTTACTCCTTCTTATCGAGGTGTAATGCCCAGCTTCGGGAGAAAATTGCCTCTCAATACCCTCAGGCTTCCGTCAATGTCCACATGGCCACGTCTACAGGCTGCCGGTTACCTCCAGTGGATACCGAGGTCTTTGGGGGTGATTATCTTTGGTGGCCCACCTTCAGAGACTTGTTTACGGCCATTTACATCCAAAACTCGCGGCTCACCCCGGTAAAGGTGGCAAAGCCTCACAGACCGCTTTGAGAACCGGTGGCTATAGGTCAGTGATCTGTCCAAACAGATGTCTGGGATCGGACGCGGCCTTTTGTCGTCTCCCGTGGGCATTCTCAGAACAAAATTTACTGGTCAGCGCTTGTCGGCTGACTTGCGCAATTGGTGCCTCTTACGAAGCGGTGGTACACTAATGCGACACTAACAGTGAGATCGCGGATGAAATGCGATTTCAAGGAACAAGTGGGAACTAGTGGCGCCGACGTCGAAAGGAAAGTCGTGTGCGGCACAATTCGAATGTGGAAAAAAACTTCAGGAACGCAAAAAAGGTAGAAGTAGAAGCAGGAGTCACTGATGCGGAGTAGAAGCAGCGTTAGAAGCACGAAAAATGGACAAGTACCGGAAAATTCGTGCTCGTTCGGAAAAAAAATTGATAGCGATCTATATATGTATATTTATACATGTGTGGCTCGTACCAAACTTATTTTTGTTATAACTATTGTCGAACTTGCGGAGCCGGAAAGGTGGACTTGACTTTGGCTTGGATTTAACACAAAAAAAAAAAAGTAATTAATAATAATTAATTTTCGACTAATTGTCGGATTTAATTATTATGGAGCAAGAAAGGTGGAGTTGAAACATTTATCTTTAATTAATTGGATTTAATTATCACGAAGCCGGGAAGGTGGAATTGAAACCGCGGCTCTATTCAGACAGAAGGTTGGTAATTAAATTATTAATAATTTTTGAATTTTGAAGTATTGAGTGGCCGGGAAGGTGAATTAAAAAAAACTGGCCCTTCGCTCGAACGGAAAATAATAATTAAATAAATTGTGGCGGATATGATTATATATATATAAATTTATAATTAATTGATTTCCTTTTTTTGAAGTTAGTTGTTATGCAGCCGATTATGCCGTCGGCATTCTGTACGTAACCCAAAGAAAAAACAAGAAAGGAAAGCTAACTTCGTGCGGAGCCGAAGTTGATATACCCTTGCAGTTAAAACCGGATATATATCGCAAACATCGGATATAGTTGGCCGATCCTTTCGAGAATATAATAATATAATCCAATTTATTATAATACAAAATCTACAAAAAGTCCTAAACTTCTTTCTTCAAAAATACCAAAGTCGGTATTTCTACCAAACACCATTTCCGATCGCTCAGTTATATGAGAGCTATAAGATATAGTCGACCGATCGTTATGAAATTTGGTAGATCGGATTAACTGACCAAAAATATAATCTGTATCAAGTTCCAGCTTTCTATCTTCAAAAACACAAAAATTGGGTCATTTCCGATCGTTCAGTTATATGGCAGCTATAAGATATAGTAGACCGATCCTTATTTTTTTTTTGCATGTCGTATTATTTTGCCAAAAATAGCTTTCATTTTAAATTTGAACTCTCTAACTCTGAAAACACCAAAGTTATACCATTTCCGATCAATCAGTTATATGGCAGCTATAGTTGGCCGATCCTTATGAAATTGAGTAGGTCGGATTATCTGACCAAAACTATAATCAGTACTAAGTTACAGCTTTCTATCTTCAAAAACACGAAAGTTGGGTCATTTCCGATCGTTCAGTTATATGGCAGCTATAGGATATAGTCGGCCGATCCTAATGAAATTCGGTAGGATGGATCAACTGGCCAAAAATAGAATCTGTTTTAAGTTTCAGCATTCTATCTTCAAAAACACGAAAGTTGGGTCATTTTCGATCGTTCAGTTATATGGCAGCTATAAGATATAGTCGGCCGATCCTTATGAAATTTGGCATGTCGTAATGTTTTGCCAAAAATAGCTTTCCTGTAAAATTTGAACTCTCTAACTCTAAAAACACCAAAGTTATACCATTTCCGATCAATCAGTTATATGGCAGCTATAGGATATAGTCGGCCGATCCCGGCCGTTCCGACTTATATACTGCGTGAAAAGGAAAGAAGGATGTGTGCAAAGTTTCAAGACGATAGGTTTAAAACTGAGAGACTAGTTCGCGTAGAAACGGACAGACAGACAGACGGACATGCTCATATCAACTCAGGAGGTGATCCTGATCAAGAATATATATGCTTTTTAGGGTTGGAGATGTCTCCTTCACTGCGTTGCACACTTTTGAACAAAATTATAATACCCTTTGCAAGGGTATAAATACAGCACAAATAAAAACACATCACAGCTACTACGGCGGCTAGGTTGAGAATTTAAGCGGCACAATCACGGATTAGTAGTGAAATGGCGGTTTATAATTGTTGGTTTTAGAAAATTTAACATTTATTTTAATTTACGGAAATTTAATTTTTTTTTAATCTTTATCGGTTATATATTTCCTGAAATTGGAGGCAGAAAATATTTGGAAATATATGGACGTTCATGCAAGGACGGATATATGGAAGGGCATGTGGGGCATATGTTGGCACAGTGGAGCGTTGATAAGTGGACTGTATAACTGTTGGAACAGAAAAGTTATGTGGTGCAAGAAAATTGGGGAAGAAAAAAAAACAAATATTACGACAGCGGCGGACTGTTCGGTGAATTTGGAAATTTTCGAAACTAATTCACACCGGCTGGCCAATATTAATTATGCCCTTTTTTGTCACCACACAATTCCACTGTTCACTTGCGGATTTTTTTTTTCTCTTTGCGGATTAATTGCATCGAAAAAAAATATATGTATGTGTGTATGTATGTATATGGATGCCCATATGCCTCGACCGTTGGCAAGCGAATGGATAACGGAGAGGCCAAAAACGGCGAGGAATATGGCGAAGCACACAAAACGGAGATGGATGGAAAACTTTGTAGAAAATGTCAAGCTGCCGTTGTGTCGGAAAACTCGGACTTGGAGTTGACACGGTAGAAAAAAAAAACAAATCTTGCAGCAGTGTGAACGAAATTTAATGTTCGGACCACTGCTAAAGACCGGCAGAGAGACGGAGGCGGAAAAATTTCGTACTTATCTTTTGGCGGAACAATGCCGGGAACTGCTGGTAGTGAATATCCAAAATATATCCTGTTCGAAGGACCAAAATGTTGTAGGGGGGCGTTGCTGCCGCAAAAGATTCCAGAAGTAAGGATGAAATAAGAAGTCGGGGGCGTCTTCGGGGTAAAGTCAAAAAACGCGTTCAGCTTTATTCCGCTGCTTACAAGAGATTGACTTAACTAGCACAATAAAATGACGATCGACGACAACCAACGAGCGAGAGAGAGTGCATAGAGGGGCGAGTGCGGATGCGTTCTTCAGCGCGGATGCGCTCTTCAGCGATGGTGCGATTTTCAGCGCGGATGCGCTTTTATGCACAGCTGAGCGGCACAACGGCCCCTCACCTAAACACCTGGGTATCGAGTTCCAGAGAAGTACTAAGCGCACTCGGCGAAGGACAGACCAAAAAGTTACTGGGAATGTGGTGGGACACGAAAGAAGATTTCATCCTCTACCGTGTATCCCCAGGATATCGCCATAGAGAACTTCTCCAAGGAAGGCAAGGACCCACCATACGAGAGTTTTTCAGTGTTTTGATGTTTATATGTGATCCTTTAGGGCTCACATCCTTCTACGTGATGTTTGCAAAAATATTATTTCAGGTAACATGGCGCAGTGGATGTACCTGCGATGACCCCATACCAGAGGCAGAATGGATAAAATACACTCAAAATAAAATTAACCCTAAGACTTAGAAATTCGCCATATTTTTGACTTCAATGGAACTGCACCTTAATATTTAGGGTACATTTTTTTAAAATGAATAAATCTAAAATCTAGGGAGATATGCTCTATAAATAAGAAAAACATTTCTAAACAAGAAAGGAAAGCTAACTTCGGGCGGAGCCGAAGTTGATATACCCTTGCAGTTAAAACCGGATATATATCGCAAACATAAGATATAGTTGGCCGATCCTTATGAGAATATCATAATAAAAACAATTAATTAAAATAAAATATCTAAAAAAAAGTCCCAAGCTTCTATCTTCAAAAAAAAACCAAAGTTGGTATTTCTACCTAAAACCATTTCCGATCGTTCAGTTATATGGCAGCTATAAGATATAGTCGACCGATCGATATGAAATTTGGGAATTCGGATAAACTGACCAAAAATATAATCTGTATCAAGTTCCAGCTTTCTATCTTCAAAAACACGAAAGTTGGGTCATTTCCGATCGTTCAGTTATTCGGCTATGGACTATAGAATATAGTTGGCCGATCCTTATGAAATTTGGCATGTCGTAATATTTTGCCAAAAATAGCTTTCATGTTAAATTCTCTCTAACTCTCTAACTCTGAAAACACCAAAGTTATACCATTTCCGATCAATCAGTTATATGGCAGCTATAGGATATAGTCGGCCGTTCCAACTTATATACTGCGTGCCAAAGAAAGAAGGATGTGTGCAAAGTTTCAAGTCGATAGCTTTTGAGCGAAAACCTGCCCAGGCAGATGAGGGACAATCTGCAAACGGATCTCGGAGTGACGCCATCGCTGCAGTTGCCGGCACAAGTGAGTGCAAATTTGCCGCCACAATGGAGTGCGAATTTGGCGCCGACGCTTGGCGGCCATTGGGCAAACGGGCAACCTGTGTCAACAACAACAATACTGCGCTCTTCTCCGCCATTTGTGTGACCGCCGCAGCACAGCCGGTGCTAGGTTATGTTCACCCAGAGGTACCTGCGCCATCGCCCATATCATATGGAGCGCCGACGACAAGCATACAAGGATGGACGCCACGCAGACTACCTGATCTTCCCGATTTCGAGGGTCAGCCAGAGGAATGGCCAATATTCCTGTGTGCGTTCACGGAGACAACTGCAGCCTACCAGTGCACCGAGTTGGAGAACAACCAGAGGCTAGTGAAAGCCCTGAAGGGAGGGGCTCGCGAAACAGTGAAGTCGTTGCTCATCCATCCCAGCAACGTACAAGCTGTTATGGAGCAGCTACGATTCCGGTATGGACGCCCGGAGCAACTGATCCGCAGCCAATTGGAGAGCGTGCGCGAAATGCAGCCGATTCAGGAGGCCAACATCGCGAGGATCGTGCCGTTCGCGACGAAGGTTAGCAACCTGTCAGCGTTCCTGCAGTCGACCGCGACCGCCAGCCAGCACCTAGCCAACCCAACCCTAATGGAGGAGCTGATAGCCAAGTTGCCGCTAAGCAAGAGGTTGGACTGGGCAAGGCACGCGGCCACGATACAGCCGTATCCGACGGTGGCGCACCTGAGCGAGTGGCTCCATGAATTCGCCAAACTGGTGTGCAGTGTTACGGACGCCGGAGCCAGGGAACAACCGAAGCGAAGGATTCTGCACGGGAATAGTGTTCGCCAGGAGGAGCGATATGTCGACCGCCCCAGATGCTGCCCTATATGCGAGGGACAGCACCAGGTCAGGGACTGCAAGGACTTCATCAGCGCCTCTACAACGACACGGATCGAGTCCGCGAGGAAGCGACGACTGTGCTTCTCGTGCCTGGAGCCCGGACACATGTCCCGGTTCTGCAGGAAGAGCCGCGAACGCAATGTCCTCGGATGCCAGATGAGGCATCACCACCTGCTCCACGAAGTACCTGAACGATCCAAACGGCGCCAGTCGCAGATGGGGGCCACAGGAGGGATCAGGACCGACAGCCGTACAGAGACGGCAACAATCGGAGGGGAGTGCCCCGGTCAGTGGATTCCAGCGAAAGGAACCATCCTACGTCGGCCGCAGTTGTAGACGCGCGACGTGAGCGGGATGAAGGGCGATCGGCGTACGATCGCCAGGAGTTGCCGCACCGAAACCTCAGCATCGAAGGTGGTCAGCCTGTAGATCAGCGCAGCGGGCAAACCAAAGCGCCATGGGCTGAAAAATGTGTACGGAGTGGCCAATCTGAACCTTCCGATGCAGAGCCTGCGTCAGGAGGATGTACAGGCAGTGAAGGCGAACACGCATATGCCGGTGATGCCGTACAACAATGCGACGCCGAGGATACTAATTGGACTGGATCATGCGTATTTAGGAGTACCCTTCAGAACCAAAAGTTATGGATCTGGAGGGCCGTTTGCGGCAGACACCGCACTTGGATGGGTGGTATATGGACCGGTGAACGGAAAGCCGAGCTCGCCGCTTCTGAGTTCGTGCCTTCTAGCCGTGCCCCAGGATGATCTTCTGGACAAGATGGTTAGCGACTACTTCGAGACCGAGAATTTCGGAGCGAAGCCGGTGCAGCCAGTCGCAGCTGGCAGAGTGGACCTGGAGCCGTCAGTCGGAGATAGCGGCGACGCACGGGCCCTGAGCACCCTGGAGAAGACGACCAAACGTGTAGGCCAGAGATACGAGACCGGGCTGCTATGGAAGGACGACGAAGTGAGATTGCCGGAGAGCTACAGCATGGCCCTCAGGAGGCTCGTCAACATAGAGCGTAAAATGAAGCGCGATGTGGACTTCGCGTCGGCTTACATCCGGATAATGGACGATTATGTCAAGAAGGGATACGCACGACGACTGGAGGCCCAGGAAGTCCAGAGGTTGGAGCGGTTGGAGTTTGTGCAGACATCAAGGAGATGTTTCATCAGGTACTGATGCAGCCGAAGATGCGCCCAGAGGTTTCTGTAGAGAGACGGAGACGACCAGCGAGAGCCGGACGTATACGAGATGGCAGTAATGACGTTCGGAGCGGCCTGCTCACCATGTTCGGCGGACTACGTGAAGACGGTGAATGCCTTGCGGTATAGCGAGCAGCCCTGGCCATCAACGAATACCACTACCTGGATGACTACGTCGACAGTTTCGCCAGCGAGGACGAAGCTATCGCCATCTCGACACGGGTGAGAGAAATTCACGCTGAAGCAGGTTTTGATTTGTGCCGATTTACCGCCAGTTCGGCAAGTGTGGTCAGAGCGCTGAACCCACTTGAGTCCATCGCCAGCGTCGGATGGACCGAAGCTGAGGAGAAAGTGCTTGAGATGTACTGGCAGCCGGCTACCGATGAGTTCAAGTTCGGCGTCAAGTACCATCGAGTCCCGAGGAACGTGATGACGGGGGAACGAGTCCCTACCAAGAGGGAGTTCCTAAGCCTGGTGATGTCTACGTTTGACCCGATTGGGTTCCTGAGCTGCTACATGGTGACTGCCAAACTGCTGCTGAGGGAGTTTTGGCGGAAAGGAGTCAACTGGGACGAGCCGCTACCGGATGAATTGGCCGCAGCCTTCGAGGATTGGCGGCAAGGGATGAGTCGGATCCAGGAGTTCCGATGCCCGCGCCACTACTTTGGCGGCGGACGAGTGCGGACGCTACAGCTGCACATCTTCGTGGACTCCAGTCAATCGGCGTTCGCAGCAGCGGCCTACTGGCGGGCCACGTACGAGAACGGAGACGTGCAGGCGCACTTCATAAGCTCCAAAACGAAATGCGCCCCGATGAGGACCATGTCGATCCCGCGACTGGAACTCCAAGCAGCGGTATTGGGCACGAGATTGATGGACACCGTCAAGCAGGATCACGGTGTGGCGATCAGCAGCTGTGCGCTATGGACGGACTCCAAGACTGTGTTGCACTGGATAAGCAACACCCACCGGAGATACAAACAGTTCGTCGGAAACCGGGTGGCGAAGATTTTGGAATTGACAGAGGCGTCCCAGTGGAGATGGATCCCGTCCGCCGAAAACGTGGCGGATGACGCGACAAGGCCGCGCAAGGCCGTGGACCTGAGCATCGGTTCGCGATGGCTAAGCGGACCGCCGTTTCTACGAGGACCAGAGGAGAGCTGGCCGAGATCGAGCGAGGACTGGATTCCTCCGACGACCGACGACGAGGAAATGAAATGTAAGTTTGCCTTGGTCACGGTAAACTTTATATCCCTGCAGAGGTTCTCCAGCTATAATCGACTGGTGAGGACGACTGCGTGGGTGCTCAGATTTGTTCGACGATGCCGTGGAATACGTCGCGATGAAGAAGTCTACGGATTGACCGCGATGGAGTGCGCTGAAGCAGAGCGCGCGTTGATACGGCAGTCGCAGCGAGAAGCGTTTGCTGAGGACAGCCAAGGACGGACTGTCCCCATACCTTGACGAGGACGGAGTATTGAGAGCCAGTGGAAGGATCGACGACGCGACGTGTGTGCCATACAACGCACGTCGGCCGATCATACTGTCTCACGAGGAGGCGCTGGCAGAGATGATCGTGCAGCAACACCACGAAAAGATGTGCCACCAAAACGCGGAGGCGACGATCGGATCGATTCGGAGCAAGTTCTGGATAACGAACTTGCGGAGACTGCTACGGAGGGTGGTGAGCAAATGCAACGTTTGCAAGCTGCGGAAGGCACGACCCACACAGCCCGAGATGGGCCCCCTGCCTGCGGATCGGCTAGAGGCCAACGGATGGTCATTTAAGTCTACTGGCCTGGACTACTTTGGGCCGCTCTTTGTGACAATTGGACGTCGCACAGAGAAGAGGTGGGTGGCACTGTTTACGTGCCTGACCACGAGGGCTATCCACTTGGAGATGGCTCACGATTTGTCCACCGACTCCTGCATAATCGCCATGAGGAACTTCATGAGCCGCCGTGGACCAGTGGTCAGGATAAGGAGCGACAATGGGAAGAACTTCGTTGGAGCCGACCGCGAGGCCAAGAGGTTCAGCGAAGTGTTCGAGCCTGCACAGATCCAGGGCGAGCTGTCGTCTAAGAGAGTCGAATGGATCTTGAACTGCCCGGCAAACCCAGCTGAAGGCGGTGCCTGGGAGAGGATGGTGCAGTGCATGAAGAAGGTGCTGGCGCACACAATGAAGGAGCTCGCGCCCAAGGAGCATGTACTGGAGAACCTGCTGATTGAGGCGGAGAGCATCGTAAACTCTCGTCCGCTCACTCATCTACCGGTGACGGTGGACCAGGAGGCTCCACTGACGCCTAACGATTTGCTGAAAGGAGCATCGGATATCCCAGATCTCCCCAAGGATGATGGGCAGGAGCCCGTGAGATCCGCTACTAGGAAGCAGTGGCGCATAGCAAGGATGATGCGTGATCGCTTCGTTGGGTGCGTAGGGTGCATGAGTACCTGCCAACTCTTGTGCGCAGGGAGAAATGGTGCAAGCGCGTCGAGCCCATCCGTCGAGGAGACCTGGTATTCATCTGCGATCCAGCCATACCACGAAGGGAATGGAAACGAGGCGTCGTGGAAGAGGTGTTCACCGGGAAGGATGGAGTACCTCGTCGAGCAGCGGTGCGGACTACCGATCGAGCCAAGACGACTATGCGTCCCGCTTCGAAGCTAGCTGTCCTGGATGTGGTGAATGCGGCTGCTTCACGGGGGTGGGGATGTCGCGGAACGAACTAGTGGCTATCGATAGTTGAGATTAGTGTTAGGTGTCAGATGTTAGTATTTTGTATGTTTAGGTTTTAAGTTTATGTTATCTGACACACTAAATCGGGTAGCTTGGAAGAAATGATTTGGCGGATAAAGCACATTGATTTGCGCCATCACAGAAAGGGGAAGAGAAGCTGCGGTATGTAGGATAAGTAATTATGTATCAGGTTAAGAACAATTGTCTTGTAGAATTAAACGCTCGTTACACACCACATCACTTCAACAACTGTCCTATCTGCGAGTGTTATAAGGCATTCCCGTGATCGGCCAAGCGGTGACAAATGCGCGCTCTGCTTCAGCGCACTCCATCGCGGTCAATCCGTAGACCTCTTCATCGCGACGTATTCCACGGCATCGTCGAACAAATCTGAGCGCCCACGCAGTCGTCCTCACCAGTCGATTATAGCTGGAGAACCTCTGCAGGGATATAAAGTTTACCGTGACCAAGGCAAACTTACATTTCATTTCCTCGTCGTCGGTCGTCGGAGGAATCCAGTCCTCGCTCGATCTCGGCCAGCTCTCCTCTGGTCCTCGTAGAAACGGCGGTCCGCTTAGCCATCGCGAACCGATGCTCAGGTCCACGGCCTTGCGCGGCCTTGTCGCGTCATCCTCCACGTTTTCGGCGGACGGGATCCATCTCCACTGGGACGCCTCTGTCGATTCCAAAATCTCCGCCACCCGGTTTCCGACGAACTGTTTGTATCTCCGGTGGGTGTTGCTTATCCAGTGCAACACAGTCTTGGAGTCCGTCCATAGCGCACAGCTGCTGATCGCCACACCGTGCTCATGCTTGACGGTGTCCATCAATCTCGTGCCCAATACCGCTGCTTGGAGTTTCAGTCGCGGGATCGACATGGTCCTCATTTCCAGTAGCACCACGATTTCCCCTATTAGTGGGGACTAGAATAGCGTGAATTATGTGCGTCCTTTTTATCTGAGGAGAGTCAATTAATATTGCGATATAAATACATCAATATACTATTTAATCGTGAATGTTGTAAAACATGTTTTAAGTTAGTTTAATTATTGCCTTTTTACCTTCGCCTTGTTGAGGGAATGTTTTTAGTAAAATAAAACTCTGGACTTCCTTTTAAAGAAATGAGAGAAAAAATGGCCACAATATAAGAATTTATTCAATAAATGTAATAAATAAAACAAAATTAATATATAAAAAACATTACCAATTTGTGTTCAAAATTCTTAAGAATGGGCAATTCCTCGATAAGATAAGTGTAGCGTCCGAGAAAAAGAAACTTTTGCGCCACTCAAAAGTAAGATCCCATTTTTCGTTGACCTCTTCCCAAGGCTAGACTTCACCTCTTCACTATTGAACATCAGCCATATTTTGTTGGTCTCGAGATTTTCGACTTGAAAAGTAAACAGTTTGTTAAGCATACATACATGTAACATTTTGCCATGGACCTTGCAGAAACATTTGTTTTTGACAGTAGAAAATTAGTAAATAACACAGTGCGACAGTGATTTGGAACTTTTGAAGAGACCTAGTAGGAATGGTCCTAATGAACTGTCGAATATAGTATAAATCCGTGTTTGAATTTTTTCTAACACCTTCAAAATCTTGATTTATTTAGAAAAAACGGTTTTCGGGACTTTTTTTCTCTTAAAAATTCCTAAGCGCGTAATTTTAAACCGATTTTAAAATTCATGACGTTTTTCAATAGGTAAATGTTGTAGCTTTTGAAAAAAAATATATCTTCAATTTATTTCAACAAAAAGGATAAAAAATGTACACAAGAAATTGACATTTCGGAATTTTGTTCGTGTTTTTCGGACTTTGACGCCATTTTTTCGGTACAACTTCCAAGAAAGGGTATCATTTTTGACACATATCAATATTGTATAATAATTCTAAATAAAACGAGACCAATTTTATTAGGAAATTATGAAAATTGTTGAAGTTATAACGCGTATTCGTTTATAAAACGAAAATTGTTGTTGCCGACGGCAAAATTTGATATCTAAATTTGAGGTGGGGTCAGAAATTACTCGTTTTAAAAATAATTACAAGCCTAATTGATCTTCTAGAGGTCTTAAAAGAACGACAATAAACCAATAAGTCAACTTCTTTTTTCCTTTTGCAAATAAGATCCGATTTAATATAGAAAAAGGCATTTACTTTTCATTTCGGCAAGACAAATTTTTTCGTTTTGGAATTCGAAAAAATGTTGTGAAAGTGAAAAGTAAATGCCTTTTTCTAAATGACTTCTTCTTTCTCGGGTCCATTCAATTTGCTCCGATGTGCCATCCCTAGCCCCGTCGTGCCATCGTTAGTAGCGACTATCGACACCTAACAGCAAACTACGGTTTTCTTAGCTTGCGAGGATAACAGGAGTGGAAGAAAAGTGTCGACTGCTTTGATGCCCAACGTAGACCTCGTCCACGCCCTGAGATTTCCGTTTATACTGGAGCTAGCCGGGCCCTCATTGTTTCAAATCTTTGGCATGAAAGATGCCTATCGGTTGTCCTCGTAGGTTCTCCAGCGCGTACAGTGAGTTGCCCAGAACTTTGTATACCCTACACTTAACATATTTTTTGCAGAACTTGGCATTGATGTTCTTGCGGAGATTGCTAAGTATAAAGTTCCGCTTAAAAACTTATTGTCCCGGTAAGTACTTGACTTCCTTCGTTTTTAAATTGTACCTCCGCGCCGCATCTTCGTAGGCCTGGTGAATACGTTCCTTTATCCCGGAACGCTGGACTTGCTGTTTCTCCGATCTTCGTAGCTGCTGAATCTCAGACTCGTTCAACGCCTTTAGCTTTCGGGCCAGTTGGTAATCTCCACCGTTCGAAAACATAGGTTGCCCGAACACTGCGAAATATGGGGACACCCCTGTCGAGCAACGAGCCGCTGCCCTCAGTGCCGCCTGCACCTCCGGTAACCGTTCATCCCATCGGGCATGGTCCTCGCCGATATTCACCCTAATGGCCGCGAGTACCGACTGGTTGACGCGCTCGGATGCGTTTGCTTGCGGTGCGTATCTGCCCGTTTTCATGTGCGTTATCCCATACAGCTGCATCATATCCTCAAATTCCTTAGAGATAAATTGCCTGCCAGTGTCCGTGTGTATGATTTCCGGCACTCCAAATTGCGTGAAAATATGTTCTCTGGGCATAGCTTTCAACCAGGCAAACTTTGTAATGTGGTCTACCACTATAAATAACATGGTGTTGCCGCGCCTGGATCGGGGGTATTTTCCGAGGAAATCCAAGTATAACTTCTGCATTGGTCTGTCGGTTTCTACTTCTTTTCCCATCGGCGGTCTCGTAATGTGCGTGGTGTGCTTATTTTCTTTACAGCTAACGCAGGAACTAACCCATTCTTTAACCTGTAACACCATGTTCGGCCAATAGTACATTCGCTGTAGCCTCGGTAATGTCTTTCGGATCCCCCCATGCAGAGCCATCTCCCCTTCATGAGCTTGTTGTACTAATGTACTTGTAAGTTCCTCAGGGATCCACAATTTCCAGACGAACTCATCGCTATCCTCCCGGCAAAAACGAGTCTTCTTGAAAAGTAAGCCTTCTTCAACTCGTAAGTCTGGGAATCGATCTCCTTGCTCTTTTACTAACTTTACTCTTTCTAGGTACTCCTCACTTGCGAATGCCGTCGTCTCCATGTTCACAAGGCTCAGCTCTTCTACATCGTTGGGGCGTGAAAGAGTATCGGCCACCACATTGTCCTTTCCTTTCCGATGTTCGATGTTAAACTGGTACGGCTGTAGTGCTAGAAACCATCTGGCCAGTCTCTCTTCCAGATTTTTAAAAGACATCAGCCACTTAAGTCTCGCGTGATCCGTCAAGATGGTGAACGGCATCATCTCTATGTAGGGACGGAACCTCTCAACAGCTTTGACTGCAGCCAGACACTCCTTCTCGGTTACACTGTAGTTCAGCTGTGCGCCTCGCAGCTTTGCCGAAAAGAAAGTGATCGGCCGTTCCGCTTTATCGTCGTCCTTCTGGAACAACACAGCGCCGATACCTACATGACTCGCATCGCACTGAATCCAGAAGTGCTTTCGGAAGTCAGGGTGGGTTAAAACCGGCGCACAGGTCAGTGCTTGCTTTAGCTTCTGGAACACTACCTCCGCTTCAGGTGTCCACTGTAGCCCTTTCCCTCTTTTCAGGCAATCAGTTAAAGGAGCGCTTATTTCGGAAAAATTTTGTATGAACTTTCTATACCAATTCGCCGTGCCAAGGAAACTGCGCAACTGTCGGACGTTCTTCGGGACCTCAATTTCTTTAATGGCTGCGATCTTCTGTGGATCTGTTTTCAGAGCGCCATCTCCTAAAACATACCCTAAATACCACAAGTATTTAAAACGGAGGGTCAAATTCGCCCTCCGAAAGCATCTTCCCACTTCTGCTAGAAACTCGCAATGCTCCTCAAAGGTCTTCGAGATCAACAGGTCATCCAGATACACAAACACTCGGTCTCTGAGTCTCTGTGGGATGACTCTATCCATCAATCTGCATAGTCTTTGCGGCGCATTGCATAAGCCCAAAGGCATCCTCCACCGTCACTGCATTTAGCTTCCGTGCGTCCAAACACAGCCTGTTCTTGCCGGGTTTTTGCACCAACGTCGTGCGGTTATTCCACGGACTCTCACTCAGCTCGATTACTCCGAGTCTCAACATTTCGTCCACTTCAGCGAACAAGAGTTGCTGCTTGGCCGGGGACACTGGATAAAACCTTTTCTTGACGGGCACTGCCCCCTCTACTAGCTGTATGGTGTGCTATTCCATTGTGTTGAGTCCTAACCCTTGATTCTCATATGATAGGAAACCTTCCTTTACCTTATCCAGCCGTTACTGTTGTTCGTTAGTTAGGGCGTGAGGCTCTACTGGTTCCCCTTTGCTGTGGAACTCGGTTTCCACGTTCTCCAACGACTCGACCCCCACGACCTCGGGCGCGATGTGGAACTTCCTCCAAAAATCTACGCCCAGGTACAGTTTCTGCTTCAAAGAGGGGCAAAGCAGGTTCGGGATGCGGTGAGTTTGACCTTGGTATCTTATCTCCGGATAAACCTTGCCAAGCACCTGGTGTTTTGCACCGCCCGCGGACTGCATGATTGCTCGCGTCTTCTCCCGTCTCAATCCTAATTTTTCTACCAATTCCAGACATCCTTCACCGAGGAGACTGACGGATGCACCACTGTCTAATAGGCCTTCGATGCTGTTTCCCTCTACTTCCACGATCGCAAACGGCCTGTTGTCGCAGCTCACCGCGGCTCGAATCGCCGCACATATCCTTCGGTCTCTCGGTCCTCCGCTGCCGATTCCTTCGCCGGGCATGTTCGATTCTTGGAGTTACTGGGTTTTCTTGGAAACACCGCGGCTTACCCTCCTTGTAATCCGCTCCCTGTACTGAAATTGGATTCCCATCCGATCTTTCTACCGTTGGACTCTTCTTATTTATGTTTACTAATATTTGATTAATATGCTTAACACTACTAATTTTCTTATTTCCTAGAGTCTGCGGATCGGCCTCTATCTTGATGCAAATGGGTTGGAACGTGGCTCCTCGGTTCGGGATATGCTCCTTCCCCGTTTCCCGACTGACACTTTGGACATTTCGGCAACACGACTCCGGGAGTGCCACATTTGTAGCAAAATATGTTGCGCACCGTTGACTCACACTCCCAAAATGTGTGCCCCCGCTCGTTGCAGTTCCAGCAATTTAGGGTCGACTTATCCCTCGACTTCTCTTGTCGGTGCAGGGCTTCGACTTCACCCTCCTCGGGCCAGCCGTCCTCGTCCTCCTGTTGATCTTCCAGCTCTTCCACCCTCGGACGATAGGAGAAAGCTCTTTGATGCTCACCCTCCGCCGCCTGCCTAGACCATCGAGTGGCTAGCATCCTCTCCGCATCGTGACACTCATGGCGTAGCTGCTCCGGGTTGGTGACATGAATAGGATATACGATCTTGGATATTCTCTCTCCCAGGTTCATTTTTATTATTTTTATTAGCTCAAAATCGGATACCGGTGTCTCCAATCTTGCCCTCAGCGTCAACATCACCAAGATATAGTCCTCCACACTCTCTCCGGATCTTTGTTTCCTTTCTTGCAGCTCATACTCCCTCTCAAAGTTTGACCTATGGCTTTGAAATTGCTGTTGGAGTGCGTACCGCAGATATGGCCAGTCCGTCTTCCCGTTGGTACGTATGTACATCCAATACCATTCTCTGGCAGGACCTTCCACTAACACATGGAACTCCCTTAGTACCTCGCTCCACGGAATGCGATACGACCTCTGCAGGTGCTCCAGTCGGAACACGGACTCCGAGACCTGCATGCTTCTGGGACTGCCATCGAACAACAAGCCCCATTTGCGGAGATGTCCCACTTCCATTCGGGCCTGGCTTGACCCTCGCGTTTGCCCCAACGCTTCGGCTTGGTTCATTGCCGAGGGTACGTATGACGCGTCCCATTCTGGCTCCATCTCCAGCGACAACGCTTGACCCAGCGGTTGGTAACCCCGTGCTTCCCAGCCGCTCCTGGACGCGGCTTGTTCCGGAGGCCTCGACTGATCCTGCTTGCCGTATATGTTCGGTGGTGGCTTTGAATAGTCTTCCGGCAACGGGACCACCTGTCTTATTGTGTCCGTCCTTGCTCCTGCGCGCTGCATCTTTGGTCCGGTTGGTGGCGCCCCTGCCATCCTCGGTCGGAACACCTTGCCGTCGGCTGACACGGAGGCGGCTGTTGAAACTGACGTTCGGGAGGCTTCGAATGAGACTCTGCCGGCTGCTGCTGCTGTTGACTCATCCACTGGCTCTCGAAGTCCTTCCTCCACGATGCCATGCAGTCGTTTATGTCCTTCATAAACAGCATCATGTCGGCCTACATTTGCTCCTTAAATGCATTGAACTCACTGTGCTTTCCCGATTCATACTTCTGTTGTGCCTGAAAAAGTGCCGTATTAACTACCGCCCGAATCTCTGTCGGAACCTCCGGTTGGACCTTCGGTATCGCTTCTCTGCCACTGCTTCCTTGATCGTAGCCTCTTGCTACTTCGGCTTCAATGGAGGCGGCCATGGCTTGATGCACCGTCTGTCGCTCATCCATAACTCCTGTGGGCGATACCTTCTCCAGTCCGGCCATGGTTTCCCTGTTGGCCTTGAGATCTGGTCACTGCTGGACTCATTATTTCTCCACTCCGATTCCGCAAAAACTCCTCACTTCTTCTTATCTTTCTACCTGACTCGACTCTTTCTTTTTCTATGATGGGCATTTCCTCATAAATAATCTTAATTTAACTCGTTAAACTTATTTCTATTATCTATTTTCTTGTTTGTTTTTGAGTCTCTTAATTTTCTATTCTTCCTTTTCTTTTCTTTTTTTTTTTTTTTTTTTTTTTTTTAACTGCTTCTTGAATTTCTGTTAAAGGGGTGTTGTGAAAACGCATTCATCTAGCTCCTCAGATCTGTGAGATTTCCTCCTATCTCGTCTCTTGTGCTGCTTCTTTCGATTTACTTTACTTAATTCTATACCAAAAAAAAACATTCATTTACCCCTTTTCCGTTCACAGCCACAAATTGTCTCGGACGGAACACACATACTTCATTACATTTATAGTACGCGGACCACATCCTCGAGCCTCTGGACTACACGCAAGACACCACAAAGGAATCTATTCAGATACGTACTTTACTTTACTTTCACACAAAAAAAAAAAACAATGTAAACAAAGGACTTTCCTTGCAGATTCAGTCTCTTCGGAAGGGAGCGCGTGATCTGGATTCTACGATCCTGTCACGGGTCCAACTTCCGAGAATCCTTCGATCCTATCAGGTCCTCTTTTTCGGATTGGGCGCCATTTGTAAGGGTCTGCCTGTTTCTTTTTTTGTTTGGATTTTTCACTTCGCCGGCTAGCACGCGTTAACACCTACAGGGATGGGAACACCCGGGAAAACCCAAAAGACAGCCTCACAAAAAATAATAGATACGGTGAATAAATAATAATACACTAATACAACAAAAAAAAAATAAATAAATTCCAAACAAGCCAAAGTAAAAACGGCTACGTTACACCATTCATCAACTCAGCAAAACACAAACACAGCGGACACGAGAACCTACGGTATTGGATACCACGAAGGTTTCCCATCCTTGGTCCAAATCCTGGATCCGTGGGATCATCACAATCGATCTGCACTCTCACATTCTGGACTTCGTCCGGTTCGTCCTGACTTCTTCTTTTTTGGGTCCATTCAATTTGCTCCGATGCGCCATCCCTAGCCCCGTCGTGCCATCGCTAGTAGCGACTATCGACACCTAACATCTTGTATTAAGAAAAAATAAAGTTTTATGGCAAATGTCTAAATTTAAGGGAAATTTTATTATGAGTGTAGAAACGATGGCTTTGGTATATCCCGCACGTTGAGAAAATGACCATCCTAAGATACCACACGAAAGAGTCGCTGAAGGATTCAGATGTGGAAATGCACACCTTTGTGAACGCGATAGAGAATGGATTTGCCGCCGTGAGTTATATACGATTTCAAAACGGGGCAGGTCCGCAGGTCAAAACGGACCGCAGTCTACTGGGCAGCAAAACCAAGGCTTGAGCTAATGGAAGCAGTGCTTGGCATAATGTTAGCTCAAACTCTGGAGCTATCACTCGAAGTTAAGCTGAGCACACGGACATTCTTGACCGACTCAAGAACTGTCATGAGCTGGATGCGATCGGACCAGAGGAAGTACAAACAGATTGTAGCATTCCGTGTGAACAAGATTTTAGACGGTACTAGCGTCAAAGAATGGCGTTGGAAACGTTCCTACGAGAACGTGGCGGATGACGCCACTAAGTGGAACAAAGGTCCTGATTTCAACCGAGGAAGTCGTTGGTTGAACGGGCCGATAGTTCTTTGGGAAGAGAAGCAATTTTGGCCGCTGAAAGAGGCGGTAGAAGGAGACGAATCAGGAATGAAATTGAAGGCCGAATTCATCGGCGTCTGTGAAGGATTCACAGACGTAGAACGCGCGACTCATCCTGTACCCGTCTGCTTTGGTTTACTCCGAGAGTGGTATGGTGCATGGTATGGTGCATAAAGACCCTTCAACGATCGTACATCGAAAATCAGCCAGCAAAAGTAGATATCCGGATCGCGGAGAGACTTCTGTGGAGCACTCAGGCAGCGTACTACCAGAAGGATATACGACTAATTTAAAAAAAAAACCATTGAAGAAGAATAATCTACTATGCAAACTCGGATCGTATGTAGGTTAAGATGGTGCATTGAAGCTGAATGAACGTACTAAGATGATTATGTTACATTACGCATTATGCGGCAGTTACATTACACAGCTTACCATAATAGTATTTCACCGAAGATTTTTGCACGCCACGCGCGAGGGTAATTTCGACGATCGCTGCAGAATATATAAGTGGGGAGTGTTGCGATAGATAGTAAAACTGCTTCCACAGCATCTGGCAACGCCGAAGTAACAGAACCGATATTTTAAGCTGGGTTATTAAGTCAACCGGTAACCATGTGCCTAAGCTTTTTTTTCTACTTTGACACTTTGAAACGGAGATGATAGAATTAAGATTTGATTATGAATTGTAAAAACATTTATTCCTAGAAAACTTTGAAAAACCACAACAGAGACCGTTCATAGGTGACCATATCGTTTTCTAGCGAGAACCAGAAAGAATTGGTAAGAGAGAATATCGAGTGAATGCTAGAAGCCAACGTAATTCGGCCAAGTAGTTCCCCCTTCTCTAGTCCTACTTTACTTGTAAAAAAGAAAGACGGTAGTAATGGATAGAGTATCGGGAACTCAACGCAAATAGCGTGTCAGATAGATATCCCTTACCATTAATAACAGACCAGAGAGATCGCCTGCAAGGCGGTAAATACTTATCTAGCCTAGACATGCCTGGTTTTTATCAGGTGCCCATTCGGTTGAGCGAACTTCATTTGTGACCCCAGGGGGTCGATATGAATTTTTAGGCATGCCCCTCGGTCTCGAAATACCCCGTATTTCAACGTTCCATAGTCTAAGCTTTATGGGATTTGGTTAATTTCGTGTTTTTTCTTCAATGTTAAAAGTGTCAATTTCTCCGAACGAGTACTTATGTTGTTCTTCTAAAAGATGCTGAACTAATGCCTAATCCTCAAAAAATACAAGCACTGAGGCGAGTGTGGCGGAGTGCACTAAGGTTCCGATAAGCGCCTCTCCCGGCCACGGACCTCTGCACGGACCTTTGCTGACCACGGACCGCATAAGGCACCAGCGGACTTCCAGGCCCGCTACATTTTGCGTCGCCTCCCCCCACTCCTTGCTTCGCTGATGCTTACTTCGCCACACTTTCTAAATTTGGCTGCTCTGCGCGTCGTTCCCCTGATCCGGACTCACTAGCGCGTATACGCAGTATTTCCTTAGTATAGCGGAGGTACGACAACTAGTGGCCAACTTCCGAACCCGACTTGCTGGCGCATATGCGAGGTGTTTTCTTGGTGTATCGGAGGTATTACATCCAGTGGTCATCTCCCAATCCGAGCTCGCTATCGCGTATGCGCGGTGTTTTCTTGGAGTAAGTTGGAAAGGCCTGCGTGCAGCTATCGAAGACTATAGAAGAAAATCTCCTCACTTAAGGAGATTTTTTTCTGCTTACGCACACACTCAAATGTTAAACATGTATGCGTTTTGCCCACCAATGCTTTTAAATTTGGGTTTATGCCACAGAATTGGTGTTTCCGCCCAACAAGTAGTCTGTCTTCCCCGTGTAAAAAAAGAACAGGTTCCATCGGAATCCATTACGCTTCCAAGTGAAACATTGGGTTGTATTTTTTTTTAAAAGGACGTTGCAGAATGTGTTAAACAGAAACACAAATATCCAACCGCCTTAATTGCAAAGTCTATCTTTGCTGTATCAGAAAAAAAAAAAATTTAAGCTTTTCAAAGATAACTTACAGTGTGGCTCAAAGATGACTTCTTTCTGTAGTGCCCAAGCCGATAGGTCACTCAAAATTTTTACCAATTAATTTTTTAACAAACACAAACCTATTTATTTAAAAATACTAAAAAAAATGTTAATTTTACGGGAAATATGTTGGGAATACCTTCTTTCTTGATTTTTTATATATATTAAATATATATATATTTTAAAATCTTTGCAGAGGGTATTCTATATTTTGTAAAAAAAAAATCCTCGCAGTAAAGGAAACATCGCCGACTCTATGAAGTATACATACTATTGACAATCACCTGTCGATATAATTATGTCGATATAAGCTTGTCGGTCTGTCTGTCCGCAGGCCCTAACACTTTCTCTTGCTCTATGCTCCTGAGCCTTTGCATGATCGCTGCAAAGGATGCTACAGCTTCTCAAAAATGTTCCTCTGATTTTCCAGAATGACCTGCACAAGGCTTGGACTGAGCAGCCAGCCACAGACTTCCCGCACTCTGGGCACCAGTCCTCCTCGTCGTGGCCGAAACTCTACTCTTATACTCTACCGAACCCGAAGCGTTACATAATAGCAAAGATTATAAAGTACATAAATGGGACATCTCATAAAAAGAAAAATTTTCTATGGCGGGTTCCAGCGCAGGAACCCGCTGGAACGAGCAGGGAAAGCGATAAGTTAAATTTGAGAAATATTTCGCGCTACAACGAATGAGGGATAGTACTCTACCTTACTCTTTTTTATCGAGTTCAAACCAGGCTCGGGACATTCATTTTTTTTTAATTTTAAATCTATTTATATTATATTTAGTCTTTTAATGTGTTTTCCTAATCACTTTAAAATCACTTTAACATTGTCTCAGTTTGTAATGGAACACGCTGTAAAAATCTCTATAAGTGCGGGTTCTGCGGCATTTTGGCATGTCGCATCGTGGAACCCGCTCTCAAATGTTTTCATTTTTTTTTTATCGTAGAACCCGCTGTAAAAATGAAAACATTTAAAAGCGGGTTTCAAACCGGCTGGCAGATGAGAGAGGGAGAGAGAGAATTCTATTTTTAGATCCAGATCCAGAAAACCAGATCGACACGTACCATAGCCCCCGGCGAGATCGCCTATATCCCGCCATGTCTGAGCTTGGTTTACCAGCAAAGCTGACTAGACTTTGCAGAATGACATTGAGCAACACCATCAGCTCTGTCAAGGTAGGATGTGGCCAATCCGAAACCTTCACTACCAAGTGTGGCCTCAGACAAGGTGATTCGCTGATTTGTATACTCTTCAATATTTTAATGGAGAGTATTATAAGAAAGCCTAGTGTACATCGGACAGGCACGATATTAACCAACAGATGTGTCCAGCTCCTTGATTACGCTGATGATATTGACATCATTGGCCGCACCAAGCGTGATGTCACAGGAGCCTTCGGTGCTATTGAAAAGGAATCAGCCAAAGTAGGACTAGCAGTGAATATGGAGAAAACAAAGTTTATGGTGTGCTCTAGCAGAGAATCGCGGCGTCTTGATTCTCAGCTGACTGCAGAAAACTATAGCTTTAGGTCTGTCAAGGAGTTTATCTACCTAGGCACTGCTATAACAAGCACGAATGATGTCAGTCTGGAGATTAAGCGGAGAATAACACTTGCCAACAGGTGTTACTTTGGGCTCAGTAGGCAGTTCAATAGTAAAGCTCTCTCCCGACGCACAAAAACCACAGTCTACAAGACGCTCATTCTTCCAGTACTCCTATATGGTGCGGAGTGCTGGACAGTGACGCAGTCAGATGCAGCTGCTCTTGGAGTGTTCGAGAGGAAAATTCTTCGCAAAATCTTTGGTCCAATCTGCGTGGACGATGTTTATCGCATCAGATACAACCACGAGCTGTATGAGCTGTACGGTGTTGTTGACGTAGCCAGTCGAGTGAAATCTCAAAGACTTCGCTGGCTGGGCCACGTTGCCCGTATGGATGAAGATGCTCCGGCTCGTAAGGTGTTTGATGCGGTGATTGTTGGAGCACCAAGGAGAGGACGACCCCGAACGCGTTGGCAAGACCAGGTGATGGAAACCCTGTCCACACTTGGGGTTACCAACTGGCGAAGGCGCGCTAAGGACAGAGACGCGTGGAGGCAAATTGCGCTTCAGGCCGAGACCCGATAAAAGGGTTGTCATGGCCATATAATAATAATAACATCTTTGGAACGATGAAAGTTTGAAACGTTCAAATCGAAGCAATGTGAGAGAAAAGAGATCAGAAATATCTTCTACTATCCTTACTATTCAGCTCTGTTTTTGGTTTGGATTCTAGCGCTTACTTTAAAACAATTTTAATTTTAAAAATTTACAATTTTAACTATTGTAAGATCAGCTTTAAGGGTAGCCTAGATGGATAGTGCGCACTTCTTATTCTTGGAGTCCTGGGTTCGATTTTATTAGGCGTCGGTTTTTTTCAATTTTTAGGAAGTTTTAGTTTTATGATTATTTTTATAAGAATATATTTTTTTTTACTTTCCATATTTGCTTAATTATTTTTATTTTTAACTGCATTCTATTACAATTGTTGTAAAAATAAGTTACGGACGTGTCGGATGACAGTCGCTTGAAATTTTATTAGCTGGACATAATGAAAATTTAAAAAATTGTAAAGAAAAATATTACAATTAAAGAAAAATAAAAAAAAATAATAATTATAAAAGAAAGAAAAAGTTCAAAGTCCCTACGACGATTTGAACACATCAAAATTATACATAGATTTACTACACTATGCATTACGCTACCACCCTGTCTTGATCTTCAGCGATTAAAAATACTATCTGTTCTACTCACTACCACATCGGCGCATTGAAAACAGAAACGAGAAATTGAAATTGAAATTTGGAAGCCAAAACGTTTTTACGCCGTCGTGCGAGCAGTCACACATACATACAAAGGTTCACATTTTTGTTTACGGATACATGTAAAGAGTTCTAAAAATAGAATCGTATGCATGTGTATTCACCAACAAGCTCGACGAAAAAAGTTGACCGTTTTGGGCCCTGATGTCCCATCTATGTACTTTATAATCTTTACTTATACCTACCAGCAAGTATGCTGCATCTACACCTCTCCTGCAAGAAAGAGGATTCTTGCGAGGCCCCTGGGCCTTACCCTCGATGTACTCCAGATGCTCACGGAAGGAGAACCGGGCGTCAGTCATTACGCCAAGGTGTTTTATGGTTCGCTGGGAGATTATAGTTCTTAATCCAGCCTTATGGATCCACTGCTCCATTGACTCTATCGCTTTATTTGACGCTCTTTCCACTTCCTCCCTCTTCTTGGCCACGCTTCATGCATGCTTCAGTGCTTTGCGGCAGCTATCCTTGAAGGCTATCCACTCCTCCAAGCTGTCGCTGATGGATTCGATCTCGTCGCTCCACCAATACACGGGGGCGTGGTGTCTACGGTAACGGCTTCGCTGCTGCATGCTCCTTATGCACACCTCCTTGAGCTTGGCTGCAAGGGCGTCAGCCATTTCCGCTTGGAAAGTTCCGCTTGGTAGGACGTTGCCGATATCGCGCGATGCCTCGGTGAAATTTCTCACCTCGAACATACTGACACTGTAGTCTCGTGGGTTCGGTTCTCTCTGATGCTCTAACTGACTTCCGATTGAGCACAGTATCGTCTCATGGTCGGTGGCCGTAAAGCTGCTGCTTATGTGCCAGTTAGCACCAGCTAACTTCAGGACATGGCGTCAGATTCAGGAAATGGAGCCAATTTTTACGATTGCGGCCTGTGACTCGCCATAGCTGCTTTTCAGATCTTTAACTTTCAGCTCGCTTTGGTCTACCGCTGCTTGTTAAACGATTTTTTGCCGTAGCTATCATCCACTTCGGCACCCTCTGGGCTCTTGGCTTTCGTCGACCCATACTTCACAACAAGGAAATGCATACCGCATCCTCTATTGGCCAGTCTTTTTTTCCCACAACAATAGGTGAGCTTTATAGGCTTGTTTTTCCATCGCTTCTTTTACTGGCTGCCGGGTTTGCTAGCTACCGGTCTGCACGGCTTGGTTTTGGAACCAGACCTCTGTTGGAAGGGTCTGATGCTCCTTCCCCACTGTTTCAGTGCCGGCTCTCCCGCATATGGCGCGTACTATGGCGCACTTGGGCATGATGGCCGGTCGCACATGCTCACCCGGGACACTCCCTGCTAGGATGGATTGGATGTCTTTATGAGGCTGCTCTGCATCGCGGAAATATGCCTCTTATTTTTTTCCGTCACCCACGATAGAAGCCAGTTCACTATCATCCCCAGCTCCGTCAGGCCTTCTTCGCTTCTTTCCGGCGGGCTAATGGCCTTATTCTTCTTTGAAGGTGCCACCCTCTGGTTCTTGTCCGTGCTGAGCATCTCCCGAGGCCTCTTTGGAGTGCCCTTGCTTTTTACCGCTTCTGGGCCGCCTGAGCCAGCTGAGCTACCAGCCTGGAGCGTAAACACCGGCGAACGCCGCATTATATTCGCTCTTCCTGAATGGGTTACCCGTTGGTACTCTCTCCTTCTGCACTTTTTGCCAGGATTTCCTCCTGGGGGGAGCGATGAGAATTATACAGCTCCTGCTCCACCAGGTCCCCTTTTATGGGTATACCCTTGCAAAAATTGCAGTTCACCAAAGACAAAATTAAAAAATTATTGGCCAGAACGAACTTTTTTCCAGACTTGAGGGGGCTATTCACGAAAGATTCAATTCACGAAAGAAAAAATGAAGAGAGAATTAGATAAGAATTAAGAAATTAAAAATGTTTCTCAACGGAATAGAAACAGTGCACTATGGTCCAGCCGACCACTTTTGTTGACATAAATTAACAACTCACGAATGAAACAAAACTTTTAATTTAGTTTTCTTATTGGATTAATAGGAAGTGGAATAAAGAAAACAAAACGGACGTGGCACCTCCAAATTTTTTTTTTTTTTTTTAATTTGAGGTTATTTTGAAAACGAATTTAAGTAACAAAAAACAAGAAAGGAAATCTAACTTCGGCCAGAGCCGAAGATTATATAACCTTTTAGTTAAAACCGGAAACATGGGATATAGTTAATCGATCCTTATGGGAATATCATAATATAACCAATTTATAAAAAATAAAGCTCAAACAAAGTATCAAGCTTCTATCTTCAAAAATTGAAAAGTTGGTATTTTTACCAAAAACAATTTCCGATCGTTCAGTTATATGGCAGCTATAGGATATAGTCGGCCGATCGTTATAAAATTTAGAAGGTTGGGTTAACTGACCAAAAATTTAATCTGTACTAAGTTTCAGCTTTCTTTCTTCAAAATCACGAAAGTTGGGTCATTTCCGATCGTTCAGTTATATGGCAGCTATAGGATATAGTCGGCCGATCCTTACGAAATTAAACATGTCGTAATATTTTGTCAAAAATAGCTTTCATGTTAAATTTGAACTCTCTAACTCCAAAACATCAAAGTTATACCATTTCCGATCAATCAGTTATATGGCAGCTACAGGATATAATCGGCCGATCCCGGCCGTTCCGACTTATATACTGCGTGCAAAGGAAAGACGGGTGTGTGCAAAGTTTCACCCCGATAGCTTTAAAACTGAGAGACTAGTTTGCGTAGAAACAGACAGCCGGCAAACGGACATGCTCATATCAACTCAGGAGGTCATCCTTATCAAGAATATATATACTTTATAGGGTCGGAGATGCCTCCTTTACTCCGTTGCACACTTTTATACAAGATTATACACAATATTACAAGATACAAGATTATTATAATACCCTCTGCAAGGGTATAAAAATACAGAATATAACATTAACTGCGCCCCACCACCTAACCAAATGTATAGCTCCAATATTTTGTTAATTGTTTCAACACGACACCCTCTATGGCACACAATTATTGTCCATATGAGTTCGTTTTTGGTAAAACTAATAATCCACCAAAATACTTTAAGGAGTTATATACCTTCTATGTCGAAGAAAAAGAGGAAAGTTCGGATTTTTTTTAGGTATGTAGCAATTATTTAATTACACGGATGTTTTAATTTTTTGATAGTACACATTATTAACAATGTTTGTGCAAAATTTGGTGGAAAAATATTAAATAGTTTTTAAGGGGTGGCTGTTTCCCTTAGAGCCTTTTTTTTTTTAGAGCCTTGCTTTGACAGTTCCCCAGGTCGAACAGGTCAACTGAAACCATAAAAGTAAAAAAATTTCATTAGTTTAGTGTAATTCCTTGTGCTTGAACGATCGGTTTTAAAATTTTTTGTTTTTTTTATGCATACGGGAACGTTTTATGCTAATAATGAACTTTTTGGTCTCTAGAAATTTCACTAAAAAATTCATTTCGGCGAAAAAAAGTGTGTGCGTGAAAAGTCGATCGTTCAAGCACAGAAGAATTTTATTACGAACATTTACGAACCATTTCGAGATACAAATTCGCGTTTAAAAATTCAAGTTCAGTTCAAGGCCGCGACAAGGCGCGTGATTAGGAGCGCTGTAACTTTTGTTCTACTGCTCCAATCTTTATGAAAATTTGGGAAAATGTTCTCAAGGAGTTGTTCTTAAAGATAAAGAAATAAAAAAATTTTCGATTTTTATACCCTTGCAGAGGGTATTATATTTTTGTCCAAAAGTGTGCAACGCAGTGAAGGAGACATCTCCGACTCATAAAGTATATATTATATATTCTTGATCAGGATCACCTCCTGAGTTGATATGAGCATGTCCGTCTGTCCGTCTGTCTGTCTGTCTGTTTCTACGCGAACTAGTCTCTCAGTTTTAAAGCTATCGTCTTGAAACTTTGCACACACCCGTCTTTCCTTTGCACGCAGTATATAAGTCGGAACGGCCGGGATCGGCCGATTATATCCTATAGCTGCCATATAACTGATTGATCGGAAATGGTATAACTTTGATGTTTTGGAGTTAGAGAGTTCAAATTTGACATGAGAGCTATTTTTGGCAAAATATTACGACATGTCAAATTTCATAAGGATCGGCCGACTATATCCTATAGCTGCCATACAACTGAACGATCGGAAATGACCCAACTTTCGTGTTTTTGAAGATAGGTTAGGTTAGGTTGAGGCGGCGATGAGGGCCGGTTCTGACCCCCATCCACTTGAGCCGCTGGGGCTCCTTGTGATACCGCACAGGCAAGGATCCTACAGGAGGACCTCTCCCTTCCCACTACTTATGTGCCCAAGGGTGCTCTATCCTTCTTGAAGCGGCTCGTGGTCCCATCCAGATTTACGGATGAAGGCTACGAGTCTGTGTGGAGCGACCTCCGCGAGGTCTGTTAGGTCTGTGAGTATTGCTGCGCCCAAGAATTTGAGTCGGATTCGCCCCAGCGCAGGGCATTGACACAGGAGGTGTGTGACTGTCTCTTCCTCTTCTTCGTCTCCACAGCTTCTGCAGTAGTCATAATGTGGCACCGCTAGTCTAGCCGCGTGTGCTCCTATTAACCAATGTCCCGTAATGGCCTTGATCGCCAGACTACAGTCCTGCCTATTCAGGGCGATAAGCATCATTGACCTCTTCCTAGATCGGATTGGCCATATCATGCGGGAGTTCCTGCAGTTTTGGAGGTTTCTCCATTTCCGAAGTGATGCGCGGTCAAAGTGATCCCTGCATTTTAGCCTACACGTAGCTAAGGGGATACCTACTGGTTCCTTCTCCGGTAGGAGAGGATTGGTAGTACCTGCTCTTGCTAGTTCGTCGGCGGCGCAGTTACCCTCGTGGTCCCTATGTCCGGGCACCCATATGAGGTGTATGTCATGCTGCTCTGCCATCTCGTTAAGAGATCTGCGACAGTCATTCACTGTCCTGGAGTTGGATGAAAGACCGTCAAGGGCCTTGAGTGCCGCTTGACTGTCTGAAAAGATACAGATCGTGTCCTGATTACCAATAAGTGCTGGGGATCTGAGTGCTTCTCCGATAGCTATTACTTCTGCTTGGAAAACACTACAGTGGTCCGGGAGTCTGAAGGACTCATTTAAACACAGCTGTTCGCAATGGAAACCGCCTCCCACCTGGCCATTCAATTTTGAGCCGTCTGTGTAAATATGGAGGGAACCGGCTGGTCCCGGGATTTGTGTGTCCCATTCCTCCCTTGTTGGAATGTAGACCTTGTATTTTAAGGTGGGATTATCGACAGGTACGCAGTAGTCCGTAGACCCCGTTGGCGTGCAGTGGTGTAGATCTAACTTGGTATGTCCGTAGTCAGTCCTTTTCCATGCGCCCATTTCTCGTAGCCTGATTGCCGATAGCGTAGCCATCTTGACTCCCACTATCTCTACCGGTAATAGGTCGAGTATGAAGTCTAGTGCGTCCGTAGGAGTGGTACGTAGGCTGCCCGTGATACAGACCTCCGCCATCCTTTGCGTTTTTCTAAGCTTCTCCCTGATTGTGGAGTTGGTGAGAGCAGGCCACCATACCACCACCCCGTAGAAGAGGATGGGTCTTATGACCGCTGTATAGAGCCATCTTACTATTTTTGGTGACATTCCCCATTTAAGACCAATGGCTTTTCTGCAAGTATAGAGCGCGATTGTAGCTTTGTTGGCTCTATCCATAGTGTTTGATTTCCAGTCCAGTTTCCTGTCTAGCGTAATCCCTAGGTACTTGGCGCTATCGCTAAGAGATAGTGTTTCTCCTAATAGTTTTGGAAGCCTTAAGTTTGGTATTTTGTACTTCCTGGTGAAGAGGACGAGCTCTGTTTTGGATGGGTTCACACCTAGTCCATTTCTAGCTGCCCACGTTGAGAGGACCCTAAGTTTGTCCGTCATGGGGTCACATAGAGTCTGGGGAAATTTTCCTGAGAAGGCAATTGCGACATCATCCGCGTAAGCGATAACTTTGCAACCACCCCCTTCTAGGGATCGCAGTAGGCTATTAACCGCCACGTTCCAGAGTAGGGGTGAGAGTACGCCTCCTTGCGGGGTGCCTCTTCTGACGTATCTATGAATAGATTCTCCTCCTAGTGACGCCTCAACAGTCCTGTTTACCAGGATCTGCTTTATAAGGCGTACGGATTGATTATCTATTCCTAGTCCTGTCAGTGCATTGGTTATCGAGCTTGGTAGGATGTTGTTGAACGCACCTTCTATGTCTAGAAAAGCAATGAGTGCGTATTCCTTATCACTAAGTGCCTTCTCGACAAAAGTAGTGATTTCGTGGAGTGCCGTTTCCGTGGATCGGCCCTTCCTATACGCATGTTGGGATCCCGAGATATCATCTGGGTTTATAGTAAGATTAATATGGAGGCTGATTAGTCTCTCCATTGTCTTGAGAAGGAAGGACGACAGGCTTATTGGTCTGAAGTCCTTGGGGGTGCAGTGAGATGGTTTTCCCGCCTTGGGTATAAATACGACTTTCGTCCGCAACCACATTTGGGGTACGATGCCCATCTTGAAGATTGCTGAGAAAGCTATCTTGACCCAAGATTTCAGGTTGGGACCGGCTTTGATTAGTTGAGCCGGAACAATGCCATCTGGGCCCGGGGATTTGAAGGGCTTGAAGCTATTTATTGCCCAGCTGAGATATCTATCATTCAATAGGTATTCTAGTGGATTAGTGGTGGGTGGGCTATTCCCCTGTGTCTGCATTTCCAGGGTTGTGCCTTCTCGAGAGCATCCCGGGAAATGTGTCTCTATGAGAGCCTCTAGGGTTTCTTTACTGGACGATGTCCAATTGCCCTCTGAGGTTTTAATATATCCTACATTTGGTGCAGTAGTTGCAAGGACCTTCCTGAGTCGAGAGGCCTCTGATGTTTGCTGAATGTTCGTGCAGAACTCGGCCCAGGCATTCCTTTTTGCCTTGCGAAGCTCTTTGTTATATCGCCTGAGGTCCGCTTTGTACGACTCCCAGGCTATCTCCGAGTTTGTTTTTCTGGCAAAGTTGAAGGCCTTGCGGGCCTTGGTTTTAAAGGGCTCAAGTGTTTGCGACCACCATGGTGGTTTCTTAGACTTGCTTTTGCCCGATCTGATTTTGGGACAAGCTTTATTGAATGCCCTGGCGCACGCTGCCGTGAGCGTGTCCACCATGGCATCCAGGGCTGCCCTACTATCAATATTCCCTGTTGGAGGATTTCCCAAGGAACTATCTAGCTTCTTTCTATATAACTCCCAGTTCGCTTTTCTTGGGTTGCGTACCGTTAGTCGATTAAAGTTCTCGAAGTTGACCACTAATTCTATGTAGCGGTGATCTGAGAATGAGTGCTTCTCTAGGACTCCCCATCTAACAATCCTGTCTGCTAGTGATTCAGAGTAAAGAGTGACGTCAAGTACTTCCCTTCTGTTCTTGACTATGAAGGTGGGTTCGGTACCCCTGTTACCCACCAAAAGATTGGATCCTAGGATAAAATCAAAAATTGACTCACCCCTCTCGTTTGTGTTAGTGCTGCCCCACTGATGATGATGGGCGTTAGCATCGCAACCTATGATCAGGTCGATCTTGTGCTTCCTGCTGTCTTCCACCAGCTGTTTGATCAGTGGGTGCGGGGGAAGGGCCTCCTGGTCGTGGCCCATATACGCCGAACATATCCTTAGAGGGCCATTTGGGCTCTCTACAGCTGCGGCTACGTGGTCTTCATTGCTGAAATTGGGTAGCAAAAAGAGGTTAAGGTTCTTTTTTGCGAGGATGCAGGCTCGCCTTTTACCTGTAGTGTTGGCTTTGCAGAGCCTGAACTCCGACGCCCCCAGCCCAAGAATCCTGTCTCCTAGGATCCAGGGTTCCTGGATGAGGGCCACATCTGCTCCACTTTCGGCGAGGTGGAGAAGGAGGGCAGCTGACGCTGCTTTACTGTGGTGGAGGTTTATTTGTAAGATCGTCAGGGACATCCTTACAAACCTCCACCACAGTTATCTCTGCCTCCGTCTCGGAGCCCAGCAGGGAGTCCTCCTCCATCCCGACACCACCAAGCGCCCTTGCCAAGTCGCTTTCCTCCGAGGTGTACCCTTCTAGAATGTCCTCCTCCTCATCCGACATTCCCTCTGGGTGCCCCTCTTCGGTCGGCTCCTCCAAGTCTGGCTCTTGTGTGTCCGCCTCCAGAGCTGTACCTCCTGGCTTGGCCTTCGCATCAGATTTATAGATACGGACCGAGACATGCTCGAATCCGTACTTTAGCCGGTGCTCCGTCCTCTCCAGGGCTTTTACGGTCTCCTCATTTAGTGTGAGGACGACCTGCCTCCGCAGTCCCACCGCCTCCTCGACCTTGGCGACTCTCCAGTCCGCCGTGGGGAGCGTCGGGTTGCACATCCTAAGCATTGTCAGGATGGTCTTAGGGTCGGCTGGCTTTTCTGTGAGCCACACTCGCGCCCTCGGTTTGCTGGGGATCTCGTCCCAGTCAACCGCCACCAGCTTAGCTCCAGGGTAGACCTCTCCAAGCGATGCAACCATCCGCTTGTAAGTCTCTACCGACCGCGCGTCTTGGCAAGCAATCACCTTGACGCTACCCTGGTACCATCCTGCGTCTTCGCATTCTGGTGGGGGTCCTCCACTTCGCAGCATCTCCTCCACGAAGCGCCCATGCAACTCGTTTACCACTCGTCGCCAGAGTTCCTTGGGGATGAGCCCATCCTTGGAGCCCTTGTCCAGGACTCCAATTAGGGTTCTTCCCTTCGTCACCTCAGCGAACGAGCGGTTGGGCGGCTGCGGCTGGGCCTTCCTCTTCTTGGCCTGGGGGGCTTCTCCCTCTGTGGACCTCTGCCTCTTCGCGCTTTGCGCGGCCTCCTTGGCAGGGTCTGACCCAGTTCGTCTCTTTGAAGATAGAAAGCTGGAAATTGGTACAGATTATATTTTTGGTCAGTTAATCCGACCTACAAAATTTCATTAGGATCGGCCGACTATATCCTATAGCTACCATATAACTGAACGATAGGAAATGACCCAACTTTCGTGTTTTTGATGATAGAAAGCTGGCACTTGGTACACATTCTATTTTTGGTCAGTTAATCCGATCTACCAAATTTCATAAAGATCGGTTGACTATATCTTATAGCTGACATATAACTGTACGATCGGAAATGGTTTTTGGTAGAAATATCAACTTTCGTATTTTTGAAGATAGAAGCTTGGGACTTTTTTTAGATTTTTTATTGTAATTAATTGGTTTTATTATGATGTAATCATAAGGATCGGCCAACTATATCCGATGTTTGCGATATATATCCGGTTTTAGCTGCAAGGGTATATCAACTTCGGCTTCGCCCGAAGTTAGCTTTGCTTTCTTGTTTGAAAATAAAAACAAATCATTCAATGCCAAATCATTTCAATGCCATTTTATGGCATTAAAATGCCCCTTTGTGGGTCAAATTCCATATTATGGGCTTCGCCTTGACCGCACTAATTAATTTCAATTTATCCTCGCGCGCCGAAAATTTTTCGGTCCGACAATTTTTTTCTTTCAAATTTTTGCTCCATGTTTTAGCTATCAAAATAAATCAAATGAATTATTTCAACACCCCAAAATCAGCTGTTTATTTTTTTTGATCCGGCAACGCCATTCAATTTGATAGCTAAAATTTTCCTGAACATAGTACCCGAAAAATCTAGGAGACGAAAAATTCTTCTTCTTCCTTTTTTAACACCGTTTTTTTATATGGAGTTTGACAGCTGTCAGATTTTCGACAGCGGATTTTCGTCAACTCAGTACTAGGCTTTACAACAACAGCTGTTCAGTATTACCCTTTTTCTTAATTTTTTTGGTCACACTAGCTCGGTAGCTGAATAAAGTGCGATTTCGCTAGCGGATTTTCGACAGCGGATTTTCGTCAACTCAGTACTAGGCTTAAAAATCAAAATGTTTCCACTGACAAAAATTTTCTCAGAAATTGGGTTGGAAAAAGTTTTCTCCATAGAAAATATAGGTAGGGAAGCGTAGCTTTTCATTTGTTTAAGTGCCCATTCCAACTTTTCACTATTTTAGTGCCCATTCCAACTTTTGATTTAACGAAAAATGAAATGAAAAACGACGTTTTCGCTCAGTGAATGCTCTGCTCTCATTGTTTTTCTCTGCTACGCATACACTCCAATTTTAATTATGTGTCGGTTTTGCCCCCCACTGATTTAGAGGCTTTTCCCAAATTACAATGGCTTGACCTCAATTGGCGTCTCCTGTTGGTTGTTCCAGGTGTTCCGGTCGCTGCCACTGCTCTGTCGCCGCTGCTACTCTTTGTGCTGCGTTGCCTTCGATTCCCCTAACCGTCGCACAATGGTCCAGCCAACCCCTTTTGGTGGCCAAAATCCATTTTTTTTAATTTTAAATATTAATGAGATTTTTATCACCTTCTAACAGAAAAAGAGTAACAATAAATGTTTTGTACCAAAAATGTTCATAGATGGCGCCACATTCGAAATATCAGCCTTCAATGTCAGCTTTTTGAATGCAAAAGAACGAGCAGTAAAATAACACACTCTTAAAGTTATGTATGTTCAATAAGAAAATTTGTTTGAAAAAAAAACAAAATTTGAATAAAATTTTTGATGGATTCTAACAAAGATTATAAAGTACATAGATGGGACATCATGGCCCAAAACGGTCAACTTTTTTCGTCGAGCTTGTTGGTGAATACACATGCATACGATTCTATTTTTAGAACTCTTTACATGTATCCGTCAACAAAAATGTGAGCCTTTGTATGTATGTGTCACTGCTCGCGCGACGGCGTAAAAATGTTTTGGCTTCCAAATTTCAATTTCAATTTCTCGTTTCTGTTTTCAATGCGCCGATGAGGTAGTGAGTAGAACAAATAGTTTTTTTAATCACTGCAGATCAAGACAGGTTGGTAGCGTAATGCATAGAGTAGTAAATCTGTATGTATAATTTTTCTGTGTTCAAATCCTCGTAAGGACTTTGAACTTTTTCTTTCTTTTATAGTTATTATTTTTTTTTTATTTTTCTTTAATTGTAATATTTTTCTTTAAAATTGTTTAGTTTTTCATTATGTCCGGCTAATAAAATTTTAAGTGAGTCCGACCGGCATTTTGTCATCCGACACGTCCGTAACTTATTTTTACAACAATTGTAATAGAATGCAATTAAAAATAAATTCATGACGACCTTGTAGGCTGTGCCCCATGGGTCCACCTCCGCCTCGTCACAGATTTTTTTAAAGCATTCACGTTTGCTTGCTTTTATAGCCAGTTTCAAGGCCCTCTTAGCTGCCTTGAACTCCTCCGTTCTGGTGGTTAGGTCCTCTGAGCCTCTTGCCCTTTGGAAGCGTCTTCTTGCACGCAGACAGGCGGTCCTTAGTTGCTGGATGTCCTGGTTCCACCAGTATACTGGCGCTCCTCTTCTGCTGGGTTTCCTCCTAGGCATGGCACTGTCGCAAGCATGTGCTAGTGATCCTGAGAGTTCCTCCGCTGCACCCTCCGGGGAGGATAATGAAGTCCGGTCCAGCGACTGCAGGGTTACCGAGAGTGCTTCAGGATCCAAACGCGTGTTCCATTTCGGTCCTGTCACCTTGGGAATCCGTTTCCTACTTACCCCTCCAAGGGTGAAGTGTATTGCCTGGTGGTCGCTGAAAGTAAAAGCGTCGCTGAGCTCCCAGTTGGACCTCCTTATTAGTGCACTGCTAACGAAGGTGATGTCGATAATAGATCCACGCCCTGCCTTGCTGTACGTCAGCTTTTGGCCTCTATTGGCCAAAACCACGTCCAGTGCCGCAAAGTGTTCCAGGAGACTGATGCCCCTCTCGTTCGGTGCTCGGCTTCCCCACTCCGGGGACCAGGCGTTGAAGTCCCCTCAAATGACCACCGGCGATCTGCCTCTTGCATCCGCAACCAAGCTTCGTAGCATCCTTAGGTAGCGTGAGATCTTCCATATTGGCGGGGCGTAGCAGCTGTAAAAAGTAACCCCATTTATTTTGGCCCGGACAAAACCTTCGCTGGATGTCCTAATGTCCTGGGGAGCCGTCTCCGTTGACCACAGAGCCGCTCCCTTGCAGCTGCTTGCCAGCCATCCACTTCCTGGGATGCTCCTATATGGCTTCGAGATGAGGACTACCGCCTAGTCCAACCCTGAAACCGATTGTGTGTCGTACAGTTATCAATTCTTGGTCAATTGTATACAGTCCAAATAGCCACTTTCAACCACTTTTTTTGGAATTTGCATTTTTGGTTCTTAACCTTAAGGGGTTAAATACCTTTTTTTTTTCAAAAATAAGAAAAATTTTTTTTTGCTGAATCCTAAAGTATCCTGAATCCCCTAGAGAATATTTTCCCAAATTTTCATAGAGATCCAAATAATAGTTCGATAGGAAAACAGCGTTTTGAGGCGCGTTTCGTCACGGCGGCGGACAGCGTCAAGCAACTTTGAATGCGATTATCTCAAAGTCGTATTTTTCCAAAAGTGCCTTCGCTGTGACCACGATTGCACAAGAACTATTTGATCGATCTTCTTCAATTTTTTTTTAAATTATTCGTAATGATTGTGCCGAGTTCGAGAACGGTTCAGTTTTTTTGCGCCAATTTTGATTTTGCAGATAAGAATTTTTTTATAAAATTTTTAGAACTCGAAAAACGAATTTTTTGGAAAAATTGTTACTGTATGCAGAAAAACCAAATATTCTTGAAAATAATCGTTCACGAACTGGAAATAATACTATACTAATACAAAATTTTTGGTTTTTTGATTTCGGTTGACCTGCTGGACTTCCATCATGGTCACCTCAAGCCGTTATGAAAAAAACAGGGTTCTGAGAGAATTGCCATAACTTCGTAAATTATTCATATTTTTTTAAGAACAAACGCTTGTTGTTTCGATAAAAACATGTACTATCAATAAATAATAACTTAAGTGTCATAAAATAATTGCTACACACCTGAAAAAAAATCCAAAGTTTTCTCAATTTTTTCGCTCAAAAAGGTATATAACCCCTTAAATTCAACAACTCTGAGTGTGGAAGTCTATCAAGGGCCAAGTATCCAAGGAGAATTCTATTGCCGAGTTTTTTAAAACGGTAATTGTCGGCAATATTTCTGAGGAAATTATTCAAGATTTTGAAGATGCTGGCAAGAAATTTTGTTATCGTTTGGCGACAAAATGAAAAAGTTGCAGGCATAATGCTTAAGTATTTCCAAGCAGACATTCTGATTGGCTAAACACACAAACGTGTTTAACAATTCAGTGGGACGCCCTGCATTGACTTATAGTCAAATATCCTGTGGGATATTTTGGAGAGGACAGAGCTGAAGCGCGACACAAAACATAAAAATCACATCGCTTGCATCATGCACGAAAGTCCAGCCGAATAAATAATTTTTGTGACGCCTTCCACGGATATACGGAATGGATACATCTGATCCAATTATTTCGTCGATCAACCTTAATAGACGAATTCAGAAACAAACAAAACTGAAACTTCCGTTTGAAGTTTTGGAAATACTATCAAGCGGAGGTGGCCCTTTATAGGACTACTAGGTTGGTTAAAGAACCAATTCCAGTATATAAAAATTCAACTTTAATCCTTAATATTTCAGATCCCCAACGACAAGAGCGAATTCTTCTATACGCAAACTATTAGTTGATTTATTTTTTAGTTAAATAAATTAAAATAATTTTTTTAGGGTTAATTTTTTTGTTGCTTATATTAAAATCCTTCCACGTCGATTAGGTTCCTTCCCACAGTGCGGCGGCGCCCTCAGCTGAAAACTCGCGAAGGGTTGCAACAGAACCGGCCTTCACATCCCTAGGATTGAGGATCTCATTTATGTAGGTTTGGAAAAAGAGTCGTCGTTTATTAATGCTGTTGCACAATAGCTTAAGACCCACAGAATAATTCCCATCTAAAATTTTCAAAGCGCGGACAGTTTCCAACGCAGAATCTCGAAAACATAAAATGAGCAAGCATAGTTTCTCCATCTTTGTAAGCTGTGGGTGACTGTCGATGGTCAGACCATTCTGCGTATCCGCCACTGAATTTAGGAAGAGGCAAAGGTGGCAGCACCCTCAAGCAACGTTCTCCGAGAAACTAGTGGAGCGTTTTGCCATTTTAGTTTTCAAAGGGGAAAGTGAGGGGCCAGGCGGGTTAATTTCCTGAACAATGGGCTGCCGATTTTTTCATGAATGTGTTCTTCCAATTCATCGTGAAAGGCTGAGAATTTGGCAGAGAGAGTTTTCTCCAAGCTTCCTGTGGAGGGAGCCCCGATTCCTCACTAAAACAGCAAGCTATTCACGAGCATGCAACTCTTCCAATTCCATATATAAGTTAACTGAAGTTAACCAGGCAGCGGCAATGTCCGATTATTTAAGAGCTCGCTCTGGCCAAACTGCTGACATAGCGTCTGGCCGGAAGCCCATGCATTGCGGCAAGCACGGCAAATTTGCGTGGCCGCTATGAAATACTTTTTGTTAGCTTTATGTTTCAGTTTGTGTCAGAGTCTCATACAATAAAGAGCACCATAAAACCAATCTCCCGCACAGCCGTTAACTTGTAAATTCATTTGTGGAATTGGTCACCGCGCCTCAAGGGCCGTGACAACGGGACAAGTGCTCCCATCATAACTCCCGTCACAGAACGGATCTCCCCTCGGCAACCGCCAGGGATCTCAACCACTACCTACAAGGAGTAGTAATTACCTTAAAACATATCTCCAGCGTCTGCGGCATCACCGACTGCAGCGAGGAATAACCAACAACAACATTAATGTCCTCTTTAACATTAATAACAACGGATGTCCTCTTTTCGGCAAAGCCGAAAGATATGCCTTCATTAAAAAAAAAAAAAGAAAGAAAGACAAGAATAGTAAAATATTGTGCCTTACGCTAACAAAAAACTGCAGCCCCATACAATTTTTAACATTTTAATAATCTTTATTAGTTGGCTGACGGTTTAGCATTAACATTTTTTATATGTTATAAAATGTTAACAATCGAACTACCGAACTGAGCGGACGTGCTTTGTCCGAGCTCCGGGAAAACTTCACTTCGCTTATATTTTCGCCAATATAAGCGAAAAGACACTGAAATACAATTTACTAAAAGCGACAGACAAGCTTTTTTTTTTTTTTTTAACAGTTGTAATGTGCTAAACCAAAACTAGTGCATTGTTGAAAAAAAAAAAATACGTACCACGCAATGAGCTCATTGAGCAACGACCAAAAGAACGAGCGTAGAAGTTCAGTGAACCAAAGAAACGGCTTCTACTCTTACTTTTCAACCCGCGATACCGAAGTGGAAAAATCGGCGCTTAAAAGCAACCCGGCTTTACTGACCGCTGAAACCCAAAGGGCACGGTCTTGCTCACCCGCTCTGCTCACTCCGTCTCCCGCGTCATGGAGTTCGCAGTGTAAAACCCCCTCCAATATCGGAAACAAATTTCGCACCAACAACAAGCAGCGCTACAACTTCTGCAACAACAGCGAAAACCCCTGCAACCCAAAGTACCACGACGTCAACGACTACAGCGTGTACAAAAACAACAACCTCGGAAAGTGCCAAAGCGGCAACGGCCACACAGACTGGAATGGATCGCTACATCCAAATTAAGCGCAAGCTTAGCCCGCAGAGTAATCCGGCAGGCAACAAAACAAAAATTAACCGTGTCCTGAATAACGATAATGAACCAGACAGATCCACTACTAACACATTTGCCCTACTGGCGGAGGCTGAGGAAAACCAACCAGCCCAAGACACCGCAAAAAAACCCAAGCCCCCTCCAATCTATATTAGGGAAAAAAGCTCGAGTGCCCTGGTCAACAAAATTGCGTCGTTGATCGGGAACGGTGAAAACTTTCATGTTGTTCCGCTTACCAAAGGGAACATCCATGAAACAAAGGTGCAAACCAAGACTGAAGAGCACTTCCGAATAGTGTCAAAATATCTAGACACTGTACAGAAAAACTATTACACGTACCAGCTGAAAAGCAGTAAGGGCCTACAAGTGGTAGTAAAGGGAATAGAACCTGATGTTACCGCCGAGGAAATAAAAACCGCCCTTAAAGAAAAGGGCTTCGCCGCCAAGAATGTTATTAACATTCTAAATAAAGATAAAAAGCCACAACCTCTCTTCAAGGTCGAGCTCGAGCCTGAAAGCAGATCGCTGAAGAAGAACGAAGTCCACCCAATCTACAACCTGCAATATCTTTTGCATCGGAAAATCACTGTTGAAGAGCCACATAAACGTAACGGTCCAGTGCAATGCACCAATTGTCAAGAGTATGGACACACAAGGTCTTACTGCACACTTCGGGCTGTCTGTGTAGTCTGCGGGGACGCCCACAAGTCCGCTTGCTGCACTACAAACAAGGACAGTACCGTGAAGAAATGTGGAAACTGCGGAGGCAGCCATACGGCAAACTATAGAGGATGTATTGTGTATAAGGAGTTAAAGAGTCGCATGCGTCAAGCGACCGCAACGCGCAACCAAAATCCACAGAATGCGTACGTTTCGTCAAAAACCACGCCAGACGTCTTCTTCGCCAAAGCTGCGAGATCCTCATTCGGTCCACTAAACACCACCAACGGCTTCTCCTATGCCGATGCTCTACGATCTGGAAGGGAAATTCCAATTCAGCCTAACTCTCAAAGCGCTCAACAGGCCCCAGAACAGCCACACAGCAAAACGGAAAATATGATGCTTACCCTCCAACAAAGTATGATGGAGCTTATGTCATTCATGAAAACGACCATGCAAACGCTTGTTCAAAACCAGAACATGGTGATACAGCTGCTCGTAGCACAACAGTCCAAATAATCTATGCAGGCGCTACGAATATCAATGTGGAACGCCAATGGTGTCTCACGGCATAAACTAGAATTGCCACAATTCTTGACCGAAAACCATATTGACGTTATGCTACTGGTGGAAACGCATCTTACAAGCAAATACAACTTTCATATAAGAGGCTACACAATCTACCGCACAGATCATCCAGATGGGAAAGCCCACGGCGGAACTGGAGTTCTAATCAGAGAACGAATTAAACACCATTTTCACAAAAGGTTTGCAACAAACTTCTTGCAGGCCACATCGATACAAATTCAGTCAAACAACGGAATCCTTTCAATTGCTGCCGTTTACTGCCCTCCTCGCTTCTCAATCTCGGAAGGACAATTTATGGACTTCTACAATTCACTTGGGGATCGATTTATAGCCGCAGGAGACTACAACGCCAAACATACGCACTGGGGATCACGTCTAGTGACTCCCAAAGGAAGACAATTGTACAATGCAATTATAAATGTGAAAAATAAACTGGACTACGTTTCCCCTGGAAGTCCCACATACTGGCCAACAGACTCACGAAAGCTCCCAGACCTTATTGATTTTGCAGTGACAAAAAACATACCTCGCAATCTAATAAGTGCCAAAGCAGTCTCGGACTTATCATCAGACCACTCGCCTGTGCTTCTAACGCTTCTTCAAAGCCCAGAAATAACCGAACACCCCTTCAGTCTGACGACGACAAAAACAAACTGGCTAAAATACAAAAAGTACGTGAGTGCCCACATAGAACTCGCCCCGGATTTTAACATGGAATCGGACATCGACTACACTACGAGCGCCCTGGAAGAAGTACTCGTTGCGGCAGCTAAAATCTCTACTCCTCATAGGAAAGAAGTAGACCGAAACAAACACTTCAAATCTAATCAGCAAATCGAACAGCTCGTGCGAGAAAAGAGGCGCACGCGTCGTGATTGGCAAAACAGCAGATCACCAGCTTCAAAACAACGCCTTAAGGAAGCAACCCGATCACTCGACCAGGCTCTTCACCAACAGGAAGAAAATGCACAGCTGAGGTACATCCAGAATCTCTCGCCAACAAGCACAAAGTACCCCCTGTGGAGGGCCCACCCAAATCTTAGTGTCCCAATTGAAACGACCACCCCGATAAGAAACTCTTCGGGATGCTGGGCTCGCAGCAACGAAGACCGAGCTGACACATTCGCCACACATCTCCAAAGTGTCTTCCAGCCAAACCCAGCCTCAAATTCATTCCTCCTGCCAGTAATTCAGCCAGAGTCCTCCCCTCAGCCAGCCGCACCTCCATTCCGGCCGAACGAAATCGAAAAAGTCATAAGAGGGCTAAAACCAAAAAAGGCTCCCGGTGGTGACCTATTGACGCCAAAGATGCTGATCGAACTTCCAAAATGCGCTATAGAGGTCGTCTGCAAACTATTTAATGGAATCATTAATCTTGGCTATTTCCCAAAAAAGTGGAAGAAATCAATTATTATAATGATACCGAAGCCTGGAAAAGACCACACAATTCCGTCATCACACAGACCAATAAGCCTTCTATCTTGTTTGTCTAAACTGTTTGAAAAATGCTTGTTAACTCGCATAATACCACATCTGGAAGCTTGCAATATCATCCCGGCACACCAATTTGGCTTTCGAAGAAACCATGGAACCATCGAACAAGTGAACAGATTAACATCCGAAATACGCTCAGCCTTCGAACAACGAGAATACTGCAGCGCTATTTTCCTCGACGTATCTCAAGCTTTCGACCGAGTTTGGCTCATCGGACTCATGCACAAAATTAAAACGTATTTGCCAACATACACCCACAAGCTACTGGAATCATACCTCTTCAATAGGGTATTCTCAGTGAGATGCAACGCAGCTACTTCGGGCGACTACACCATCGAAGCTGGAGTTCCACAGGGAAGCGCACTCGGGCCGTGTCTATATGTTTTGTATACTGCGGATATTCCTACGAGCGCACAACGAACAACGTCAACGTTCGCCGATGATACCGCTATTCTTAGTCGCTCCAGATGCCCAACGCAGGCAACAACCCAACTGGCTAATCATCTCACAATAGTGGAAAGGTGGCTGTCCGACTGGCGCATTAAAATAAACGAACAAAAGTGTAAACATATAACGTTTACTCTTAATAGACAAACATGTTTTTTTACCTCCGCTTTTACTAAACGGTATGCAGATCCCTCAAGCTAACGACGTAACGTACCTTGGCGTTCACCTTGATAGACGACTTACCTGGCGTAAGCACATCGAATGCAAAAAGATGCATCTAAAACTGAAAGCCAGCAGCCTCCACTGGATCATAAACTCACGATCGCCACTGTGCCTGGACTACAAGTTACTACTGTACAATTCAGTCCTAAAGCCAATCTGGACGTATGGCTCCCAGCTGTGGGGGAACGCGAGCAGCAGCAACATAGACATCATACAGCGCGCACAATCAAAAATCCTGAGAACTATCACAGGGGCACCTTGGTATGTTCGCAACGAAAACATCCACCGGGATCTGGGCATCCTCGCAGTGAAAGACGAAATCCAGAAGCAAAAAGAGTCATACAAAGAAAAACTGTCTTCGCACCCAAATTTTCTCGCTCGGGGATTGACTCGGGTTTCTAGCGTATCCCGCCTTAGACGCAACGACCTCCCAACCCAGCAATCAATTTTTAGGGCCGTCTAACTCCGTATCAGTCAATATGACTGTTAGTTAAGTTAAAAATATAAGATTTGATACACCTCTTGTTAGTCTCGCAAAGAGAAGATTCAAGAAATAAATGCAACGCTAAAAAAAAAAAAAATAAAAAATAAAATGTTTAAACCATTTTATTTTGTAAACCAATTATTGTCCCAATTTTGTTTGCATTTCTGTTTTTTGTGAATAAATAAATGAATATTTCTATATAACACAAAAAGTGCGGAATACAAATTCCTAACCAAAACCAAAAAATCGCTGGCAGAAAATTTTAAATTTCAATCGGAAAAAATTTATATAATCGCGTGTATTTAAAACAGCTTTTATATGTCTTTTTTGTTACACAATAATTCTTGGTATTAGCCGCGCAGTTTTGGTTATTTATTTTTCTTTTCCGTTTTGTTTCCCTACTCCATTTTCGAGAACACGATACGGCCGCACATGTAGTGTGGCACTTTGTTGTTTTTATTGTTTTTTTCTCTGTTTGCCATAAGCGGATATGTTTGCCATAAGTCCCCGCGAACCCCTCACCTTAACGCTACTTGGCACAGCAATAGCGCAACTTGACGAGCCCGCATAACTAAAGCGGCAGCTCAGACCCCGCGGCCCCTCCAGTCCAATCCCCTCTATCGGCACATAATTTATAAATATTTTTTCTTTCGGGCGACTTTATAGCCGCAGCTCCACATGAGCAATCCGTTTCAACAATATAGAAACATAAGACAACTCTCTAGCGATTCTGAGTCGAAGACCGAAGGGCCGGCCAGATTTTCCACCCCTAAAAGCGCTAACGCTAGCGCTCCCATACTCGCGAACATGGCTTTCAACATGGAACAGATGACAGCCAAAATGCTGTTCAAGAAGCCAATATCGAACACCAGCGTAGAGAAAACGAAATGCGCCTGGCTCTTCAAGAAGCCAACACTGAAAACTAGGCAATACGCCTGGCAATACACCGTCTGACCGAACGGTTCGACGCAAGAGAAATCGCCCCCGCCCAAGCGGACGCTCCCCAAATAAAAAAATATGAACCTATAGAGATTAGGAACGACGTCAGGTGTGACGAGCCCCTAGAAGCCGTCAAGTCCCTGCCCGAATTTACGGGTGCACAGGACGCATACGTCTCCTGGAGACAAGCGGCAGTAGCCGCATAATATATTTTCAGAAATTACGAAAATAGCTCGCGCCATTATCAGGCGGTTATTATTATTAGGAATAAAATAAGGGGCCCTGCCGATGCCGTACTGTCTTCGTTTGGCACTGTACTAAGTTTCGACGCGATTATAAATCTACTCGATTTTACGTACAATGATAAGCGGCAGATGCACGTTGTCGAGCAGGAAATGGGTACTCTTAGGCAGGGAAATATGACCCTTCTACAATACTATGACGAGGTCGAGAAAAAACTCACCTTACTCACAAACAAAGCCACTATGTCGTACGAAGCCTCGGCGGCAAAGGTCTTATGTGACAAATTCCGGGATGACGCACTCCGAGTATTTATGTCGGGGCTTAAGCGCAGCCTCACGGATGTCCTCTTTTTGGCAAAGCCGAAAGATATGCCTTCAGCTCTCGCTTTGGCACAAGAAGTGGAATCTAACCACGAAAGATACTCCTTCGCGGCTTCATTGCCAAAAGCCAAGAGGATAAAGATAGAAAACAGCACCCAAAAGCGCAAGAATACCGACAGGCTTCTGCGCAGGCAAATGCACAAACAAACGCTGGAAAAAATCCGTACTACGTCAAACAACACAAGGCGCAAGTACACTCCGCCCCACACAGTGGAGGCGCTCCTGAACCCATGGACATCGACCCATCGCTGTCCAAAATGCTTAGGCCATCCCAGGCCCCGGCGTATCAAAACAGGAAGCCGGCTGAGTCCGATCGATCTGCCCCACACAAAAGGCAGAGGGTTAATCACGTCGCGCAGGGCGCGAGTGAAAACGGGAACAAATATACCACCGCAGCTTCAAGCGCGGCTCAGGAAATTGACGACGACGCTATTAAAGATTACGATTCGGACGTCATACATTTTTTAGGGAAAAGTCCCTGCTACCCGTCATCAGACGAAGAGTAGCAGGTGTAGAAATGAAGCTTTTAATAGACACGGGCGCTTCAAAAAATTTCATCCGTTCATACGAAGGGTTGAAAGGCGTCCGCCCAGTAGGTTCGCTATTCTCGGTACATTCCATCCATGGCGTTACCACAATAACAAAAAAATGCTTTGTATCCATGTTTAACTTGAAAGCTACGTTCTTCATCCTACCAGATTTGTCCTCCTTTGATGGCATCATCGGACTTGACCTGCTAAATCAAGCAGGAGCATCACTTAACCTAGCTTCCGGTCACCTCAGATGGGGCACCGAGACGGAAAAGCTAGAGTTCTAATCATGTCCCAATGTAAATTTCACGGAGGTGGACTGCTCTAGCGCACCACCTTTGGTCAGAAGAGCATTTTCAAAAATGCTAAGCGACAGGAAAAACGCCTTCGCAAGCCCAAATGAGGCGTTACCTTACAGGCGTCTGAGGCGTCTGTGGTAGCCACCATCAGGACAGTTGACGAGGAGCCCATTTATGCCACACCCTATCCGTAGCCGATGGGAGCGGCAGATTTCGTCAATGACGAAATCCAAGACCTACTAAAAAACGGCATAATCCAGAAGTCGAGATCCCCCTACAATAACCCAATATGGGTAGTAGACAAAAAGGGCACCGACGAATTTGGAAAACGTAAAATGCGGCTAGTATTAGACTTTCGAAAATTAAACGAGAAGACAATACCGGATCGCTACCCTATGCCAATTATCCCTATGATACTAGGGAATTTAGGCAAAGCCAAATACTTTACAACGCTCGATTTGAAGTCTGGCTACCACCAAAATATTCTGGCAGAACGTGACCGTGAGAAAACTTCCTTTTCCGTAAACGGGGGAAAATACGAGTTTCGCCGACTGCCATTCGGGTTAAGGAATGCTGCCAGCATCTTCCAAAGAACCCTCGACGACGTACTGCGGGAACAGATTGGCAAATTTTGCTACGTCTATGTCGATGATGTTATCGTCTTCTCAGAGGACGAAAACGCCCACATACGACACGTGGACTGGGTCTAAAGAGCCTACACGACGCTAACATGAGAGTGTCAGCGCAGAAGTCGGTCTTCTTCAAAAAAAGCGTTAAATTTTTGGGGTTTGTAGTTACCAACGAGGGGACCACGACAGACCCAGAAGAGGTCAGGGCCATTAAAGAATTCCCTGAGCCCAAAAACGTTTTCGAAGTAAGCTCATTTATGGGCTTGGCTGCCTATTATAGGTGCTTTATTAAAGATTTTGCATCAATAGCTAAGCCCATTTCGTGCATCATAAAAGGGGAGCTCAGAAATGTCAGCAGACACAGATCCAGAAGCATCCAGGTACAGTTTACCGAGCCGCAACGGCAAGCTTTTGAAAAGCTACATAACATCCTGGCCCTGAGGATGCTCAGGTACCCCGATTATAAAAAGGCGTTTGATCTAACGACAGATGCCTCAGCGTATGGCATTGGCGCGGTGCTTTCACAAGAGGAGCGTCCCATCACAATGATCTCTAGGACCTTAAAGGACAGAGAAGTTAACTACGCTACCAACGAAAGGGAGCTGTTAGCCATAGTTCGGGCGCTAGAGAACCTGCGCCACTACCTTTATGGGGTCAAAGATTTAAACATCTACACTGACCACCAACCGCTGACCTATGCGGTATCGGATTCCAATCCGAATACAAAAATTAAAAGATGGAAAGAACGCATCGATGAGTGTGATGCCAAAGTCCATTACATGCCTGGCAAGGCCAACCTAGTTGCGGATGCCCCCTCGAGGCAAAAACTCAACGTTGTAGAAGAAGAAGAGGCATTCTCAAGCGCGGCCACAATTCACAGTGAGCTGTCGCTAACCCACACAATCCAATCCACGGACAAGCCCCTCAATTGCTTTTAAAACCAGATAATTCTGGAGGAAGCACGCTCTCCGTCAAAGCGGAGCTTCGTTCTCTTTGGAAACAAGAGTCATTGCTGGAGGAGCTCGCAACCATAATAGTTCCTAAAGGCGTAAACGCCATTCATTGCGATCTGCATACGCTAGCAGTGATACAGGACAAACTAATTCGACAATTCCCGGCCACCAAATTCTGGCACTGCAAAAACCGAGTAACGGACATTTTTGCAGTTGATGAAAGGCGGGAAATTCTTACTGTCGAGCACAACAGAGCTCACAGATCTGCCCAAGAGAACGTGAAGCCGGTACTCTCCGAGTACTACTTCCCGAAAATGGCCAAACTAGCGAACGAAATAGTCATTTCGTGCTAGACTTGCGCCAAGGCTAAATACGACAGACATCCGAAGAAACAAGAGCTTGGCGAAACTCCAATCCCATCTCAAGTAGGAGAAATGCTGCACATAGACATCTTCTCCACGGATAAAAAGTATTTCCTTACGTGCATCGACAAATTCTCGAAATTTGCCGTAGTCCAACCAGTTCCCTCTAGAACCATAGAGGATATCAAACCAGCGCTACTACAGCTGATGAATATTTTCCCCAGGGCCAAGGTCGTATATTGCGACAACGAAGCATCGTTGAACTCGCACACCATCGTGACCATGCTGGAAAACCATTTCGGCGTTAGCATCTCAAATGCTCCGCCCCTACACAGTGTCTTCGATGGACAAGTGGAGATGTCTTAAGATCGCTAGATGTCTTAAGATCGATAAAGGCATCAGCGATACCGTAGAGCTGATACTTCTGGCCACGGCCAGATATAACAAGTCTATCCACTCGGTCATCGACAAGAGGCCGGCTGACGTGGTTCAGGCACAATCAGGTGGGCCACAATATGAAATACAAGATAAAATTAAACTCGTCCAAGACAAGCTCCGGGACAGGGAAAACGCTTCCCGCCAAAATAGAGTATTCGAGGTTGGCGAAAAAGTCCTAGTGAAGTCCAACACCCGCCTAGGCAACAAACTGTCACCATTATGTGAAGAGAAAACCGTTGAAGCGGACATGGGGACCACAGTCCTCATTAAGGGGAGGGTGGTCTACAAAGACAACCTTAGGTAGGCCGAGCGCGACCATGTTATCGCTCGCCTGATAATTTCGCTTTTTATTATCTTTTTTCCTAGCCACTTGGAATAAGTTTTGCGCCCTTTATTATTTTAGTCATGCTTTGGTGGTGGGCTTCAACAAAATTCATAACACATCCAAATTACAGGTTTTCAACCATATCCCTTATTTTCCTTTTGGCCACAACATCGGCACGCGTCACGGACTATTTCAAGCCAAATACATTCCCATTTTTGATGGGCGAATCCTGATATGGGAGGAATTTGCTTTTGTAAAGCACTCAGCAAATCTCTCGGAATATAGGCTCGTCATCGAAGAAACTAATGGGATGACCGCAATTGGCCGCAATCTCACATGCAGAAACTCCTAGTTGTTGATGTCGCCCACCTACGCGACATGCTCGACTCTTTGAGCATCCATCATAGGGTAGCAAGAAGTTTAGACTTCTTAGGGACTGCGCTAAAGGTGGTGGCAGGAACGCCGGACGCAGAAGATTTTGAAAGAATTAAATTTAATGAATTCCCATTAACAAATGCAAACAATAGACAGGTTAATATTAACAACAAAGTACAAATTTAAATCAATAAAATTTCCGCTACCGTCAACCAGCTTCTGAGGTCAGCAAAAAAGTACCAAATTGATACTGGGCACCTATTCGAGATGCTTTTAACTCGAAATAGGATGATAGCAATGGAGCTACAGGGTTTGATGCTAGCAGTGGCACTTGCCAAAGTTAATATTGTTAGCCCCAGCATCCTAGATCATGCAGACCTGGAAAGTGTGTGGATGGAAGAGCCCACCGAGACCGCGATTAGAGATGTTTTGTCCGTATCGTCCGTTAAGATCTAAAAGTCCGATAACGTATTACATTTTATTATTAAGTTTCCAAAGATAAAGTCGGCCATCAGTCGGAAGATCACCGTTTTCCCAGTGTCACATCACGACACCATGCTCAGGCTGGAAGATAACGTCATTGCCGAATGCGACAGTGAGATCCACACCGTGGAAAAGAGCTCCCCAACATCAGGAGCTACATTTTGCCGATTGGCTCGCAGAAGATCATGCGCCCAAGAGCTTCACGCTGGAGGCACGGCGCATTGCGAGATGCAGCAAAGCGATTTACACCCCATCACTTACGTTGATGAAGGAATAGTAATTGTAAATGATCGCTCGGCTCACGTGTGTGTGGACAATGGCACCTGTGTCCATAAAAAAGGCACATATCTCATCACGTTTGAAAAGAGTGCCATGGTCAACGAAACCCGATTGGTCAATCATGACTCAGAAAAGGGGTCCAGGAGTGACCAGCTCACATTCCCTGAACGTCACCATGGAACGTGACGTTCTTAGCCTTCCTTACCTTCACCGACTGAGTGAACGTAATCTGGAGCACATCAAAGAGTTCGGAAAGGAGATTAACCACCATAGGTTACATCAGTTGGTGTTTATAGCGGGAGCAATATGCTGCGCTTTAATTTGCATCGGCTTGACCTATCGGCGAGTCACTCAGGCCCGAAAAACCGTGGCCCAGCTGAAGGAGATGATTGCCCAAATAGGGTCGGCCGAGGGCGGCCTCATTCTTGAAGGGGGAGTAGTTAACTGAAGTTAACCAGGCAGCGGCAATGTCCGATTATTTAAGAGCTCGCTCTGGCCAAACTGCTGACATAGCGTCTGCACATATGCCGCTATGAAATACTTTTTGTTAGCTTTAAGTTTCAGTTTGTGTCAGAGTCTCATACAATAAAGAGCACCATAAAACCAATCTCCGGCACAGCCGTTAACTTGTAAATTCATTGTGGAATTGGTCACCGCGCCTCAAGGGCCGTGACAACGGGACAAGTGCTCCCATCATAACTCCCGTCACAGAACGGATCTCCCCTCGGCAACCGCCAGGGATCTCAACCATTACCTACAAGAAGTAGTAATTACCTTAAAACATATCTCCAGCGTCTGCGGCATCACCGACTGCAACGAGGGATAACCAACAACAACATTATCATACCCAAACACACTTATATTATTTTATACATCTGCAGCCTTCTACTTCAAATACCGTTACCTTTACGTTCACTTTATTTAGTATTAAATTTACAACCATCCATACAGTGGCTCAGCTCAAAACATGTACAACAGACAAAAACCTATGCATTCGACAAGAACAAAAGCGAGAGCTTTAACGGCTCCCTCAATAAATGCATTGGCTAATCTGCCGAAAAGCTCCCGGTCAAGTCCAAGAGCGCAGATGAGAGAGTGCGTGATAGAGCATACGATGGTTCATAAAAAATAATACAAGAGAACAGATTATAATAATTCATGATAACAAATGTTTATGATTCACTGCACTTTATTGCAGCTGCTCATGTTTATTTCTGCTGGTCCCAACATACTCCCCCTATTGAAAGCTGACTTTCAACAAAATCCCTAATGGGCAGCAAATGAATATTAGCCGCAGCGCGCTTCGAAGTTCCAGTCTCTGGTTTCCAAACTGCTACACTATGAACTCTGGAATTTTCAACAATAAGATCTATGATTGGGGCTGTTTGGTCATTAAGAGTTTTTAATGCTATAGCTTTTTTTAAGATAGGCCTGTTGAAATCGAGCGGCCGAGAAAGAGTCGACTCGCGACCAACTAAGGTGAAATGTTCATATTTAAGAATAATAAATAAACTAATTCAGCGGCTGCTTCCTGACCCTACAGGGGCCTTATTTTTCTCCCCCAATGTTCTGGTAAGGGGATCTGATGGAGGGAGCATGGTGGGTGCTTAGCTGCAATCGACGACTTAGTTGTCTCTTTAGTGCTCGGACCTTTCATAATCGTTGCTTATCCAGCGCCTTCCTCGAGTTGGCAGAAGCCCTATCGGGGTAGCTTCTTGAGATCGGTCGCAAAAAACTACCCATCCGAATCGAGTTTTGTGTGACATGGGAAGGCCAGGTCGTAACTTAACTTGTCCCACCGATAATAGACCAAAGAAGAGACTAGCACCAATCAATAAATCGATGCGCTGAGGCTCATTGAGCTATGATCAGCAAGCGCCAAGTTTCCCGGGATATTCCAGTCCGAAATATTAATATAATCGTTGGGTCGAATCTCGGAGATCTTGGTAGCGATGATTGCCGTGATATGGGTAAAATAAACGGAATGCCGAGACTGAAGAAAGACACCAACTGAATTTCCGTCTGCGCAAAACTCCGCGTCACTAAACCCAGATATAGGCTTAGAACTCCTTAAGTGGCATAGCTGAAGCTGACTGGCTAACCGTGTTGTAATGAAACTTACCAGAGACCCCGAGCTCAACAGACGAAGGGAGCATAGCGCCAGAACGGTTTCCCACTAAAATGCTGGCAGTAGCTAGCATAGCAATTTCCGAACGGCGATACTGAACCAAAAGTGGCAGGAGGTGCGTGTTGGGCGGAGCCGGTATCCTGGTACGGCGGGCATGATGATTCCAAAATGGATGACATGGGTGCCATTTGGATAGGCAGAGAGCCCCGAGAATGCAGCGAGATGTCATGCCTGTGGTGACAAATTCACAAAAATGTGACAAAACCATTCTTCGTATCCGCAACTGAATGTGGGAAGCGGCAAATGTGGCAGCACCCTCAACCCAAGTAGAGTTCCCCTGAAAAACGAGTGCAGCGTTTTGCCATTTAAATTTCTAAAGACAATGAAATTTTAGTGGCCAGGGTTAATATTCAGAAGAATTGGCTGTTGAATTCCTTATGATTGTGTGTTTTTTTAATTTATCATGAAAGGCTGAGAATTTGGCAGAGAGAGTTTTCTTTAAACACCCTAGTGGAGGGAGCCGCGAATCCACATTTAAAACGATAAGAAATCTACGAGCATGCAACTCTTCCGCAACTAATTCCATACATACAGTTGCAGCCTTCTTCTTCAAATACGTTCCCTGGTGGAAGAGTCTGCAGCGCCAACCTCAGCTCCAGAAGCCATCTCTTCACCACTGCAGGAACACACGGGGCTTGTGGTGAATGTTTGTGTAGAAATATGTGCACCAAGTACAAGCGAGTGTTTAGGCACTAGCAACTGCAACAATCGGACGGTTAGCGGACGTGGAACCTAACGGTTCCCGGAGCACCAGGTTCCCGGAAACGATGGAAAGGTAGTCAAAGGGGAGGGGGGATCAACACGCCGCACAGGCGTGTTTTAAAAAAGTGGCGGGGTGAGCATCAGCGGAGAAGCAATGGGGGGGCGGGGGTGCAACGCAAAGTGCAGCGGGCCCTGGAAGCCCACCGGTGCACCACATAGCAGCAGTAGAGGTCCGTGGCCGGGAGAAGCTAGGGGGCACGGACGACGACCCGGAAGTTAGATTAACGGCAGGAGCAAAATTCAGGAGGATTAACGGGCCCTCCAATAAGTATAAAAGGAGATCCCATTGGAGCGAATCGAGACGAGTCTTTTTAGGAAGCTTGTAGCGTTGAGTTAAAGGACCGCCTTTGGAGAGTCTGACATTCAAGTTTTGGAGTGTTTATAAAAAGGACTCGGTTGTTTGAGTTGATGGACCGCCTATGGAGAGTCCAACATCCTAAAGAAAGGAGAACGTAAAGAGCGAGAGGGGAAAGGACGGTTCCTTTACAAGCCCAGGTTATCAGAGTTGAGTTTGGCCATTCCCGACCACGTCAGATAGCCTTCCAAGGAAGTGAGTAAATGGCAAAGTGGGACGACAGTCAGCAGCTAACTCCCAATCCAGACTAGCTAGCGCGTATGCGCGGTGTATCCCTGGTAAAACGGACGTGCGACAGTCCGCGGTCTATCCAGAATCGCTAGCGCATAAGCGCGGTACCCCTGGTGTAGCCCCTGGGAAACCCCTGGAGAAGCGGAGCGGAAGATCGCTGCCCAATCTTTGAACAGTCGCAGACGACCCAAGGGGAAGTTTCCGAGAGGTAGGAAGGCCCGCGTGTGGCCGTCAAAAGGGCGACGCACTATAATCCATAATCCAGCCGACCACTTTTGTTGGCGTAAATTAATAACTCATGAATGAAACAAGATTTTTTGATTTAATTGTTTTTATTGGATTAATATGATCCATAAAAAGTGGTGTAAAAAAAACTGGCGTGGCACCATCCAATTTGAGATTACTTTGAACACGAAGGATTTTAATATAAGTAACAAAAAATGTATCGCTAAAAAAATTAATTTCATTAATTTAAATAAAAAACAAGAAAGCAAAGCTAACTTCGGGCGGAGACGAAGTTGATATACCCTTGCAGCTAAAACCGGATATATATCGCAAACATCGGATATAGTTGGCCGATCCTTATGTTTACATCATAATAAAACCAATTAATTACAATAAAAAATCTAAAAAAAAGTCCCAAGCTTCTATCTTCAAAAATACGAAAGTTGATATTTCTACCAAATACCATTTCCGATCGTTCAGTTATATGTCAGCTATAAGATATAGTCAACCGATCGTTATGAAATTTGGTAGATCGGATTAACTGACCAAAAATAGAATGTGTACCAAGTGCCAGCTTTCTATCATCAAAAACACGAAAGTTGGGTCATTTCCGATCGTTCAGTTATATGGCAGCTATAGGATATAGTCGGCCGATCCTAATGAAATTTTGTAGGTCGGATTAACTGACCGAAAATATAATCTGTTCCAAGTTCCAGCTTTCTATCTTCAAAAACACGAAAGTTGGGTCATTTCCGATCGTTCAGTTGTATGGCAGCTATAGGATATAGTCGGCCGATCCTTATGAAATTTGACATGTCGTAATATTTTGCCAAAAATAGCTCTCATGTCAAATTTGAACTCTCTAACTCCAAAACATCAAAGTTATACCATTTCCGATCAATCAGTTATATGGCAGCTATAGAATATAATTGGCCGATCCCGGCCGTTCCGACTTATATACTGCGTGCAAAGGAAAGAAGGGTGTGTGCAAAGTTTCAAGTCGATAGCTTTAAAACTGAGAGACTAGTTTGCGTAGAAACAGACAGACGGACAGACGGACATGCATCAACTCAGGAGGTGGTCCTGATCAAGAATATATATACTTTATAGGGTCGAAGAGGTCTCCTTCACTGTGTTGCACACTTTTGGACAAAATTATAATACCCTCTGCAAGGGTATAACAAGAAAGGAAAGCTAACTTCGGGCGGAGCCGAAGTTGATATACCCTTGCAGTTAAAACCGGATATATATCGCAAACATCGGATATAGTTGGCCGATCCTTATGAGAATAAAATAATATAACCCAATTTATTATAATATAAAGTCTAATAAAGTCCCAAACTTTTATCTTCAAAAATACCAAAGTTAGTATTTCTACCAAAAAACATTTCCGATCGTTCAGTTATATGGCAGCTATAGTTGGCCGATCCTTATGAAATTGAGTAGGTCGGATTATCTGACCAAAAATATAATCAGTACTAAGTTACAGCTTTCTATCTTCAAAAATACGAAAGTTGGGTCATTTCCGATCGTTCAGTTATATGGCAGCTATAGGATATAGTCGGCCGATCCCTTTGAAATTTGGCATGTCGTAATTTTTTGCCAAATATAGCTCTCATGTCTCTAACTCTAAAAACACCAAAGTTATACCATTTCCGATCAATCAGTTATATGGCAGCTATAGGATATAGTCGGCCGATCCGAGCCGTTCCGACTTATATACTGCGTGCAAAGGAAAGAAGAAAATTTCAAGACGATAGCTTTAAAACTGAGAGACTAGTTCGCGTAGAAACGGACAGACAGACAGACGGACAGACAGACGGACAGAAGGACATGCCCATATCAACTCAGGAGGTGATCCTGATCATGAATATATATACTTTGTTGGGTCGGAGATGTCTCCTTCACTGCGTTGCACACTTTTGGACAAAATTATAATACCCTCTGCAAGGGTATAATAAATCAACTAATAGGTTGCGTATAGAACAATTCGCTCTTGTCATTGCACTATGGGCGATTTTTCATAATGGGCGGCATAAAGTCATAAAATTTATGGTGAAATATTAAGGAAATGTTTTTTTTTATTAATAGTAAACAATTCAGTTAGCTGAAAAAAATTTTTTTTTTTTATCGGGTAGCAACTCTCTTTTTGTGGCAGCCCTTCAAAACCAGATGATCTGTTGATGCTCGAAATTATATAAATTGGCACGAAAAATTTCATGCTGTTGAAAGTGCCTAAATTATTATTGGCTTCGTTTAAATTAATAAGTGTAATATGGTTAGCAAAGCTCAAGGTATTTAGAATCTTTTATTTACGATAAATGTGTATAAATGTTCGTGGTGTTTTTAATTTCCAGTGTTATTGTTGATTGTATTTTTAGCAAAAATCTAACAATTTTAATTGTGTTTCGTGGAGTATTTCTTGAAAAGTGCATATCAAAACATCCAACTAAAAATGGCAAGTTACTAACGAAAGTGTCTAGTTTATTGAAGTAATCATGTTTTTTGCTCTTTTTTGTTCCTTTAAAAGAAAAATGCACTTGAACATCCAACATCAGAGCTGAGTTCATACAATTTTTTTAATGATGAAGACACCGAATCAGACAACGAAAGCGATGACAAACATGAGAATTCTTTTGTTTTAGATGAAGAAGATTATTAACTTTTGGTTTTTTTAAGTTTAGAATATTGTTAAAACATGGTAAAATATTATTTTTTCTATTTTTATGCTTTGCTTTATATTAAAAATTTAAGTGCCGGGGCTATAAAGGGGCGGAAAATAAAGGCGTGGTCAAATTGACTAAAAAAAAAAAACCGGAAAAAAACTAAAATATTAGTAACCTTAAAAAAAAAATTAAGCTCCTAGCTCTATGTGTGGACTTTATGCCGCCAAAATCAACTAATCGCCCATAGTGCATTGGTGATCTGAAATATTAAGGATTAAAGTTTAGTTTTTATATACTGGAAATGGTTCTTTAACCAACCTAGTAGTCCTGTAAAGGGCCACCTCCGCTTGATAGTATTTCCAAAACTTCAAACGGAAGTTTCAGTTTTGTTTGTTTCTGAATTCGTCTATCAAGGTTGATCGACGAAATAATTGGATCAGACGTATCCATTACTCGGTGGAAGACGTCACAAAAATTATTTATTCGACTGGACTTTCGTGCATGATGCAAGCGATGTGATTTTTATATTTTGTGTCGCGCTTCAGCTCTCTCCTCTCCAAAATATCCCACAGGATATTTGACTATAAGTCAATGCAGGGCGTCCCACTGAATTGTTAAATACGTTTGTGTATTTAGCCAATCAACTTTTCCATTTTGTCGCCAAACGATAAAAAAATTTCTTGCCAGCATCTTCAAAATCTTGAATAATTTCCTCAGAAATATTGCCGACACTTACCGTTTAAAAAAATTCGGCAATAGAATACTCCTTGGATACTTGGCCCTTGATAGACTTCCACCCTCAGAGTTGTTGAATTTGAGGTTAAGAACAAAAAATTCAAATTAAAAAAAAAAGTGGTTGAAAGTGGCTATTTGGACGGTATACAATTGAACAAGAAGTGATAACTGTACGACGCACAATTGGTTTCAGGGTTGGACTACGTTGAACTCACTTTTTACACCTTTTCGAAAATGAGAATTAATTTCAATATTACACATGTTAGACGACTTACTTTTGCATATAACTTCGAAGACATCACAACAATTTGAAACATTTCACATGGCTGATAGGCTGATATTGCGAATGTGGCGCCATCTATGAACATTTTTGGTACAAAACATTTATTGTTACTCTTTTTCTGTTAGAAGGTGATAAAAATCTCATTAATATTTAAAATTTAAAAAAATGGATTTTGGCCACCAAAAGTGGTTGGCTGGACCATTGTGCGACGGTTAGGCGAGTCGAAGGCAACGCAGCACGAAGAGTAGCCCCGGCGACGGAGCAGCGGCGGCGACCGGGACACCTGGAACAACCAACAGGAGACGCCAATTGAGGTCAAGCCATTGTAATTTGGGAAAAGCCTCTAAATCCTAGTGGGGGGCAAAACCCACACATAATTAAAATTGGAGTGTATGCGTAGCAAAGAAAAACAATGAGAGCAGAGCATTCACTGAGCGAAAACGTCGTTTTTCATTTCATTTTTCGTTAAATCAAAAGTTGGAATGTGTATTTTTATTATAAAGAAAGCTTTGCTAGCTATTGCAAGAACTGTCTTAAACAAACGAAAAGCTATGCTTCCCTATCTATATTTTCTATGGAGAAAACTTTTTCCAATCCAATTTCTGAGAAAATTTTTCTCAGTGGAAATATTTTGATTTTTAAGTTTGGACTGTCAAATGAGTCAAATCAGAGCAAATGAGAGAGCTTCTAAAAAAATTTGAGAGTGCTCACACTGTCAGTGTGCCGGCAGCGCTGCGGCAGAATTTCCTACCCTATGTACGCGTGCTATGGAAAATGAGAGTTGGCCCCCAGAGAGGGGGCCTCTGTGTATTTAAAGTTGGAGAGTTGGCACTGTTTTAAATACACAAGGCCCTATAAAATGGAAAACATAGAAAATAGAGATAATATAGTTATTTCCGGAAAAAATAATACAAAATTAAAAGTACATAAAGTCAGACTTTAAATTTTAAATTCATAAAAAAAAGTATATATATATATCAGTCTTTGATAGACTCATGTCGTGTGAGGTTGTCTTTAACAAGCTCTGAAATCGTTTACGGTAATCGGTTACCATACGCATA